>OX383901.1:12542834-13799251 GCA_947532125.1 Saturnia pavonia
ACTGGTTCAATAAGAATCAAACTGAAACATATTCAATCAAATAGGCATTGATATTGATCCACTTATCCCATGCAGGTGGCTTTAATAATATTTCTCTTACTATGGTGGTTCTAAGAGAGAGAACTAAAACTTTGGCCATGTAGCTTTTGCTATAAATGTACCTACTTGTAAAAATAATTTTACCATAACATAATAAAAACGGGAAACTCTAACATAAATAAGAGCGTAGAATGGACGGATCCAAAATTGCCGTATTTGTGCCCTATTAATTGCCCCACCCAATCACCGGTAACATGAGATTAGTAATGTCTGATAATTGATGTACGTAAGTATATGTAGCCTTGCCATTACTGTCCTGCACTGATGTCCCAGACTGGCAATTAGCATCGTGTCTGGGGAGTTCGGTATAATTATTAATTAGTATCCTTTACTGTAATTTCAAAACGTCGGAAAATAAAGTTAATGAGTGTTTGTCTTCATTTAATTTTTATGCAAGGTAGGCAAAAGCTTCCTCTGAAGTAGAAAGTGGTGATCACATAAACGAAAGATCGGGCTTAAATAGCCCAAGATAATATTACTGATCTTAATATCATTAAGGGCATTCATTATATTGAAGCATGTCTCATCTTGTGAAAAATAAAAAGTGTAATCTGGCATTTAAGTTACGGTACGCTTAAGTACTGTTTGTATGGCGTTATTTTGTAAATAGTGTTCAGGTAATACTGCTATTCATGCCTC
This sequence comes from Saturnia pavonia, assembly GCA_947532125.1. Lineage (NCBI taxonomy): Eukaryota > Metazoa > Arthropoda > Insecta > Lepidoptera > Saturniidae > Saturnia > Saturnia pavonia. The sequence continues at coordinate 12,543,573 of OX383901.1, forward strand.
GATTCTCCACTCGCTCAATTAGAGAGAGACGCGGCGCGACGGTGTCTTTTTATAAAGCGCACTATAGTCCTCAGTTTGTTGGTTTTAAATCGTTCTTTACTGACATTTAAAGTTAAGCTCCAATATAATTTTAAATGAAAATATACCTCACCTTACAATTGTTACTTATACTCTGTATTTGGTGCATAAAAAAAAAACAGAACATCGATAGCCGTAAAAACTGTCGATATTCCCGTTTGAAACACTAGATTTATTTTACGATATTTATGTATTAAAATGTTACTTGCTGACTTGTTCGATAATTCCGCATATTATAGAAGGTAAACAATCTAACAATTATCATGTTAGTTAAACAAAATTTTAATAGGTTGCGTCTCCAATATTTTAGTTGAATGTATTTTCATTAAAGAATTCTATTTTATAGAAAATATTAATTTTATACTATTGATCTATTTTTCGACATTACAGGGGATTACAAGTTTTAAAATAAAGTTTGAATTACTAATTTTGACGAAAAGTTAGGTGCATAGGTATGGAGTTGCCACAGAAAAAAATACATTTGAGAAATAATATATTATATCGATCGGTTTGCAATCAAGTAATTTAATATAAAGCAACCGACTTGTTAAATTTTGTAAACATATACCATGAATATATGACTATACCTAGCTGTTATTAAATTGTACCTAGATAGTTTTCAGTTGACGTTTCAACTGATTCCAATTTTATTATTAATATTTAAATAAAACTCGCAATATAAATTGTTTAATACGCACACATATTCGTCGGCAACACGCGCGACATTACGGACAGGTGCTCGACGCGCAATGTCCTCGTAAAAACAACTGTATATGGATTTATTATTTAAAGTGCTCCACACCTATTGTTGTCAGTGCTTATATTGGGACAGGTCGTGGGAATGCTATTTTTATTACTATGTAGACCAGTCAAAATAAATATAGAATTTCCAACTAAAATTCATGTTGGTTTGATTTTGTAGAAACACGACAGGACGATGGTAACATTAGTATGTAACAAGGGGGAAAATGATAATACGTAATAATATATGGTTATCTAGTTTAGAGGTAGAGTTATTTGTTTTTACGTTACTAAATATTTTCTTAGTTGGCAAGTTAGATTGTGGATAAAAGTAACATATTAATTATATTGCAAATTGGTAGAGAATTTATTTAATGTTCATATGGTTAGGTTAGACTTAGGTTGAAAATTCTTCACCAAGCATCTATAGGAGAGTTCCGGTAGATGCACTTGAAAACCAGTCCAGGCTTAGTGTATAATCATATTGGGCAGCATCGTCACTTAACATCAGGTGATTATTATTGTGGTGAATCATTAAAAATAAAATTAAGTGAAAAAAATATTAAAGATATAAATCTATATTAATAAATCTGTAGGTACATATGTACTTTTTTTGTTCAAATTTCCCGTTAGATATTCTATATGAATGATACTGATCACGAATATGTCATTAAGATATTTTTTGTCTGTCTGTCAGAATTTTATTAAAATACGGCTTGACCGATTCTTACGAAATTTTGTACACGGGAAGCTTATGTCATTGGTCACATGATAGTTTATATGAATTTTAAATAATAATTTTATAAATCTTAAAGAAATATATCCATAGATATTTTGAAAGCGTGTAACCGGCACACGCGATTGAAGAAAAACTTAAATGGTCACCACCATCCCGACGGTCACCATCCCAACGGTCACCACCATCCGTGATTAGATATAATACGTCAATAATAGTCTCGCCTAAAGATTTTAACTTAAAAAAATATATAATTCTTAGCCGATTTTTATGAAATTTTGTACATGGGAAGTATTAGGCATTCTATAAGTGATGTCATTTCGTCATTTATTAACCGATTCAGATCAAATTTTACAGACGAGAAGTATACGTTATTCCATAATTTAGAGGCTATAAGAATTGTCAATAATACATTTAGGAAATTTAAAAAAAGTCCTCAATCGTTTTTGATGAAATTTTGTATATGTAAGTACAGGAAGTATATGTAATTTCTCAATTAACAGACTAAATGAATTGACAATAATATGAGTAAAAATAAAATCAGGATGAAAATAATTAATTACTGTGAAATAAACGCGCGCGAATCCGCGGGCGCACCGCCAGAAATAAATATAATTATAAATATTTATTCAAATTAATCATTGCTATCAGATCCGCACTGGTATGATATAATAAAGAAAGATTAAAGAATACCACGCAATATATAATACAACATATCTTTAAAAACTATTTGAAAAATATTCTAAGAAATATTAATTGGACAGACCCATAGATTGGCTATTGAATTTGTTTCCGAACATTAATTATTTAAAAAAAATACGCTTTAAATTTAATAGGTAATTGTACGTTCCGAAATATTACAATGTAATGTCCTGGCGGAGGTTTCGACCGGAGTCTATTACCTAAGCAAACAGTTTGTGTAAGCTGATAAGTAAGTTGCATGCGTATGCGAATTCGCATCGCAAAGAGCTAGAATTACGATTAACAAAAGGGTTAAGTGTGTCTTTCGGTAATAAGCGGCGGTAAAAACTTTATATCCTTTTCAGGGTAGGTAAGGTTTCAAAGTTTATTACGGATGACGTCGAATTTGAAACGATTGCAGTATAGACAATTCCGGAAAGCTAAGCTAACCTGGCATCCTACAAGGATATTATTATTTAATACCCGTTTAAATTACATTGAATACAGATTAATCCAATTAACGATAAATAAACTCAAAAATTAATTTAGTAAGAGCCTATATGTGTGTAGTCTTTTTCAAATTTTCTTTAGAGAATATTAGTAATTATTATAATACTTAAATTAACTTTCAGTATCTATGTCGATGAAGGCGTGCTTAAAGTTCACATACTGATAATATTTAAATACGTTATTTTAATACAAGTTGTGTGATTTTTGCATTTAGCTATTGATTCTTAAACTTTTATGACAGGACTCTTGATAGAATATTTTTGATGTGAAAAATTTAATCGGGCGGTTGAGGTAACAGTCAGATTTGTTTGAAGCGCCATCTATCCAATCATTCTTTACATTACATTGTTACCTATAGATTTTTCAAGTTTGATATCTTAACGTTATCGTCAAATTTGTTTTTAACGCCATGTACATTCCCATTCGTCGATAATTTAAAATGTTTTTTTTTATCTGATAGGTTTTGTTCCTACGCTTTTTGCATCTCGTCTATTTGTAAAATCAAATTTCAGTGATTATAGGCTTCATTTTAACGTAACATGCATACAATCTTAATTTAATTAGTAAATTTATTGATATCGTAAATTTAATATCTTCTTTGGTGTATCTAATTACTTTTCTGTAACATATATAGAATTTGTATGACTTTTGCAAAAACCATAGGTGATAACTATATAAAACAACTAAGGTACTTCGTTACTAACACAAAAGTAACTCCTCACCAGAGTCCCATCTGTGTTAGCACTATTCTGTGGTCTGTTCTCAAGGATTTAAGTTTGTGTTGTACTTACGCTTACACGTGTGTTTAAATAGAGCTTTATAGAACATGGTATCACTTGTATCTTGTGCTTCGGTAGTTTGCCACGGATCCGCTGTCTAATTCGGTTTGTGTACTTTTCGTCTTTTGTGAGTGCAAGTTTTATACCAATTTAAAGTATGATGTAATACTAAGGGTCATTTTGAACAGCTCAACACTTTTGGTTGCCTATATGTTGTACTACGTAAAAATATAAATCGATTGGCAATTTGGCCGAATGTTTAATAGGATCTTAAGAACAGTGAGTGGACTGTCTATTTAATTGAATAACTAATGTCCGTAGCATGTATCAACTAGTTTTTATTTAATTATGTATCAACTGAAGGATTAAACGGTTATCGTGAGGAATCCTGAACACATTGAAAAATTTTCAATGTAGTGAGAAAAATATAAAGTTTAAAATTGCAAATACTTCGTAGGCTTGTTTGGTGATTAAGCAGCCCATTCCTTTTCTAAAGCAGTATTTATTATTGATAATTATAAATATTAGGACTCTTTTTTAAATTAGAATAATAAAAACTAATTTATTGGAAATGTATTAAAATGTACCCATGTACCTACATGTACATGTACATAGTACACATCTGAATATTTAACTACCCATTCAGCAACTATTTTAAACTAACACTTATAATTGTCAAATAAAACAATTCGTGTGTGTTTCATCAATAAGACATATATATAGTGTAAAAAATTATGTCATATTATTATTATGTATTAAGTTTTTAATGAACCATTAGAACATATTAACAAAGGAAGACATAAAGCCAATTAAGATAATAAAACACAAATAAGTATTAAAAAAAATCTACATAATCTGCTGGTTAATTGTGCTTATTTCAATAGAGTACAGTAAAACATCAGACAAAACCAGTGCGGAAAGGTAAAATCAATAATTTTGATGTTTCGGTCACCCTTTATCGGAGCATTTTATCATTGTCTACCTAAGCTTTTTGGTTCCGCGGCGATAACACGCTACTGATTACAGATAACGAACAAATCGACGAAAACCTAACGACATTAATTTATTACGTAAATTACATTGGTTCGTAACAATATTAGAATTTTTTTACAACGTTATTCAAAGCTTATTAATGTAGTCAAAGTGTTACATTTTCAAGTATATTTGTTAACAACGATAATAATACTCGTCGAAATGTAGCACGCATTTTTTTATCGTCCGAAAGAAAACATGATTGATTTTTCGACATCAAAGGGTTATTTATGTCATGTCATATCAGTCACAAAACATTATTGCCTAATACCAGAGATTGTTTATTATATTTAATTTTTTATTTATTCATAACGCCAGAAAATTGTAGATTATATTTTGTATCATATACTATAGATTATGAAATTGTATTTTAAACATTGTGTATATCACTGCTATAATGTATTAGGCAACATTAGCAATTACTAAAACTCAGCATATCATAACCAAGATTGTTAATTTTAACATATTTTTGCGTATAGGTAAGTAGGTAAGTTTACGTTTTCACGAATAATTAACACGAAAACCGCGCTGGCATGTGCTATAGAAACTGTGTACTAACATTTAAATAGTTATAACCATTGCTAAAGAAATGCATTACGTAGCGTACCTACTTTGTTTAAATTTAAAAAATCATTGCGCCTTAACTTCTATTAAAAAGTGCCAAGTGCTTAGTAGATAGACACATATTATTACTGGTTTTTTTGTAGGTCTTTTTAGATCTCCAATTATGTAGAACATTAATTTGATATATATCTTATGGTTTACTCAGCGTAAGCCATTTCAGCGCCCCAAAAGCGTCTTATTTTCCGAATTGATTCACCATTATCATCGCTGCTTATTTCGTGTGTTACTTTATCTTACAAAATATATCCTCTAACCTAGCCAGATAATATATCTATTAACAAAAAAAACAGCTATGTAAATCGGATAAGTGGTTTTCGCGTGTAAAGAACTTTATAAGAATATATAGATGCTAATTCATGATTTTTTTACAAATCCAAAAATAACTATTAAACTGGCCTGGGGGGATAAACGTGAATCTAACAAAAATTAGCAATTTAAAGGTTAATATTTATCAAACGGATCCCTTAATATAAAAATGGTTTCCAAACATCCGCAATGTTTTTGAATGACCTATCCAACAAAACCCTACAACATGAGATAGACGAGAAAAAAAAACATCGCCATTTTACGTATAATGGAGGTATCCTAAAAAACCCGTTTTTTTTTTCAAGATTTTATTTTACCACTTTGTCGGCGTGGTTGATATGTATACCCATAGAAAATTACAGTTTTCTAGTACTAACAATCTCTGAGCTAAGCCGCGGACAAACAGACGGACATGGCGAAATTGTCAGGGTTCCTTGTTGACCTCGGAACCCTAATAGAAAAACCAAATTATTTTTTTATAGATTAGCGTTTGGCCACAATCTCACCTGATGATGATGATTCCCTTGATGATGATTTCCTTCACCGATAGCCCAGACTCATTGCAAGGTTTCGAACTCACGGCGATCGGCGCGATGTTCGTACACACTACAATTGAACCATCATTGCTTGATTGATGAACTTGATATCTTCTCGTATATACTTTAAGGGCCGATTTTTCAATCGTCAGATAATTTTATACGAGGAATAATTTTGACTGATAATGTAGAAAAACATGTCAATGTCAAAAATTATTCCTTAAATAAAGTAATCTGTTGATTGAAAAATCGGCCCTTAACAAAATAGCATAACACAAATATTAATAAAAAAAAATATGTCACGAACTACGAACTATTAAGCGACGGAGCATTCGGCACCTGTGACAATTAATGACCGCGCTGTCTGCATCAATTCATTTTGTTGCATGCTTTTAAAATATTTATTGTACGCATTTCATACGATTTTATAACAATGAAAAAGGAACACTAAAAATTTCAAAGGCATACGATGGTGTAATCGATACCAGTTCTGTTCACTGTATGTTTATTTTCCTTTACAAAGACATTTATATTATATTATATCTAATTAAATAATGTATTTTTCGGTCGTAGATTATAATATGAAATTACGGCTTGGGCTGGTCTAAATGAATGAAAGGTTTCTGGAGTGAATTTTTTATTCGCGTTATGAAAAATTATGAAAGAAAACTGTCACGATGCGCGAGTACATTGTAACAAAAAGTTATCTCTATATATAAATAACTATACTTTGAGTGTTACCTCATTTTTGTATAATTTAACAAATACTTCTATTTGTAATACCTACAATGGATTTTTTCTGTCCTTCAATACCGCTAGTTAGCTGGAAAAAATTCGTTGTGACATAAAGTATTCATTAAATATGAAGTACAAGGCTCTTGCTATATTGTGGTGAAGATTGTCGTAATCAATTTTAGGCTCACATAACATCAAGTGTATATTCAAACTTCTAAAGCGCGCACAAAGTACACGCGTCATTAATATTTTTGGAAATTTTTTAACGATAATATTGCGTGAAAACGTAAGTGTAAGTAAATGCTAATAAACTGTTTACAACGCTTTTAAATTTAAACTCGTATAAGTAAACAACGTAAAACGCGATTACATCACTGAGTAGTAATAAATAAATAAGCCAGGGCCGTATCCCTAAACGATAACACGATCCAGTCTGTTGTCAATAAATCCATCCTTACTCACTCACTAACAGTAACATTCTCTAAAGTTAACAGATAAAAACTTAGTTTGTTCGGTCCCGACTCCGGTTCGATTACATAAGACGCGCAAACTTCCTCTATTACCCCCTACTTAAGGGTACAAATTTAGGCGCCCCCTATTTAAACACTGTTGCCAAATACCTACGTGTGTAATTTACCTAAAGTGCGGTTCACACGACCGACGTACGGGAAAGCGAATTGTGAAACCAAATAAATCTGGAACTGGGGCTCGAGCGATTTATAAGCAACTGGTGATTTGTAAGAAGCCCACGGAGAGACACGTGAATTTGATTACGAAAGGAAATAGGCGTGAAATTTTGCAAATGTATTTATTAATATTAAATTCGTTTATTTTACATAGCGCTTTGGATATCGTTATTCATAGATCGCACAAAGTTATGATTTGCTAAAAAAACTATGAATTTAGAATTTTATTACATTTTTTTATATAATAATAATTCAGATCACTTGTATAGGTAGTCTTAGTATTGAATTTTAAAATACATAATATTATTTGTTATATTCGGATTATTCAACGCATAAGACAATATATAAAAAATTATCTTATATATTACGTGGAAATAAATTATTTTTGACAATAGATTATTTTATTTTTCTCGTATAATATCAATTGGTTTTTGGCTTGACTCATTCGAAAGGGTGTCTAAGCATTATTTTTTTTTGTCGTTATAGGTTTGGCTTTATGGCCACAATCTCACCTGATGTTAAGTGACGATATGGCCCAGGATGGTAAACGCTAAACCTAGTGGAAGACTGGCTCTCAAGTGCAGCTGCCGGAACACACCTATTGATGCTTGGCGACAGATTTTCAACTTGAGGGTGGTAGCTAGCCAGGCGGGCATCAGAAAAAGCCCTACCACCATGCTATGGTTTCCTCACGATGTTTTCCTTCACCGAAAGCTCAGGCTCATTGTAGGGATTCGAACTCACGTCATTCGATGCGAAGTCGAAAACGCTACCACTGCGCCATCATCGCTTCAAATTCACCGACTTTATGTCAGTGTTGTGAGCAAATTTATTATTTACTTGCCGTATAATATACAACTGAAACTCTTAAAACTACTTCCTCAATGTAGTGGAGAAGGGTAGGTGCGGGCGAGTGTGGGCGAGCTCGTGAGTCCCGCCCGCAACGGTGTCATCATTTAAGCCGCACATTAGTGAAACTTGCGTAGTTTCAACAGACACCTGGGGACCACGCCGCGCCGTGCCGCGATATACCACTCGATATTTTACTACCGGAATAAACTGTCCGGCATAATTTAAATTTTGGCTTCGTACGCAGATGAAAATCTCACGGGACCACTTCTCTTTCGTTTAGAACTGTATGTTTTAGTGCTTTAAAAAAATACGATCATCTGTTTAACATTATACAAAAGCAATTTTGTTTTTAACCATAACCATACAGATCCCACTAGCAAATAAATTATGTATTAACGGTTAAATGAATAGTGATATATTTGTACATAAATGATTCATATTTTTTTTTATATATATTTTTAAAGCTGTAAGATATTTTCCGTAACATTTTCAATATCTTTTTTCTTACGGAAATTAAAAAAAACATGCATTTAATAGTTAAGCAACCAAGGGTCACTTATTCGTCACAATCGTCACTTATTCGTAGTCCGTAAATTATATTTGTAGTAGTCAGACATTTATGTCGGACATTATCATTTAAATTTTTAGTCCGGACATATATCATACTAGCTGTGCCCGCGGCTCCGCTCACGTAGCCTATAGAATGATGTCGGGCAAGCACACGCGCGAATTGTGCTGCCCAAAATTATTTATCGTGGGTGATCGATATAAGATAGACATATGGTATCGTTGACTTTTTGATAGGTCTTTTTAAGATCTCCAATTATGTAAAACATTAATTTGATATGTCTCTTATGGTTTACTCGGCGTAAGACATTTAATCGCCCCAAAAGTGTATTTTTTTCCGAATTGATTCATCATTATTGTCACTGTTTATTTTGCATGTTATCTTATGTAACAAAATATATCCTATAACCTGGCCAGATGACATATCTATGAATTAAAGGAAAAACCATGTAAATCGGATAAGAGGTTTTTTCGTGAAAAGAACATAAAATGACAACAAAGGGACTATGAGTTTTATAATATGTATAGATAAGAATATATTTTTTGTAAGTACAATTTTTTTATTGTAAGTACGTGTTATTTTGTATTCATTGTGAGAAAAGCGAAATATTAGCAAATAATAAAAAAAAAACTGAAAATATATAACGAAGCTACGTAGTTAGGATCGGTAGGAAAAATAAAAATATGATAGAAGCGACTTCATGCTATCCAAATCGACTAGCGACATCTGACCTCACTTAACCTGGGATCTAAAAGCCCTTTTATTTCTGCAACTTCATTCACAGCTTTGTGTATAAAATTGCACCTTAGATACATTCTACTCGATTTAATAAAATTAAAAAAAAAACGATAATGTAAAGCCATAACAATAAATGATACTTTACAAAAAAATAAAAAGTAAAACCTAAAATTGAACTGGTTACAATTTTTTATTTTCCATATGTTATTACTAAGCTACTGGGTAAACACAAGTTAGCATTATATTATGTTTAATATTTCTCTGTTACAACAACATTAACTAGTTAGTACTGACTACTACATAATATTACGGATGTAACAAAAACATTACAAGCGAAAATAATTCTGCTACTTACGCAGTCGAAAATGAATGAAATCTACTTGAATTTTCTCTAACAACACCCACGTACCTGGAAACAAATAAAATAGAAATTACTCACAGTCAAATATCTAATAATAAGATTCTAAAAATACATCTTATTATTTAGTGGCAACACATTTATTATGTCAATGTCACGTGGATAAAATACCTTTCTAATCTTCAGAGTTCAAACGATACCCTAAGAAGGTGGTGATCCTCTTGTCAGGACCGAGAAGGGGCTTTTGTGGCAACTAAAAAGCCTTATTTTTAGTTATTATTTAAAATCCATTTCACATGTGCACAAAAAAATGTACCCTAAAAAATGCCACCAATATTACAATAGGTGGAAATAAAATAAGTTTAAGAATTAACGGAAAAAAACACTACATGACAAATTAAGATCCCGCCTCATAACTCGCTAAAAATATATTATGAAAGATTCACGAAAATGGTAACAACATTCTATATTCAAACGTTCACTACGTTTGGAAACAAACCAATAGCCGCGTTGGGGAACCACGAGTGCGCCAGTTAATCGCCGCCAACTAGTAGGTAATCCTTTCGAGTGGTGTGCATATAACGACTGCATTCCGACCTGCACCGCGTTCCGAACGCACAGCACTGAGTGAAATTGCGGTACTCGCCTGACTCAAAGGGATGACGGGGCCGTATCATTGCATGATATGCATCAGTACCGCTGTATGTGTGAGCGACGCGTTTACTTCTATCACGTCATGTACGTCTATATATGCCAACGGTTTTTATAATATAACCAATATAACCCCAGTCTATATCTATTTTAAGGTGAATTTATTAACTCCGACAGATATAACTCAATTGTTCCTTTAGTACGAAGGAGGAATTTCAAGAAAGTTTTAAGTAAGGCCAATACCGTCTATGCAAGTCACTCCCAAATTTCCAGCTCCTTAAAGGAAATGGCGCGTGCAATTCCCAACTTTCACAGAGCAACGCTGTCGTTTTAAAGTTATATTTCTTACCAGTCTATCTCGTGTCTTTACCTCGAAATTTATAAACATTAAATATAGTAATACATGCAGCATCAGAGAGACGTACTGAATGGAAGGTAGAGAGTTGCGTCGGCGCCGCGTGCATTGCCCTCGCATACCCCCGCGCCGTTCCCCTACTGCATGGTACAAACGCGACTGACTGCATTCCGGCGCGCTTCCTGACCAGGGCAAGTGCACGGTATTACAATGCAAGTACCAACCTCGGACCCCGCACCCCATTCCTACCTACGTAGTTCGTCTAGCTTACCATTAAGCCATGACACAAAGAAACGCGAAAACATCTCGTTTGGGCACAACGAAGTAATTCAATAAAATTGTCTGATCAATGACATCCTCTTTTAATGCGTAGTAGCGGAGCCTTTGCCCCTTTTAAAATAATCATAAAATCTAATATTATGAAGAAAAATAAAGGGAATCTTACCCGGTCGGAGCTCGCCCTCTTCGAGTAAGCCTTTTGTAATCTAATGCATTAAGTTTATTAGGTTGTTCTGACATTACCCCATTCCTTTAAAAATTTGTTGGTACTTTATAATAATATATGGTTAACACAGCAATTACATATTATCATTATTTTATTATCATTTTATACCTTATTTACTCTCAATTCAGCATTGTATTTTGTTAAGTAATATGATTAAAAAACTGTGTATCGGCATAAAATGCTGCAGAAGATATCGATCATGTTTTAAAAGCGGTCACACATTATGTTTCCTACATGATATATATGTACTCAAACTTTCGAGTGCAATGCAAAAGTATAGGAACACCCGGTATTAGTCGTTGCTGAAAGCGTTTTACATGAAGCTTTTAAGCGCTTATCTTGGGAATGATAGCCGCGGCCGGACGCTGAAAGGAAGTGACGGCAATTTGCTTACATTAGGACATGCCCCGCTTCGCCATAAGCTTTCAGTGAAAGCCAAAGATTTTTATGCTGCAATTCGCGTAGTTTTTTATTATTTTACGTTCGTGGGTCCGTCTAATATTGCTGTCCGTGCAGAAAATTCTAATAAATACTTGGAAATATATTTTTCAAGCACACATGAGTTGTCTTTATGTATCTCTCGTAATAACCTTAAGGTTTTGTTTATCAATATTTTTACGTCATCGGAGTACTAAAAGGGATAAAGTTTTACCATTTCATAATTTATGTTAGTTAATAGATTCTTTAAATATATGATTATATTATCTGAAATGGTTAAAACAATTATGGAATATTATACTAATGAAGAATTAAAATGAATGAATAACTGGACTCACTCAATATTTGAGAAGTAATAAATACACCTTCAAGTCATAAAAAACATTGAACTTTTTTATTTACTTTTACATACGAATCATTGAAACCATAATAATATATTATATAAACTTAATTTGAAGTTATTTCCATATTTAGATTATTACAGACCATTTTGTAAACATACAAACATAATCGTAGTGTGTTAGCAATACTGATTCGCAGCGTATTCAGCTGTGAAGTCGAAACAGATTCTGTTACGCGCAGTTCGGAATGTTTTGGATGCACGAGTTGGTTCAACTCGAACGAATATTGAATTGTTGTTAGAAACAACTCTACATACATTGAATCTTTTTGTTAACGATTTGCAATTTTTCATTGATGCAGAAGTATGAAATGAAACAAGTACAAGAATTAATATAAATCAAATTCGTAAATGATAAAAATGTTTTCTAAAGTTCACTATTTATAAATAGAAAGGTAGTAAATGTATCTGCTAAGGCGAAGGTCCAATGCCAATGAAATTAAAAAATGGGACCACCCTTAAGGTGGACACCTTAAGGGTGTCCCCTTACCAACGAAAAAATTAACATCTAAATCGGTGCATAAACAAAGAAATTATGACCAATGATGAATCCATGAAAAAAAAAATACACACGAATTAAGAACCTCCTCCTTTTTTGAAGTCAATTAAAAAGAAAACTAGTTAATATCCTTAAGGATAGGAATTTTATTAAACATTGAGATAAAAACTATTATGCATTTTTTTTTTAAATCATTGCCTATTAATGACTCACAAATTCCGACTGATTAAGTAGTAGGCAAATAGGAAAACGATGGCCATAACAGACTAAATTAGGTAATCGTATCAAAATCATAGAGATTATAAAATCTTTTACGGTTTACAAGAGTGCGTAAGCCGTGTTTGTTTTTCGTGGTTATTTCTGTACAGCCGTGCCCCGCCATTGTTCCATGAGTTATAGCCCGCTAGAAGGTTAAACAACAAAACTATCGCGGCTCCAAGCGAGCAAGTGAAAGTAAAAATACTATATAAAATCAATATATACACGTAAATATATTACAGCGTTTCGAGCGATTTATATAAAATTGTTAAATATTTTTGAAATGCAAGTTATTCTCCGCTTTAATGGAGTGTGTGGAATGGAATCGAGCATTTTTCGAACATTTTTATTTTTTCAACTGGAGTTTATGAACAGGCTGGTATTAATGCAAATTAAGTTGTATGAATGTGTAATCTGATTTTGCAATGGTAACAAAAAAAACTTGATTTATTAAAACTACAATGAGCAGATTTTTGTCTACATATATGTATACCTACTTACATATGCAGTGTTTGTTTTTTGTTGTAGTTATATTAATTCTCAGAACGAGTAAGATCTAATTTAATTAAACAAACATCGTACTATATACAGTAAGTTGAATTAATATTACAAAAGTATTGAATTCTTTTGAAATACTTGTACAACAGAAAATTGTATAAAGGCCGATTTCAGTCATTGTGTTTAACAAATATAAAAACAAATTTTAACGAAGTTTAACAAAAATACATTTTCTTGGGAACCTCCAATCGTTTAACCTCAATGATATGAAGAGCACAGCATGATGTAATCCCGTGAAATAGTTAATACTTATTATATTGTAAAGTGACTTTACTGACAGTAAATTTAACTTGACAGAAATGAATGATTGACTGATTGAATTGATGATCCTTAATACTGAACGACTTGTAAATGACAAGAAAATTAATCCCTAGCAAAGTCCAGATAAAGCAAATGACCATGCGTCATGCGTAAACTCCACGTGATATTAAGTGGTGTTTGAAATCCACGGGCATCTACAATAACGTCAAATAGGGCTGCAATCCCATCCGAGGTTAGATCGCTAGTTGCGTTCCTTTAGATATTCGAAAAGTATGCTCGTGTCATATTTCGAACTTCATAAGAATAATATTCCCCGAGGCATAAAATACTGAGCGTAATGTGTTTGGAAGACACCTCATTTTTACAGTTCAATAAATTTTGTGAAATTCATGAGGGCACGCCTTTTCATTGAAAAAGTATAAAACTACATACATAGTCACAATATGTCAACACTAAATTATTGTCGCATTTGTATGTAAATAAAACGGCCTTATTTCTCAAACCCAAAAAGCAGAGAACTTCATAGAGCTTCCTATGGATAAATAAAATTTTGACAAAATAATTTACTTGTCTTTTTGCTATATCGAAAGTAATACAAGTATATTTTTTTCCACGTTTCCTCACGATGTTTCCGTACTTCGTTAGTCGATATTGGTATTTAAATTAGGAAATGAACGCTTATTCCGAAAACATTGTAGGTGCATACTGAAGAATCGAATCGAGGAACAACTATCAACTGCTCCACTGGTCTTATCATTTTACCCAAACAATTTTTAATTGATTGCTTGATCGCTTTCATCCAGTTCTAAAGCCAACTTATAATTACAAATTATCTTCTAACAAATTTTTATTAACAATAATTAAAACTTCCTTCTTCATGTTATATTAAAAATCTTCCTAAAACTCAATCGCATTTCGCAACTCTGATTTCCCGTCGATAAATGTAACAAAGAATTTTACTACGACATTATCGGACAAGCCACATCATCCCGTTCTTTTTCACGGGGTTTCAACCTCTTTCATCTATAATTTCATAAGAGAATTATGAAAATGACAATATTAAATTTACAAGAAGACGTAACAAAGCCATCAGAAATGTTTCAGAAATAACGCAAAAGAAAGGTTAAAAGTTAATAAGCTTATATACTAGCTTCCTCTTTCATGCTGACCTGGACATTTTTCTTTTCATTACCTGAATCATAATGACATAATTTACTACTCTTTTCTTGGGCTACCGACTTATTGTGAACACAATAACGTCTAGTTTACGTCTTAAGCCTATTGTTACAGACTTTAAGACATTTAATATTATAAAGTAGAAAAAAGAAAATTTGATATTTCTTTCAATATTAAAATACATTTATTCTTTTAACTGCAGAGATTTCTTACGTTATTTTTAAAATGTATTTGAAATTAATATATCTTTGTTAGAAGTCTCGATATAGGTATTTGAAATATATACTATCATATCTATAAAATCGGCAGTTCCCGACTTTGAGTTATACGTGACTCTTAAATATAAACACGTAAAGGAAACATGTGCTATAGATAAAATATCAGCAAGCAAAACTTATATTAAGAGAAATCGTTAACAAAAAATTTACCTACTCTACAGCAGTGATTGGTATTTCCGCAAATAAATCACAGACACTGTTGGTTGTCTGATAGTACCAGTTGTTGAACAGATATTTATAAATAACACACTCTATTGCTTATGTATTGCATTGAAATTTCTGGAAATGTTCAATGTTGATACAGTTCGAAAGAGAAAATTAGCGCTCAAAATTATTTCCTCGCCCAATAAAGCCGGTGTTTTCCATAAAGCAACGAAACATTAATACGATTGTATCAGAGTTTCTACGGTCAAAAACAAACAAATTATAACTATTAACATTAACGCTTCGGGTTAAATGTTGCCCGATATTAATATTTTCAAAGAGGAACGGTCGGGTTTTATTCAGCGAAATTGCAGTTAGAAAGATCCTATTAATGAACGTCCCGGTGTTCTTTGTCCGACGGTGGAGCATTTCCTGCACAATCGCCCTGACACCAAGTAATTAGTAAGAAAAATTTGTTACTCTGACGTCTAGCACAGTATTTCAGTGTTGCAAGTGAGATGTTTTTATGAAATGTAAAGAAAACTGAATGATGAAAAGAAATGTATACACATATAAAGATGGAGCTTTAATAAAATAAAAATGAAACTATAAAAATAATTTTGTAATTCAATTTCAGTCAGGGCAATTACCTAATACAATCCTCCGTTGGTTTTACGAGAATTCTGTACTAATACAATATCAAGAGATTGTTTGTTTGTTTGGGCGCGCTAATCTCTGGAACAACCAGTCAGATTTGAAAAATCTTTTTTCCTTTTATAGACTATTTACCGAGGAAGGCCATACAAATTCACGCTACGACCCTAAGGAGCTGAGTAGAAACTATGAACGTTAAGCAATCTGGCAATCTGTAGCCAAGTATTATCAGTGAGAATAAAGAGAGCCTACGGGTAGTTGAAGGCGCGGCGGCGCCATGAAGAGTTCGTCCATTAAATTTAATACGGATGAACCCATAGAGTACATTCAGCTAGTTGTTGAATATAATTAGAAACGTGCAGTATGGCCGTATAAATGAAAAATTTGCATAATCCAGTATATTTCGCTAACAATTTATATGAATGAAAACTAAAAATTATCTCAAAATTATGTCCATTATGAGTTGACGTATCTTCTTAAGTGTTGTTGAGATTTGCAGTAAAAATGTTTCACCAATTCATAGAATACAAAATCAAATCTTATTTTTTTTATTATAAATAGTATGACATAAATATAGAACACCAAAAGACACTATTTTTTTTTGTCAATAAGAAGAGTAATAATTGTAATGAGGTTTAAGTTAAAGATCACTGAACAAAGTGAATTACAATCCTTATTTTGTCAGCAATTTTCGGCAGTCGATTAAATATGACTTAACAGATTCTAATATAATAAAATTTTGATTTGAGGGTTTTAGATATCTGTATTAGTTCCTTAAGCTTTTTGCAGCTACGTTCCTTAGTATATGTATTTTTATAGGGTTAATGAATGTTTACAGTGTAATATATAATTGAAATATATCAAGTAAAGAGGATATTATGTATAACGGCTTTTTTGTTATAGCGCTGTAACACTTAACTAAGTCCCTTGAATGTAAAGCATACTTTTAGGGAAAATAATTTGATTATAGCGACTTCAGATGTAATGCCGATTTCGGATATAGCGATTACTATTAATGAACTATTTGTAACAAGTTCCTAAAAATCCCTTGTAGATATTGCGACCGGCGACGACCGCGTAATCAAACACATAAACAAAGGTGAATTCTTCAATCATAAAGCTTTCTTATCTTTTGTATTTACCCACAGATAGTCAGCAATTATAATAACTATTGTTTATAAATGTTGAGGTAGGTAAAGTTAAATCTAAGGATTTAGCCGATATATGTGAATTGCGCAGCTGTATTGTCTAGCAATAAATATTGTTTTCTTTCTTTCTACCTATGACTTCCAGTTATAGCGGCGGAATGATAGTGATCCTTCATCGTCGTTATATCCGAAATCCACTGTATTTATTAATTTGAGCTGACATTAATATAAACACAAACATTATATTGTTTTATTAATGTGCACTATTGTGTACATAAGTTTTGCTTAACATTGTTAGTACTATAATTAAATTTCTCTAAAATAAAATACAACACAAAATACTGGAGCTATCGTTATATAAGTCATAAGTCAGTTTCATTTCATTACAGTGTCTTTAAACAGTTACTTTATAAATTTTAAACATGCATTATATTTAACTTGATAACTTAATATACTAAAACGTAACTTACGATACACGCGAAAAGGTGTTTGTTAAGCTTGATTTACGATTTTTAAAATACTAATTAAAGACGGACTATACAATGAAGTTGTCAGATTTGAATACAATTATGAATGTCTTAAACTGTATTAAGATTTCGGTTTTAAAGTTAGTATTCAAAAATCATTATCATATTCGTAATTAATTTAGATAATTTATTAATTTTATCGATTACCTAATCTACACATTTAATTGCTAAATAAATTAAGTATAAATTTTTAGCAACATTCTGTAACATAGTGAATAAATGATTTAATAAATCATTCCTGGTAAAAAAACCACTAGCAGACGTGTACTTATACACACTCGTGTCTTATTATTAATATAACAAAAGAGTATCTACAAATAGTGTGGAGGCTAGTTTTTTAGCGTCGACAGTCGGCCGACACTTGAGTCTGCGTTCCGGTTTGTAGTCGGCACGATGACCCTACATTATTTATGGATTGCCGTAAAACGTGGGCGGCAGCGATGTATACCCGTCTCACCACTTGTATGACGTATGTTTTTAAATCGTTACAACGTTTGCATTAGAAAACAAACATCTTTGATTTTACAGTTTTACAGAATTTCTCTGAATTTTGTATTACGGAAGAATTTTTGTATGTGTTAATGACTAGGTATCTAATGAGAATTTTTGACGAGATCTTAATCTATCATATGGTTATTTTTATTTATTAGGTTATTTGGTACAAATATTATGTAATTTCGGCAGCATTTTACGTGATGTAGTTTGCTTATTGTGTACAAAGTGAAGTGGATTATAAATAATAACTAGGAATATGCATTTTATTTTGCCATATAATCACCCTGGACAGTTTGAACAAGAGCGCCGCCAACTTGTTAGATCTATCTTTGAATATTAAAAGAATAATTAGAGAAAATATCCTACTCTCGTGACGCTGGCAGAAACATAGTTGTCATTAAATAAAAATAAGAACTTTCTAATGACACACTTTGATATTATTCATGCGTCATGGATATTGCCAGGAAATAATTAACAAATATTGCTTTACTTAAGACTGGTTCTGTGTCTGTTGTTATAGGTTCGAATCAAATACAAATTGCACTGGTTAACACCCATCTGGCCTTAAACAATAAGCATGGACTTGCCAAATCCTCGGCCGTTAGGAAAGGCAACCTAAAGAATCTCATTCATGTCATGAAATAATTTGCTTGTTTCACCTGTTTTAAAGCAAAATTATTTTATCATTTTATAGGCGAGTATTATACGCAATGAGATATGGCATTAAATGACGATTTATTAAGAGGTGTCAACATGCTAAGCCAAGAAAATGAACTATCTCCCAAGTACAACTGCCGGAACATATCACTCCGTAATTGACGACAGATTTTGAACTGAATGGTAGTAGCTACCTAGCGAGTATTAGTAAATCACACTAATATATATATGTCTACTTTAAAAGGGATATAGCTTATGCCATATTATTAGTTATTCCTTATTATTTCAAATCGTTCACAAACTCGCGTAGTCACATAATGAGCGTTGGTCTAATCGCTAATCGCTCCACACCGATACTGTGTAATTATACAAATTTTCTCAACACTCACGATGACGCAACGGGGCCCCTGACTACGTATCTACACGCTTTTTATGTCTGACTATAAAAATGACCAGTCGGTCATTTTGAAAGAATTTTTATAATGTGCACTCCTCATACACGTGTACAAGGAACTCGAATTCAGATAGATTATTCGTGTAAAAATAATGTATTTCCAATGAGATGTTACTTACTAATCAAAATCAGGCTCGTCTTCTTATTTATTTTCGTCTTCACGCATGCTTATTATGCATTATACGCGATATATAAAAACTATATATATATATATATGTTGACCTATTGACTTTCCTGATGATAAGCAATGTACCATCCAAATACGACGGCGACCACCGAGAGAACGAAATTCATCGGCGGTCGCCGCTGTCATGCCGGCCTGCATAAAGATCTCTTCACGTTACGATTGAAGGACTCAATGTCATAAGGAGGGAACACATTGGCCGGGAGATGGTTCGACAATGTAGTAGTTAGGTAGTAATTTGCGGTATGACAAAGATAAGGCTTGAAGAACTTTTTAGTTCGTGCCGAGATGGAGGGCACAGTAAAACTGTGACTCCGAAGCCCAGCGCGTGTGGTTCTGTTGTGGAATTGACAGGAGGGAATTAAATTGAACAGCTCTTCAGAACACACACCATGATACAGACGTTAGAACACGCTCAGCGCGGAGATGTTCCTGCGAAGCTGAAGCAGTTCGATATATTGGGTTAACGTCTGCAGTATTAACAACGACACAATACAAAATATTTAAAACAATGAAATCAACTTTTTTGTATTTTGAATGTTACGGCCTTTGATATATACTCGAAGTATGTAGCGGCATCAAGCGAATAAAACTTACTGTCTTACACAATGTTAACTAATAATTAGAATTACATTTATTATTAGTGTGCTTAACTATTAACAGTTTGTAACTCTAACGCCGCCTTGTTTAATATGTATTGAATTAGTTACTTAAAACCGGATCATAAGAAATTTAAACTGGTTAGATCGATATATATATATATATATATATATATATATAATCATTTACACAATAAATACCTACTACAATTGAATTCTCTCAACTGGATTTCCTACGTTGTCGGAACTAAAATAAAATCATGGTGTTTAATAAGAGGTAAACGGAGTGGAAAATACACTACACTATAGATGATTGGGAAGTGTAAAACTAGCTTCATCATTTTTAAAACAGTTTGTTAGAAGGCTGTAACGAACGCGCCGGCACGCACGCGCCTCTGGGAAAAAAGTAAAATAAATCAGCCCGCCGACGTAGACCGCCCTTATAGTACCTAAATAGTAATCTCTTTATTTTTTGCCGATTGAAACATTATTTTGTCGTTTTAAAAACAATTTGAGATAGTAAATTCATAAAAGATCTAAAACTTCGTAATGCATTTAAATCTAAAAGTGAATCTAATTCCTATGTCGTTTATCCATTCAAAAATGTCATCAATATAATACTGATTAACAAATAGAACTTTTCTTAACATTAAGGTTTTTGTATAACAAAGGTCTCATACAAGTATTATATAGTACAGTAGATAGCTTCTAAACTAAGTACTAATAGCAATAAATATAAAACACGAATATAGTAGAAAAATTGTAACATTGAATTTTTTTATAATTTAAGAATGCATAATACAAAAATACACATCTCTGCATATTTTTTTCACGTAACAGCTGAAAATAATTGTATTGTTGTGAAACCATTATAGCTTACAATCAATTCTTAACGTTGCGTTGCCGGCATGCAATGTAATGATTTCTCATTTGAAAAACAAAGAGAAACTTGTACGTACTCTGCGTGAAATTCCGCGAAAATACATCACGTGACAGAATTTCTGATCAGTTAATTGATCATTGAATTGGAATTAGTAAACTCATTAGATGTAACTATGAATATTGGATGCATGGTCGTGTGTGGCGAATGCCGTTTCGCGCGGCCGCACCGCAACACCGCGCGCGCCGCTCCGTAGACTTTCCAACTAAATTGCGGTGAAACTAAAATAATAGCATGCGCACACGCCAAGCGATGCTCGAGTGTATCCAGTACACTTATCATATCACTCCGGATGCCCCGTAGTCAAGAATGGTAACTTACTTTTTATTTACACTTTTTAGAAATTAATTTGATTTACCGAAGGAAATGTTAGTAGAACGTTAACAGGTTCAAATATATTATATTATACATATTAAAAACCCCTCGACTTAATTAGTCAATATTAATATGTACATATATTATATACCAGTTATGAAAAATAGACAAAATTATTTCCACTTAATTGTAGAAGAATAAAGTTTAGCTTTATATAATTTCAAGATACATAATGAGATTGATTAGGGTTTTTGGAGCTACGTAAAACCAAGAAAGTCAGTTTTTTTTTGTTTCCATGTAATTTGAAATAATTAACAGAGGCTACTTACAGTTCGAGTGTCTTAAATATTTTTGATAAGACACATTGTACATCATTAAATTAATTAAGAGATTATTTACCTTCTTAGCTTGTTTTTAATGTTAATAAAGCTGACGCTCTCATTCTTGAATTTTGTTTTTATCTATTAAAACTGACGTGTATATACTTTGTAACTTCTTCCAATAGTGTACAGTTACAGTAAGTTTTTTTTTATTTCTATTAATTATTTGAATTGTATTATTTAACTTACATTTTATTGCCAGTTATGAAACTTTAATGATATTTGACAAGATAGAGATCTGTTTACATGTTTTTTTTAATTCATGAAGAATCGTAATGATAATAAATATTTACTTATTGATAAGGATTTACACATAATTAAGTAGGATTGTTAAACTTTTTAGATAGAAAAGCTGTTATTGTTCAAATAAAATATCATAAAGAGTGCTGCCGAGACCCTGGACGTTCACGTATGGCCAATGCCGTTATCTAGTCAGACTTCCTTGAAGAAATTTAGCATGGTAATGGTACTTGGTTCTTTAGAATCATTTCGTGTTCCGTTATATAGTCGCGACTGGGTATATTGAAGCGCGTGATGTAAATTCAAACGATTTTATTCAAATGAATATTAGTATCGTTTTGAATTCGACGTTCCGGACTGCTTATTATGATTTCGATATTCGTATAAAATGATTTTCATAAACGCCGCCGCATTGTGAACTGATGAAGTAGAGTATTCACATTTCTTCATAACGGCAAAAATGTTCGTAATTGTATTTTTATTTAGCTAAGTTAATATATTAATAAAGTAAACTCTTTTTATTATCAGAAATAATTTCTATAAATAAAAATGAAATGATGTTCGTTGGTAAGCGTATCATTTGGCTAATTATTTTCTTTGAAATTTTAGTAATAGTCCGAATAAGGTTTTTACAGAAACAAAACTTTGAAAAGTTACCCGAAAAATTGGATAATGCAAAATTGCTGTTTTATATTGCAATTTGTTTTTACGAACCCAAGACTATTTCACTCACGACTCGAACAATAGATATGCAAAATACTCATATGGTTTGTTTGCGTTATACCCTTGGAAAGTTTTTAGAAAAAAAAAGTCGGGATAACGGTTGCCGAGCCAACCAGTTACTAATATAATAAATATGTGCGAATATAAAAGAATGCTTCTAGACTTAGGATTTGCGAAAGTGCTGAAATAACATAAGCACACTTTTCGCAGGGGGACTTCATGAGAAAAGTTTGACTGCTACTTTCATTAAAGTGAAACTTCAGTCATGAAATCGTATATGGTATAAAACTAAAACACGGTTAAAATAGCTTGAAATATTTCAACGATACTTGTTTATCAGTGTTCATTCGGAGATGACTGTTGTTCGATTTCCGCTCACAAGTTCAGTTCCGATTGAATTTGAAATCGTGTTAAAAGTTAACATTGATGAAGTTGTTCGGAGCGAGTTTTATATTCATTGTAACATTGCATTTCACACGATAAATTCTGCTCTTAAAGAGCCGTTTATTAGTTACGTTCTGCGCTCTTTACAAATTAAATAAGTAGTAATGCGATAGTTATGTTGAGTATAACAAGACAAGTGCACAACAATGTCAGAGATTAAACACAAGTTGACAGGGAAAATAGCTTAAAGCCGTAAACTAGATCAATTAATTTCAATATTCTCACGAGATCAATATACCCTAAGTTAAATTCACCACGGAGACGTTAATACGTTTAACTTATGCGTGCGAACTTCAACTCCTGTTAGTTACGATCGAAGTTAACTGAGTGAGGGACACTTAGCCCGCTTGTCTACGAATAACTCTTCGTTACGACACATTATATAATATAAATAATGGATATGAGTTTGCAAAGTTTGATGTGTACAATTATACTCGTGCCGCATTCGCAGCGTGGAGCCCGATTCTATCGCTATAAGTTACTAAGTCCGTGAGAGTTATTATCAGATCCATTTGTTTGTAACTTTGCGTTCTACATTGTTGAAAACTTATCAGCTGGTAGATAAGTGAACTTACCATGTTAGAGAGCAGCAGACGATGGTGTTTAGCGAGTTGGGGATCGAGAGCTTGGAGTGGAAGAGCGAGAGGCAACGGGAGAGGCAGCGGTAGTGGGAGCGGATGAGGAGCCGGCTGCAGGATCAGCGGCGGGCAACAGGCGCACGGCGTCACGTAGGACACGCACCCGAGCTGCGGCGGGAACAGCGTGCCGGCGGCCTCCTCGAGGCCTCGCACACCTTTCTCACGACCGCATCGGCGGCCGACCACCTGGCTTTCGACGGCTACTTTTGCCGCCGATTTCCCGATACACTCTCTACTGTCGCAGTCGAGTCTCCGGCTTCGACGTGTTTATACGGTCGTTTCAAAATACGCGGGAACTTTATAAGTTCTCAAGAGTCGCCCAAAGTTCGGGGAAAGTGTCGAAACTCGGACGTTTAGACGTGGAAGAACCGGGTCGACGACGTGGGGGAGCGGGAAACTGAGCAATCGGGAAAAGCGAGAAACGACGCGCAGGGCTCGCGAGAGTGTGGAGAGAGTGGCGGCGTGCACAGAGCACAAGTCGCCAGGCCGGCGTATGGCAGTGGACTGAGCGGCGAGTAGCGAGGCAGGTGCGCGAGACGGGCGGAGGGCGCTGGGGGCGGGCCCACCTGATTCACCTGGGCGCCTGCGCCGCACACGCTCAGCCTCCGACGAGTGCCGACACACCGCCGCGATACACACTACATAATCTCCACACTACTCTGTGTGCCAACTGCTAACTGCTTCCAATGGTGACCATTTTTAAATGTTTTTCAGACAGACATATTTTTTCCCCAATTTCGTTGATGATGAGTATGGAATACCTATACTTTGTACAGTTTACTTTTATTACGATGTTGAATCTTTTTAAAAACCTACTTGCTTCTGTAAAGGAACTGTTTAAAATTAAGTTAAGCAATTGTTAATTCTTAACTTGTATTGTGATTTACTTCTGAAGGTTATATTACATAGGCAACATATTCGCTTATGCTACTAAGCCAAAAAAAGAGATAGAAAGCTCTACTTGGCTCTACACAATTGATTATAAAAATAATATTTTCAAAATAGCATAAATAATTAAACCAATTGTACAATGAAATACCATTCTTTGATTTATAACTAATATAAAAAACCCAAATTTTAAGGATCGAAATTAAGAATCAACTTTGTATTTTATGAAGTACGTGTTCATTTAAAAAATTAAAAATTTATTAAGTCTCAAATGTAATTTGGTGTAATATTCTGTTAACGTTATGATTAACGCTATATGACAATTCTAAACGAACTCTACATGAATATGACTGTGTCAAAATAATAATTCATAAGGATGTTCTAACTAGTCGAGAAAACGAGTGTTGTAGAGAAATCGGCGAGTCAACGTCTCGAAAATAAGAAGGCATTATCTTGCGGAAATCTCGAACGTATAACGGGGATAAATAAATCACATTGATCTTAGAAGGTCCGGCTTTCGTTAGAGGACATCTGAGCACGCGATGTAAGCTCATTGTACGCGCTTACAAAGGATTAGGCACCTTTTAACGTCGCGCACTATTTACCTTTCCTTTCTGAACTCCCGAAATACAGATTACTTTCGTTAGTGGGCAGTGAATAAACAAAAATAAAGATGTAATGTACATACGCAATTCTTCATTGTATATTTAACGTAAACGCAGTAGTTTTAGCGAAATAAAGTAATATTTAAGTGTAGCCGCATAACCGAAACTTTACAAAATAATGATTAGTATGTTCATATTGAAATAAAAACAGAATAAAATATGCATAGAAGGTATTTAGATATAAACTTCCCATTAAATTAGGTCTAAAATTCCTTGCTTACAGGCCCAAACTCATATAAAATCGGACAAGCTTGAAGTGATTGTGTAACCACATAGGAATAATTACATCTAGCTCATTAGTTATACGTTATCTGTTTCAAAATTAAATGTTGAAGATGGAACATTTTAAGTACATTGAAATATATTTCGTATCTTCTAGCAAATAATATAATATTTCCCAAGTTAAAATACTCATGCGATTTAAATATAATCATTGAAATTCAAATGATTTTTTTTTTAAAATAAAACAGTTTATTCGCGTTATCAAAGAAACTCTATGATTTTCAATTTACTTGAAACATTTTAGCAAACTAACGAGAGCCATTAATAAATCGAATTAATATTTAGTCGTCCGTTTGTAATTAATTTCTTATTCCATAGGGGTAACCGGATAGGTGATGTTGACTCGCTCGATCCTTTTCTGATTGGACAAACTTATTCAATTGAATTTGGTAAACGTGTTAATTTCACCAGCAGTACTATTTGTAAATAATACATATTGAGAATTTTAATGGTGCAAAAATAAAA
The DNA here is from genome assembly GCA_947532125.1 of Saturnia pavonia. Classification (NCBI taxonomy): domain Eukaryota; kingdom Metazoa; phylum Arthropoda; class Insecta; order Lepidoptera; family Saturniidae; genus Saturnia; species Saturnia pavonia. Next base: position 12,569,754 of record OX383901.1, read on the forward strand.
TTAGGATTGCATAAATAATGTTTTTATTTAATACTAGCAACCCGCCCCGTTTTCGCACGGATAGCAGAGTAATACATTATAACTCTATTGGTTTATACGGCGCACGCCAGTTTCCCTGCATGATTTTTCCGACATTTTTAACAATCATCGTCATATTTCAGCTAATTTACATAAATTTTTAATGAATTATACACCTAAACTTTCCTCATAAATCACATTGTCCATTGATCAAAACCGTATGAAAATCAGTTTGGTAGTTTTTGAGTTTATCGCGTTCAGACAGACAGATAGACGCGGCGGGGGACTTTGCTTTCTAATATGTAATGAAGTAATTTATCTAAAATGGTATGTAACATAAGTTACTAAACCAGCATAAGACCTGTTTTCCATTAGGTCTATTGCAATGATTTTAATAATAAATATTTTTTATAAATTCGGATTTTACAAACAACCATAAATATTTTTTATACTTGATTATGTAAAGATTTTTTTTGTAATTTGTGGTTTGTATTGCGATTTATGTAGTATACCTGCTCAATGAAACGTTGGTAATGTACCTATAAGCATGACACAATTATGCATAATTACAAATTATTACTTTAATATCGTATTACTTATATATCGCCACAGAAAGTTGAGATATTTTACAAAACACATTATATTACTACATATTGTTTGATGTATGCACCTATAGCAATATTTTCAGCCGTCGTTTTACAGGATTAATTACAAATATACGTCTACCGTTTCTATAAATTATTGTTGTCCATCTTTTAATAGGTATACTATGGACCACGTCTATCACTATTTATATTAAAAAAATCAAAATCAAAAATACTTTATTGAATTTAGGCCGCAAGAAGACACCTATGAACGTTAAATCACTACCATCACAGGTTCGACAAACATCCCAGTCATCGACAAGAGTAGGCAAGAAACTCGATCGGGTTTATCTTTTTTTTTTAAATGTGTAATTAATGTTTACAATTAAGTAATTATATTGTAATTGTTTTAGTAGATGTACAGAGAGGTAGTCACTTCAAGTCAAGTATTCTTAATATAGAACCTAGCACTGTTACCTAAAAATCTTTCACTGGTCTTACCAAGTCTAAAAGATGGAACAGAGAACGGAATATTTACAGTATCTATAATATTTTTGCTTACACGAATTTTTCCTCACGATATAGCGGATGTGGTAATAATACAAATTAGAATTATAATAATTATAAACGCAAAGTTATAAAACTTATTATTAAGTCTAAGGCACAGTTGATATTATGAATGGAGTATAATAACCTTTCAGTAGATTGCTATAAAAACATAGTTTAAGCTAATAATAATACATTCAATTAATTTGATATCAAAATGGAAATTGTTAACTACATCGACTTAATAATTAGTTAAGACATGACTAAATTTAAGTAAAAATCAAGATCAGCTGAAAAGCTCAAGTACATATATAAAATTATAAATAGTTATTTATTTATTATTTAAGGATCACACAACTGGGTTCGATCAAACTTTCTTAGAATGATATAAATATGTTATGTTTAATTTGTAAATCTATAATGATCGAACCCTTCCAATATGTAATCACAGCATACAAAATAGAAGTAAGTATACTAAAATAATATTAGGTTATAAATTAAAATTCACTACTCAGCAAGAGCAATAAGGAAAATAATATAAAAAAATAAATAATTCAAATCAATCATTTATATACAATCTATTTATAGATGAGGCCAGAGTATCACAAGCAAACAAATCAACTTTAAAACGAAAGAAAGAATGCGGTATATGGAACAATGTTGGCCAATATTGGTTCTCACAAGTGGCAAATTGAAGGTTTGGCGGTTAATTAAACGACGTGGGACGCTGAAGGATAATTTTTGAAGGAAACCTGGTGATTTTATAAAACCGTGTATTAATTTGTAAATAAATATTATATCCACCACCTTTCTACGTGTTTGCAATGAGTTCATTTTATAATACGTCAGACGTTTGTAGTAAGAGTCTAAGGCATTAATTATTATAGTTCTTCACTATTTAATGAAGAAAACACTCCGTTTTTGGCGGGATCTTGAGCTGCCATATTTTATTCAATGACTTAAGTTCTTTGATCCTACATTATGTAATATTGGGGGCATTTTGCGTTATATACTTTTGTTATTGTGCATACATGAAGAGGTTTATAAATCCAACATTCATTTTGAGTTGTCACGAAAGCTCCTTAAATAGTTCTAACAAGGGAGCAATCATCTTGTTAGACCCCATTTTGAAGATTAGAAGATACTACGAAAAAATAAAAACATTGAAACTGGCAACTGCTTTTGCGACGCCAAAACAACAAGAAGATTACAACACGCACATAATATTAATTAGCATAGGAAGCGATATTAATTCTAATTCGAATATGTAATCGTGATGCAGTTACTAAGATTAATGAGAAATATAATCTAGTGAATATTCGTAACAGAAACATCGACTAATCAGGAATGCAAACATATAAAAAAAAATATGTGTGCAGCAGTTCACACGAGTCAGAAGTGAAACCTTTAAAAACAATTTAAAAAATATCTTCTTTAGAAATTCTTTTTAAATTTCTTAAATCTGCGGGTTTCGAGCTCCAATCCCGGGTGAAGCTGTAAAAGCCGTTCGAGGCTCCAGAGCCCTTATGGCTAACATTATGGTCAGTTCGAAAAAAAAAAACAAAAAAAAAAGGTTTTCGAACTATCGACCTATCGTGAATTGTGCGTACTGCAATATGAAGTCTGGTCGTCTCACATCACTAGGCCAATCCGACCACGATCACAATCATGAAAAACAGGACTTGCATTAACCGTACATAATTTAAATGTATTCTATCTCATTATCTCGTATGCTAAATCCTATAGATGTATATGGTTGTCGCTTTTTCGTTTCATCGAGTTTCAAATCATAACGGTGCTAAAGAAGTTTTCACTTCAAAATAATCTAGATGACCTTGGAGCTTTCAAAATGTTTCAACAGCAAATAAGGAAATTATATAATTAATTTTAATGGCTAGAAAATTTTAAGTATTGCTTGGTTTTATTGTCGTCTATTTGTAATTCAGACAACAAGTCTGTTTTCAATAGTATTAATTTAATTCTCATCATAAGCATGTACAAAGCAATGTCTAATTAGTGTGTACAACAATCGTGTCATGTTTTTGAAAACGGATTTGCCAGTAACTATGTTCGTGGTTCTGATCTTTACACTAATGAGATTAACTTAACATGGAGTTTGAACGGTTGTGGTTACACTTGTATAATATTGTTATTGTATAAAATTTAAAGTCTTACCAATAACAGAAAAAACACTGCAAACCACTTTATATGTATTGACATGTCAAAAAACAAGGCGGCTATCATGACATACGTACAAATTTTTCTAAAACAACTGAAACAGAAAAAAACTGAAGATGCCGCCACCTATCGACCTGTGGTGGTTAAATATAAAAAGAGAAATCAAGAAAGCCTAATTCTCAGCTCCGACATAACTAGATAGACTAACTTGGCGCAGAAAACCGAGGTTAGATCTCTTATATCGAGATCAGAAACAGAAGAACAAGATGAATTAGAATATGAATAATAACTGATAATAGTAAGAAAATAAAGTATAAAGTTAATAGTTTTAAATGTATAATGAACTGATGTTGTGATGAACCTCGAACTTAATTTTATTTCAATTCGATATTTCTGAGCCTTGTCTGATAAACAGTCTAACAGTAACTATAACAATATCTGTTTAATAGTTTTAAATAAAAAATAAATCTTTCTAGCTTCCTAATATATTATTAATTTATATATATTCTTATTAATATGTTAAACATGCATGATAATAATGAAAAAAGAAAGTTTGAGGTTATATATTTTTAATGATATCCAAGATAACGTTTACGATCTTCTTTAATAAATTTAGCAAAATTTGTAGATGCAATATACCATGCACACAACATGATCGGCAGTGAGCTAATATAGTCGAATTTTATCGCTCATCCTCAGAGTCTTGCAAAATTTTATACAACTCTCTGATACGTAATAACATATTGTTACACATCTATGATCAAGTCTAACGAGTCTCAGTCAATTTATAATACGCATAAGCATTTAAAATCTTACAAACCGAGTTTCGACATAGCTCAATAATAGCGATATTTTCCTTCAACCCAAATAATTGTTACGAAACTGTTTCAATTAGCGTGAGTCAGTACATGCATTCTATTTGGTATTTCAATGCGAATCAGAGTTATGCGGTATCAGAGTCAGAGGCTGTGCGCCTGCGAGGGCCCCGGTCGATGACACGCGTCGGAGTTGAGCCGCCATGCCGTCTGCGGAACATGTTGTGTAACTCGACCTTAACATTAGTAGCACTTGACACACCATATTTAGAATGGTATTGTGATCCGTGTAACTTTTATAGTATATTTTTATTTGGTTACAACCGTATTGGATTTGTCGCTTTGATTAATAATATCGTAAAAATGATACGTAATTTCATATTGGAATTAAATAATTTATTCAAAAGTAATGTAGATTATACTATTGGCGTTTTCTAATTATGGGAGACATTCATTTTTATTCATAATACGCATAATATCAAAAAATACGTTGAGTGAATTTTTATACTAGCAACTGCTGACGGTACTCTACATCCATTTTAAGTAATAGGTTCGATAGTCTGGTCCTTTGAGATAGTCAGTGTCAAGTTTAAAAAAGTTGTGAAGCCGGAGTCGGTTTCCAGAATATAAAGATTAAGATTGTCTTTCCCGCGTCTGTCGCGCATCATAGATTTTGAAAAACGCGTTAATAATTTGTTTTATGTTGGAAAATTGCCAAAGGAGAGTGAAAAATAAAATAATATTATATAGCGATAATATGATGGCTCTGAAGACTGTTTACGAGTAGCATGATCAATTTAAAAGTGGAAATGACTCGGTTAAAGATGGTCTTTCAACCTCAAAAACAGATGAACACGTGGACAAAGCGGCAAAAATGGCTGGATCATACAAATGACTTACTATTCGTGAGCTTGCCGACGAAATATCTAATCCATTTCTAGTAGGATTAATTATTTTTGACACTTTAAAAGTATGCAAGCCTAATGTATGGAATTGATTGTATGTAAAATCCTATATTACGTCAGTATTGCAGACTAGCATATAATTTAAGGTTTTTGTTTGCTCAACGTGATCAATACCAAATTTATTCATTCATTTTAACTGATATTCCACGTAATGATACTTATGGCGAAATAGAATAGACTTCTGCAGCCGTTTGAACTTTTCGTTGGAAATTAACCTTCTTCGTGAAAAAACACTTAGACCTACACTTTCATGGTGATCGGTCAAATGGTGTTTATAAATCTCATATATACCTCAGACATCTTTTTGTATTTGTTTAGATTAGCAACCGCCAGCGACTTCATTTGCGTTAACTACATTATAAAATGTAATAAGAATAGAAGCCTATGTCACTCGCGGAGAACGTAGTTTTCTATCAGTGTAAGATGTTTTTGAATCCAGCCAGTAGTTCCAGGAATTATCTCTTATAAACGTACAAAGTACTTCTTTATAATAATGGCTCTTTATAAATTAGCATTGAAAATATACCTTCACAAGCTTGAAAGAGTTTCATTGCTGTAATTTTCGACAACATGAATGTTCGCCTATGTTAATTCCAACATTCTGCATTCGATTATCTTTCCAAGGCTAAAATTGATTTGATTTTGTTTTCGAGAAGAGGTGATAATTACCCAATACTTTTTATACTTACATTTCTTCGTAGCTAATTCACATTTGTTTGAAGCGTGACATTTAAGGCAACGGGGCCATTTAAAACAAACAAGTTGTGAATATTTAAAAAGGCTCCAGAGGCGCGTGAACAATTAACAACAGGAAAGTCATCTAATTACTTATTTACACGATAATTTGTCCCTAGTTTCAACTGACAGGGGTTCCTATATACTTATAAATAATATAATTAACGTTTGTTTTAGAAATGTGATCGGCTGTGTAATTTACTACACACTAAATTAAACATCCATTTAGGATTTTAAAGGTAAATCAGATGAGGTTTGTAAAGAAATGTTATACTTTAATTTTCAACATTCGCATTGTTATGACGTGCCCTAAAAATGACGTTTCTTATATTATATTTGCTTTCAATGCTGGGAAAGTATTACATATATATCAGATATGTTATTATAGAGTACTTTGCCCAGTGAAGGATGATAAACTAAAATATTAAAAAGGCATATTCAATCAATTTGAAATATTATTTGTAAAAGTCTCACTAAAATGATTTCTGGCATATATCATCATCATCATCATCGTCCTCATTACAGCTGAAAGAAGGAAGAAGAAGAAGGACATTGGCCTCTCCCGAAGATCACGACAACGACGGCTCCTGTGCTGCCCGCATCCAGCGGCTTCCCGCAACCTTTACAAGGTGGTCGGAACACCTTGTGATGGGATTGCCCACGCTGCGTCTTCCGGTGCGTGGCCGCCACTCGAGAACTCTTTGGCTCCATCGGCCATCCGTTCTATGAGCTACGTGGCCAGCCCACTGCCACTTAAGTCTAGCTATGCTTCGGGCTATGTCGGTGACTTTAGTTCTCCTGCGAATCTCCTCATTTCTGATTCGATCACGCAGAGATACTCAGAGCATAGCCCTCTCAATTGCTCCAAAAGGCTGTCCAGCCGAGTTAGATTCGACGATTGACCTCTTTCTCTAAATTAGATATACCTAACTGAAAAACTAAATAATCCCAGGTAAACATAATCATCAACAATTTCAAGTGTATATATAGTCTCTGATCTTCACGAGAGTTGGCGCTACATGGACGTTCGACATCATGTTCGTCTTGTCCATGTTCATTTTAAGACCAACTCGTTCAGAGGCTTTACTGAGGTCATCGAGCATCGCACGGAGGTCCTCCATGGTCTCAGCCAAGACTACTATGTCGTCGGCAAACCGAAGGTGGGTGGGATATATAACATAATGTATCTAACTAAACAATATATTTGGCAAATAGATTTAAAACATTCAATAAAAAATAAAATCTGTATTCATAAATGTTTTTTTTTAATTTAATGTTAAATTATAATAATAATATAATATAATGTGATAAGTGATCGCTAAGTGGATACTGAAACCCGCAATAAGAGTAGGTACGCGACATACGCAAAAAATGCAAAATAACGGACGAAGAAAAGAAAACACAAGCCGCACCGCAACGCAAGTAAATCGTCCGTGGAATGCGAGAACAAAACCGAATAAATTGTTTTAATAAGGCATAAATTGAGATAAAAAATAGCACCGATCACGATGTTACGATGGTTGGCCATGGCATTTACGCTTTGTTGATCGCTACTTATATATGGGTGCTTTAAATGCACCTTTTGTACGTATGAAGCTAGTTTTTACTTGACCAGGAAAACTCATTTGTGATGGAGCAAACTGGTTGCGCTTTAGTAATTATTTTATAGAGTAACGCTTAACCGTAATCTTAGCAGATGCTATTTAAGTGACCATATTTACCATTTTTGCAAAAGCAACCATTACAAGGGCTATAAGTAGGGAGAATAGGTACGTTAGAAAAGTAAAGATAAATCAGTAAGAATGCGATCTCTTCGTTCCTATTGTAAAGTCATAGGTATTAGAAGATGTAGAAGATCGTATTCGAAATACTAAAATTCTTTTGAATATTTTCAACGCATCCAAACGTGCGTGCAAGGTATGGTCTAAAACAAATAACAATTATAATAAAGTAATTACCTCTAAGGGTAATTTATTAATTAATTTTATAACATTATTAGCTGATACCTGCGACTTCGCCTGCGGTGTTTATTATATTAAAACCACGGCAAGATAACACATCGCTGAACGCGTAGTGCTTATAAAAATCGTAGTTTCTTAAAACTTTAACAACTTTTTATTGAATGAAGGTATCGTATCACATATCTAAGGAGTAAAACAAAAAAAAACTATTTTGTAGTTTTTGTATGATGCGCGCATAACGAGAAACCTCTATCATTTTATTTATATATATGCCATACCATAAAAAGCTTGCTGTGATGAACTCAATTGTAGGCAACACTTAGTGGCTATGTCTAAAATACCCTGTACATCAGATGAAAGGTAATGTAGGGATGTAGGTAAAACGCGTCGATATTGGATAAATTAAAATATTTAATTCTAATCATTTGAATTTCTGTGCATAGAAAATTAATTATATTAATAAGCATATATCTCAAAATCGTCTTAAAATTCAACTTTTAAATACATTTGTACAAATTAACGTTTCAGGTTTATTTAAATTCAATTAATATTATACTGTAAAATCTTTAGAATATACTGTACTAATTAATATCTTGTAAGAATGATTTTAGAGTGATTTTTCAATGCAAAATTGAACAAACATCTTAAGTAAAAATTTGTTGATAATATTGCATAAAATTTTAAATGAATTCGTAACTTTTATACAACACATGTTTGCTCATATTAATTGGCTATTGGAATGAAAATTTTATATACTGATTGGCTGTATAAAGCATGTTCCTTTGCCCCTTTTAGGTGGCAACTTAGATTGTCTCTGATACTTTATTCTCTTTTGTCTTTGCTTATAGTTGAATGGTTTTCCAAGGTGTGTACGATTCTGTGTTCTAACTGTTTATTAGTAATATATTATTATAGAAAATCTCAGTTATTTTATTGTTGAAGAACCGAACCTGAACAGGAGCCTTAATTAATTAAAAAAATACGTCTACTTTCTCATTACGGCTCTACCAATAAATTAAAACAACTAAGCCAAGAAGCCGAAATCAGTATAATTTTACAGAATTATAAACATCGATATAATTTTTCTTATTATTGTCCATCACCATCCTTTGTACTTTTGGCGTTGGTTAAGGGTCAAATTAAAAACAGAATTTATTATAAGTATTCATTAATTATTTAAGGCAATACACCCCTTGTTGGCAGTAAGGGAATGCTCGTTGACCGCATGACGTGTTTTGCTCGAAATTTTACGGACCCAAACAGAATATGATATTTAAATTAACACCGCGAAGTAAAGGCCCATCTTTCCGTAACATAAAAGTCTTAATCTTTCAACGTATAACTAGTTTCTCGCATAAAATATTAGTATTTCATCGCGGCTCCTCAAAATACCTTCATTCACCTAAACTAAAAAGAATATAATATTAAAAACAAAACAACAAAACACAACAACAAGCCCTATATAATTATTAAAATATATATTTACAAATTGAGCGATTTTCAAGTGTACAGTTTTTTTTTTCTTTGATACTTAATTTCAAATAATAAAATGTATTACTATAATATACATATTATTTATGAAATGTTGTAAGGTAGTTTTATAGATTATTGAGCTTGTTTTTCTCTTTTTTCGTTAAGTATCTTAGCAGGCAGATTTTTTATTTTGTTTTTAAAACTTTCGTTTATTTTATGTATTATGTTTTTATTTCCAGACTTCGTATTTCAATATACGAGCCTACGTCACTCCCACATTTAAGACGAATCTAACGACACTTTATTTATGTTAAAATCCATCATGTTGTTTATGCTACAGAACCTGTCATATAGACATACATACACTAAAGCATTACCTGCCCTCCTCCTTAGCAGGCAGGTAAGCAGGCAGGCTTCCAACAAGAATGAAAATAAAAACAACAGAATCGGTCCTCATCTTCGCGCTATATTAATACCGGTCTGGAGGAATTAAGGTTACAAGTACTGTGTAGCCGATACGAGTGTAGTCTACATTGCATAATAAATGGCTAAAACAACTCACAATGAAGAGAAGTTAATCAATGAAAAATAAAGAAACATATAAAGATCAGATCAAGAGTATTCTAAACCAACGAGCATGCATGATAAGATTGATAAATGATAAAGAAGCGAAATGTCAGGATCGTAGCAAGTGGAAGGACGTGGTTTCTGCTTATCCTGTTGGGAAAGAGGAGTGATGTATTTATGTAATTATAACTAAGCTTTTTTATATATTTAGGATAAAATGACCATAATTGATGTCTAAGTTACAAAAATAAACTAAACATTATGTGAATCCAAAGTGAATAGTTTGTGCACAACATCGTGTGTAAATATGTGCTTATTTCAATATTATGTTATCAATAATTGGAAATAATGAAGATCATTGCGAATTTAATGTATACATGTGCACGAAATATTGTGCAATTTCATATTCGACGGCATTTAAAAGGTCAACGGTTGATGTATTTTGTAAACTAAGAACAACAATGAATCGGTCTAATTCAAGCGATAAAACAAAAGTGGTTCTAATTGAACAAATGGAAAGTCGTGTACCTGTTAAAAAGAAAGTACTTTTAAAACATTAGTTCCCTTTTCTTTTATTTATTTTACTTTAAAAATAATAGTGCAAATGGGGCCTAAGAGATTTTAAACGTATGTTAATATGTTGCTTTTATTTTCATTTCCCGAGTATTTAATAGCGAATTAATTAAATCATATCGCTTAATTTATTACAATTAAATATGTTTTTCATATTTTAAATATTTATAGCTCATTTATACCTACATTTTTTGAAATAGCTACCTTTTTAATTTATTTATTTACTTGAAATATTTGAAAGATAGAAAGCAAAACTGGCTCCCGTAATTAACACAAACTTTCTAACTCCGAACATTTATTTCTTCACTATTATAATTTTGACAAGAACATACCTACACCATAAAAGTAACTTAAAATAATGTAAATATAAACACAATACACTATAAAAGCGATATTTATAGTAAAATATAAGTAAATTCATCTATCATCGAAGCCTTGGAGTTACAATGTAGCAATAGTAGAATAGCTATTGAGGCAAACCGTTGAATCTGCTTACATGAATAGAATATTTTCCAATTCAATTTTCAAAGAACATGATCGACCCACAGAATTGATTATACTCTGCCGGCTTTGGTATTATAGATTTGAGTGGTAAAATTGATTTTTATTGACAATACATCTACAGAACATCAAAATGTGTGTCTCCAGAACAAATAAGAACTATTTGAATATACGAGTATTTTATATAAACATTTTGCTTGAACGTATAATTAAAAATGCGAGACACACTTTTAATTGTTATTTGTTGCGGTTATTAAGGTATCTTATTGACAGATAAATATATCCGTGTACACTATGTACTTAAAGGTAGCCGTATAAGTATACTTATCAGGTAAAATTGAGCTGAGTAGAAAACATAACCCAACGGAATACCAATACAGTTTAACTATGCATATATACTATCAAGTAAACTCAGGCTGCGTAAAGGATATTTACGCAACTGTAAATTTGTACAAACTCACAGTTGAAAGCATGCGCTCTGCCAGGTGCTTAATTTTGACCCATTAGCTAATAAATAATTATATGTGATATTGTAAAAAGTTTTTTTTTCTCATGCCATTTTGTTGAAGAAGTGGAAATTTCTTCCTATAGTCCCATCATTACTGCAAATTAGCATATATTTAACGGTTATTAGCGGTAATTTCGTTAATTAAAAATCAGTACACCTGTAAATATGTCATATCAACACAAGAAAGATTAATGTGAAGGTACCAAATATTCTGATATAATATCACCTCAAGCTCTTAGAAGAATCATACCATAACGTTGTTTTTTTTTTTTTTTTTTTTTTTTTTTTTTTCGAACTGACTACACTGTTAGCCTGAGGGGCCCTGAAGCCTTTACGGCTTTTACAGCTTTACCGGGCTTGGGGGCGAGCGCTTAGGGCACTCAGCCACGAAAGCTAAGCAACAACATCCGAGGGTGCCAAAGTGGCCGGACCTCGGCTCGGACTGTTGCGCGTATGCAATTAAGTCGCGATCTGACTAATTCCCTATCCGTAATTCGATCTAAACTAACTATACAGATATACAACATGTATATGCCCCCTGGGAGGAGGGAAGGAACATGTGTATGTGTATTTAGTGGTCTGAAATTTTTGATCTAGACTAACTAGCCTCAAAAAAAGAAAAAAAAAGGTCCCTTACAGAACCTATGTACCTATGTGTGTTGTGCATGTGTGTATAATGCAGTGTCATGTATGGCTGTGAAAGCTAGTGATTGTACAGTCACTTGTATCGCGCGAGCGGCTGCTTGGCTCAAGGGCTCCATGCCGATGGATCGGACCTAGGCTTGAGTTGCCGCAGAGGAGGGTGGTCGTGGCGGGTGTGCGGGCGCGAAGTTAACCGTTCGTCCCCTTCGGAGGGAACGGTGGTTTCGCGGGCGTGGGCGCGAGCACGCATATGTTGCGGGAGCGGACGCGTAGAATTTGTTTGCTTTCTCTATGTCGTCGTCGGGATCGACAAAGAGATTTCGCGGACGGCGTTTGTAACGTTGGACAACGGGTATCGCGTGGTTAGGCGTGTAGTTCACAAAGGACTTTACAAGCGGGTTTGGATGGTTCGAAGTGCTATCGAAGTATCTCCTAGCGAGATACTTCACATAGGCTTCTAACGAGGGAAGCCTCATGTCCCTGTGTAGGTCCATGTTCCTAACGAAGGCTGGAGGGTCAAGCAGGCGACGGAGGAATCGATTTTGCACTCTTTGCAAGCGGGCAAAGTTGTGTTTGGACATATGTGCGAACGCGGCGCAACTATATGTCAAGATCGGACGAACGCACATCTTGTACAGTGTAAGCTTATGTCTTATGGACATTTTGCTTACCGAACTGAGCAAGGGTCGTAAACGGGAAAGGACCCAAATGGCCCTATTCCGGACTCTAGTGACGTGTGGGTTGAAGTTAAGCTTCGAGTCAAGGATGACACACAGATATTTTGTCTTGGTGGCCCAAGGGATATTTTTACCGAATAATGTTAGAGGTCCTACCGTGCGTGGTAATCTGCATGTAGTCGGTTCGAACATAATCGCGGCGCTCTTAACCGGATTAATAGCTATACGCCACGTTCGAAACCACTCTCCGAGAGTGGTTACGGCGCGTTGTATTTTGTGAGCGAGAAAAGATCTGTTCCTATTTGACGCGTATATGACTGTGTCGTCAGCGTAGAGCCCTACCTCGACCTCGGGGGGTTTCGGGAGGTCGCTGACATACAAATTGAATAGGCAAGGTGCCAGAATGGAGCCTTGCGGGACGCCTGAACGAATGGGACGTGCGGTGGAGAGTACTCCTTCCACTCGGTAGTGGAAGGTGCGGTCGCTTAGGTAATCGCGGACTAAATGTACTAACCTATCCGGGACTTCTAAATGGTGAAGCTTGTGGACCAGTCCGGCGTGCCAGACCTTATCGAAGGCCTTGGCTACGTCGAAAAAGACCGCAAGCGTGCGGGCGGGAGCGATATTGCTCTTAGCGAAGTTACTCGTGATGTGCTCCGTGAGGCGGTGCACTTGATGTGTACACGAGTGACGGGCGCGAAAACCGAATTGTTCGGGCGGGTATAAATTCTTGTCGTCTATAACGACCTTGAGACGGTTCAGAAGGATCCGCTCATAGAGTTTCCCTAGAGTGTTTAGGAGACTGATCGGGCGATAGCTATCGGGAAGCGAAGCTTTTTTGCCGGGCTTGCGAATACCTATAACTATAGCTTTTTTCCAGACGGCTGGAAAATAGCAGTGGGCTATGGCTACATTGAAGATGCAGACCAAAAGAGCTATGAGGTGATCAGGAAGAAGTTTGAGTACTTCATTCCTGATACCATCAGGACCGGGAGATTTCCTAGGCTTAAGGCCTTTAATGATAGAACAGACCTCATCTGGCGTGACCGGGGTTAACGTTTCCGCGGGGGGAATCAGCGTGAGTTCCTGAACGGCGGTCTCGATAGTTTCGATGTGGGCAGTGTCTACGTTGTCGCAGTTTGGGGAGCACTGGCTCTCCAAGCTTGCGGCAAGGCATTCTGCCTTATCGTCGCTATCGAACGCGAGTGGGAGATCGGGGCCCCTTTCGAGGGGCGGCATCTGGGCGGAAGCTTCTAACTTCAGAGAGCGGGCGAGGTTCCAGTAAGCCAGATGGGACGGCTTGAGACCCTCTAAGAGGTTATCCCACCGGTGACCTCTGTACTCTCCGATGCGAGTTCTAACCTCTCTCTGAAGTTGTCGTAACCTACGGGTGTTATCCCTCGTCGGATAAGAGTCATGTGCACGTGTCGCGGCGTTCTTTTCCGTGATTAACGCTCGTAAGCCGGGGGGGAGTATAAAACGGCGTTCGTTTGCCGCTTGCACCTCTCTCGAGGCCTCCCTTACACCGGTTTGGAGGTGGTCGACCAGGGAATCGATGGCTAAATCGGCATCTGCGGTTGACTCCAATACGTCGGGGATCCTAGCTAGGCTGGACGGGGTCGCGTTATCGGATAAGTAGCGATTTAAGATCGCGTAGTCAACTATTTTGACTTTTGGCGGACTGGGGTCGAACGGTTGCCCGAGTTGTAAGATAACCGGGCGGTGGTCGGAGTCTAGTTCGTGTACGACTTCTATAAGTCGTAACCGAAGTGAGACACCTTTGAGGAGGGCTATGTCAAGTACTGTCGGTTGACAGTTGTCTTGAAAGTGCGTGGGCTCTAGCGGTGCTATGACGTCAAAGCCGAGCACGTCGCATAATAGTTCTAGTATAACCCCGTTACGGGTGTTGCGCGGGTTGTTGAAAAGGGTGTGACCGCTATTGAGGTCGCCTGCTATTATGACTGATTGGTCGAGTGAAAAAAGCGCCTCCAGATCGGACTGAAGGAGTCTTTTATTCGGGGAGAGATATGCAGAGACAAGCGTGATTGACGGATGGCCAGTCATGCCTATTCTACAGACGGACACTTCCATATTGGTAAGTGCGGGAGGGTCTATTGGCATGCAATAGAGGGAACGTTTATAGTAGATGAGCGTGCCGCCTCCTAGGGTGGCACGGTCATTTCTGACTATATTGTAATTTGCTATCTTAGGGTCGCGCCTACTGGGTTTTAGAAGTGTTTCTTGTACTAGAAACACGTCTATCTCCCGTTCCCTAAGAAAGGTGGATACTAAGTCCCGTTGTGGAAAGAGGTTTCGCGCGTTAAAAAAAGATATATTGAGGCTTCTAGGCTTAATGCGTGCAATTGATAACCGTTATCTATTTCCCGGCACGGGCCAGGCGCATTAGCGTCGCTGTCATCAGGGGGAAACGCCTGATGGATTCGCCGGGACCGTACTCAGCGACGCACTGTTCGTACGCCAGTACTTCCTGAGGGTCATGCTCACGGAAGAGCATGACCATGTAGTCAACGCCGCGGCGCGTGTTGACGGGCGGGGGGGCCTGAGCCTTAGGAGGCTGAGGGCGGGGAGTGGAGACCCATGCTGCTTGAGGGGCTCGCATGGCCGGAGGGGGTGCGCGGGGCGCGGGGGCGGCTGCCACCGGGGCGCTGGAGGCGCCCGGGAGGCTGGGGAAAGCCTCTGGCGTGAGCAGGGGCTTTGCCTGTCCTACGGCGGGACGTGTCCTCTGAGGAGGGGTGTGTCGCGTAGGGCGCATGGGTCGCATAGGGCGCGTGGGGCGCGGGGCACGGGGACAGCCGCGATAGTTCGCGGGGTGACCTTCGTTGCCGCATAGCACGCAGCTCGGAGGGGTAGCAGACTCACGAGTGCGCGAGCACTCGCTTGTCGCGTGGTCCCCGAGGCACTTAACGCACCTGGGACGGAGATGGCAGTTGCGTGCCGAATGACCGTACAGCTGGCAGTTGTGACACTGCGGAGGACTGCGGTTCTTGTGTGGGGGCTCTACGGCTATTCCGGAGAGCTCACACACTTTCCTAACGTTAAAAATGGCTCTGCCCTCGGGGGTCAGTTCCAAAATGACTAAGACCATGTCGAGAGGTCTGTTTTTCGATTGTCCGCCGTGCATTCTGTGCACTTCGCGGACAGGGAAGGCCTTGGCTAAGAGGTCAGTTTTGACCTCCTCGGGTGTGATTTCCACCGGGATGCGGCGGATTACAACCCGGAGTTGACGTTCTTCCTCCAGGGAGTATGTGAAATATTCGAGGTTGCTGTCCCGGAGCAACCTGGTAAATTGGCGGTGTTCGTCCGAGGTGGAAACCTGGACGCGGATACCGTTGGCCGTGTTACTGGCCTGGGTGTAGTGGATGCGAAGTTCTCTCAGTTTCTCTGAGAGTTTTGTCCAGACCGATTTGTTCTGGACCGTGACGGGGGGCGGGCGACGCGCCTTTCTGCCGGCAAAGGTACCGGCAGGCGCTGAGGGCGCTGCGGAGCGGGGGGCGTGGCTGTTGAGCCCGGTTTTTTGCGCCTTTTGTGGGCGGGACTGAGTCTCCGGAGACTCGGGACGCGAACGCGGTGCCCGTTTGGCAGGCTTATTTTTTTGAACGAGGGTGAAGCCCTCGTTGTCTGTTCGGATTGCCGTGTCCATTTCGATGGACTCGGGTTCGGGTTCGGGGTCCGGACTGGCGGGTGAGTAGCTAACGTTTGTAGCTACTAGCGTCGGCGTGTCCGCTTCGGGAACTAGCGACGCAAATGAGTTGTTGGTTGGTAGCGCAGAGGGCGCTGGGGTCGGGGCTTGAATGCCCGGGGAACGTGAGCGCGACGATGGCCGTTTGTACGGCGTCTGACGGTGAGCGCGGGGTGCCGTCGAGCGGGAGCGCGGGACGGGCTTCTTGTTTATCGCGTGTGGCGCGGCGGGGTCGCTGGCGGGCTCGGTGCCCTGAGCGATGGCAATGGCAACGGCGGGTTGCTCGGCCGCGATGGCCCTATTAAAGTCCGTCCAGAGCGACGGATGCAGGGTCGTTGCGAACGCTTTGAAGCGTTCGAGCTGAGATTGTTGTGCCATTCCGGCGGTGGCGTTTGGGCGGGCGGGGGTGAAGTTAAACCTCCCTGCCGGAGAGGCAGGGGGGTGCGCCGAGTGAATTTAAACGGCTATCCCGAGCCGTGTGAAGGGACCTGCGTGTCACGGTGTAATGACTCGCAGGAAAAGAACCTACCGGGCCCTACGTGGAGGTCCCTATCAAGCCCGAGGCAGAGAACGCAGCCGGTATAAATACCTAGCTACGCCCAAACAGACACTCGGGGATGGATTTGTAGCAGGATCGGAAGGGTGGGAAGGAGACACTCAGGGCTTGACTATGACTCTATCAAGGGCCAAGATTCCTGAGCCCGACCAAGTACTATCGTTTGCCTCTGAAGGAGGCAACCGAGGGGCGCTTGGGTCACGCACCCACTTGCTTTCGTTGGCACCGTCAGGTATCAGGCAAGTGACCACTAAAGTGTGGATTTCGTCGTAATAGAAACAATTTGCTCTTAAAAGAGCAGTTTTATGGTTGTGTAGCGCGACACAATGGGTGCGAGCGAGACGGCGATACGCAGGTGCGGCGCAGGTGCGATGCAGGTGTGCAGCAAGGCCGGTCGGTCGTAAAACTTCACAAAGGCGGCAGAGAACAGTCGTAAACACGTCCGTTCCCGCCGGCGGTCGTGATCGGTCTTCCCATAACGTTGTGATGCCATCTTTTTTATATACTACTAAGGTGGCAAACAAGTATACGGCCCGCCTTGTGGTAAGCGGTAATATTATGTAGTAACCTGTAAATTTTTATTTTCATACTGCAGTTGTTATATCAAAAACAAACTAAATGTCTACGAAAGAACTAAATTAACTAAAATAAAAATGATGAGTTAAATGTCAGCATATAAAATGTGTTCTTTGTGTGTAAAAATTCTGTAAATTAAAAATAAATCTCGAGCTAACTTTGCGAACATACTTAAGTTTCATATAAAAACTATACGAAAATGCCAAACAAAATTTCCAGCAAGCTAAAAGGTTTGCTCTTAAATGTAAAATTAGTCCTTTGAACGTCTGTTTGTAATAGTGGGCTCAAAGGTTCGACTTGGAATTAAATATGAATATTTGTCTGGGCGTCTCGACACAATGTTACACGAAGGTCCGAATTGCTGGTTCTTTATGATTTCACGGCGTTTTGTAAGCATCAAGAGCAGGTTTACTTAGGTCTATCCCGGCATGTTTTGGACGGGTCTACTTGGGAAATGAATACGAAAATGTATTTGCCTTATGACTTGTAAATGCCCTTCGCTAATTCGGCAACATTATTAATAAATAATTTACGGTTGTGTATAAGCACGTAAAGCTTGTGTGAGTACATAGGGTTTTAAATAAATGATTTTTTATTATTTCATCTGACACTTCTTGATACTCGAGAAATCTATGCAAAGTGAAGATTACCAACCTAAATTTAAGAAAAAACGGCACGGAAAAGTCACTACACTGTACGTGATAGTGAGCACAGTGCAATCCAATAACACCGGCGACTACCGTGGGATTTACAATCCATTCGTTACGTGAGTTAAGTTACATTACTACTTCACGTTATTTTTTAAGGAATGCATGTTGTAAGAAGGAGGGAACACATTGGCCTGGAGACAGTTCCACAGCCGCACAGTACGGCAAAGATAAGACGTAGCAAATTTCTTTGTTCGTGCAGAGATGGAGGTTACCGTAAAGCTGTGGCTCTAAAGCCCTAGCTATTCTTCAGATGAAGCGCTTGCCCCAATTGATGATAACATGATGTCATATAGCAATGATGTCATTATAGATTTGATACACCTTTCAGTGAATAAAATTAAAAAATATTTTATTGCAATATGTGTAATATTTATTAATATAACCCACTATAGATTGATATTAGTGTTTATTTTGGTTAAGTGCAGATAAAGCGTAGCTCACATTAAACAAGAGGAAATGTTTGTAATAATTAATAAAAATTATACGACGGTTTATCATTGACGATGTACTGATTCGTAGATTTATTTTATAAGTGGATAAGTTTCGGAAAGGATTCATAACAAGGAATATCATTTCATAGCAATAATAGTATCTTGCTTGTTATATTTTGTTTTTTATTTTAAAATTGTCAAAGTAAAATTTTGCCCATATAATTACATATAAAAGCTTATAAAAATGTCCCATATGTTTGATGATATGATAAAAGCTTTACCATTAAAGTTCTGCGAGTTTGAGCTTACTTAAATATAAACTCAAAGAAGAAATTCGAGAAAAAAATACATTATTTTAAACGGTTTAGAACAAGTTAGGAAAATTTAATGTAAAGATACTAATTACATTGAGTGGTTACTTAGTAAGATTGAGAGCTTATTTCTCATTACAACTGTTCTTATTATTTATTCAATTTCAGTTCGTTTATGTAATTAAGGTTTAACTAATATAATTTAAGTATATTTCTCGTATATTCTTTTAATTCTATGTTATTTACTAATTTGTATATTACACATAATATTTGACATTAAGTATGTATAGGAACACTGTTATAAAGTTGAAGATACCGTTAATTGAAAGTGTGATTAAACTACTAAGTAGACATTTACAAAATTAACAAATTTTTTTTGGGATAAAATATCGGTACATGCACAAGGAATTTTTAGCAATAATGGACATTTAAGCTCTAAGCATTTCTACTCTGACTATTGTTTTAAAAATTGTTAAGATTTCTGATAAAAAGCTATTTAATTATACTGATGTATAAAAGTGTTTTGTATAAGTATTTTCTGTCATCTGTATAGACAGACATATATATGATGATATTGGCGTAACTTATGCTAATGTGCCACAAATCCCGTTCTTGCTACAACGCTCTGACGATGTTTTGACAGTTGAAATTAATTTTAACGCTTCTACAAGCAGCCGTGTAACGCTTCACTTTTGACATATTTCCTCTATCATTTAGACGTCTGTCAAAGAGGTTAATGAGAGATGTATAACACCGATAGACATATCATTTTAAGACGTTTGAGACTTTCAAGAGCATTAATTATCTATTACTAATGGTACATAATATATCCATGAAGATACATACACATGTACAATATGATTTTATCAAATATTCACTTAAAGTTAGTTAATTGGGAATTTGAAACACACTTTAAATTCGAAAATGAATTTCAGTCCTCATTTCAGATTCGACTAAAGGTAATACATTTCTGAGTGTTATTATCACAATAATTACATATATAAATTAATATGGTAGTAGATACTAGCACTTTTTACAATGAGTTAAATATCTTCTCTAATGAAAACTCAACATAAGTTATGAAAGAACTCATTGTGTGTTATATGTACGATCGTAAGAAGTTACAACTCGTTTACCGACCCAAAAATTTTTATCCCACGTGCTAATGACATGATTAAGTTTTTTTTACACAACATAAAAATAAAAATCAGTAAATTGAATTCACTATATAATTATTGATGGCTAACTTCATCATCTCGCAATCCTATCAATTTATAAACGCGCAGCTCTTAATTTTACCCTCTACTAAACGCGCCAAAAAAAGGACTTCAAAAATGTAATGATATATTTTTACAAAATACAGTGGATTTCATTTATAACGACCTCAGTTGTAACGGCTTTTTAGTTATAGCGACGTACAACTTAGACCCTTGAAGTTAAAGTATATTTTTAGAGGAAAATAATTTTGCTTTGGATGTTACGCCGTACTGTAATGTACGATTTTGGGTATAGCGACTATTAATGAACTATTTGTAACAATCCCTTGCAGATATTGCGACCGGCGACGACCGAGTCATAAAACAAATACACAAAGGTTCATTCTTAAATTATAAAGTTTTCTTATCTTTGTTTACATTCACTGATGGTCAGCAGTTGTAATAATACGCTTTATAAAAGCAACGATGGCTCATTCGTAGCGTTCACAGACATCGCGTCGATAGACGTGAGTTCAAATCTCTGCAATGAGACCGAGCATTTAGTAAAAGAAAATATAGTGACGAACCTAAGCTTTATGGTAGGGAATTTTCTAATGCTCGCCTAGCTAGCTATCACTGCTGAAAATCTGTCGCCAAGCACCAGTGTGTTCCGACAGCTGCACTTGAGTGTCAGTCTTCTACTAGGCTTAGCATGCTACCATCTAGGGCCACAACGTAAGCTTATAACGATAATAAAATGTTACAGATAGGTAAAGTTAAATCGAGGAATTAAGGCGATATATGCGCATTGCGCTGCTGTTTGGCATGCAATAAATATTGAAGTGAAACTTCTTATGCGACTTCTAAGCGTTAAACGTTAAACGCACATTATCGGTCTCTCCTCTTTGTATGAGCCAGAGCGAGAGAGCAATATATTATCGGTCTCTCCTCTTTGTGTGAGCCAGAGCGAGAGAGTAAATGTCCGTGTGTATGTATATTGCACACTGTTTAAATAAAATAGAAAATGTCTTTTAAAATGAAGTTTCACTTCTATCGTGTGTGAATCGCACACACACCTTTTTTGTCTATAACGACTTCCAGATATAGCGACGTAATTTTCGTGGTCTTTGACGTCATAACCGAAACCCACTGTATATACTAATTTATTTAAGAACAAATCTATAAATGTTTTTGTTAAAAAAGTTATTATTAGTATGGCCTGAAAGCAAAGACTACACATAACACTATTTATTTTATTATAAACATAAGTTTAACTTCAGTCACGCCTGATATTATGTGAAGATATAGTCGTAAACCATACACACTAGAAAAAGAACTGTCTCATAAGCACAACTATCACAATACAATATTGATGCTTGGACACAACTTTTTAATTTATGAATGTTAGTTAACCAACGTATCAAATTGAATGTAACTGTTATTAAGATATTATAGGGTCCTTCATTCTGTGAATTACATCGACATGTCGAAGTTGCCTCTTTGTAAAAGTACTTCATTATTGTAATCAAAATTTGTGCAGTTCACCAAAAAATAATAATGTTGGTAATAAGGATTGCGTTCCTTTCTGGTTATATTCGATGACGGCTGTTTAATCTTGACATTCACGAGTACCTTGCTCAGGACCAAAATTAAATAAAGTGTAATTAGCTGGGTCGATCAACGCAACGCCGTAATATATTGTGTTCTGGGATCATCCGGTGCATATGCCGTAAACAAGCGATTTGGTAGAGATCCTGTATCCGCCTGGGTCGCTACCATCATATTCATACTCATTACGATGACACACTTTCAGTTCTCTCGGTAGTCGCCGTTTTTTCTGAATTGTATTGTGTTCACCATCAGGCAGTGTTGCCACAAAATGATAATATACTATATATACTACTATACTACTAATATAATATACTAAACTATAATATGATAAAGCGAAAGAGTTTTTTTGTTTGTTTGTTTAAACACGCTAATCTCTAGAACTACCCGTCGGATTCGAAAAATTATTTCTGTACATAATTCACTAGATTCACGAGGAATAGTATAGGCTATCTAGCATTAGGCTACGTCTCTTGGCTAATCATAAATATTGATTTTTGTTAAGTAAGTCAGAAGCAATATTGTTCCCGAACTGCTTTATCCGCGTGCGCTGGCGTAATGGTTAGTGATACGTAAATTCAATGTACTACAAAAATATTGCTCCTTAGTACATCTAAAAATTGTCCTATATACTATATGCATATCTCTTATACATAAGCCACAATAAGGTATTTTGTGGCAAAGTTTTATTGAAAATTGAAAAGTGTTTTATGAGCATTATTATTAGGCATGGTATATTAATTCTTACGAACGAAAGTTATTTCATCATAAAGACAAATTTATATAGATAAACTTTGCCCTTTATAGCATATTATTTGGACGCATAGTTTGGGAGATAATAAAAAATTAAAATAATTCAACACTCGGTTCGGATCTATGACTTAGCAGCAGTGGCGCAAACGAGTCGTGAAGTTGACGCAAAACCCTGGCCGTCGGATAAAATTATTGTCTATATTGAAATATTATAAATGATCAATCAGCAATTTTTTTTTTATTATACGCGGGTGAAACTGCCGGGCACAGCTAGTCTTTCATATTGCAATGTTTTCATGCAACAAAAACGTGGTAAATTATTGGACTCGCGTTGACGTCGTCGGTCGCCGTACTTATAAGCAATTACGCCTTTAATTTGTTAATACAATATTCAATAAAATGCAAGAAAGTGATAGCTACGTAGTGTACGCACCGGTCTAAGTACCGAGCAATGTTTCTAACTATTTCAAAATACATCTTGTTCTAATATTCACTTTGCCCCCGCGCCGCGGTCCCCTCAGAAAGCTCTTAATGCCAAGTCTGACCTCACGCCTCCATTAAGCCGTTTATACATTATGTATGAATTTGTTATACCGTTTGATGTAAAGAAGCTTTAACTCAGGTAGTGATAATTTTACGTTAATTTTGATTATATTTGATGGTTACATCGTTATAAATTGCGAGTTTTTATATTACTTTACTTTGAGTATATTTATCGAATATTATTTGTATGTGTGATTTAAAGAATCGCACTTGAGATCAAACAATCATTACATATAGTACTTAGGTGTCCTTTCAACAGTTCTGTTAAGTGTAACGGTGTAGTGTAGTGGTTGGAATGTAACAAAAGACTTTTACTTCAAACCTGCGTGACCAGTTAGTACGATGCTACATTAAAATCGCTAAAATATATTAATTACACTTTAACATATGAGCAGTTGCGACATTCCTAAGGCTCTCTGTAAAATCATATCAAATTGTGTATGAACGAATTGAAGGTGACAACATAGTATTAATAGTATTGTTTTCTCTATAAATATTTACAATGAACGTGACGTGACGTTCGACGGAACGGACGTCTTTCGGCTGAAATGATGATGATGATGATGAAGACGTCAAAGTTACGTTTAAAATTATCGCCACGACCACGTTGTATGGTTCAGATAAATCAAAGAATATAGAATGAATAGTTTTTTTTTAATATTTTGGAATTGTAAAAAATGAAGAAACCGGTTTTCTAAGAGGAACAGGTGGGCGGTTGATTACGTCACTACATCATTAGTACGTAAATCTCGTATTGATTATACACATATAAATAGTACTGATGTTAATAGCATCTATAATTTTCAGTGAACTTTTTTAATATTATGGTATTTTAATAAACCCGTTTCCGCGGAGCGAGCTAAATGAATTTCGGTAAAAAATTATGCGAAGATGTAAAACAGCTGAAATTATGAAACACAAGGCACAGCGTTCATTTTAGTATTCAAATGGAAAGTTCATTATGATAAAAACGCAGTTCTTGTACATGGTTCGCTTAAACGTAAAATGAAATACACGTTTATTTTATTTTGGTTATTAAATTAAAAATAATGACGAACACTAAATTGTCAAAGGGTTTTCTTAACTTGATTGCCATATAATAGGAGTAAAAACTATTATACTTTATAAAAGGGCGAAAAACTCTTGCATATTTTCCTAGTAAACCTTAGTCGTGGTGGTCTAATGGTTTAAATAGGCGGAATATCGATTCAATGGCCGCAGGTTCGAACCTCGGCATGTATCGGCATAAGGTCCCTTACAGTACCTGTCTTAACGTTTAAGTGAGCGGACGTGAATGCACTGTGATGACATCCACCTAATAAACATACATATGTTTATTAGGGTTTGCTTATCATTTTTAAAAACTTTCACTTTTGTTTTGTTTAGTTACCAAGAAAATATCATCCACGAAACAAATCTAGTCAAATTTTTGAGCTCTTAATATTAATATTAAGAGGTGGCTCATCGTGATTTTTAATTTTCCATTGAAATAACACGGTATTTTTTTATTTGGAATTTTAATGCGCTTGTAGGAATCGTCGTCCAGTGAAATCGAAAACATATACTTGTAGGGAATTAAACGATCTACAAAAAAGATCTGATATGATTTCTTACTGAGTCGACTCGTTTAAAAGTTATTCGAGGTTAAAGATCAACCTCAAATGGTAAATGATGACTTTTAAAATTGGTTCATACTCTATCACAAAATAATGACTCAAAAACATAAAATATCATATTTTTTGTGACTTTTCTCGTTTTTATCCCACTATACTTTTTTAGCACGATTCAAATAAAAAGCGTTGAAAAAAATTCCAGAATTTTTTTCCGCATCTTGTACGATATATTTATGATAACTAAAGAAACCAAAAATTCTTTTGGCTCACCCTAATGTTTATTAATTTAATTGAATTCATTTTCTAATTTAACCATTATAATCTACATTATACACGTCGATATATATGTTTCTCAAGTGTCTAATTATAGATTAAAAAATATTTTTATGCAATACCAAAATACCAAGGACTTGTTGCTATATAACTAAAAAATACATTTTTTATAAGTTTCCATTAGCTGTACGACTTTAAAACTAGTAAGCTAACTGAATCTAAAATCATATTCGTCCCAGTGACTCCCTTAACGAGAGAGACACGTCCGCCTTAACGACCAGCCACAACTCTTTCGCCGTTATAGTATTTCAAAGGCACATGGCAAATGGTGGAATAATCGCAATGCATTTTAACAGGTGAAAACTATCAGTAGGAAGCCATATTTATAGTTTTACGTTTTCAATGCTTTTTTTAGAAATATTATTCAGCAAGAGATGTTTCTTAATATGTTGTCAAAACTGCGGAACGTAACTCATAAAACAGCTTTGACGATGTCAGATCAATTTTATGTTTAAATAGTTGTAAGTGCTACGTTCTATAATAAGATCCCTAAATACATTATCGCTTTTGCCGGACAATAATTTCGAGGACCATGTCAAGCTGGTTTTACTGTCAAAAAGTGATTATGGGGTCCAATCCTATAATGATCCACCATTAACGTGAATGATAGATAAGTGGTACTGGAAATTATTTCCTGTCTGTACATTCACTACAATAAACATAAACATTATTAACACAGTCAAAACCGATTATAAGCCCACTCTAGTTTCTTGTCGGGTTTTCTCAACAACTGGTGTGTTTTCCGAATCGGTAGTAGTGTTTTGACGTTCACATATGCTCCCTTAGAGCCTACGATTTTTAAATACGGTAGCTGCAAACTAACCTATCATATACTAATACATATTGAGTTTTATTAATAACGTAACAGAAACATTATGAATAACGATATTCATATCATAATATGAGGGAATTTCAGGGTATATAAATATTAGGATCTATTTGCAGTCACTTCACCCTGTATACTGCATAAGTTTTCATGTATCGCTTATAATTTAAAAAGTTAAAAATATGTACCAGTTCAAAGTGATGGTAGCATCGTAGGTAGGAGACAGTTGTTAACTTAAATAGTTAGCCGTAAGATAAGAAACAGTAGAGATTTGCAATACTTCATAGTGCTGATTGTTTAAAGTTTAAAAAAAAACGATCGTAGTGTAAGGAGTGCTGAACATCTTGAGACACTCGAGCAATCTTCATATGCATACGGTACACCCTGCTCAAAAACTGACGACATTACAACAGTGAAGTAAGGGAGCACTTGCAACTGGATTGCACCCAAAATAAACACGGAGAAAGACCAGTCACAATGACGCCTAGCATTGTTACGCGTTTTGGGATCCAGCTACATAATGACTTTCACTGTAGTAGAATTATATGCCAGGATATACATGTGTACGGGGATTGACGATACTTACTCATCACATCGGACTTCCTGGTCTTGGATTATATTTTCCATGTAATGAAACGAATGTACTTTACCAAGTTTGGATAAAACGAGCATTTTTAAAAAGCGATATCTTATTACAATACTGTCGCTTTAGTCTGTATCATAAAACCTTTTCGTTTCTCCATGTACCAGATGCATTAGTAAGCTGTTGAAATTTTATTTCTTGAATATCATATTTAACATTTAATACATAAAGGGACCATTTACTGAATATAAATCATTTAACTTTACAACTCTAATTTGTTTGCACGATAAAATTGCTATCTAGGCTTATGTTCCAATAGCAATTATTTCATTTTATCTACGTAAGATGAGTACAGAATTTATTTGTTTAATACGAGCCCAATGTACGTTTGCTGGTGGGCATGATTACTATTGGACACAAAAAAAAATTACTAAGTTAAAAAAATTAAGGTTTTTAGAATTTTTAGGGCTTTCGAATATTTATATATTTTATTTAAATATTCAAAAACATTCGACTAAAGATACTTAATACGACTCGTTCATAGGAAGTTATTTAAAATTCAAGAATAAAGTAAATATTACAAAAAAGATGTGTATTAAATCAGATATTTAAAAACAAAGAACTTACACTAATTTCATTATATTCGAATAATAAACTATGCCCTGTGCGTACGGCTCATGCAACACCATCATAAACTAAAGCAAAAATAAAAAGATCTCGAAACAACGCCATGGTCCGATATTCATTACTCGATATAATAATGAATGCAATGAAACTTCAATGTATGAATGAATTTCGTAATACTCCTCCGAAGCGTGGCACCCTTTGACAATTGTCAGGTCCACGGCTTTGAATGTATGCCGTACAAAAGACAGAGGTCGACGCAGTTTCAATTAACTATACCGAAACAGGTTATATATTATATATATATTAATACAGCTTTAAAATAAGAGCCTAGACATGCATAGTAGCTGTGTTTTTCATACTTTTAACGTTGATACGAGTTCTTCTTATTATACGGGCGTAATATTATACATATTACGCTCGATGACGACGGTAAGGGAAATACTGATAGAATTTGGTTTTCTACAATAGTTTTTTTTTAATATATTGAAAGTGAACCCAATTCATTAATTTATTTAAGTTTGTTTCATATTTTTGACAAATAAATAAGTTAATTGGAATCCTTTGTCACTTGAAACATTAAACACCAATTAGAGCATAGGTACTTATGACGTTATTTCTTGTAAAGCGTCTGATTTTTGTTTACGGGGATTTATGTGGTTTGTTGACTTTGTGCTTTAAAACACACTAGGTATTAAGTAATTATTACCTCATGTTACGGTGTGCTGTAAAAGTATAATCTTTGATATGAGTTGTTAGAAGAAAAACATATTTCATATTTAAATGATTAGATTAATTGCTTACTAGCATTAGCGTGATGCGTTTCTTAACAATTAAATACATAGTGATGTATTTGCAGTGAAACCTGGATATGTGGAATCTGAAGGGACCGATATTTTTTTATCACTTATAGAGCCTTTTCATTTACCCAGTTTCCCAAATAGGCAGGTTAACATGACAGTTGTTTTATTTATAGAGTGTCATCCCACTACGAGAGGTCAGAATGTACCATTTTTCATAAAAAGAGGTGGAAATGTTAATAAAAAAAGATATGCGTATTTTATGTATTAATTAGATTGCTTTGCATTAAAGTGTTAGTTACAATTTTTATTAAAAAAATAATACAAATGTTATGGCGTAAAAAAACCGTTGTATGGGTTTATATTAGAGTGTTAATTGTTTCAAGGTGTTTCTCTATAGCATAAACCTTAAAAATCATAAACAAACGCGTCATAACTTGTTTAAACCTGATAAATTGTCCCACTTATAAGGGCAATTGAGCTACAAAGTCCCAATTATAAAGGTAAACATTGAAATTCCCGTAAACTTTACACTTTTTACTATCCATGTCAATTTTTATGGAAACAACGAAGTTTTTTTGTTTAATACAACTACATGTGTCTCAATATACGTAAAACTACTTTCAATAGCTATAACATTACTGAACGTAGTAAAAGCGCAATACAATGTAATGTTATTCCACTAAAGTCTGTGCGTTGAGAATAAACTGTAGTCGTAAGCTCGTGACCGTCGATACTTTAATGTTGTGCACTAGACCATTCTTGGCCAAGGGATTACTGAATATTAACGAAACGTATATTATGAGGTAAACAGTAACCCTGTTTAATTTAATTATATCTTGATTTATTTTACTACCACGCATTGTGATATCGTTTTTATAAACATGCTGTGAAAATTTTTGCGTAATTATTTTGAAATCTTTCAGATATGTAATGCATGTTTATATTATATATTCTAAATATATAATTATAAAAACAAGTAAAGTATGATTTCTTATATTTAAAATAATAATAGATTACAAATTAAATATTAAAATAGAATTTTATACCTGATAAATATGCGAGAACAATAAAATAAAAAATAATAATAAGCTACTTATGTTCTCGAACACGCAAATGTTTATCAAAGTTAGGAAATTTGTTTAAACATGAATTTTGTATTTAATCTACTTGTAAAGCTTGTGTGGTATTGAATTAATAAGAAAAATACTATACGTAGCTGCTACTCATAACACATATTTGTAAACATACAAAGAAGACTCTATTGGTTAAAATATTTTTAACACAACGTTTAAAGATAAAATTTAAATATTCAAAGTCCAAATGGCTCAGTGGTAGCGTGTACGGGCACGAAGCTCGAATCCTTGCAATAAGCCTGAGCTTTCGGTAAAGGAAAACATCGTGATGAAAGCATAGCACAGTGGTAGAGTATTTTCTAATGCTACCACCCTCAAGTTGAAAATCTGACACCAAGCACCTATAGGTGTGTTCCGGCAGCTGCACTTAAGAGCCAGTTTCCCTACTAGGCTTAGCGTCTCATCATGTTGGGCCACATCGTCATTTAACATCAAGTGAGATTGTGGCCATAACGCTAAACCTATAAACGATAAAAAATGTAAATGTAACAGAAAACAATAAATAAAAAAAAAAAATTAAAAGATAAATTCTACTGGAGTTTTCAATTAATTTTAAAAATCATGAAATTAAAGCATCAATATATTTCAAATACACATTTTAAAAGATTTTAATTGTAGTCGCCAGTAGTCTATATCAAAATGCAAACGAGTTAAAGCTTTGAGGTAACGGAGGTAAGTTGGACCTTTGATTGCGGATCGCAAATGTTTGCCCGAGCTCACGAGAACCGCATCAATTATTCAAATAACTACGTATAGAGAGTGACTAGACGAGTAATTTTGCGAATATTACCCCTAGAGGGGCACGATATGTAAGCTGCTTACAAGTTAGACGCCAAATAACTTGGGGATGTTCGGAGAATAGCTCTTAACTCGCTAGAGAGCCTACTCTTTAGTTGAGAGACTATGTTAATATCCAATGAGTTGACTCACTGGTCGTCGATTGTGTTCACTAACGAGCTTTGATACTTCATTTAAAATAAAAATAGGTACAATTTATAAATATAAAACCAACGTGACATCATAATCCCAACTTAAATATGGAAAAAATTCTCGTTCTGAATAAAGTCGAGCTGGTTTTGGCTTTGTCAAAAAGGGAAGAAGGATTAAAGAGGTCACGAAGCTGACATAGTAGGATTAACTGAACGGTGCCGTGTCAGCAAATAAATGACGATTCTTTAAACGGATACGGTTCTCAATGGAAGAGTTATGAAAACGGAGGAGGGTTTGATTCTGTTGGATTTAAACCTACGCACGCATATATATTTCTATCTATAAAAATGTATGTTTGTTGAATGTGTTTTTAATTATTTAGGTACATCTGAAATATAAGCAATATCAGTATTTTAAAGTCATATTAATCTGTTCCTTTTTATTTTATTAAAACTGGATAACATATTTTTTTATAACCTGAATTTGAGACAAATCTATAAAAAAGGTAGTTACTATTTAAAACGCTTTTTTAAACACATTTTTTTTACTTGCGTCTATCGTAGATTATTGATAATGAACTGTAATCCAGTTCGTATTCAATTATGTTTGGACTAAATTAAACTTTTGCAATAGTTATTTATTTCGTACAAATAAACATAATCCAATTTATATTTATATTAAATACATATAATATATTTAAACTTTACTTAATACATTTAAAACACTAAAATATTTGAATTTCGATCCTCAGATAAATCCCCATCATTAAAACTAAAAAAATGAAATAAACAAACGACTCTTCCAGCTAACTTCTGATCCGCAGATCCCCGTGAAAATAGGCTTAGTCGGCCGCGAACACGTCAATAAATCTGACACTTGTCAACGGCAAATATGCTTATATTTTCCCGCCTTTAGATTTTAATGGCGAAGAAACGATAAAAAACTTTACAACTAGCATTTCCGTTAAAACGGTATTTTTAAAAATCTTACCTAAACTAAATAATACGTCGCCTATTAACTATATACTGGCATTATCCATGGTTATTTTAATGAAAATTATATGTTAATTTTTAAATATCGTAAGCACACTATAGTACCAACTTACTATAATAATTCTTAGAGGCCTCGAATCACAATTTAAAATTCTAAATATTGCAATTTATGATACGAGGAGAAACGGGAGAAATGAGAGGAACGGTTTCATTCTATTCAGTAAATATAATATGATCAAGGTATGAGAGAGAATTTTACCGTGCGCACTGCATATTGCATACGTGCATATTTGTACGCTAGATTCATTTTTGTTGTAAGACATAACAATCTGCAAATTAAGAGTACTACAACTAGTGCAAAATTCAGCTGCGGAAGTATTACCTTCAGGTTCAAAGGACATGGGTGAAAATAAAAACAGACACAGGAGTTCCAAATTATAAGTGTTTGAACTCTGTTAAGACTGCGATCTTGGTTGAGAGTGGTTATCGATAGTTATAGTCCATAGTGACCATTAAACATGAAGTGGTGTACGAGGGATCAAATTTCATCTTAAGATTTGAGACAACCAAGACGACCTCACCTGCACATGGTGCACTCTGCTGAGTAACGAATGAAGAAATGGCGATATCGTGGTGGTACAGCTGGGTGTACAGCCCGATTGGATCGCGATCATCAAGCATATGGCGAAAAGCCAAATCACAGTGCTTATATATGCGCGTCGTATTTCGTGATCAGATGATGCATAACCACTTTCTATTAACGTAGACATGACAGCGGTGACTGGTCACGGACCTGATCTCTCAGTGGTCACTACTATTTTTGGATTGTACTACTCCTAATCAGACACAGTTTCATCACTTTCCTGTGCAGCTATAAAAGTGAAGTACAAGCTCATTTGTTTCTCAAAAACCTAAATAATTAATTTGTTTTTGGGAATAAATGGGAAAAGTTTGTTTAAATATTACATGTTTCCCGAATGTAATATATTGTAACTGAAATAATAATATAAAAAATAAACATTTAAGTTTTCACAGACAACGAAAATATTGATACGCCGCAACAGGATGTGCGGATATTTCAACGACTGTTTAATTAATACAGTATTCTGTTACACGAAACACTAAAACTCTAAACTCTAAAACAGAATTAACAAAACTTTGTAATAACAACATGACGTTAATTAACGTCAGTAATGTTTACAAGCGGTTGTTTTATTACAATGCATATGCTAATAGTTACTCCATTCCAAGTGAATATCCGCTTAGAGATCTCAGCGTTTTGAAGATTTTATAATCAAAACAATATGCGTAAAATACGAACAGGATACGGTTTGGCTTTTCTGCAATAGGTAGATAAAAAATATATCGACGTAAGGCACGGCCACAATCACCATGCCAGCCCGTATTTTCAATTGGAAACACCGAGGAATATTTAGATTTGTATTTTCCCATCAGATCGCAGAAGTATGAGACCATATTCTGAGTGTTCACTTATATAAAAAAATGCTTTCCTTTACTATGAACATCGGATAGTGTTGTCCATAAAAACAATATATACCGTACCTCAAATGGCAATCAAGGAATATCGAATTCAAGAATATAATGTATTTTAGGGTTCAGAGCCTCAAAATAAAATAAAATAGGAACGCTTATAAGATTACTTTGCTGTCCGTCTGTTTTGCTGTATGTCCGTGTGTCAAGACACTTTTTCACGAAAACGACTGCAGGTATAAAGTTAAAATTAATATCATATAAGACG
Source organism: Saturnia pavonia (assembly GCA_947532125.1). Classification (NCBI taxonomy): domain Eukaryota; kingdom Metazoa; phylum Arthropoda; class Insecta; order Lepidoptera; family Saturniidae; genus Saturnia; species Saturnia pavonia. Next base: position 12,602,477 of record OX383901.1, read on the forward strand.
AATGGCCTCATGCTGATGTAAAAAAAAAAATTTTAACACATTAAAGGGATACGGCACTTCATAGTTAATAGGGTACTTCCCGCAGATCAAGCCTTGAAATTTGGCACGAAAGCACTTTTATGAAAAGTTAAGGGAATAATCAGAAAAGACGGAATTTCTAATCCAGTGTGAAATTATAATGCAACAAAATTATATTATGTTTTACTTTTTTTCTCGAAAAGAGCTTAAGGTTTATAGTTGAAATTAATATCAAATATTAAGGATCTAAATCTCAAAATGCTGTTAAAAAAATAAGTTTCTAGGTTAACACAATAAAAGAAACGACTCTCATATTAAAAGTTCAAAAGTCGCACACAGTGAGCAATTATCAAAACATATAGGGTAAACCCGTAGGCCTACAGTCTTGTAATTTGGAACGAAGGGAGGTCTTTTAACAAAAGTTCAGGGAAAAATCTGAAAAGAATCAATTTCTAATCCAGTGTGGTATTATATGTAACAAAATTATATAAAGTTTTATTTTTTTATCTTGATAATGGTTTCAGGTAAAAGTTGAAATTAATATTAAAATATCAAGAAATATAATCTCACACTGCTGTAAAAGATTCCAGGCTAACGTAATATATAGAGCCCTACATACCAAAAGTCGCACTCGTTGATAGATTATCAAACCTACAGGGTACTTCCAAGATACATAAAATATTGAATGCCTGTCGCGTGGACAATTAAGTAGATTTAAATTCCAATATAAATAAATAAAAGATTCCTGAAATTAAATTCAAAATTATTTTTTACATACATTCCGAAGATATTAAAATTAAAGTTATTTACTTAACCTTCGCTAGTAAAAATAGTCCACAAATAGATGCGTCATCTAACTGAACCAGAGCTACTTGTAAAAAGTTTGTCTTCAGAAGCTTGTGTGTATACAGAATTTGGCAAACAAGCAGCAGATATCCACTCCGCTCCCATTTCTATAACTGCATCGCCAAGCCAGCAAGAATGAAAGCGTCCGTCAGGACGTCCTTTCGTTTAATAATCATTCTTGGCTCTTGACAATTTTTGGGTGAATAGTTAAAAATCCTTCGAAAACTGATTACAATGCAAGGGGCCTTTTGAAAGCCTTTACCTCCAGACTGCTGATCGATCAGTCTGAAAATTTTCTATCTTTCAAATTCATTTTTTCAGTCTCGTTCTAAATTTATATTCAAAAGATTCTTCCAGCCATTCAATAGTATCTGTGAATACGGCCTCCTTATTTAAGGACAATATCTTTAAAGAAGTTTGTCATACAATTCCTAAATAATAAACGAAACAAAGGATGCCTTCGGAAACCCACCGAAAAACATAATAAATGAGAAAATAACTAAGGTATAATAAATAAATATAATTAATTTTTTTATTGATAATCAATCATTACAAGCCCCCCTTACAAGTTATACATACAAAACAATGACTTGGGTCGGTTTTTTGAACGTAAAATTCATTTATTGTTTTTTAACGTACATTTTAAACATAACATAAAAAAATCTGTTACATTAAATTACTTAATGTTAAAGTTCGTTATAGTGTAAACGGTTTTAGATCTTTCTAATTTACGCAGATGTCTAAGTACATTGTACAAGAAGATTTCTTTATCACCTATTTGTATTGCGTTTCTAAGTTTAAAGGTTGTGGCAGCGTATTCAAAGAAAGCGTGCCGATTTGATTTTTTTCAGATTTGTTTTTATCTTATCACTAGCTGTGCCCGCGACTTCATCTGCGTGGACTTCAAACTTCTTAATCTGGGTTATAAGTTGTCTGTGTGCCAAATTTCATCTAAATCATCCGTTTTTGCGTAATTAAGTAACAAACACGTAAACTTACTTTCGCATTTATAACATTAGTAAAGATTACTGGTTGTTCCTTATGTTTTGTTACATAGCGTTTCAAAATATAGGCTAATTTTTATAGTAAAAAAATTGTAGGCCTGCATGACAGCGGTGACCGCTGATGGATTTAAATCTCTTGGTGGTCGCCGTTGTGTTTGGATAATATATAAAAAAATATATGAAATAACTAGCTGTGCCCACGGTTTCACCCATGTAAAATTTATTCGACTAACTATCCACGGCGCTGCCGCCGAGGCGCCCGCGTATACAAATCGTTGTTCCACTTCCCGAACTTACCTACAGCTTGCTAGATTGCTAGACGTTTATAGCTATTTCTCCGCTCCTTAGAGTTGTAGCGTGATGTTATATAGCCTATACTATTCCTCATGAATCTGGCTATCTATTTTTTCAAATCCGACTTGTAGTTCTAGAGATTAGCGCGTTTAAAAAAACAAGCTATCAAAAAAAAATCTCTTCAGCTGTGTTATATTAAGTTAGTATGAACCCTCAGGGTGCGAGATCTACTCGCTACTTGTCCGATGTTTTTTTTATTATTTAGCGGCTTTTATACTATTCAATTGATCGCTAATCATTTGCCCACCGATTTGTATATATTTGAATTACTCGTGTTTTAGTTATTAGCAGCTATGTGTGCCTTAATGGCATCATTACAGCACATACTTAGTTTAGACTAGTATAAAAATAAGGTCTGTATTAAAACTGATTAAAAGTCTCTTCCAGTTAAATTTGGATTTTAATATTAATTTTTATTTATGACTATAACACATGTTTAAATTAAAATTCAACTGTTTAGAATCACCTTAATACCCCCATACAAATCACTATTTTATTAAAATAAATGGAAAATTATTAGTGATAGTAAAACATAACGCGCCTAGCATAAAGGCAGCGCTTCGCCCGCTAAGCTTAAACTCACAATATCAAAGCATCCACCGCTTACAGTGGAGCGCTAATAATTTTCTATCGCTATTATACTTGGAATCCTTAATTAATACCCCCAGCGTTCGTTTAATATTAGATCATTAAAACCGCAATGTTCTAAAACTTACCTGCTTTTGGAAACTGGAAGTTGTATAAACAATGAGAAGTTTACGGTTGAACTTCCAACCGGTACCTATGTCAGGTTTACAAGTTATAACTTCCGATTCTAATTAAAAATTTAACCGAGCGGATAATGGCGGTTGATCTTTACTTAAATTATGAACATAATTTTGTATTGAAAACGCGCTCTGAATTTCTGTGAAGGTAAATTTTACCTAAACCGAAAAGTTTTATAACTTTCAAATACTTAGATATAAAGGATTGATTAAAAAATATTAATATACTACTCTGTCAAAAGCGTATCGGAAAAAGATCAATAATACACAAAATGTTACTTATTCAATTCAAACACTTTTTAAACGCTTTTTCCGGAATTGAATTTAGTTCTCGTCGCGAATTCTTCTTTATGTCTATTACTGAATGAAAACGGATGCTAAGAAGTGATAATTTGCCATATCTGGTGAATAATGTGGTTGCTCGATGGTGTTTGTTAAGTTTGCCTACAGCAACTATGCAAAAATGCCTTGTGCAAAGGCGCATTATCGTGGTGCAAAATCCAAGAATGTTCTTTACACAAATCTGGCCCTTTTCGTCGAATTTACTCTCTTAAACGCCACATAACGCTCAAATGATATACTTTATTTACCGTTTGACCTTCCGGTAAGAATTCCGAGTGTACAACACCGCGATAGTCAACGAAAACAATCAACATGAGTTTGACTTTTGATCGACTTTGGCTTGGCTTTTTCGGTTTTGGTTCTGTTGGAAGGCGCCACTCCGAAGCTTGTTGGCTCGTTTGCATGTCAAACTGGTAAACCCACTTCTCGTCACCAGTATCAATGCGTTTCATGAATGTTGGGTCGGAATTGATTCGTTCTAGCATGTCCTCAGCGACTCTTATGCGATTGATTTTTTGGAGATAGTTCAGGTCCTTTGGGACTAGCCGAGCGACAACACGTTTCATACCCAATTGATTATTTAAAATGATACGGATCGACTTGTGAGACACAAAAGTTCAGCGGCTATCTCTCTCAAACTTGAATGAGGATTTTCAGTCACTATTTCCTTCACTTTTGCGGTGTTAACTTCAGTTGAAGACGTTGATGGCCTACCAGGGCGAGGCAAATCTTCCAGAATATCTCGACCGCTTTTGAGTATTTTTAGTATAGTATATTAAGTCCGACAAGATAACTATATATTTTAACACATTTTTATTAACTTGCTTTCTTGTCTTTATTAATATTACAAAGGCGGCAAACAAGCATACGGCGCGCCTGATGGTAACCGGCTACCGTGGCTTAAGGACGCTTGTAATACTATAAGTATCACTAGCGCGTTGCCGACATTGAACCCCCCTACGAAGTAGCTAAGGAAACTTTACTCACCGCAGGAACACAACACAAGGTTATTTGGCTGCGATCTTCTGTATGGTGAAGGTATTCTACCAGTCGTGCTGACCCAAGTAGAGAGAAATCTTTAAAGAAATTTCTCTGTGCCCTACCTCTATTCGGTACCTCTTTGTAAACGTTGTAAATTATTTTAATCGATCACATGGCTGTGTCATAATCTCGTCAGCATATTTAAAATTGACTGCAAATGACAAAAATATTATATAAATTAGAACCTCTTTATAATATACCACACTTTTGTAAAGGTCTAAAAATTATAAAACAAATTAACTATTTAAAACAAAAGTATTTAAATATATGTACTTAGAATATTTAAAACATGGGGCTGATGCGATGGATATTAAGAAGTGATAGTGTAACTGTCATTGAGGAAACTCAAACAACAGTTCATATCATTTGCGATATAATAAAATTGTTAGTGATTTACTTGAACTATTCATACACCAATTATCTATTGCGCTTTTAGTTATTTTGCGTTTGATCTATTTTATACTCTTCGCTCCCTTTTAAAAAAGTGGTACATAAAAAAACCCTTTTTTATTTCAATATTTTTTAATAATTAAAAAAACTTGCTTATCGACGCTAGTACCTCAATGACAGCTTATACAAAATGGAAATAAAGCCGAAACTTCTATAAACGATTATACTGATAATGTACAAAATAAAACATATTAAACAAAATTGTAGTACAAGTGTGAGATCCGCATACTTTAATGTTAAATTAATATATTCATTTTGCAAATGTATATATATATATAATCAAATTAAAGTTTCGGTTTGTAAAAACAGGTTTCTACTAAATGCATATGAAAGTATACACGGTACCTATAACAAAAACCCATTTTATTTTTTATTTTTGTCTAGCTGTCTGTTTCTTTTGTTCCGGGTAATCTCCAAAAACGGTTGGGCCAATTTTAACGGGCTTTTCACTGGCGGATAGCCGATGTTATAAGAAAGAACTCAGGCTACTTTTATTTTAGATTGGGTTACCGCAAAACAAAAGGATTTTTTGATAGCGCAGGCACAGACGCTGACACAGCTAGTTATTTATAAAATTCCTGAATCTCAAATAAAAAAAGGTACAAACAAAATTTTCATTAAAATAAAAATTAACATGTTTTTTAATAAATATTGGATTTTTTGCTTAGGTTATTATGTCTATATAAATTTATTTTATTATCAAAATATTACAAACATGTCATAATTAATTGTACTTAGTATTGTTTCATACCACATTATTATAAATATTGAAGCAGTGAATCTTATTTATATAAATGTAACGTAACATAATTTATTATTCAAAATGTATATTAATGATCTGTAAATTTCTAACTTGGCCAAAACCGTAACAAACTTTGTAAAACATGTTAGCAAACTACACCTCTCCTGTCAATAGTTTGGTGTCTAATCCATTAGGCATGAATTAATTGAAGAGTCGTCCCTGGTCTTTACTTATAAAGCGAATCGTAATTAAATAGATAAACCAATCACTTGTGTGATTTAACATTTTGAATTTACTAAATACCTACATAATCAATTTGATCAATATATTTTAAATATTTACCAAATTATTATATGGATATTGAAAAGTAAATTAATATAAAAGAAAACTACAAGTAGTGGATATAATCCACCTTACCCTCCACGTCAGAACGAAACTTAGCTAAAGTCTTTTTCTAGGACAGGCGGGAAAAAAGGACAATGACCTTTAGGCGAGCCACAGGTGTAACCAACATTTTTTTGGTGTGGTTCTATAAAATTCAAAGTCGCATCAATGTCGAAAAAATAAACATAATTTCACATTTGTACTTATTATAATTACATACGTACATATAAATTATGCTATGGTTATTTATTGTCTGTGTCCTGTGTATAAATTTGTATTAATGGGATCATTAAGAATAGATAGTCATGTCTTGAATTACTTATATTTTCATGGATTACATTTGCAATGAATAGAATACAAGAATAAAAGTTATATTTTAACATGAAAATGTCGGACAATTAAAAATAAACCAATAATAACCAAAAAAGTTTCACACGATGCTTAAAACTAAAGGTGAGAGAAGATCTTAATAATTGAAATAGAAGTAAAAAACGTGTTTAGTGCATCCCAAGACCAACTTAGATTTAATTCAATTCAATCAATCAATTTCACAGTCTTCTCTGATGAGGAGCACTATTCTCTATTTATGTAGGTAGTTTTCACGCGTAAAATGTTTGAACAAGTTCGTCATTTCTGAATGACCTCGTCACTCTCCCCACCACATACCACTAAACACGACGCTAAGCGTAAGCGATAGAGAAATGTATGGAGAGCAATAGTTATGGTTTTCTATCGATGCAAACACAATACGAGATGTCATTGTCCGTTTTTCCAGCTGCATTAGAAACGGTTTACCAAGAATGCTGCACGCATTGTTTCGCGGTTTGCCAATTCTTATTTGCTGACCCAGGTATTAAATAAAAGTAATAAAGGGTTCTCTAAATGAATTAAATTTTTTAAACATAATTTGATATAATTCTAATAAAAATTCGTTATTATGTATTATAAATGCGATATAGTCTTAACCTATTAAAATACTAAAAACAACAAACTACTTCGCGTTCCACATTTCAGAATCCATCAGAACTTTTAAAACAACTGCAGTAAAAGGTATATAGTTTCTTTCCGATTTAAATTTACGACTAAGAATTGGTCCTAAGAATTTTATGTATAGATTCGCTGTCGAATCGAACAATTTTTTTGAATAGCAAATATTTATTTTATTCAGCATTTACTTAGTTTAATTAATTATCCAATTAAAAGTTTATAGTAATTTTTCTATAAAAGTCCGTGAATGAGCTGCATAAAAAGATTGTATTCGATTTTTTAATGATTTGTTTATTTATTTGAAGTTACATGAATGGGGATATTTTCATTGACATGATAGCTTCCGGCACATACTTGATAGCTTGGTACCAAACATTCTACAGCTATAAAAGTTGTTCCCAGAGTATCAACCACTAACACAATCAACAAAAAAAAGTTAAATGTAAGTATAGATAGATATGTGTTTATTTAGATAATATTGTATGCATTTTTTTTCTATTTATTCTTTGAAATATTGCAGCGCTGTTATCTATGATTGAGTTAATATATGCAGTATTTAATCGTAACAATACATAAAAACAAAATGTACTGATTGTTTAAATTCTAAACACATTTTGCAATGAAAAATATCCAATACAGCACACAAATCCAATTACATTCTCGAAATTAACTTATTATGCAAAATTGGTTCCCAAAGCATTTTTATGTCATACGAATGAGTTATGTTTTGATGTCACAGTAAATTTATTGCTATTTATGTGTATTTTACTTTCATTCTGCGTGAATTGAGCTAAAATGAATAATTGTCATGAAACTGATTACTATAATTAAAGTCATGTGTACAGTTTTGTTAAAAAAATAGATAACAATAAATATGTTAGTGATAAAAACATTGGAAAGGGTACTTTTGAATATATTCCGGGCTAGTCGAATATCTGTGCATGAATGGTTAGTGAATCGCAGCTATCATGCGATTATTGAGGATCAATCCGGCGCTAGGAATCAGTCACTGAATACCCTATTTATTTACTGGGACGACGTTGGTGAAGATTTATCGATGGACTGCCTTCCTTTTATTATGTTTTTATTAAATTCTAATCGAATTATGTATAATTTACATCAATGGAACCAATAAATAAGTAGTTTAAAAAAGTAAGTCGTACTAAATATAAATTCAAATTTATCTTATACATAGACATGATTCTGTACTTATGAATTAAAACAAGTAAAACCAAATTACCTGAATTATCCACAGAAAATTAAATTACTCGTAACTCGATAGAAATCAAAACGCGACCAACACCAAATTACCAGATCGTTTACTAAATAATAGTATGGTTTCACCCGCAAATCAATGAGGCATACCACCAGAACGGTTCCTATCAATCTGTTGGCCCGTTCTTATGGATACATAAGTCTCTATGGTTCACTGGCTTCACCAATACCTCTCCTTGGGGTTAAATAAGGGATGAAACCAATGGGAAGTAGCAAATGTATTACGTTCTTGCTTTATAGTGTTTGTTGTCTCCTTCATCTTTATCCGATATCGTTACTAAATACATTCTAATTAGTTTTACGCGAATATCAAAATATTCAATGATGGCGAACGTCATGTCAGTATTCCATTGTTGTCAAGCATTCGATCACGTTTGTAACTTTATTTATTTCATTATCTATATCTTCTATACATATTATAAGTATCAACGTCTCTCTGTCTGTTCGTCCGTTAATGTTCTTTTTACGTGAAAACCACTTATACCACCAGTTATTATTCTGCATACCGTTATTTTTCTGCTTATCGTTATTTTTGTAGCTTTTTCTTCTTAACATTATTTTTGCACCTTTTTTAGCTTACTGTTATTTTTGTACCTTTTTCTACTTAACGTAATTTTTGCTCCTTTTTTAGCTTACTGTTATTTTTGTACCTTTTTCTGCTTAACAATATTTTTGCACCTTTTTTAGCTTACAGTTATCTACGATTATTAACATTTGTCCTTACACTCATAAACAACGCATAAGGTCGTGCACTGTTTTATTTTGAAGTCTAAAACAATTCCATAATTTTCAATACAAAATGCGAAATAATTAAAAATAACATGCAAATACAATAACTAACCCTCGAAATACAGACTTCGTTGCAGCGGCATTCGATACTCACCAATATTAATTAAGTAAACAGCCAAACCGCAAACCAATGGAATAGTACAACGGACAACAAACCCCTATTTATCATTATTATACATTGTTAACGAATGTCTTGATCAAAAGCATTCAGTTATTAGACACTGTCAGATATTTAAATATATAACTGGGAAGCTTTCAAAGCGTTGCGGTGCGTTATACTTGAAATATCTAGTGGATTAATTAAATGCGGGCTATGTTCAAAGAAGCAATATTAATTTTGGGAACATTTTCGGTTTCAGGTATTGAAAGGCTTTTCAAGATAAATTGAATTATTAAACCTTGAAGAAGTGCAACTGCGGGAACAAACTTATGACTGAATTTATTTATCGAAAATCTCTGTACAGATTGAAGAGAAATTAAATACGATTATATAAATCATGGTTAAGCGACAACCACGCGCTTGCTAGTATTTGTAGGTAATAATTATATTAATTCAACGCACAAAGGCATTTGACGCAAATAAAACTATTAACGGACTTATTCGTTTTTTTTTCTTAAGGGCCCTGAAACCTCAGTAGACTTTTGCAGCTTCACCGGGCTTGGAGGTGAGCGCTGAAGGTACTCAGCTGCGAAAGCAAGGCAACAAACTCAAAGGTGCCAAAGTGGCCGAACCTCGGCTGGGGTTGTTTCCTTAGTTGCAATTAAGTCGCGAACTCACTAATTTCCTATTGATAGAAAATTCGATCTAACTAACTATACATATACATGCCTTCAACAAACAAAAAAAAAACAAAAAACAAGAAACAAAGAAATTCAGAATCTATGTACCTCAGTGGTAACCTCTTATTGAACGGACGTGCTCGGCTATATCGTAGTTATAAATTGCAATAATTGATTTGCAAACAAAAAAAAAAACTAAAATGTTCTCATTATTTACATACCGCGAATTAAATTTAAGTATTATCACAAAATTAATTACATATTAATTATCCCTAGAGTGCGTTCGAATTCTGAAATAATTGATTTTTATTATATAAAATCAGTGAAACTGTTTAATTGTGGTGTAGTTTAAAAGCATCGCGTGCTGTTTCAGTACACAGAACAGGACTGAAGTTTATTTACTATATCCATAAAAGTCAATAAAGCGGAAACTATCGTATATAGGCAGTTTTAATTAAATTCGCCCATTCCCGTTCCCATGGGATACCTGGTCGAAGAATCTCGATTTGTTGGTATAATTGCAGTTACAACTGATTACAATAATAAATATGTACAAGGCTAACTGGTTGGATTTATATTTAATGAACTATTTGTTTTATTTGCATGTACGATATATTTACTCTTTTTTAAATTAGTTTATAGGTTCAGCGTTTAGCTACAATTTCAACTGATGTTAAGTGAGTTTTATGGGAGTACTGACTCTCAAGTGCAGCTGCCGGAACACACGCTTGACGACAGATTTTCATCATAAAATTGGTAGCGAGCCGAACGGGCATTACAGAATGCCCCACCACTATGCTTTGGTTTCATCATAATGTTTTTCTTTCGCCGAAAGCTCAGGATCATTGCATGAATTCGAACTCACGTTGAATGACGCGGTGTTCGTACACGCTACCACTATGCTATTATAGCTTCTTAATGATATTACGATTACAAATTAATCCAGCATGAATTAATAAGAACATCCAAATATGTGAATATTCAGCCCTGACGACCAAACAAAATACACACTAACAATTTTGGTTTACTTAAAACCGAAAATAGTTAACGTTAATTTTTACCATACTTTGTATTAGCTTCATATTTATATAACAATACTAAACTAGTCAATGTTTGTGAACGCTGTTAAATTATAGCTTAAAATAATAAATACTACCGACTTCCAGAATTAATAATAAAGTATGTGATCTGATTTCGATTTTTATCTATCGACTTCGACTTCTGGCGCTGATCATTATAATATATCAGTACGGATAAACTGGAGATATTAGATAGCGACTTATTTGCATGTACTGCAATAGCCCAAACCAAGGTTGGGCCACTTTGGCATCTTTGAGCTTCTTGCCTAAGAGCCTTCCGCGTTCGCCCCGAAGCCCGGTGAAGCTGTCAAAGCCTCTAATGGCTTCAGGACCCTTAAGGATAACAGTATAGTCAGTTTGAAATAAAAACAACAACTTATTTTCACTATAACCCATATTTAAATGTTCTATATGTAAGAGAGGTAGGGCACAGATAAATTTCAGTTTAAGTCGGGCAGCCTGACTGGTACCTTCATCCTACAGAAGATCGCAGCCAAATAACCTTGCGTTGTGATCGTGCGGTGAGTGGGGTTTCCAGAGCACCCTGGGGGTAGGGGGGTTCAATGTCGGTAACGCGCTAGTTGATACCTATGGTATTAAAAGCGTCCATAGGGTACGATAGCCGCTTACCATCAGGCGGGCCGTATACTCGTTTGCCAGATGTGTAGTATAAAACAATGTTACTTAAATGTGAGAAATGCTATAAGAAATCTCAATATATTTAATTAAACAGTAAATCATACGTTAAAATTATTTTTTCTAATTATAAAGAGTGAATTTCATATATTAGGATAAAAGTGTGTACTAGGCATTAGTAAACTGACACGCATGTTTCAATTAATAAAAAAATAACCTCCAAAAATTTATCATATGGGATACATTGCAAAATGTTATATGCATAGTTATTTTCACATTAGATCCACACTCAAGATTGATTTGTATAACACTATTTTAATTTTACTAACGATATAACACCACGATATGCATGTCACACATCTAGTGAAAAAAAATTTTTCCCTCTCTCCTGTAAAATCACTTCTTAGTGACATTGCCCGTTTCGCAGGGCCACCGAAATTATATTCAATTAATATATCATAATATGCTCTTAAAGGATGTTTACGATAAATTACTGTAAACAAGCACAAAGCTAGCACTCCCTGTACCGCGTTACCTTACTTACACATATTTAAATTTAATTAACTTTTCAAACGCACATCTCCTTTGTACTCCCGGGACTAAGAAAGCGAATGTTTGCCAGGCAAATGGCTGTACAAGAGACTGCCCGCTGGGTTTCCACCTCATATTAAAAGTGCACTTTTTTTCATTTCACATCTCATTTTCCTCGGTTGCCGTGAATGGCGATACGTTGTTAAAAGGATTTTTAAGGTAAATTATTGAAAATTCAGTTGTACATATGTAAGATGCAATAGACACGATTATTAATGTATGAAACATAATATTTTATTGTAATGACAGTTATTCTATTATTGTAATAAATTTACCCACATTTATTTATTTATTAAGTTATGTTTTATTTTAACAAATATTTATTATTTATAGATTTTAGCGTTATAACCAGAATTTCACCTTATGTTAAGTAACGATGTTGCCCAAAATGTTGACACGCTAAGCCTTGTGTAGGAATTGGCTCTCAAGAGCAGTTGTCATAACACACTGTCACGTGGACAATTGAATAGATATAAATTCAGAAAAATATATAATAAAAGGTATATGAAATGAAATTCAAAATTGATTTATATATGTATTCCGAAGGCATTTAACAATAAACTAAGATATAAATTACAGAGTACCTTAATTTTATAGCCGATTAATTTTACTAAACCTTCACTAGTAAAAATAGTCCAAGTTAATGCATCGATCCGAACCAGAGCTGCTTGTAAAAATCCGTCTTGTGAAGCTTGTGTATATGAATTTGGTAAAAAAAAAACATTAGTTATTCATTCCGCTCCCATTTCTATAACTGCATCGCCAAGCTAGCATATATACGAGTATATAAACAGCATGAATGAAAGTTTGTCATACAATATCTAAATATAATAAATGGCCTAAAGATCTAAAGACGCCTTCGGAAAGCGACCGAAAATACAATAAATAAAGAAATGAGGAAATAACTAAGGTAATATAAATATATATAATTAAAAGTTAAAAATGATTGATAATCAATTATTACAATACCTATTTGGCGACAGATTTTCTACTTGAGGGTGCTAGCTAGCCAGGCGGGTATTATTAGGTAACGTCCTACCAAAAATTCGTAGTTTCCTGAAGTTATTTTTTTTTCACCCAAAGCTCAAGATTAAAACACGTTGATCGACGCGGTGTCAGCTAACATGGACCCAACATTGCTTCAAAATTATAATATTGCTTTGCCAATTTTATTATATGCCTATCTTATATACAAAAAGCTGAGTGAAGTTGTAGAAGCCGTCTGAGATTTCAGGGCCCTTATGGCCCTTTAACAATACAGTCAGATCGAAAAAAAAACCTTATATTCAGAGTTATAAGCGTAAAGTGAAGAGATATTTATGCAGGCCGGCATGACAGCGGCGACTGTCGATGGATTTCGATCTCTCGGTGGTCGCCGTTGTATTTGGATTGTACTGTGCTTACCATCAGGGAAAGTACAGTCAATGTACCGAATTATTATAAAAAAATATTTGTTAAAATCGGTTCAAATGTATCTCTTTTCAAATGTACTTATTTTTTTATATAATGTATGCTGTATATATATACTGTTAGCCTAAGGGGCTCTGGAGCCTTACGGCTTTTACAGCTTCATCGGGCTTGATGCAAATGCAGCCTTTATCAATAACAGGAAATGAATTAAATAAAAATAATTAATCGAACGAACGCTCGGACAACAACGTAAAATAGCAACTGCATACAAATAATCAATAACACAAAATACATTTAGCACAAATAATAAAAATTTATAAAATAATTGTAATAACAAATAATTATAAAAACTTAATATATGTTTTGTTCTAATTTATAAAATCAATATTGTACTCATAATACATGATTATTCGGCAAATAATTAAAAGGGTTTTAGTAAAATGAGCATTTTCAAATACACAAAACATAATGACTAAGAAGAAACAGAGCTCTCGGACTACGAAAGACTCATTGAACACCAATTACCTCGGAGGCCTCTAAAAGACCTTTAATTAAATCCTTCTCCGATGACGTCATAATTATAGAGTAAATTGGATTGAGATAACCCTCCTGTTCTGTTGATTGTAAGTAGAAAATTTACTAATTTAAATTCGTTTGATTCTACCCTATCAAATAAAAACATAAACACAAGAATAACTAAACCATTCAATATATATGTAACCGGTTACAATTTCGTAATCTGATTTGTTAATTATAGGTGCATTATTACAAGAAATTACATTATATTATTGTAAAGTAGAAATAAAAAAAAAATTATTTAAAGCAAAATAACAATAACTGATACATAGCAGATATGATTTTACAAGTGAACAGAATTGAATTGAAGCAATGATGGCTCAGTGGTAACGTGTACGACTTCGCGTCGATTGACAATGAGCCTGAGCTTTGAAGGACAACATCATGAGGAAACTATAGCATGGTGGTAGGGCTTTTTCCAAAACCTGGCTAGCTCACCCTCAAGTTCATTACCATCACCCTTAAGTTGAAAATGTGTCGCTAAGTACCAATAGGTGTGTTCCGGCAGATGCACTTGAGAGCCAGTCTTCCATTAGGTCAAGCGTGTTATCATCTTGGGCCACATCGTCACTTAACTTCAGGTGATATTGTAGCCACTACGTTAAACCTATAACGATAAAAAACAAGGATAATTGTTGACACTTCACCAGAACGCCAAAGCGTTTCGTTTACAAATTTATCATGCGCACCCCTAAAGAGTGGAACTCTTTGCCAGAGTTGGTATTTACCGATTATTAAAACCTGGTTATTTTCAAGTCATGAGTGCAAGGCAAGTGTGCTACATAGTAGACCACATCATCACTTACTTATGATCAGGGCGAGAAGAGTCAAACGCGAGCGAAAAAAAAACTGTTCTCCTTGGTGGTTTTATTTTCATCAATATCTTCACTTACTATTGGACCAAATTTAATGTGAAAATATATACATAGAAATATGTCAAATTTTAATATACTACACAAATAGAGGTACATATGGTTTACTGAAATTATTTTTTCCTCTAACTAAAATTTTGCATTTTTCTCTACAACTCCAGAATAATATCAAAGCTGCTAGGAAACCCTTATAGTTTCGCCATGTCAGTCCATCTATCCGTCCGCGGCTTAGCTCAGAGATTCTTAGTACTAGAAAGCTGTTTTAGCATGGGTATTACACATATTAATCACGCCGACAAAATGGTAAAAACATTTTTAGGGGCATACCCTGCACTTAGAGGGGAACAATTTTTTTTTGCGTTTGCGAATTATTAAGCTTTAATGTGCTAATTTTTGTTAGCATGAACATATACTTCATCTTATTATATTAAAAAAAAAACATTTCATTTTAAACTATTTTAAAAGCTTTTATTTACTTTATCCTGTCCTGGTGTATGTCTAAATCTAGCCAGTTAAAGTTGGCCCACTTCCGCTTATCCTACGGAGTTGAATTTATTCAGTTCTGATGACAAAAGATTTCTATGTTAAGCGTGTCCTGATTCCACGCCCAGAATTGGCTCCAGAAGAGAGAACTCCTTAACGGTCAACAGCTTGAACACGAAATTGTGTATAGTAATTTTGATTGCCCGCTTTAAATTGAATCATAACCTGGCTTCTATACATAGGGTTGATTTTTGACGAGGGAGTTCCACAACGGTCAGCAGCACAGACGCGAAATTTTGAATGCGCATTTAATTATGATCGGCCATTTTAACGATAATAGCTTGTTTTGAAAAATGCTTCTCAAAAATAATGTTAACACGCTCAAAAATAATATGCATAATCCGTTGTATACAATAAGTGAAATTTAAAAACAAAGACTTATGCA
Organism: Saturnia pavonia; assembly: GCA_947532125.1. Lineage (NCBI taxonomy): Eukaryota > Metazoa > Arthropoda > Insecta > Lepidoptera > Saturniidae > Saturnia > Saturnia pavonia. Next base: position 12,618,345 of record OX383901.1, read on the forward strand.
GGTAAAAGGAGGGAATGGATAAATTTGAATAAAGATGCTTTATTTTCCCACCTGCAATAAATAACAAAGAACCTTTTTCAAAGTGGAATTCAATTCTATGAAAGAACATTTTTCCTATATAAAATCTTACCCGTGTAATAAAGACATACGAGATATTGTGAGAGAATATTTTCTAAGGATGCATTTAATGCAACTCTATCTACAGCAATAACGTTGGGTGAAGGCAATTATCACTCATTTAACTTTATTCTATCTGGTATCATTCCTTGTAATACTTTCACTATATAAATTATTGTTCGAATTCAATGTTTAAATTTTAAAATTTAATTATTTTATTAATGGTATTTAATAAAAAAAAAATTATTCGATCGGTGATGACGTAAAGCAGTGAATAAATATGGGCTGAGTGGATGGATTTTATTATTTCAACTATTGTTATCTATAGTTTTAGGCAACAACATTTATAGTTGTCTATTTTCTGTTTATATCATTTCAGGAAAATGCCCCATTAATGTACCTAGGTATTTGTATGCGTAAGGTATTAACAGTGTTTTATAATTGATAACAAATTATTGCAATCATTATAAACACAGCTATATAAAATAAACTATAAAAACTTTAATTAAACATTAAATTTTAAACCAAGCATACCTTGCACCATGGTAATCAAACATCTGATAAACTTATGTATTATGTAAATATTTAACATCCATACAAAGTACTTATAAGCATGCTCATCGCATAGATTAATAATGTACGGGGTTGAATCCGCAACCTCTCGCCTCAATACCACGGCGCCACGAGGTTTTCTCCAAAACTGACGCAAAAAGAATAAAAGAAAAGTTACAATTGAAAAATGCATTTAAATTAACGTATATGTTAAACTAAGGTTATATTGCCGTTATGTACGCTCAGATAAATTTGACTAAACCCAAACGATGGACGATAATTGGTAACACAATCCAAGGTATCTGCAAATAGGCGATGTTTAATTTGTGGTTAGTCGCGGTAGCTTTGATACGGTACTAAGGTACTAACGATAACCTAACTAAATACACATTGTTTGCTTAATGTTATGAAGTGCTCAGTCTTACACTAAACGTATTTTGAATGGCTCACAACATGATACATAGATAGCAATGCTTAAGAATCAATATTTTAATGTAAAAAAAATACTTCTTGGAATAGTGGCAGACTTTTTGACATGTTTAAAAATCATTGAATTAATTAATATCCTAAAAGTATTACGGACAAAGCCGTGGCTTTCTTATTTTGAACATCGGTCTATGAATCACGACACTTTTTGTTTTATAGTATTTTTGACATACGAATCGTAAGAAGGAGAACGGGTATTTCGAAAATTAAAATACATATTGAACATAATTTTGTTCGCGAGTTAGAACTTATACTTCTTTAAATAGTTACACTCGATATTATTTGATGTATAGACATAGAGTGTGACTATCTTCACCACAACAAAACAAAAGGTTTCGCAAGCAAAGTCAGTATTGAGGTTCTGTTACAATATGCGTGCGAATCGTAAAAAATCACTGTCCTATTTTTTTCATAACACGCCTAAAGAATTATAACTTCAAAAATGAACTGATAGAAAATCTATATTTAACGCAATCTACTGATTTATAATTACGTTTTACAGTGGATTAATTTCTGAAGGATTATAATTCAATTAAGTTTTACTTCTTATTAAGGACAAGACTGAAGAAAATAATAAAAATAAAATTGAACATTGTAAGGTCGTAACGGTGTCATAAAATTCGATGAATCCTTTGATTATATTAGTATCCAAAGCAAGTGCAGAATATATAAGTTTACACGCAACTGCCTGTATTTTTAAGATTATTCTTATATTTTAACCGCGACAAAATCTGCGATAGGGTTTTCTGTGATTAAGGCAAGTCATGCATATTACGCTTACTGTACATATTACAAACACAACTTTAGCTCGTCTGTTATCCACATCGACAATGTCATACATGCTAACAGCAATGAAAACAATGATAAAATTTCACGTCATACAAAGAACATTATTTAAAACATTTTAGCAAAACTGAAACCCAGAATTACGCTCCAATCTACATGATCATGCAAGCCGTTTGTATATTTTTATACCTAAAATAACACGAATGCACAGATAACAGAGTAAGCCCCGTGTACCGTATTACATGTGAATATTCATTTTAGCTCGACACCTAAAACAATTTGCCAGTGAAATGAGTTTTCTAAAAAGCCGATTAAGCGGAAACTAAAATTGGTTAATTATTTATCGAATACGCAACATAAACGACATAGAAATGCTGTGTTATATGTACTGGTAATTCATAACCAGCAGGATTATGTTCAGAACGGATATTAAATTTTGCATTTGATATATTGTTTGCTATGTATTTTTTATATTATACAGACCTGTTTGAGAAGTGAGATGTATTTATCGGAACAGTTAAAATTAACAGGTATATTTACATGTTACAGCTGGGTACTGTTATTTGTAAAACTGTTACAAAATACTACAGGTACGTTCTACATACTGTTGTGTAACACCAAAGTAAACCGTTTCAGTTTGGAACATTCTCTTCTCTATTCAAGCTTAAGGATCTTTACTTTGTTAGAGAGAGATACAAACAAATGTGACTTGGAACAAGCACTTTACTCTTTTCAATTACATAGGTACAGTAATAGAAAGATATAACATCATTCAAAACAGGCTGTTATTTTGAAACAGGTTTTTGGAAGTGTTATTTCTCTGGAACAGAAACAGGTGAAGCAGGTTTCTTATTTTGTTTGTTAGGGGTAACCACCCCTAATCTGTTTGATATGTATTGGAGTATTATTTAAAAATGATATAACCTATCACATCTTACACCAATTTCCTACCTGTGTTTACCTACACGTTCCTACTTTATTCGTCAGCATTTTTCTTAACATCGTCTACTACGCAGTAACGATGAAACGTAGTAACTTGTCATTTATACCGTACGAACTATACTAAAGTTAACTAGCATCACTATAACAATAAACATTATCAAGAAATACGGAGACATAAATTGTCTCAGAGGAGTAGTCGAAGACAAATAACACATAAAGCACCACTGATTTTTGTATTAAGTATTTCTATTTTTCTAACATTTTAAGTAACTAAACTGACGTAATTATTACCATGCAGTTGAGTTGTAACCGTAACAATGAATAAGTGTTAGTATAGTTTAATTATTGTTATGAAGAAAACAAAATAATAATAATATTCCTTATAGGTATTTAATTATTTCTTCTGCTTCTACTTGTACTATTGATGTTATTTGACATAGTAAAGTTTCAATAAATCGAGCAAAAAAAAAACGTTTTTTTTTTTTTTTTTTTTTTTTTTTTTTTTTTTTCGAACTGACTACACTGTTAGCCTGAGGGGCCCTGGAGCCTTTACGGCTTTTACAGCTTTACCGGGCTTGGGGGCGAGCGCTTAGGGCACTCAGCCACGAAAGCTAAGCAACAACATCCGAGGGTGCCAAAGTGGCCGGACCTCGGCTCGGACTGTTGCGCGTATGCAATTAAGTCGCGATCTGACTAATTCCCTATCCGTAATTCGATCTAAACTAACTATACATATATACATGTTTCTGCCCCCTGGGAGGAGGGAAGGAACATGTGTATGTGTATTTAGTGGTCTGAAATTTTTGTCTACTCTAACTAGGCAAAAAAAGAAAAAAAAAGGTCCCTTACAGAACCTATGTACCTATGTGTGTTGTGCATGTGTGTATAATGCAGTGTCATGTATGGCTGTGAAAGCTAGTGATTGTACAGTCACTTGTATCGCGCGAGCGGCTGCTTGGCTCAAGGGCTCCATGTCGATGGATCGGACCTAGGCTTGAGTTGCCGCAGAGGAGGGCGGTCGTGGCGGGTGTGCGGGAACGAAGTTAACCGTACGTCCCCTGCGGAGGGAACGGTGGTTTCGCGGGCGTGGGCGCGAGCACGCATATGTTGCGGGAGCGGACGCGTAGTAATTATTAGCTTTCTCGATGTCGTCGTCGGGATCGACAAAGAGATTTCGCGGACGGCGTTTATAACGTTTGGCAACGGGGATCGAGTTGTCTGGGACGTAGTTCGCGGTGGATTTTACGAGCGGGTTGGGGTGATTCGAAGCGCTATCGAAGTATCTCCTGGTGAGATATTTCACATAGGCTTCTATCGAGGGAAGCCTCATGTCCCTGTGGAGGTCCATGTTCCTAACGAAGGCTGGAGGGTCAAGCAGGCGACGGAGAAACCGATTTTGGACTCTTTGCATGCGGACAAAGTTATGTTTGGACATATGTGCGAACGCTGCGCAGCTATATGTCAAGACCGGACGGACGCACATCTTGTATAGTGTAAGCTTATGTCTTAAGGACATTTTGCTTACCGAACTGAGCAGGGGCCGCAAGCGGGAAAGGATCCAGACGGCCCTATTCCGGACTATAGTAACGTGTGCGTTGAAGTTAAGCTTCGAGTCGAGGGTGACACCCAGATATTTAGTCTTGGTGGCCCAAGGGATATTCCTACCGAATAATGAGAGGGGTCCTACCGTGCGTGGTAGTTTACATGTATGCGGTTCGAACATAATCGCGGCGCTCTTTACCGGATTAATAGCTATTCGCCACGTTCGAAACCACTCCCCGAGAGTGGTTACGGCACGTTGGACTGCGCAGGCGAGATTTTTTCTATGTCTGTTTGACGCGTATATGACTGTGTCGTCAGCGTAGAGCCCTACCTCGACCCCGGGGGGCTTCGGGAGGTCGCTGACGTACAGATTGAAAAGGCAAGGCGCCAGAATGGAACCTTGCGGGACGCCTGAGCGTATAGGGTGGGCGGTAGATAGTACTCCTTCCACTCGGTAGTGGAAGGTGCGGTCGCGTAGAAAATCGTGAAATAGATGAACTAACCTATCCGGGACTTCTAATTGATATAGCTTGTGGACCAGTCCGGCGTGCCAGACCTTATCAAAGGCCTTGGCTACGTCGAAAAAGACCGCAAGCGTGCGGGCGGGAGCAATATTGCTCTTGGCGAAGTTACTCGTGATGTGCTCCGTGAGGCGGTGCACTTGATGTGTACACGAGTGACGGGCGCGAAAACCGAATTGTTCGGGCGGGTATAAATTCTTGTCGTCTATAACGACCTTGAGACGGTTCAGAAGGATCCGCTCATAGAGTTTCCCTAGGGTGTTTAGGAGACTGATCGGGCGATAGCTTTCGGGAAGCGAAGCTTTTTTGCCGGGCTTACGAATACCTATAACTATAGCTTTTTTCCAGACGGCTGGAAAATAGCAGTGGGCTATGGCTGCATTGAAGATGCAGACCAAAATAGCTATGAGGTGATCAGGAAGAAGTTTGAGTACTTCATTCCTGATACCATCAGGACCGGGAGATTTCCTAGGCTTAAGGCCTTTAATGATAGAACAGACCTCATCTGGCGTGACCGGGGTTAACGTTTCCGCGGGGGGAATCAACGTGAGTTCCTGAACGGCGGTCTCGATAGTTTCGATGTGGGCAGTGTCTACGTTGTCACAGTTTGGGGAGCACTGGCTCTCCAAGCTTGCGGCAAGGCATTCTGCCTTATCGTCGCTATCGAACGCGAGTGGGAGATCGGGGCCCCTTTCGAGGGGCGGCATCTGGGCGGAAGCTTCTAACTTCAGAGAGCGGGCGAGGTTCCAGTAAGCCAGATGGGACGGCTTGAGACCCTCTAAGAGGTTATCCCACCGGTGACCTCTGTACTCTCCGATGCGAGTTCTAACCTCTCTCTGAAGTTGTCGTAACCTACGGGTGTTATCCCTCGTCGGATAAGAGTCATGTGCACGTGTCGCGGCGTTCTTTTCCGTGATTAACGCTCGCAAGCCGGGGGGGAGTATAAAACGGCGTTCGTTTGCCGCTTGCACCTCTCTCGAGGCCTCCCTTACACCGGTTTGGAGGTAGTCGACCAGGGAATCGATGGCTAAATCGGCGTCTGCGGTTGACTCCAATACGTCGGGGATCCTAGCTAGGCTGGACGGGGTCGCGTTATCGGATAAGTAGCGATTTAAGATCGCGTAGTCAACTATTTTGACTTTTGGCGGACTGGGGTCGAACGGTTGCCCGAGTTGTAAGATAACCGGGCGGTGGTCGGAGTCTAGTTCGTGTACGACTTCTATAAGTCGTAACCGAAGTGAGACACCTTTGAGGAGGGCTATGTCAAGTACTGTCGGTTGACAGTTGTCTTGGAAGTGCGTGGGCTCTAGCGGTGCTATGACGTCAAAGCCGAGCACGTCGCATAATAGTTCTAGTATAAACCCGTTACGGGTGTTGCGCGGGTTGTTGAAAAGGGTGTGACCGCTATTGAGGTCGCCTGCTATTATGACTGATTGGTCGAGTGAAAAAAGCGCCTCCAGATCGGACTGAAGGAGTCTTTTATTCGGGGAGAGATATGCAGAGACAAGCGTGATTGACGGATGGCCAGTCATGCCTATTCTACAGACGGACACTTCCATATTGGTAAGTGCGGGAGGGTCTATTGGCATGCAATAGAGGGAACGTTTGTAGTAGATGAGCGTGCCGCCTCCTAGGGTGGCACGGTCATTTCTGACTATATTGTAATTTGCTATCTTAGGGTCGCGCCTACTGGGTTTTAGAAGTGTTTCTTGTACTAGAAACACGTCTATCTCCCGTTCCCTAAGAAAGGTGGATACTAAGTCCCGTTGTGGAAAGAGGTTTCGCGCGTTAAAAAAAGATATATTGAGGCTTCTAGGCTTAATGCGTGCCATTGATAACCGATATCTATTTCCCGGCACGGGCCAGGCGCATTAGCGTCGCTGTCATCAGGGGGAAACGCTTGATGGATTCGCCGGGACCGTACTCAGCGACGCACTGTTCGTACGCCAGTACTTCCTGAGGGTCATGCTCGCGGAAGAGCATGACCATGTAGTCAACGCCGCGGCGCGTGTTGACGGGCGGGGGGGCCTGAGCCTTAGGAGGCTGAGGGCGGGGAATGGAGACCCATGCTGCTTGAGGAGCTCGCATGGCCGGAGGGGGTGCGCGGGGCGCAGGGGCGGCTGCCACCGGGGCGCTGGAGGCGCCCGGGAGGCTGGGGAAAGCCTCTGGCGTGAGCAGGGGCTTTGGTTGTCCTACGGCGGGACGTGTCCTCTGAGGAGGGGTGTGTCGCGTAGGGCGCATGGGTCGCGTAGGGCGCGTGGGGCGCGGGGCACGGGGACAGCCGCGATAGTTCGCAGGGTGACCTTCGTTGCCGCATAGCACGCAGCTCGGAGGGGTAGCCGACTCACGAGTGCGCGAGCACTCGCTCGTCGCGTGGTCCCCGAGGCACTTAACGCACCTGGGACGGAGATGGCAGTTGCGTGCCGAATGACCGTACAGCTGGCAGTTGTGACACTGCGGAGGACTGCGGTTCTTGTGTGGGGGCTCTACGGCTATTCCGGAGAGCTCACACACTTTCCTAACGTTAAAAATGGCTCTGCCCTCGGGGGTCAGTTCCAATATGACTAAGACCATGTCGAGAGGTCTGTTTTTGGATTGTCCGCCGTGCATTCTGTGCACTTCGCGGACAGGGAAGGCCTTGGCTAAGAGGTCAGTTTTGACCTCCTCGGGTGTGATTTCCACCGGGATGCGGCGGATTACAACCCGGAGTTGACGTTCTTCCTCCAGGGAGTACGTGAAATATTCGAGGTTGCTGTCCCGGAGCAACCTGGTAAATTGACGGTGTTCGTCCGAGGTGGAAACCTGGACGCGGATACCGTTGGCCGTGTTACTGGCCTGGGTGTAGTGGATACGGAGTTCTCTCAGTTTCTCTGAGAGTTTTGTCCAGACCGATTTGTTCTGGACCGTGACGGGGGGCGGGCGACGCGCCTTTCTGCCGGCAAAGGTACCGGCAGGCGCTGAGGGCGCTGCGGAGCGGGGGGCGTGGCTATCCAGCCCGGTTCGCTGCGCTTTTTGGGGTCTCGACTGAGTCTCCGGAGACTCTGGGCGCGAACGCGAGGCCCGTTTGGCGGGCTTGTTTTTTTGGACGAGGGTGAAGCCCTCGTTGTCTGTGTGTATTGCCGTGTCCATATCGTTGGACTCCGGTTCGGGGTCTGGGATAGCGGGAGAGTAGCTGTCGTTTGTTGCTACAAGCGACGGTGTCTCCGCTTCGGGGACAAGTGAAGAAAATTGATTCTTAATCGGTAGCGCAGAGGGCGCTGGGGTCGTGGCTTGAACGCCCGGGGAACGCGAACGCGACGATGGCCGTTTGTACGGCGTCTGACGGTGAGCGCGGGGTGCCGTCGAGCGGGAGCGCGGGACGGGCTTCTTGTTTATCGCTTGTGGCGCGGCGGGGTCGCTGTTGGGCTCGGTGCCCTGAGCGATGACGACGGCGGGTTGCACGGCCGCGATGGCCCTATTAAAGTCCGTCCATAGCGACGGATGCAGGGTCGTTGCGAACGCTTTGAAGCGTTCGAGCTCAGATTGGTGTTCCATTCCGGCGGTGGCGGTTGGACGGGCGGGGGTGAAGTTAAACCTCCCTGCCGGAGAGGCAGGGGGGTGCGCCGAGTGAATTTAAACGGCTATCCCGAGCCGTGCAAAGGGACCTGCGGGTCACGGTGTAATGACTCGCAGGAGAAGAACCTACCGGGCCCTACGTGGAGGTCCCTATCAAGCCCGAGGCAGAGAACGCAGCCGGTATAAATACCTAGCTACGCCCAAACAGACACTCGGGGATGGATGTGTAGCAGGATCGGAAGGGTGGGAAGGAGACACTCAGGGCTTGACTATGACTCTATCAAGGGCCAAGATTCCTGAGCCCGACCAAGTACTATCGTTTGCCTCTGAAGGAGGCAACCGAGGGGCGCTTGGGTCACGCACCCACTTGCTTTCGTTGGCACCGTCAGGTATCAGGCAAGTGACCACTAAAGTGTGGATTTCGTCGAATAGAAACAATTTGCTCTTAAAAGAGCAGTTTTATGGTTGTGTAGCGCGACACAATGGGTGCGAGCGAGACGGCGATACGCAGGTGCGGCGCAGGTGCGATGCAGGTGTGCAGCAAGGCCGGTCGGTCGTAAAACTTCACAAAGGCGGCAGAGAACAGTCGTAAACACGTCCGTTCCCGCCGGCGGTCGTGATCGGTCTCCAAAAAAACGTTTGTTATCCGCATTTGTATCTGCAGATTCACTTTTAGTATATCTGTTACTCAGATTTCTTACATTGTATTTTTTATATAAAACTGCAATGAAGCAATGATGGGCCAGTTGTAGCGTGTACGACTTCGCGTTGATTGACGTGAGTTCAAATCCCTGCATGGTGGTAGGGCTTTTTCTAATGCCCGCCTGGCTAGCTACCACCCTCAAGTTGAAAATCTGTAGCCAAGCTCCAATAGGTGTGATCCGGCAGCTGCACTTGAAAGCCAGTCTTCCACTAGGTTTAGCGTGTTATCATCTTGGGCCACTTAACATTACTTACTCGTCACACTCAACACTCGTCAACACTCGTCACTTAACATCAGGTGAGATTGTGGCCACTACGCCAAACCTATAACGATACGATGCATGTTGTGGCAACCAAAGGTCAATGCACTAAAAGCTGTACCTTTGTCAAATAAAAAAACAATGTAGTGTAGAAGCCACTAACCAGCCTAATTTAAAAAAAAAAACCTACAATTATAACGTTCAACTGTATGACGTAAATTATATCGATTAATATGTGAAGGTTTTTGGGTATTGTTTGGTTATTGAACTGTTCAAGTCATATCGATAGTTTACTGTATAAGTTGTACCTATAAAAAAAACTGATCTATGGAAAAATAATCAAATATATTGACAAGGACGAGTTAAACTTTTTTTGGAAATCTATCAAAAACTTACCTTGGACGAGGCCAGATATTCAGGTAAAAAAATTAACTTACATACCTGGAAAAAAAGGAAATATTTATTATTCATATTATGTTAATTAAGTATTTCATAAAACTTATCTATAAATATAATACAATTGAAGTGTCTGTTTGTAATGTCAAATCAACGGATTTTTACTAAATGTATATGAAAGTATACACGGTACCAATTATAAAAAACCATTTTTTAAATTTTTGTCTGTCTGTCTGTTTTTTCCGGGTAATCTCCGAAACGGTTCGACCGATTTCGACGGGATTTTAACTGACAGATAGCTGATGGTATAAGGTATAACTTAGGATACTCTTATTTTAGAAAAATAATTAGGGTTCTGCACAAAAAATAAAAAAAGGTTTTTAGTAGTTCACGCGAGTGGAACCGCGGGCACATCCGCGGGCACAGCTATTCTTCATATAACAGACATATACAGTGACGTAATATTTGGTTAAAAATATATTACAAACAACAGCATAAGTTCCTCATGAATTCTTATAAAAATTAAATTCAATTAAAATAATAGTGTTTAACACCTTAATCTGATGAAATTGTAGGTACGTAGTCAAATAAAAAGGTGTGTGTGCAAATCACACACGATTAAAGTGAAACTTCATTTTAAAAGACATTTTCTATTTTATTTAAACAGTGTGCAATATACATGCACATCGACATTTACTCTCTCGCTCTGGCTCACACAAAGAGGAGAGACCGATAATGTGCGTTAAACGTTTAACATTTAACGTTTAACGCTTGGATGTCGCATAAGAAATTTCACTTCAAAAATTAAAATGTGAATATTCATGATGGTAAGGTATTTTTTAGACTCGTCTGACTTAACTATCACCTTATAAACTATATCGAGCACCTTTTGTATTTCTTGTATAAGTGCGCTTCCTAATAAAGTAATATAACATGGAAATCAAATATACCTATTAATAAAGATATAAACGACACTCTTTAGCGCATCTAAATAAAATATGGAGCATGTAGTTGTTTCACTAACCCGGCTACGGCGCGCGGCGAAGCAAAAACGAAAGGTTATGTTTTTAAAGTCTATGTATGTTTGTCTTAATGTATGTTCCGCCGTAGCTCCTAAGCTACTCATCCCATTTTGATAAATGATGTCTCAATCGATTCATTATTATGGTCCGGATGACAAAGGCTAAATAAATTTTATACGAACAAAATCAATGTAACGGGTGTTACATCAAAAAGTGTGGGACTATTAAATATATTTTTTTGCAATCGCATCGAGTGCGATATCACATGAAAAAGCAGAAAACTCTGTGATCATAAATTAATATACTATTGTTAAATATAAATAAAATATGCTAAGCGACAGTAAAACATTTTTATACTATAATGTATTACTACAGAGTATGTTCATACTACTAGCGCCAGCTATCGGCAGTTCTGAATATCAATGGTATAAAACGAACAGAATCATCAATCACCTGTTCCGTATTTTCTCCGTACACGGTTTACAGTTTTTTTTACTTTTTTACATTCGATATGGTAATATTAACTAAAAAAAATTATAAATAATATTTGATATTAAAATCACTAATAAATTACACATTCGTAGCGTGACAATATTATAACGTTGTTTCACATATAAACGTGATGTTAGTGCTCATGCTTTATTCTAGACACAATGACGTAAATTACTCACTTCATACTCTCGACGAGCCTTTCACGACCGTCCTGTGAAATTTCTATATAAAATACAATGTTGATTACAGTAGCGGCACGCTATGATGACCGTTTGGACTCATTATACTGAAGTGAAATGTCAATTTATTTTAGAAAAAATATAATCAACTGAGAGTCTTATCTATAATTTTTTGAGCATTACCGCAAGTTTGCTGGAGGTAGTAGTTGTGATGGCCAGCGATCCTACATTTGACGATCGTATTCGTTTTTTTTTAATTTCTAATGTTGGATTTACTAAATGCCGAGTTGTGTGGTAAATAAATACACTAATAATTATAACCATTAAGGATTATGTCAAATGGCGCTGTTTTTTTGTTAATAAAAACGTGAAAAGATTTGTTCGCGAGACCATATTATATAGTTAGACCCTAATATGTATAATTTAGAAATCAGTGTAATAATTTAATGTGTCCTAAAATTATACATTCAATAAATTTTACGACTAACTGCACGTCGCTATTGACAATAAAGAACAGAAATTTGCTCCTTCAAAATTTCTACGAATCTTCATGAGCGCACAAACGTTAAACGGCCATCATAGCATGCCGCTATTATAGTCTTCTTCATTGTAAATTTGTAAGCATAGATTTATGTAATATTTAAATATACATGTCGTTAATGAACATATTTGTTGTTTATATTTTAGAAGAACCACATTGAGAGATTACTTACTAATTTGTAAATCTGTTTCCAGTTTTGCCTAAAAAAAAACCGTTAGGTACCCAATATGAATAACATCGTAATTCATTTAGTCATGATTTTCAGTACATATTGTACCAACCGTGTCAGTAACTATAGCGATTGCAGGTAAAAAGTGAAATTCTACGGAAACTTTTAAATATTTTTATTATTTAAACACAGGCTTTTATATTAATAATATTACATTATATCGAAGAAAGTTATCCATACATTGCAGCAATATTGATAAATGTAGTTTTTTTATATGATCTTAAACTTTTACTTTTAACTTAATTAAACATTACTTGCTTTAGCATTCGCGATTATCTTGTTTATAACCTGAAACCTTTACCATAGGTAGCAGTTTACAAGATGCTAAATATAACCGTGTATGAATATTTTTAGCATCGACTCGTCAATACACGTTGTGGGTGTTTGCTTTGCGGTACGAGCTCAAATAGGCCTTTGTACTAACATTTAAACAGCAGATCCCGCTTCGGGTAAGATTAAGCCTTTGGATACACATGATATAAAAAGAGGCTCATGATGTATGTTTTGTTTAAACTGCAGGATTGTATATTGTATATAGCGCATATTATTTTTATATTATCTAGTGAGATTTTAAACTGCATGCAAGAAAGGCGGCTTACATACAACTTGTGTTTGTTAAAACAAAGATATAAGTACTATATTTTTTATAAGTATTTGTTGTTAATTTATTACAGATTGATACTTTTTTATATTTGCGCTTAATATTATCAGTCCTTTTATTCATAGACGAGTGAAAAATTAGTTTTGCTACAAAACCAAAGCATTCATATGGGCAACTCCCTTAACTGAAACGAGGACGACTAATTAACGAAACCCTAATTAAAGTTGACAAATGTAATTTATTTCATTCCTTGTGATAACAGAACCAATGAATAATCTTTATGCTCAATATCAAATATCGAGTTAGTACTACTGCCAGACTAGGCCATACATGATAGAATACGAGTACCAGGCGAAATGTGAATAAGCCTTTACACTCGGTTACCTAATAGCTTTTTTTATTATATTTTCAAAAAGGCGAGACGAAGATGTTGATTTCAATGTGCATTCGGCTTTTGGTATTCGCTGACGTTATTCATCATAATAATATACATAATTATAATATACTTTCTTAACCACTCATGTTGTAAAATGGAAAGTTAAATGACCAAGCATTTGTTTTGTTCAGTTTAATTGTAGTTTAGTTTAAACTATTACTTAATTATTAATTAGTATTAATTTCAGTTTAATTTAAACTTCTAATAAGCATGTTCTTTGTTGCCAATGGATACCAGTAATAAAAAAAATGAAAACTTAAAACTTTATAAGTAACGTCAAATATATATTTTTGTAGAAAAGTTATTAACAATTGTGCTAGGCGTAGAAAAACCGAGACTTCATTGGTGGTAGTACTAGTATCGTACTAGTTGTCAAAGACATAATTATACTAACCATCAGATACGCTGTAGCCGTATTGCTAAGCGCTATAAAATAAATATAATGCCATAGAGTTCGACAACGTAAGAGTGAAATAAAAATAAACCTACAAAAAGTGATCAATTATGCACTTACATTGTGTGTACTTAGAATTTAATTACATTAATCAATCGCAGTGGTGGCGCACACTGTTAAAAATTACAATGGTAATTTTACAAAAAATATATTGGATATTGATAGGCAAAACATTTAGTAAAAATTTTAATCGGGTATTGTAATTATACAAAATAAACTAAATCGAGTTACAAACGCTTTACAATTTTGAGAAGTTAATGATTTTTCTATACGTCTTAAGTGTTTGAATAAGATTAATCTACCTTACAAGGTAATTGTGTTTACTAGACGGCAATGTACACACTCGCCTACGTTTAGTTACTCTCACTTGTTTGTTTTATGTATTCAAGTTTGATATGAAAACTGTGGGATAGAATGTTGATAAAACATGTTTCATATTAAGTGAGACTCATAAACACTCTTTTTGATGTTCTAGAAAGCGATATGAGATCCAAAGACACGACTAAAGAGGTAAAAAAATTAAATATTAATATCTATCTTCTGACAGCGGTAGTGTTGCTAACTTAAAATTGTAACATGTTCTATTATAGATTTTTCGTTGTTGCTTAAGTAAGCTTTAACCCTTAAATGCATATTTATTTATTTTTACTTCAATATGATTTTTTTTTATCTATAACTTTCACTTTTTACTATTAGGCTCAATTTTTTAAATAAGATTAATAATTTAAAAGAAAAAGTGTACTGATACGTAACACGCCTGAATCTTATGATTTTATTTAATATGGTATTTGTTTATGTAGACAATTTCGCTAATCTCAAAGTGTCACAACTATCCTTTTTAGAGTTATTTGCTAATTTATGACTACTTAACATAAGGTAATGGTATTTCAGAATGTACTAATTTTGATAAAAATACGCATTGTATCCTATGGTATAATATCCATTTTCCGCATTCCATGGACGAATCATAGGAGAAACGTCTCTTTCTTCGAGGAGCTAAAGGTTTGTCATAGACTTTCGAGTATCTGTCTCCAGAGAGTTCTGCAATACTTTGGTCATATAATAATACGAAGGCCCTCCGACAATCTGGAGAAATTGATAGTAATGGGAAAGCTGAAAGGAGGGAGACCAAGGGGACGCAACCCGATAAGGTGGTCGGACCAAGTCTCCAAACAACTAGACAAAAAGATCGCAGAGGCTCTTCACTACGATAAAGACCGCGAAAACTGAAAGTTGCTAAGTCGCGAGTAGAACCGAGAGCATCACGGCGCATTGCATTGAGCTTTAGACCTAAGGAGGAGGATACACACATCTTTATTGTATGAATCAATTTACTTAAAGTGGGGTTTAATATCATTACCAGATATTACGTGTAAAAGATAATTTCTGTAAAATATTTGAAGATTATTTGGCATAATACCATCCACTTGAAACACGATGGAACATCCGTCTTAAGTGAAGTTTGTGAAATTCGGTATAAGATGCAACCTTTGAACGATAAGACCACCAGATGTCCCGCTCGTTGATGTAATTGCGGCCTTTGTACCATTTCTAATGAAAGGTTGACGAAACTGATATAGCTATCTTTAATCAACGCGAACTTGCCCGCATAACGATGCGGGTGTTTGACAGCGGATGTTGTAGTCGATATCGGGATTACGTTGAAAATAACTATGACCGCGGATTGTTTTATTCTATTACGAATTTGTTTCTGATAAGATATAAGTTGAAATAGTACACTTAAAATGACGATAGGAAAATACTGTGTAAAGATAAAATATTTTTCTGAATTATGAAACGTTTTTTTAATTGACTAAACAAATATAAATGTATAAAATGTATAAGTAAGTACTTTTTATTGAAGATGATTATTATTCTCATAAAAAGTATTCTAATTACTTTTTAAAATTACACATCTATTGCCGCGTTTATTAAAGGGTAAAATTGAGAGCTGAGTTATAATAAAGGCATCAATGATAATACTATGTGAATTCATTTTATTCATTCATCACATATAAAATAATATTTATTTATACAGAGTTAAATTATTTTTTCACATTAAAAAAAAGAAGAGTAAAATGAATTTACATTATTTTTAACGGCTAACTTCATTACGTTCTTTTTCAAAAAAAGTGTAGGTATTTTTGTTTTATACCATTTATAAGAACACAATAATATTTTTTATATTAGCTCAGCCCGCGGCTACAGAATGACGTCGATCGGGTACACGCACGCGCACATCGTGCTCGTTTTTCCTAATAATTTGTTATTTGCATGGAACCCTAATTCTTTATCTAAAATAAAAGTAGACTAAGTTACTCCAGTAACATCAGCTATAAGCCAGTAAAGTGGCCGTCAGACTGACAGAAAGACAACAATAAAAATGAAAAAGTTATAAGTACCGTATATAATATATATATGCATTTAGTAAAAAGCTGTTATTTTGAAATTACAAACAAATACTTCAGTTTTATTTATTTGTATACATTTACATAAATTTAGTACAATGTTAATGGAGATTTTTGCGAAAAATAATCATGCTTGTTTCCTGAATAACATCCAAACCTTTTTATTGTTATCATTGAACAAAATAGTTACAGCACTGGACAAATCTTAAATCAGTCTACTTCTTACTTCACCTACAACACAGAATCTTAAGGAAACTAATCTCTTTGAGACAATACTAAGGCAATATCTTTGGTTTACGACGGCCGCGCTGACTAGATCAGCAAATATTTGAACAATCTCCTTCACTGGCACCCATTGTCTAGGTCAAACTAGTTTTGGGTTTCTCTGTAGCTGTAATTTAATTTTGCAATAATAACATCAGTTTGAGTTCTACACTTAACCATTCAATTACAAATGTTTACAATTTTATTTTAAATTTAGTAAGTGTACACTATAAGCGTAACTATTGAAATTAATGTTTCTACGCTTAACCATTCAATTACAAATGTTTACAGTTTTATTTTAAATTTAATTAAGGGTACACTATAAGCCTAAACTATTGAAATTAGTGTTTCTACGCTTAACTATTCAATTACAAAGTTTTACAATTTTATTTTCAGTTTAATTAAGTGTACACTATAAGCCTAAACTATTGAAATTAGTGTTTCTACGCTTAACTATTCAATTACAAAGGTTTACAATTTTATTTTAAGTTTAATTAAGTGTACACTATAAGCCTAAACTATTGAAATTAGTGTTTTTACGCTTAACCATTCAATTACAAATGTTTACTATTTTATTTTAAATTTAATTAAGTGTACACTATAAGCCTAAACTATTGAAATTAGTGTTTCTACGCTTAACCATTCAATTACGAAAGTTTATAATTTTATTTTAAATTTAGTTAAGTGTACACTATAAGCCTAAACTATTGCAATAGTGTTCATTTAAAATATATAATTGGTATGAATGTTAAAAAAACATTCTTTTTTTTAAAGTCCATGTTTTCTATATATTAATATGATCTGTAAAGAAGTAGTTTGTAAGATTCGCTGTAGGAGGTAATCTCTAGAATTGCTGGTCCGATTTTGAATATTAAATCACTATGAAAAAACTACATTAGTCCTGAAAACTATTAATTAATTTATGTTGAATGTTACATAGTAATTAACTTAATTACGTTACGTTTAGAATATACGTTTGAAATGGTATACTATGCCTGATAAAGAATTAATTTAAACTCTTGTATTATTTAAAAATAAATCCTAATATTGTACCTACCCTTCTAACAGTGACAGACATGAAACAAACGAAAACTGAATATTAATGTTAAATTGATTTTAATAGTTATTTATAGGACAGATACATAATGAATTTGCTTATCCTTATATTGTCGAGTGTATTTATAAGAATAAATATTTTGAGGTCACAGGCACATCTCCAAAACCAAGCCCAGCACAAACGACTCGAAAAAAAAATTTTCGTAAGGAAGTCTCCAAATGTCTATTCTTCTAAGTTTAGGTAAATATAGTCTGCCTATTCCGATCTATGGTCATCATGGAAATACACGAGAACGAAAGATAAATTTTTCTTATGATAAGTATATCTAAAGCAGCGGTTCTCAAACATGCTTTCAAACAGTGCAAAATGCTCAGTTATCTTTAACACGAACAATGAAAGTGTCTGAAATAATTTTCAATTGTTGATTTTAAGATTTATGAAAAGTTTAATATTTAATTAATATTTCACTCAAATTACTTAACATACAAAGTTTGCCCTTGTATCAGTTTCTTTTATTTACTTTTATACTACAAAGATAGCAAACAAGTATACGGCCCACCAGATGGTAAACGGCTGCCGTAGCCTATGGACGCCTGTAATACCATAGGTAGCACTAGCGCGTTGTCGACCTTGAACCCTCCTACCCTAAGGAGCTCTGGAAACCCTACTCACCGCAGAAACCCAACATTAGGCCATTTGCTTGCGATCTTCTGTAGGGTGGAGTTATATCAATAGTCGGGCTGCCCCGAGTAGGGAAAAATCTCCAAAGAAATTTATCAGTGCCCTAGCTCTTTTAATTTTCTACTCTACTTTTCTAATGCAGTCCCACATATATGTCGGCGCGAATAGTCAAACCATGTTTTCGGATACATGTTTCAATAACGTGTTCGGCTTGTTTCGGAAACACTCGACTACTATCGACGAAATCATAAGTACTACCGATATTTGCGGCAAGAGACCAAGCCCGGTGAAGCTGTAAAAGCCGTCAGAGGCTCCAGGGCCCCTACGGCTAACAGTATAGACAGTTTGGAAAAAATAAAGCGGCAAGAGACATTCTCGCTCGAGCTGTCTGATAGTGAAGACCTCAGTTATTAGGATGGTATCCTAAGATTGCTCGAGGCTAGAAAAATAACCAGCTCATTTTATCGAGGCTCAGAAGAATAATTCGTATGAAGCCGCCCTGGTCCATATGCCACCATAGTCCAGATGCCGCTTTTGTCTAGGTGCCGCCCTCAGTCCAGGTCCCGCCCTAATCCAGGTGCCACCCAAGTTCATCGACCACCATAGTTCACGACCGCCCTAAATAGCGATACTAACTAAGAATCTGAATATCAATCATTGTGCTTGCTCCGACATAAGCAATAAGATGAAGTAAAACATGTAAAACTTTGCTAACACTATTGTTTCACGGTATTGTTCTCTTAATTTGGAACCTTTGCTGTCCTCGAAGAGGTTTTGAAAGATTGCAGCTGCATCCCTGGCATACGCTCGCGGCACCTAGTTTGAAAACACATGATCTAAAGACTGAATTTAGATAGTTCTGAATATGTAGTCCACTCGACTAGCAAGTACGAATTTAAACTTCGGTTTAAAACTGGCAGGTTATTATGTCGTGACGGGACACAAGTGCATAGAGTGAATTCCAATACGCGGCAGATCGCATTATAAAAAAGAGGTGAATCGTTTAGTACGAACAGCTGGAATATCAACTACATACGGATGAAAGGTTCACGACGTCTTTCATTCCTCTGAATGGGGACGATGAAATTAATTCTTTTATCATTTATTAAGTAAAGGTAAAAATACCGAAAGCATTATACTTCTATGATCTACCCAATTAACGTCTCCCAAGCGATTATAGCTAAGGATGCAGAAATCGTCTACGCCTGTTTTTATCTTTATCACAATAATGAGCTATCAAGCCCTACCTTCGATTGGATTCGTGTGGCCAAGCTATTTTTTTATAACCCAACAGTATACATATTATCTAATAACTGACAATATATTAAGGTTAAACTGAAACATGATTTGATAGTTATAATAAAATTCCTACATATTTTGTTTTCTTCTGAATTTTCATTATACACTATTTCGAGGTATTATAAGATATTTTTTGGACTTTATGTATATGAAAATTAGAACTATGTATTTCCTGAAATAAAGAAAGGACGAAATGTATATATTTTTACACCAAACACTTTTTATATACATACATAGTAGCTGCCTCGGCACACGTTGTTATGTCCTTTCCGGTAGTAATGGGTCGAAAACAACGCCATCCATCATCCGATTCTAACAAAGCTATGAATTAAACAACTATAGTTTGTAAATATGTATTCAATCGGACAAGTCGTTTAGAAATTACACGATCATTAACAGACGCACACATTTTTTTTTGAATTATATAAAATTGAACATTAAACTTATGTATTTTTCCGGGAAGGGAAATTTGCCCAGCAGTCGAACATTTACATATTTGTATACGCAATAGTGAACTAAAAAGAAAAAAAAAATACATTCGTATTGCCACGACATACGCGACGCTACACAGTTTAACATAAAATATAGCTAACTAAACAAGAACCATTGAAGGAAGATAGCGATAATCTTATTATGCAGCAATACCGTCGGCTTGGAGGGAAAACTGTACAATGTAAGAAAATTATGTTAAGCATAAAGTCGTACTTACCCACGAACAACATAAATTTCTCTACTATGACGAAGATTCTTTTATCCCACAATATATTTATGCGTTAAATACTACGCTTTAATGTTACTTATCGAGATTTATGTAGTTTTTTTAAATGTTTTAATGCATTTTTGTCTTTAAAATAACCGTGGAGTGGGGGCACCAGGATTCGCGCATACGCTCGACTGAGAGCATTTTTAGCCGAAGCGACCGGAGCCGCGGGCACAGCTACTAATATTATAAATACAAAAATAATTTTCGTAAGGCTTGGGATATAACAAACTACGAAAACTTCAAATATCGAATTTATTATAATATTAATTTATATAAATAACGGTACTAAAGTAGAACTCGGCAGTTTTATTTGGCGGTGGCGCGTGTAACCGCGTTCCGCTCCAGCGCCATAAAGGCGGTTTCTCTGCGGGCCCATACATCACTTAGTCAGCCGAAGCGAGCGGGCGCGAACGTCGGCCGAGCGCGTGCGCCCTATCCAGCCTTCAACAACTTATATAAACTTTACCTCGGCCCTTGGGTATGGATGAATATTTTATACCGCCTAGTTTGCTAGGGACATTTCTAATGTAAAATTAGGTAATTAACGATGTATCAGAGGATTTATATTACGCTGAAACATTTTATCAAAGCAATAATAAAGAGTCGTAAAAACACGGTTAATATTTTTATTATATTTAATAATTGATTATTGGTCTGCGTCAAAATAATCTATACGTACAATAAAATTGAAGTGTCTGTTTGTAATGTCAAAATAACAGCTTTTTACTTATTTATATTTCAAATTTATATTTTATACTTCTTTATACAATAAAAACATTTTTCGCGTGTTGTCAGTCTGTCTGTTTGTTCTAGGTCCGAAACGGTTGGACCGATTTTGACGGGACTTTCACGGAGTAATAGCTGATGTTATAAGGTATAACTTAGGCTACTATTATTTTAGAAAAATGATTAGGGTTCCGCACAATTCAATTGGTGTCTTTTTTAAAATTATATGGTGTATTTTGTATTTTGTGTGGAAAACAGACGTACACTCTATTTGATATTAAGTTAGATAAAAAATACAACACATTTGCTTAAAGGAGAAGAATAAAATTATTAGAAAAAATAGTTCTGGTCCCAAGCTTCTTCGTAGTTAGCACAAGATTATTGTGCGTTTTTAGGGTTCCGCAGTCAACAAAGAAACCTTTTATTTTTGACATGTCCATCTGTCTGTCCACGGCTTTCAAAAATTCTTAGTACTAGAAAGGTCTATTTTGATATGAGTATACATATTAACCACGTCAACAAAGTATAATACTATACTAATTTAGTATACCTACCTCCTCTACTCGTAGTCTGGATTAATGACTTTTTCTTGTCTATCCCATGGTGTGAGGTGTCGTTGGATAGATCGTTAAAAATATTGGGGGTGTGAAAACCATCTACAGAAAATATTAAGCTTTTAAGAACCCATTTTTTTGTCTTAAGTGTCCTCCGTTCTTCTATCAACTAATTGGTTATGTGAAAGAAGTCACGGCAGAAGTAAATATAACGAAGTTAAAAGGAAAATTATCAGCAAAGTAGTCTTTAAAAGTTAACTAGTAATAGTCAATGAACTTATAAAATGTACAGAAGTAATATCGTACAAATTCCACTGAAGATTACTTAAAGCCCCCTAGAAGTCTGCATATTGTGACGGAGAACTACGGAATCCTACACAGCGCGTGGCCCCACATGTACTTGTCAATTTTTCCTCTATAAACATGTTTTTAAATATTATTAACCAAACAATATTTTTTATACAATTTACATCACCGTAGAATTTATTTTATTTCACATTTATCAACCTTCCATACGCAAATTATGCAATATGAAAGAGTTTATTAAATTTCCACGCTTTTGATCCACGGCAAGCGAGGCGAACACGTAATGGAATTAAAAAAAAAAAATTAACCACAATTCAATTACCAGCTTATATTTGGTAGATTGTGGAAACTGACAGTCGGCTTATCTAATCATTATACCTAATAATAAAATAAACTTAACGAGATTATTACCTGTAAGAAAACTTGGTAAAAGTAATGCATCGAACATAATAATGATTACTGAGCCATCATATTTGTGTATTGTTCACAACTGTTTTGTGTTTTACATAGATTTCAGTAAGTAATAAGTCATATGTAGTTAATAGACCATAAATATGTTCATTCAATATAAATACATAAATACTAAATATAAGACTACATTGCTTTCCTATAATATACCATATTAAGAGGACATGAGCTTCGCTGTTTTCTTAAATAGTGTAACAGACAGTTGAAACGAGCGTGGTTGGTGGTTTGCATACATATAGATGAGAGAACTTACAACGTTCATTATAACAAAGGTGCCATTACAATTAAATGCTCATTGATAGAATTATTAACTAATTATTAGATAATCAAACAAAAATCACTTTGATCTTTTAGTAGATAATTCAAAGTTCTAGTTGACCAATCATCGCCTCTACCCGGTGAGCACCCTTACTGTCTTCAGTGAGTTAATTTTTTTTTAATGAATCATCAACATCGCCTTGCTGTGCGTGTTCTACCGTCTGTATCATGGTGAGTGTTCTGAAGATATGTTCAATATAATTCCCTCCTCTCCTTTTCACAACAGAACCACACGTGCTGGAGTTCGGAGTCACAGTTTTACGGTAACCCCCATCTCGGCACGAACTACAGGCGCCACCCCGAAGCTTGTTGACTAGTTTAGATGTCAAGCCCAAGTCTGGTGACTTGTTCTAGCATGTCTTCAGCGATTCTTATATGATTGAGTTTTTGGAGAAAATTCAGGTCTTTTGAGACTAGCCTAGCGGATAATGTTTCATACCCAAGTGATTATTAAAAATGATACGGATCGACTCATGAGACACAGAAAGTTCAGCGGCCATATCTCTCAAACTTGAATGAGGATTTTCAGTCACTATTTCCTTTACTTTTGCGATGTTAACTTCAGTTGAAGACGTTGATGGTCTACCAAGGCGGGGCAAATTCTCCACCTTATCTCGACCGCTTTTGAACGCTTTGTACCACTCATAAACACATGTTTTTGATAAAGTGAATATACCGTAAGCCTTCTGTAACATTTTAAGTGTCTCCGAACACGAAATTCCATTGGCGATGAAAATTAAGACAAACTATATGTTCGATGTTTTTGTCCATAATAAAATTCGCAATACACACTAGATATTATCCAACTAAAAACAGCACTTTATTTAATATAAATGACAGATTCAACTGAAACTTCGCGCCAAAATGAAAAAAGTTGTGTCAATCTTTACGAAAAATATATATTTGGAAACATAAACAAATCATCTATTCCCGATACTTTTTTGACCGAATGTATACGAAGGTGAAGTCAAATAACAATCAGCCGTGAGTAAAATTTTTGATGTACATCAAAGAGTCAATCAACTCAATTAGTTGATAGTTCTGATGACATTTACCGGACTGAAATTGGACAAATGTTCCACTCTCTATCGTTTCTACGTATGAGTAATTTTTTTTTTCATTTCCATTAATTACTTAGTGCAGACTATTTTAAAGCAAAATTCTACTTACAGTTTTATCATTAAAATGGAATCTGGATTCATTTATTTATTCGTCTTTAAAATTTGCTATTAATATCAAATGAAATCAGTATCTTGTCAGGATCAACAAAATTTATTTTAATCTACTTATTACTTAGTAATCTTGATGATTCTTTTCAAAATAATTTATTTCCTGATTTTATTAATTATAACGAATAATTCAATCATCCTTCATAAATGTTAATTTTATAAAACAATATTATGCATCTGAATAGCCTTGTATATCTACTTCATTAATCATCCTCGTTATGATCATTAAATTTAATACCGTCTTTGTAATTATGTTTGCTTTTATCATTAAATAGAAGTATATATTTAAACTTATAACATTGGATATTATGAATTTGAATTGCTAGACATGAATCGCATTCCAGGATCAGTCAGTCAGTGCACATATATCTAGTAATCATGAAAATTATGAATCCGGTACCGTAACAAAACTTTTGGTTTTTCGCTTTACGAGACCAGCCAATGTTTATCCAGTTGCCGAGAGACATGATAGCGATGACCGTCGATGGATTGCCATCTCTCGGTGGTGGCCTATGTGTCTAAATTGTACTTGTATACCACTAAGTATAGTGTAGCCACTTTGCCCAAGTACTATAAAAAAGAAAACGAACAATTTTATTGATTTGAGAAATAAAATATGTTCGTTACTACAAGTGGCGATTAAGCGATGATGGCGCAGTGGTAGCGTGTACGACTTCGCGTCGATTGACGTCAGTTCGAATCCCTACAATAAGCCTGAGCTTTCGGTGAAGGAAAACATCGTGAGGAAACCATAGCATGGTGGTAGGGATTTTTCTAATGCCCGCCTGGCTAGCTACCACCCTCAAGTTGAAAATCTGCCGCCAAGCACCAATAGGTGTGTTCCGGCAGCTGCACTTGAGAGCCAGTCTTCCAATAGGTTTAGCGTGTTACCATCTTGGGCCACATCGTCACTTAACATCAGGTGAGATTGTGGCCACTACGCCAAACCTATAACAATAAAAAAAAAAGTCGAAATAAAATTCTTAGAATAAAAAATTGACAGTATATATTCTAATAATAATACTATACCGCGGTACAAATAAATTGCGTGAAAGAGTATCGAGTGTCAATATAATTTACCTATCACCTCAATCCGAGGAAGTCACTAACTAGTAAGCGTGGTACGAAATATTGCTGATTCGAATAAAAAACCGATTACTATCTCACTTTGATGTTGTCGGAGGAAATGAGATCTACTTCCTATCCGCGAGAAAAGGAAAAAATCTCGTTTTGGGGTTAGGCGGGCAGTGTACCGGAACTCTATTAATCTTGGTTCAATATTTATCTATCATTCGAAGGTGTTTGTGATTTTCCGGATATAAATTAATAATTAAATACCGAAGTTGTTTAATTGGGTAATTAAGACATTATTTAGGTATTTATTTTACATAATTCCTAAATGTCCTGGCATAAATTAAATTTATGAAGATTGCTTTTTTAACCGACTTAAAAAAATGAGGGGGTTCTCAATTCGAAGAATTTTTATTGAGGTTTTCAACCATAACTTCTTTGTTTATTATGATTCGATATAGATGATTATTTTTGTCATTGGAATGGGATTACCTCAAGGTTGGTTCCATTTTGACTTCATTGGCATTAGACGTTCGACTTTGAAGATACATCAGGGAACTCATGAATATAATTGAAGTTGATTTTTTTTTGTGTATGATAATTTTTGGCATTTGAAAGCAATAAGTATTTAGACAGTAACAGGCATATTACCAGTGTAAAGTTAGTCTGTTCATCTGAAAAAAAATCAAATTTATTTTTGATTCTACTGAAAAAAGCGCGGGTTGTAAAGCGATGATGTACATCGTAAGGGGCCTCTTAAAACTACACTTCGAGTGCAAATCCTAAGTACTGAAATGGCATCGATCGATGTGAGTTCGAATACCTACAATGTGCCTGAGCTTTCGATGAGGAAAAACATCGTGATGAATCCATAGCATGGTGTTAGGTCATTTTTCTAATGCCCGCCTGGCTAACTACAAACCCCAAGACGAAAATTTGTTGCCAAGAACCTATAGGTTTGTTCTGGCAGTTGCCAGACAACACAGTTATTTAATATCAGGCTAGATTGAAGTAAACGCTAAAACCTATTAAGATTTATTAATTAGTACCGGTAAAGAATTATAAAATATTGTCCTATACATATCAAAGTAAATTAAAATACATATAACACAGAACTAACCGCATTATAGAAATGAAATGATTAACTCGAATTTAAATTTCCACGTGATTCTCAAGAGTACGGGAACCGTCATATCAACCTTAAGAGGTCGGTATCGACTTTTGACCGGTTGGAGTGCCGATCTAATTTGCCGAATCGCGGAAGCATATGAAATTTGATTCGCCTCAACGAAAATAGGTTTCAAAGATACTGGATTTTTCAGTGAGAATAAAAAGCTTTATGTTAAAATAAAGATTATCGTTAATATCTTTTATTGGGAAGAAAATCATAAACAATATTTGCAACAGCCTATTACAATCACTATCGTTGTGAACTCTTGGTTAGTTAACTTGTTGAATTGGAATTCACAATTACATTATATAATATTTTATTCCACAAAAATTGATTAAAATATAAATATACTAATTATACACGATTGTAGAAAAAAAAAGGTATAGTTCAATAAATATAATTTCGAATAAAAATTAATCATTTTTTATATATAAATTTCTTATAGTTCTTTATTATAAAAATATTCGTAAGAGTTACTTTTTCATCAGAAAACTAATGAAATATCATATATTACCAAAACAAAACAATTTTCAGTAACCGCTCGCTGGTTGTGTAACAATAATTCATAAGTCTCATAACACATGGAATAACATAAAAGCAACAAATTAAATCATACATAAACAATGTATCAATCCAAACGTGACGCAAGCCGCTTCAGTAAGTCAAAAAGAGGAGGGAAAGCTGGGCTTTGCGAAAATATAACTTTTCTCTAACACAACGTTTTCCTACGTTATTTCCTTAGCAGTCACAGGTGAGATTTATCTTCAGATAATTGGATAAAGAACGCGTTTGCGAGATGTGATACGAAGCGGAAGAATGGAAGTGAGAGGTTCGCTTGTGAAAAAAAAAACCAATAATCTAATTCTTAAGCACACATTTTTATCTAATTCGTATACTTTTGAACGCTCATTTTGAAATTTTAACAAATAAATTTTTAACCCTTTCATTTATTGTTTTGTAAAAGAAATATCTCTATAATTATTTACTAAGCTGTACCCACGATTTCATTTGTGTTCAATTAATTCGACAAACTCTCCGTAGCGTCACCTGATATATATATATATGCAGTCCTATCGTTGTTCCACTTTCCGTACTTGCCTACAGCTTACCAGATTGCTTGACATTCATAATTACTGCTCTGCTACTTAAGGTTGTAGCGTGCAGTTATATGGCCTATACTCTTCCTAATGAATCTGGCTATCATATATAACAATATTTTTTTGAATCCGACTTGTAGTTCCAGAGATTAGCGCGTTTAAACAAACAACCAGAAAAATTATTCAGTCTTATTTACATTAGTATAGATAAAACATTTTTTATAAGTATTTTAATTAAATTTATGTATATACAGAGTTTAAACCATAAAGACGTAATTATTTCTTAAATATATAAGAAATAAAGTTAAAAGTTTTTTTTTTTTACATTATATAAAATAAAAGCTAATATACTGTGTAATTTTGGTCATCAAATCACAACGCCATAATATTCACTTTATAAAATGAAAATAGCTTCCGGCAAACTGAATATTTACTAACCAGATTTAATTAAGCCTGTCAAATACAACAGATTAAAATAAGACCTAGTACAAACCGCATACCGACCAAAATTAATTCATAATGCTTTTACATATGCACATTATAATACAGATACCAATTCTAAATGTGAATTCTTAATTTATGGTGATGATTTGTATCAATATGTAAACAATCAGTTAAAAATATCAACCTCTATATCCATTCAAAATATTTTATTTAACGCAATATTACAGAATACGTTTTAGATGCAGCTGACGGACTAATATCGCATATTTATTTTTTTATACTAGCTCGGCAAAATGTATAGCACCTGATAGTAAGTTCGGTACAGTATGGAAACAATGACACAAATGTCATCAGCTGTCATCGATGTCATGCCCGGCTGCTGAAGTACCTCTTCATGCCTCATTTGAAGAACCCAATATAATAGGAAGGAGAGAACACGTTGTCCGGAAGACTATTCAACGTCTCCACAGTACGGCAACGTAAAAATTAGCAAACTTATTTGTTCGTGCAACTGTACCTGCGTAGACTAGACCGCGTAGTTCTGTAGTGGAATATAGATGATAGGATAAGGATAAATTTAAATTTTTAACTAGTTATTTAGAATATTATTAACTGAATACCGAAATAGATAGCCAATTAGATTTCATAATCGTAAAAGTAGTGTGTAAATTTGCGATTACTTTAAAATGCGAGCTATAAAGTGTCCAAATTCTATTAGGGATAAGGTAGTCTGTCATGTCGTAGGTAAATACGAGCTATTTATTCTAGACTGGGGTAAAAAAAATTTCTGAAAAGATAACATTTGAAGTATTTCAAAACTTTCTGCGTTTATTAAAGGTGTATAACATGTCCAACACTTGCAATTGCTGGATGGTATGAAACGACATATGGACATTATGGATTTGGCGTGTTACATTCCGGGATCAGTCGCTGTATATCCAGTAAAAATACAGGGTGATAGAAATCTACCCAACTAGATCGCAACCATCATGTACGCGATGTAAAACCTGTCACAATGACTCTCTTTAAATTTATCTGATTTCGAGATCAGTCAGAGTATGCCCAGCTGATGAGAAACTTGTAGGCAGGCGTGACAATGGTGACTGTCGATGGACTTTGTAGTCACCGTTGTTTTTAGATTGTATGTTTACGTCAGGCACAGTGTCGTAATTTTACTGTGCTCTTCTAGGGCTGATTGTAGATTAAGTCGCGATAAATTCAAACAGAGTATTATTATTTTTACATATTTTTTATTGATATAGGTTTTAGTGTTGTGGCCGCAATCTCATCTGATCTTAAGTGAAGATGTGGCCTAAGATAGTAGCAAGCTAAGCCTAGTGGAAGACTGACTCTCAAGTGCAGCTGCCAGAACACACCTTGCTTGGCTGCAGATTTTCAACAGCCCTACCACCATTCTATGGTTTCATCACGATGTTTTCCTTCACCGAAAGCTCCGGCTCATTGTAGGGATTTCCGCGCGATGTCCGTACACGCTACCATTGAGCCATCATTGCTTCAAATTGAACTACTTACTCGATATAAGTTATTTTGGAAACAATTAAATTACGAGTATATTCAACTAGCTTTTAAAATATACATAATTAAAAAAACTTGAATATTAATCTGTACCTATATATACATAATAAAGACAATCACAGTTAAGAAAATAACCATTAAGATAGAAAACAGTATGAAATATAATAATTATGAACACAAAAAGTACACCACAAAATAAGTAAATACGAGACTATATTCAAACGTAGTGCAAGCTATTAATAAGCACCTTAAGTGTTATAAAACACACAAACAGAAAGGTTAAGAAACGTTAAAAAAGATTGTTGTTTTTTTTAGTAAATGACAAAATAATCAAAACCACAATAATCATAAAATAAATGCGTCTCTACAAACAGTTATCTTCTCAATTCTAGAGATTAAAAAAATATCAGACATAAAAAAAACAGTGCGTAAAAATATTTCTAATATTAAATACACAAATTCATACAATGTTTTCGAAACGAATATTTGATTTATTTGCGGGGTGGTAGTGAGTGATTTAGAAATATATATACAAAGTGAAGCCCCAAAACACGAAAGGGTTAGCGTGGCGTAAATTGAGAGCGGTGAATAATTCATAGATATTTTAGAATTACCTTGACCATTTCACGTAACGCGACGGTCAGCCGCTATGCAGGAAGACCCCAATCCGTAATACACCAAATGATACTTAGGCACTTTAATTTTATTTACACTTAGTATTTGTTTTATTTTTTTTTATTATTATTTAGAGTTTCTTTTAACTGTCTTCCTTCGCAGTTCAGGATAAAAGCCGGTTCTGAAAATCAATTCGAAATGTTAGTACTAATTTTAAATTAATTAAATCGCATCACCTAAGTCACGTTTAAATAATTATTGTATAAAAATTAAATATTTTCTCCGTTTTTAACAGACTTCAAAAAGAGTAAGGTTCTTCATTTCCCTAGTTATAGTTTTTTTGTATGTGCGCTTTTTTTAGACACTACTTGACTGATTTTTATTGTGATTTATAGGAATATACAAGTACATATAAAAGGATTTTAGTAAGGCTGTAAGACACCAGGTCTTATGTGCCAATATGTATAGAGTAATCTATGCACTCAATTGTAATATCAATAATTGTATAATAATTGTGTTGATTGTATAATACACAAAGTCGGTTTGTATTTTTTAACGTGCTTGAAAGTAAATTGAAATTTTATGCCATACTGCTTTCATCTTTGGGTTTTCAGCAAACTTAAAAAAAAAGAAATTATTTTGTGTGATAAGCTGCAGAAAAGTACAAAACTTTCTTTGTTTTTATTAAATATATTAAAATGAATGATTATACAAGTTAAATTATATATGTTTTGTCTCGATTTGATTCAAATTAGATTGATTAAAATGAATGATTATACAAGTTAAGTTATAAATGTTTTTTATCTCGATTTGATTCGACTTCGATTCACATCTGAAGGTTCTCTAAAGCTTCGTCGTCTAATATGATTCGTGATTTCGTTTCACCAAACCGTTCACTGACTGCGGAAACACTATGTAGCTTTAGTCAAACTGAATCTTCTCTTGACTCTTTTTATATATTCAAATAAAAAAAAACTATTTACTTAATCAATATTCTGTTTCCAAGTATGTATTGGTATGTTTCAGCAACTGAACTTGAGAACCAGTTTACTTTTTAAGGTTTTAAGTTAGACATACACGGCGACACTGAGCACTGGACACTCAGTCTATAGAAGGTGTGTCACCGAGAGTAACCCTCAGTGACATCGAATTGCACATTAAGTGTCGATGTCGCTCTGTGTTACTGTCGCTGCCGTGGTGTCAGATCGTATGCGGTGTTCTTGACACTTGAGCCCGGAAGATTGCTTCTATATACTGAATACAAACCAAAAAATTAATTGTCGTGTAGACGCCGTAGAAGCAAATGTCGACATTTGTGTCAAGTGTACGTGTATTTTAACCTTAAGTGTTAACCTCTAACCTTTATGAATCTTTACGATAGCCGATAATAAAAATTGTGGTAAAATTAAACTTAGGAACAGTTTAGGTTAAATATTTGTTTTACTGATTAATCATTTACAAAAATAAAAATATTACCATTTTTGTTTAACGTTTTAGGTTAAACGTTGTGGCTTGAACTCGCCTGATCTTAAGTGACGATGTCGCCCAAGATGGTAACACGCTAAGCTTAGTGGGAGGACTGGTTGTCAAGTATAGCTGCCGGAACACACCTATTGGTGCTTGGCGACAGATGTTCAACTTGAGGGTGGCAAGCATTAGAAAAAGTCCTATCACCATACTATGCCATTATCCTAAGACACGCCATAACACTCTTCACTTCTTTTCTTAGGCTCTTTTTAGTATTCTAAAACGGTCTAAGTCCAGCAGTAAGATGCAGAGAACAAATAGGTACTCACTTTTGAGATATATGTATATGATTATAGTGCTACATAAAAACGAGTGTAATTGCCAAGCAATTTAGTTGGTCCCGAACTGGATATTTGCGCAAATATTTTTTTCCCTTTTTAAGACGAGTTTGGAGTTTGCTGGTCGGAATTAGTTTACGTTGACGTTTGATCGGATATTCCTTTAAAAAGTTAAACGACGGTTCAGTATAATTCACACTGTACTACGCAAACAAGCTCTAAGTATTTCTGAGGTGTAATCGAACCGTCTAGTTACTTTCTGATTAACGTTTACGATCCGATGAGAGTTTGTTGATTTGTTGTTGACTTACTCAGTCAGTCGGTAGAAAATTTTAATTGGAAAATAAATTTTATGAAACTTTATTTTTTATATCTATATTTTAATTTTGTAGTTATGTCTGTACAGTTAATTGTATTTCCAAATTTCTCGATAGACAAACTGCATAGTTAAAGGCCACTTATGACAAATCTTTCTTTTTTTTTGTCTGCCTGTCTGTATGTCCGAATTTAACCCAAAATAACGAAAGATGGTTGTGAAATTTTTGTGCATTAGAAGCTTATATCATTGGTCAATTAATAAACTATAAGAATTTCCAATAACACTTTTAAAAATCGTAAAAAAATAATTACCAAAAATTTATATTTTATTAATTTTCAACCGATTTTGATGAAATTTTGTACACGGTACAAGTGTATGATATTTCATAATTGATAGGTCTTAATAACTTGACTCCTATAGATGGCATTAAAGGCCAATTTTACGCGCATTTTGTGTGAAATTGAGAGCCAAGGGGTTAAAAATTGTCAATAATACTTTTGGGAATCGTAAGACAAATTCAATAAGAAATTTTTTTTTTATTCATTCTAAACCGAATTTCATGAAATTTTGTACACTCCCGTGTACAAAAATGAGTTCCAAAAATGATAGGCTATAAGAATTGTCATTAATATGAGTAAAAATGACATCATGAGAATCAAATAATTACTTGCTGCGTAACAACGCAATACGCTACTAATTTATCAATAAATACGTTAACTTACACATATTTATTTCTACGTCTTTAAAGTGCTTGAACAAACGTAATAAAATAAGTCTCATCATTACTTACTTACGAGTTATTATTTAACATTAATAATAATAAAAAAAATAGGTGAGACGATGACCGTATCGTCGGTAACAACGAAATTTATTAAGTCACAGAAAGTATAAAAATATTTTCAGTTTTAAAATACGTGGTTATCTTTGCAGATATCTTTCTACTTGGGGTAATGCGACTGGTGGAATACCTCCGCCCTACAGAAGATCGCAACCAAATAACTTAGTAATATTATTCTTGCGGTGAGTAGGTTTTCTATATACCTATGGCAAAGGGCTTTCAAGGTCGGCGACGAGTTAATGATAATACCTGCGGTGTTACAAGCGTCCATAAGTTACGGAAACCGCTTACCATAAGGCAGGCCTTGCGTAAGTTTGCCATCTTAATTTGTACTATACATTATTTTCTCAGTTCGGAGCATTATTGAGAATTTACCATATAGAGAATAATTTAGTGGGAATGCTCAATAACTTGACTGCAATGGATGGTATTAATTTCAATTTTAAGCGTATTTTGAGTGACATTGGGAACCAAATAGTTAAATAAATATTACATTCCTATATTTTATTAGTAATAGGACAGATGCAATAATCTATGTAGGTATTATTTAATTTAACATCCATGCAGATAAACTGCTGAGGTTTGTGAGGTTTGGTAATGGTTACCTAACTTTAAAGCTCATACTGTATTATATAAATATAAAACAATTCGTGTTAAGAAAATAACATTTCTTACGTGACTACAGATATATTGCGAACTTGTTGAAACCCCTGAAAGTTTAATAGACAAGTCTCGCCTCTAAACATAAATGTCTCTTTACTTAATACAATGTAAAAGTGTTCCTTTAGGAACAGCAAAATTGTTTTAAATAAGCATACATTTTCAAGACGACAAACTTTAGCTTTATATGTGGGAAATTCTAAGAAGCCGAGCAGATATGACATAGCTGTCATTTTTTTTAGCGTTTGACCACAATTTCACTTGATTTAAGAATGACAATGTGGCCGAAGATGATATCACAGTAAGTTTAGAAGGAGTGGCTCACAAGTACAGCTCCTGGAACAAATCCATAGCCATGGCGAAATATTTTAAACTCGAAAGTTTGTAGATTTGCGTCTAAACTGGTAGCGTAAGAGAAATTTCTAATTTCATTATTTTTAACCGACTGCAAAAAAAGGAGGAGGTTGCCTATTCGGCTGTATGTTTTTTGGGGGATTGGCTAACGACGCTGTAGCGTCAAGCGACGTCACTGTTGGCGGGGGACAGCCACTACTCTCTTACCAACGTCATTGAAAAATGGCTTGAGTGCGTGTGACGTACGTTAAGTCGTAAAACGTTGACCGATCGTCTCGCGGTTGATGTGTGCATTTTTTCTTTAAAACATTTTATCCCGCTAACGTGGTGAGGAAAGATTTGGTGGACTCGCTTGTGTGCTACGTTGTGACCAGCTGCCGTCTGTACGGCACAGGAAGCATTGGGAGAGGAAGCAGTTTCTGAAGATCAAGGTTAGTGTATGATTTTCCTTGCCATATAATCAATTGAATGTAACAATTGAAATAGGTGTCCCTCGTCCATTGCTCACTTATATATCGAAGGCCGCACCAGTCCAGGAGGCAGGCAACTCAAGTTTAAAACCGCCGCTCCATGTGGTATGTGAGAGAGTTGAGTAGAGAAGAGCTCAGAATTAAACCCTCGCATACACAAGCAGCTTTAGCAGAATCGGAGCTGTTCTACCAGCTGCGTGTTCTGAAGAGCAGTTATATCCTATTTCCTCTTCTCCCTTTCATAACACAACGACACGTTCTGATACAACTAGAACTAAGCTTTACGATGACCTCCATCTAGACATGAACAAAAAGGTCGCAATTTCATATCATTGCCGTACCTACCGCAAAGCTGCAAAACCATCTGCCGGGGAGCATTATCCTATAATACCGGGTTCTTGAAGTGTAACGTGAAGATACATTTACGCAAGTCGGCATGAGAAAGATGACCGACGACAGATTGTCGATAACTCAGTTTTTTCAGTTGTTTTTTGATTTCATTATACTATGCTTACCATCGGGCACAGTACTGGCAATTTTCTATACTATTTAAAAAACAGCTTAATTCAACATGCAAAATAAGCATATAAAATTTTATTTAAGGTACGATAGAAATGTAAATTAATTTTCATCCGTAAAAAGTTATGAAAAAGTATATAGAGGTTTTATTAATTATTCACAGTTTTACCTCAATTAATTTTCACGCTTCTCCATTTAGAAAATGGAAACCACTTTTTTAGTTTTTTAACTTTGATTAAATTGGTTACAAATTATATTTCTTTAACTTACAATCAACTATGGTAATAAAAAACTAAATTTGTGTAGGTAAGTAATATTGTACGGTAATTCAATTAAATTTTTCATTTTATTTTAATCAAATCGCGTATAATTCTCAGTTTATTTCGTGAACAGAAAATCACTAAACACAGTATAATTATTAACACTAAGAAAATCTAATTAAGAAACTTCACAAACAAAACAAATATAAGTCACGCGTAACAAACATTAAGAGGTCAAACATTTTTATCACAGAGAAGCATCCTTCCAGCAATTTACTTAAACAGGAATTAAGTCGCTTTGCCGGAATCGCATCGTCCACGGCGCGGCGAGGCTGCTCTACACCGAATTGCCGGACTACTTGTCTTCGAGCCATTATCATGATGCATTTGAATCAATAATCAATATCACTTTATTTTCAGAACATATTATTATAAAGCTAGCTGTAACCACGGTTTTACCATTGTTACCCTTGTTCAACCAATTCTCCAGCGCGCCGCATTCAGCGCACCCGTGTAACATTGTTCTAACTTCCCGATCTTGCCTACAGCTTGCCAGATTACTTGAAGTTACTAAATAGGCTAATAATAGGCGTTAATAAATAGGCTATACCTTGCAAAAAGATTTTTTCTAATGTGACTGGTAGTTTCAGAGTTTAGCGCGTACAAACAAATAAGTAAAAAAACAATGTCTTAAGATAAAATATTACTACAGATTAGAACACCGATATCGAAATTAATTTAAAATATTTCATCATAACTACTCAGTATCAAAATCAAAGCACTGTTATCTATACACATATATAAGAGTGAAATACCATTCACTCACTCATCACAAGATCTCTGAAACGATAGGTCCGACTGACTTGAAATTTAGCATAGTTACTCCTTTCGAGATGTAGACGCTCTCTAAGAACGGAAATTGGGAAATTCAACCTCTAAGAATGTAAAATGGGGGTTGAAAGTTTAGGAGTGGGTGAAAAACATTGTATTTTAACTTAATTTTTTTATCTACTTAGATTCTTTAATAGATATGATCAAATATATATATATATGTATTTATCAAAAATCATCAGTATCAAAAGGTGTAAAATGAGGGTTGAAATTTTGTTTGGTAATAAGAATTATCTTATAATTATGCACACATAATATATCTATTGACCTGTAATGTTGCACGCATACTCTACAAGTTATGAAAATTCATCACTTAAGAGTTTATATATATTTTACAATAAGGGCATACCTTATATGGTGAAAAAAAATGATTATTTTATAGATTTGATGATCATTTATTAATCACACATAATTTTCTATACATATTATAAAACTCAACGTCTCTCTGTCTATCTGTCGTGATATATACACGTCTAAACTACTACGTCAAATGCCATACAAAATTTAACAACCAGTTATAGTTATAGTTTATACACAGTTATAGTTTAAAAAAATAATTAATCACAAATAACGAAACGGAACAAGCCCACGTCAAGAAATCAAACAATTTTATTGCTGTCATGTTTATTTATAACAGTTTATATAATCACTGGGTATTAAGTCGACTTGCCCGGAAATGGGCCGTCCGCGCTATTTCTACTCGGAACGGCCGGATGACTTGCCAGCCGGTCACTTCCGTGTCGCGACCGCGACTTAACACTGACAAATATCGTACACTTGAATTGTTTTATTCTTGTATTTTTGTAATAAAGTCGTCATTTTTAGGAAATAATTTTCAGACAAAACCTAAAGAGAACGTTTGTTGAATTAACTTTTAAAATTAGTTGTTTTTTACTCATTATAAGTCTAGCGTGTGGACACATACTCACCTTATATTAAGTAACTATGTGACCCAAGATGGTAACATGCTAAGCCTAGTGAGACAACTGGCTTTCAAGTGTATGTTCAGTAAAACCTATAGATACTCGATAACTGACGGTGCTAGCTATCCACGCGAGTATTAGAAAATGGCATAACACCATGCT
Source organism: Saturnia pavonia (assembly GCA_947532125.1). Taxonomy (NCBI): domain Eukaryota; kingdom Metazoa; phylum Arthropoda; class Insecta; order Lepidoptera; family Saturniidae; genus Saturnia; species Saturnia pavonia. Next base: position 12,655,366 of record OX383901.1, read on the forward strand.
ATGTTTTCAAAGCTCGGGCGATTGCAGGGATTCGAACTCACGTTAATCGATGCGGTATCGGAACACGCTACTACTGAGCTATTACTAGCAAATAATTTACTAATTGAGATCTAAATTGAGATTTTAATTTTAGTTTCCAGATCAAGGATTCCGGATTTTATTTATGAGTCAAAACATAGATTAAGAAAGAATTACTAGATATTATATGTTATTGTTAATTTTAATAAACATTTTTTTTGCTTATCACCACCTTTTATCAAATTGATTTAAAGATACTTTAAATGTTCTAGAACTTTAAGATGCTTATAACATTTATTTTCGAATACCTGTCACCTGCAATTGGCTCACTGCTACAAACTTGGCTAATTGGCTAAATATTGTGTCACGACTATATAATATTAAAATTGTTTACAAATGTCGACCAAAAAAAAAAACAAAATTGCTTTGATAATGAACATAGATTTATTTCTGCTTCTATTTAATTTTACTATAAACAACCAAATAATCTTACAAAGATTTTGCTAGCGTGTTTAGAATATGTACGTACATTACAGACACAGATTACAGTTCTACAACGTGTCTTAGATTTCGGTGATGCAAAACATCGTAATTAAAACCAAAACACGGTTGTACAGTATTTCTTATAGCTCATCTAATCAGCGACCATTTTCAAGTTGATAATTAATGGCATGTTTCGAAAATTGCGGTTGAAAGTCCGTTTTATTTTGAACAAACACTGCAACAAAACCTTATTTATTATGGCTCACCAACTTAACTTAGCATAATAAATGATTGATAAAAACGATTCATATAATAAAATTAAAATGCCGTTATATTTACAGGTGAACACGGACAGACAACATGCTTAAGTAATAGATTTAACTATATACATATAAAACAATATAACTGAAACAAAGATTTAACATAAATAAGAATAATAAGATACGAATTGGATAATAAAAATAAGAGAAATTGAAACTAAAATAGAATTAGACACTCAAAAAGAATTAAAACTGTACTTCAGAGTTAGATTACTGGTAGTATAATATTGTTCTTTTGAATTTTGCAATTTTATCAGAAAATACGTCGCAAGTTTTGTGTAATATATTATTATATGTTTTAGAAATTGTACTCACTAGACAGTATAAATTAAGCATATGTTAGTTTTATAAATAATATTAATATTATTAAGCACTAATAATAAAACTTAAATGAATGCATCACAATATGACATAGCGATCGTTACAACCTTGTAACGTAATTCAATTGTTAAAATTTAACGGTCAACTTTCATCCGCCAAAAACTGACAATAAAACATTTTTACAATTGCTCGTGAAGAGAACAATACCTACAATTTTAATTAGTCCCGACAGAAATATGTGTGCCGTATGTTCATTTGTATTCTAAAAATTTGGTGTTAGCTTTGGGTGACCACTATACTGGAGGTTTACTGGGTACTTCTCAATGGTAACAGGATTTTTTAATGCTTATAGAATATACGTTATAGACCCTGTTGAATGTCGGTTAAAAGGTTACACTTGCATTGAAAAGAAAACCTATATTTTGCTTTTATTTCAGCCACCTTATTATTATTGAATAATGAAATTAATATAACAGTGTAAAGTTTGCAAAAGTTACATAAACTGTATATTCCGTGACGTAGTTATAATAACTTTTGGTTAAGAATACTGGCCAATTAAGCTGATGTTTGCATAATTTCTTTTACAAAAAATATATTATTTAGTAATATAATTTGAATAAAAACTAATTCTTCAAATGTATTCCAATTTCAAAATATTGTGATAATAATATATAACATACAATTTTATTTTTCATAAAAAAAACCTCAAAAACTTGTGTTTACTGGCTTTTAGCACTCAGTATAAATAACATAATGCTACTATTGTAGTAAGTCCCCAAACTCGTAAATTAGTGCGTGAGGTGACGTTGACACGCAATACCCCAATTACACAGACATAGGATGTTAAAAATAAATGTATATCATACCAGTTATTTTCAACAAACGATATAGCGTCAAATATCGATCTATCTCTAGACAGATTTTATGAATTCTGTCATTGCATGTGATGAAACTATTAATTTGAACAATTCTTAATAATAATTATAATATATTATTATAGGATATCATAACATTTTTAATAATATGAACATTAAGATATAATGTATTTGTCAATTAGAGAACCAAACATTATCCAAGACTTACATGGATATGATGAAAGGCTATGACGACTTGTATCTGTAGCTGTAAGAACAAATATCCATAGAAACCGTATGCTTATACAATTGAGCTTAGTTTGCAATGCCAATTTGCTTGAAGAGGCATTATTATACGCGTATGTTCTAATAGTGAATAACTTGACCAAAGCGCCGCGCCACCTATGCCGATTTTTATTTCTGAAAAGTCTTCCTCGACCATAACGAACAATGTAAAATAATAAAATCGTGAGTTATAGCAAATTAAACAATTTTAGTTTTTCCCATATGTTTGTCCTTTCCCAGTTAACTATACAAATTTTTATTTCCGTAAAAAGCTTATTCCGGCTATGACTGATATTTCAAAAAAGATTAGCCAAATCTGTCCATATTTCTGAAGTCATGCGATTACCAACGAATAAGCATTGCATTTCTATATTTATATAGATTTGAAAAAATATCGCACTTTATATTTCTAAACGTTAGGTACTTTAATTTAATGAATTGCCAGCAAATATGTGAGCAACAATCTAAAGAAACAATATAGGATCTTAGCCGAGTTGAAACTTTCATCCAAGTCAGTAATAAAGAGCTATAGCCATCAATTGTCACATGTAAGCAATAAGCGACAACAACGCGAGAACTTACCTGTTATAGAAGAGCCCTTTATTAGAAAAGTTTTATCCCCGCAATACGTATAGGGCACATGGAAAATAAAACTCGTGTACGTGGTGCAAATAAGACATAACGACCGGCCCACAAAGCTGGGATTACTGTTAACGATAGCCGATACGCCCGCTGTTTACTTCAGTTATTTAGTACTTTGAAAACAATATTTACGGGCATTATAAAAACTTAAGGGTGGAACAACGTATTTATTGTCATAATGTAGTTACAATGACCTTTACAAATGTATAGAGTAAGATACTTGTTTATATTAAATAATTTTTTTTTTATAGTCGCATGTCAAAGTCCGTCACTTTGGCTCAGCCAGCCTGAAAACCTCGACAACTGGATATACACTGGCTGATACCGATGTTTGACAAACCAAAAGAGTCACTGTGACGAGACTATTACGGAACCCGGAAAGCGACACGCCTTGAGCCAGTAATAAGAGTATATAACCTGGTAAATGGTGGTCGCGATTCATTCGGACACAACTGCCATGCCCTACAACCTACACTTCGATTTTTAATTTTTCCTAAATCTGATAGCTTCGTATATCACAAATTTAAATCCGCATCTGTACTATAAATAGGATACCGTGTATTCTACCAACAAATAAAGAAACCACGTGTAAAATAAAACAAAGGTATAGATAACTTTCAAAGTGACGCCGAGAAAGGCAATTATATTGCCTGAAAATAAAGTACCTAGCATCAGAGATTTGCTTGCACATTGGTTATTCAAACAAAATAGACAAAAATATTTCATCAATAAAACCTTTGCAAGCTATATGCAATTAATATAACGTTCGTTTTACGGACTGACAAGTGCTAAATAAATATACTTGTTATTAATCGGACAACCCGAGTGTTGTTTGAAAAGGCCTCTCAATTAATATGCAATTGCAAAAACAATTTTATTAAAGAGATTTTAATAAAGAGGATACTAAACATTGATTAGTACGATGTAAACTATTACGAAGCAATCCTCAAACTATTATAAAGCAGTATATACATGTTAAAATACAATAAAGCTTAAGAGATTTCTTTTTATTGTATGTTTGTTTAAACGCGCTAATCTCTGAAACTACCTGACGGATTTTGAAAAATTGATTTTGTATATGATTGCTAGATTCATAAGGAATAGTATAACTTCACACTACGACCATTAAGAGCGGGGCAGTAAAGAACATCAAGCCATCTGGTAAGCTCGACGCAACTACGAGAAGTTAAACAAAGATAGGCTAAAAAGGCGCGTTGATGGCGGCGCCGTGGAGAGATGGCGAATAAATCTAACATGGGTGAAACCGCGGGGCACAGCTAGTGGTGGATAAGGAACACTGTTGTGTCTGGAAATGTGTGTTCCTGCCCTCGTTTTCGGTAATGTCATTTCATAAAAGCTTATATTTTACGAATATATTACACCTTTAGTAACAGCCAGCGACTTCGTTCGAATAATTACACTATAAAATTTCATAACAATAAAATGTAGCTTATATCTCTCAGGGATAAAGTAACTTCATATTACTGAAAGAACCTTCCTTAATAAATGGGATATAAAATTCTAAAATAATTTTTCAAATCTGACTTGTAGTTCCAAAGATTACCTCTACGTGTACACAAACTTTAAAATAATACAGTTTAAAAGAAAATTGTTTATATTACTATGTATATTATAAAAAAAGTTCCCCCGCCGCGTCTGTTGTCTGAACGCGATAAACTTAAAAACTACCGAACGTATTTTCACACAGTTTTCATCAATGGATGGAGTGATTCATGAGGAAGGTTTAGGTGTATAATTCATTAAGGTTTTGTGTTAATTGGCTCAAATAACACGATGATTGTTGGAAGATGTCGGAAAAAATCATGCCGACTGGGAGCATTACTGGCGTGCGCCGCGTAAACTAATAGAGTTCTATGTATTACTCTGCTCACGTGCAATGCCAGGGCGGGTTGCTAGTTTTACCTATCATTAACAATACTGAGCTAAACTAAATAGTTTAATTTAGATTTTAGTGGTTGTTTATCGGTTTATTAAACGTCGAAAAATTATTTGCATATTCGGTAAATTCAAATGATTACTCATAAATAAATCTACGTTAAAGCACTAGTGAAGAACCTTTGAAAATAAGTGTACCTACTTTAAGAGATAACCTTGATCGAATTCAAATAGCCGTTGTCAATCATAAAAATTCAATACGATTGTCGTATGCTGTAAACGTAACTACTAATGCGAGGCAGGGAAAATGACGGACGGGAAACCATTATCCTGTGAACGCAGCTTATTGCGACCCAGGTTGCCTGCCAAGTTTATATTGTACCGGAGATAATACCCTGTTATTTAACGTCATACCTCACTTATACTGGTCGTTTTTTGTTACGCTGTCGCTTATCATTACTAAAGCATCCACTACGTCGCTACCGTTTACGTTTCGTTTTTAATATCTCTAATGAAAAATATTTCCATCACAACTGGCACTGAAATTATTGGAAATTTAACGAAATCGCTTTTGAAAGCATTGTCTGAAATATGAATAAAGAATGGATCGAGGTCTTTTTTGCATTGTTGAACGGCAATGTGGCGACATTGTGTCTGATAGTAAAATCCATAAACAACGGCGACCACCGAGAGATTGGTATTCATCGCCGGTCGCTACTGTCCTGCCGGCCTGCAAGACTCTCGACAACTGGGTATACACTGGCTGATCCGGAAACACGAGAAAGGTAGGACACAGAGAAATTTCTTTGGAGAACCAACATACACTTTTTTATATTATAAAAGTTGGCAAATAAGCATGCGGTCTGCCTGATGGTAAGCGGATACCGTAGCCTATGGACTATTGTAGTACCATACGTATCACTAGCGCTTTGCCGACCTTGAACCCCTTACCCCAAGGAACTCTGAAAATCCTACTCACCGCAGGAATACAACACAAGGTTATTTGGCTGCGATCTTCTGAAAGATGGAGGTATTCCACCAGTCGAGCTGCCCCAAGTAGAAAGAAATCTCTAAAGAAATTTCTCTGTGCCCTAATTATCTTTTAAACAATTCTACTTTTTATTAAATAATAATATATGTTGTGTTAGCATACATAAATTTATAAATCTACTTTTAAATAGTGTCTTTTATTTGGCGTTGACTTGACTTTCCTTTATTAGACTATTTCAGCAAACTTTGAACTCTCATATTTCATTGCTTACTTACAGTTCAGATTTTCTAAATCCGAACGTTATCTTTTGCCTAAGGACTGGAACGTAAGACCAAGTAACCGAAGCCGTTCTGAGGATCCTCACCCAATTAAAACACAACTTTGTTTCAAGGCCAGATTAGAGAACGGATAAAGATATATAAATGAGTCAATCAATTCCGGCGGATGTCTTGAGAATTTAATTATTGAGTTATTCTTAGAAGTTTACATTGTCTACTTCTGATTGCATTTCCATTTCGGTTGCGTTTTCTTTGCTTAATCCCATATTTTACGTTAATTATACATTTTGAATTAAGTCCACCTCAATCATAGCGTTAAATATTACTACTATAATATTTAAAATACTTTAATAATAAAGGCAAACATAACTTCAATAATTATATTTTAAGTTAAGTATAAATTATTCTTTTTTTTGTATATTCTGGCAATATTTTATAATTATCGTAATTATATTATTATAAGTTCTAGTATTGCAAGTCCTATTGCGTAATGAGAATTATAGTACATTTCACCCTTGCGTAGTAACTACGTTATTTGTAAGAAAATTTGTATCAAATGATACGTGAAAGAGCATAATGTATAGACGTCAACTTTAACGATTTAGGACGGACTACAATGTTCTCTACTTTCCTTTCCTTTTGATGTTAATAAGGGTATTTTTGTCTTATTTTACATATTATATTACGTAAATGCAAATGTAAATAACAGCCTTTTTTATTTATGTTTAGTTATCTTTGTCAACTCAACTAACAGCAGAATTTTCTCGATGAAATGATATAAGAAAAAGAAAAATCTGTTTTTTCTTTATGTTCGTAAATACCATTGATTAGTGAAGTAACGTTCAATAACAAAGGCACAAAACAAATAAACGATCCGTGTCATCGAGTTCTCTGTGAAACTGACATGAAATCTGAACATGTAGGCTGAATGGACTACATGCATCTGGCTTAATAGTTGGTATATCTCGTGATATATTTGGTCTCATAAAGATATAAATGTAACTTTGAATCCCTACGCTTATGTCCAAGTATAAATTTATTGCGTTAAACATATCTGAACACAATTTTAAAAATATTAATGAGATATTATTAGGCAAATATTTTTGTCCTTAACATAAACTTATTTTTAATGAATTCAATATTTAAATTAGGCGTTATTATCAGATTATTCATTATTATATAATGCGCTTGGCATGTAACGATCAGAGTAAAGGACAGTTTTGCCTTAATCAAAGTCATAAGCTAGCAATAACTTTCTCAATATTAACTTTTGCGGGTTATTTTTACTCTCATGAAATTTGATTAATTCGTTTATTAAGTGAAATGATAATAAACGAGATAAGCACTGTATAGAAAAAAAGACGCACGACATAATAATTATGCCTAATGTTGGATTCAAATCTACCTAATATGAGCTATGAATAGATGTTTGTTAGTCCAATTTGGACCGTTAGGCGAACGGTATTGAATAATCATCACGAATAAAATATGTATATAAACGTTTTAATAACCAAAGTTTAATATAAATATATGGGCGAGGAAGCTATGCTTGGTGTCTTGAAAAACAAAACAACACCTATCTAGATAAGCTTGGATAATAAAACAATATGTAAATACCACATTTCATCAAAATCGTTAGAGGTGTTTCCATGAATACAATTGTATTTACTCACTTAATAGTATTACTTTATAAATCTTGATTCAACTGGTATCTTTAGTGTATAAAACTTCCATAAAACATAAAGTACAATAAGCTCAGCAAACTAAATGATGGCTCAGTGGTAGCGTGTACGTACGACTTCGCGTCTAATGACGTGAGTTCAAGTCCTTGAGCCAGTCTTCCATTAGGTTTAGCGTGTTATCATCTTGGGCCACATCGTCACTTAACATCAGGTGAGATCGTGGCCACTACGCCCAAGCTATAACTATAAAAAAATCTTATATCCAGCTTTGAGCAGATTTAGGGTGCAACTGGTAGTCGTTAGGTAATTACAAACCCGATAGGATAGAAAGAAAAATTCTGCAAAAAGGGTATACTAACATTTATTTTACCTGTTTCTATCAGATTAACTAAATGTAGAACATGAAAACAATTGCACCTGGAAATCGGATACAATCTTGTCCTTTTATTGCTTTTATACATGAAACAGCAACGCTCGTAGCGGTCTACGCGGCGCAAATGTAGCAAAACTCGTAGCCGACTACGGCGTAGTGCTGAGATACGACTAATGAGGGGCACTGATATTGTGCCGCTCAGCCGGCGACCGACTGAGGCCTCTATAAATTGGTTTCATGCATATTTATTTATTCAAATATGTATGAATTGAAATCTCCTCGACTGCTGAAATACGGTGCTACTGGCGAACCGAATGAACCAGGCAAATTAGTTGGACAAGCGTGGTAATACTGTTGAAGTAATAATGTAAGGATTGTAGTCAAATGAACGATGGGTTAAATTAATATTTCACATTATTTATCATGTATACTAAGTTATATAATACTAGAAGTGCCCGCGGTTTCACCCGCGTATAATTTAAAAGAAATCGCTGATTGATTTCTTGATACTTTAGTACTTATAGACAATTTTTTATCAGGCGGTCAGGAATATGCGTTACAACTCAACTCACAGCTTGTTCGCACCACAACATCTATAGTCAGAGATTTCAATCGGCCCGAGCCGAGTATTGACTTATTTTAATTTTACAGTATCTCCCTAACTATACGTCCAAATAACGTGCTATAAAGGGCAAACTTTATCTACATAAAATTGTCTTGATGATGAAGTAACTTTCGTTTGTAAGGATTAATATGCCATACCTATTAATAATTCTAATATTACTTTTCAATTTTAAATAAAAAAAATCAAAGTACCTTATTGTGGGTTATGTATAAGAGATAGGTATATAGTATCGAGGACTTTTTTTAGATGTAGTAAAGAGCAACGTTTTCGTAGGACATTGTATTTACGTATCGCTAACCATTACGCCAGCGCACGCGGATAAAGCAGGTCTGATGCGCGCTTTCGTATGATTTACTTAACAAAAATGAATATTTAAGGCTAGATGAGAGGTTTAGCTTAATTCTATATAGCCTATACTACATTACACATGAATGTGGCAATAATATACAAAAATAATTTTTCGAAACAGACTGGTAGTTCCAGAGATTAGCATGTTTAAACAAACAAGCAAAAAACTCTTTCGCTTTATTATATTAGTATGTACCTATTGATAATACATATTATATTAGTGTGTGTGTAATTGATTTCTCGAACTCAGCCCTAATGATTTGTATAAAAAAGGTGTTTACTATTCAAGTTTACCTAGTATTTGAGCAAATATGAAAATTACACTTTACAATTACTACTCAAAACACTATTAATTGATGAACATGTCATTCGTATAAATAAAATCATTAAAAGATACACATTTCTCAATTTGAAATGAGATAAAATTATACGGTTTTCATTCTATACAATGAGCATAGATTATGAAAACATTTTAATAAATATATTCTTCGTAAACTTTTTTTAAAGCTAGAAACTATGGCCATATTTCTCTACTTTCGGGGAAATTGGTCTATAATGAGTAAACTTTTGCTTCTCTAAGTTGTATATTCTTATTTATTTAAATGCTTATAAAAGTGCGCACGCGTTAAAAATTGCCTCTTAATAGTTTTTTGATGAGTTCCCTAGTGCAAAGTTGAGTTTGCAAGACTCGAGACACATTGTTTAAATTTTACAGACTGTATTTTGTTCTTGGTTATCTATTTTAATAAATCTTTAGTTATGACTGTACTCTGTATATGTCATTTTTTCAAAATTTCCCGATATACATCCTATATAACGGACACTGATCACAAAAATGCCCATAAAATATTTGTTGTCTGTCTGTCTCTATTTGTATGTCCAGATTTATCTCAAAAACTGCTCGACCAATTATCATAAAAATTTTTACACGGAAACTTATGTCATTGGTCAATTGATAGACTATAAGAATAGTCTAAAAATTAGTAAAACTAAAATTACGGGATGAAAACGTAAGAAACACGTGCGGAAGGGGGCACCGCTAGTATTATAATAAAGTCGGATAAAAAAAACTTGTACTAGGTATACTTAACTATGTAATAATATGAAGTTATATAATCTTTATTATTATATTATTTCTTTGGTTTAAAAAATTAATGGCCGATTTTACAAAGAAATAAAATAAACAAGTTTAAGTCGTGTTTACGTGAAATTCGACTTGTAAAATATGAACTCTTATCAAAATAAACAATCTTACGGTTATGAGTACTTCATTTTAAGTAAAACGATGTTTATCTTTGCAAATAAACTTAAGTTATGTAGTACACGCGGGGATGCTAGTTTTCCATAATTGGAAACAAAAATTTCAAACTCCCGCAGATGATAAATGAGATGTAACATCTGAAAACTCGAAACTAATTAAACTCGAAGGTACGAATCAATACTTATAAATTAAGACGGTTTAACTTGCAAAGGTAATTGGGCAAAAGTTCATCTCAAATATTGATACTGGTATGACGGCGCCGAATCTACTAAGTCGCTTCGATAAGAACCTTACACACCGATATAATTAGCATTACTAAAATATAAAAACTCTTAGGTATATAGATATATATTAGGTCAGTAGCCAGCATTAATTTGTTCGATTATTGAATAAGTCAATATCATGCCTGATTGTAATTTCAATTTTCATGATGTACTTGAAGTAAAATAAGCTGATAAAAATAACCATGACGTTTAAAGTCGATATATTTCTTTCAATTTCATAATACGTGTTCCAAAATATTATACGTATTTTGAAGCAATGATGGCTCAGTGGTAGCGTGTAAGGAAATCGCGTCGACGGACGTAAGTTCAAATCCCTGCAATGAGCCTGAGCTTTCGGTGAAGGAAAACATCGTGATGAAACCATAGTATGGTGGTAGAGCTTTTTCTAATGCCCGCCTGGCTAGCTACCACCCTCAAATTGAAAATCTGTCGCTAAACACCAATATTTGTTCCAGTGGCTGCACTTGAGAGTCAGTTCTACCACTACTAGGTTTAGTGTGTTACCATCAGCAAAAACTTAAATATAAAAAGAAATATCGTTTCTTATATATACTAAGTTTAAAAGTATTAAAGACTTACCTTTACATTAGCTTTTTAGATATATTGTTATGAAAACAAATTGTGATACTCGTATATTGGATATTCCATTTTGGAAATTGATAATCGGCAATCAAACGCTAGTAATTTATTTTAATAGCATATTATTAATCCACATTGAACGCAGACTAGTTAGGCTTTTCAATTATAACAACGTATTTGAATATTTACAATACCTGTTCATTGTGTATTCATTACGGATTGAAACATATTTTTAAAACATTTGATTACATGCGTTTATGAAAACTAGAAGAAAATATATTTTGCTAGTAAGTTTGTTTTTGTATATATATTATATATTAAAAAAGTACACTCATCCAGTTATAATTTCAATTTCCATGCTGTTGAGGATCTTATTAGTAATCAAAGAATAAGCTGATAAGAAAAGAAAGTCAAGTTTATGTATAAGTTATGTATAACAAGATTTCTGAATATTTTCAAGAGTTATTTTTATTAAATAAATCACAAATGCTGTTAAATTACTTTTGAAAATCCTTACTTTTGAAAAACTTGACGTTTAGAGATTATAATTTGTTCAATAAATTACACGTGTAAATATAATTGTATGTGTAAGTAATCAAGTAAACATAGTTTTAAACTTTAGATCTACATACCAATAATAACTAATCAGCGCGTCCACATACATAACTGTGTTTTACGAAGGATCTACTGATGAGTCGCCTGCATAGTGAATGAAGAAATCTATAGGTTATAATAAAAGCAATACTTTTAAAAAATATTATGTATACGTTCCTTAACAGTCGAGCGTTGGCTCTCAAAGTTACGTTATATTCTTTCGCTTACTTTATATTATTTAGCTTTGATATATTCGCAATTTAAGTTGCCTGAAACTCGCTGGGAGAGCGGCCATATTAAATTATATATTTTTTCCTACTCACCAGCGAAAGCAAACGAATGGAGACTACAAACAGAAAATATAACCAGATGAAAGAAATCTTGCGCAGTACTAACTTCAGTACAGTTGGGAGTTTGTTTGTATATATAATTAAACCAAACCATGTTTATTTTTAAACAGCGTCTAACTTACATCGTTAACTTTTTTATATTATTTAGAAATGAAGGAATATTTATTATTGATGTTGTTAGCATGCTAGGAATATCTCGGTAGCGTAGCGGTCTGGCTTATAACCATAGTGTTGGAGGGTACCAAGGTACGATCTTTGCCAATGTTGGCAACATTAAAGATCTCTCCAATAGAATGTTATCTAGCTGTATTAATTATAGTGCGATGAGTATACCATATATCCATACAAAATTCATGTAATCTATATAATGAATAAATTATTAAAAAAATATTTTTTTCCTACACTAATCAACTTATTCGGTCTAATTGTATAATAAATAACTTTTTTCTCCTATTTTATTTTGATGATTAAGACAGCACTCGAACATAATCTTTTTTTTGTGTATTGGAATTGAATATGTGGTTGGCGGTTTGTGATTGGTTCCGGCGTATGCGTCCACGCCACACCGCGTTTCTATAGGCGTGAAGACAGTAGAAGAAAAACATCGAAAACGTATCGGCCAGCGGCTTCACGAGCTCGGAATAAAACTTGAATATATTGCTTAAAACTAATTGTGCGGTGAGAAACAACATTCATAGTGTCTCGATAGTGATAACAAGTCAAGCAGCAGCTGTGGAAATACCCGTATCAAGGGTAAGATCTGATTCTCACCAATTGGTCGAGCACGCCTTGACTGAACCAGCGTTGACCCATTATCGCGTGGGCTGTAGGTATGTCGCCACATATTCCTTCGATACATGTATATTCATTCAAAATTAACTCGACCGTTCACCAATACACTTGTATGATGGATTAAGCCGAAATGTATGAAAAGAATCCGAAGCGGCGATGGCCCAATCTTCGAACACCGCGTTGATCGACATGGGTTGAAATCCTAAAATGAGCCTCACCTTTCGGTGAAGGAAAACATCATGATTAAATCATATGAAAGTGGTATGGCATTTACTACTGCCCGTCTGGGTAGCTACCACCAATAAGATAAAAATCTTTCGGCAAGCACATTTTAGGTAGGTTTGTGTACGGTAGCTATACATGAAAGCCAGTCCATCTAAACTTAGCGTGTTACCATCTTAGGCCAAATCATCATTTAACCTCAGGTGAAATTATGGTCAAACGGAAAACCTATGAAGAATAAAAAAACGCTAAAGCTCAGAAGTAGGATACTGAAAGAGTTGGTAAAAGTTCGAAATATTAGACTCACGAATACTTAACTAAAACTGATAAATAATGGATGGAATTACTAATAAAAGTGAATGCCAATTATGCGTGTCTTTTAAATTAGACATTTTATATTTTAAAATAATTTGCTAAATTTATAAGTAAGTTTGGTTTTACGTAAGTATGTGGTATGAATGAAAATAAACTTTACCTACTTCAAGAGTTTCGATTCTAAAGACTCTTAAGTTTTTATAAAAGCCGTTTAGCAAAGATTGCGCCTCCGTTAGTTATTCTAAAGTTAAAGTAGGAATATTAAATTTTATCATGTTATTATTAATAATTACTACGATTATATCACACGCTACACGTTTCATTAAAGTATGATACATTTTTGTTTGTTAATATAGATTTTTTATATATTTTATTTTCTTCTTTTCACGACGACTGTTTCTGGCCACTAATGAATATATATTTTTATAAAAAAGGTAATTTTGCATTAAGTGCAAATGTCTAATTCTTCGAATATTTTGTAATGCAGCCCTAAGACTGTGAGATTACGCCATAATTACCTTTATACCAATGTGGATAGGGAAGTCAGAGGCCAAAGCTGGTTGCGGATGAAGTGCCGGCAGCAGCGGCAGTGGTAAGGAACAGGACATCATAGTTACGCCAACCTGAAAAATAAATAATATTATAATAATATTTTATTGATGACTCATCTGTAGATAAATTTTCAGATAAAAGGTGGTGTAAAACTTTTGTATTTTTTTAACCTATTAAAAATTATTTGAAAGTAAAATTACACGAGCTGTAACATTTTGGGATATACTAATATGTAAAATTACTGGATATTAGGAAAAAAAAGTATGCAAATGACAGTTTTAATGAGCGGCGCGCATTGCGACATCTGCTTATATAATTTAGGGAAGGCATCCTAACCGTGAACAGATAATACTTGTAAATGTAATGGCTGTATCACAGATTCGAAGTGCACGTATTTTTATCTCAATTTATATTTCACAACAAAAAGAGAAAGAAGAGAAAATGCATTATAATAACATCTGTTATAGCATTACGGTAGTTAATATATTTTCCGTTGTAAAACTTTTCTTATCCTATTAGACATATTTTACTTACACGAATTTTGTACAAACACATTTGTAACTGACCAACTTACTTTGATTGCATGTAGATTTTAATCTGATTTTATTTTTACACATCAACTATGATGTTTTTACAGAAAACAATATTACTAGGAACCCTTCGTAATAAATGCATATATCATTTAAAGAAAACCATTCATTTAGCTAGTTAAATCATTCTAGTTCTCAACTGGATCGATAGCATCACACACGTAGTGAAAAGCCCGTAATGTTGATTCGTTTGAGCGCTTCTCATTTATAGAAAATCGTACCTATCGTCTTTCACCGTTGTCTTTACAAGTCGACGTGACGGTAATTTTCAAAACATTGTCATTATTCTTGATCCCTACTCTACATTATATTCAAATGCAATGCAGTCGTTGTGACGAGCTCAAATAAATACATAGTTTATAATGTGCGATATAACGTTGGGAACAATTTAGTTAGCGATGAATTCAAAAAGCCCGTATAAACTCGGGATATACGCCTCTCTAATATTCCGTGTGGGCCGGTGCGTCCGTTGAAAATATTATGAATAATATATCGGAACGAAAAGCGAACCGGTCGCCGGAGATCACCCCGCGCTGCCACTGAGCGTGTTTTACCGCTTGACAAATATGAGCAGCTAACAAAACGGACAGCAGTGAAATAATTTATATACGAATTCGTATTTAAATAGTTGTTATTCTGTGTTACTTACACGTGTAGTTATTAGAATTTTTTACGGAATTACTAATTACACGGGGAGAGGTAAAATATTTTGAGGAATGAAACATCGCCACTAAACCAATTCCTGCCGCAAAGCAGCAGTATTCGAACTAATGTACGATGTAGATGGCAACTCGGACTAGCAAAAAAAAAAAATAACTTAGTCACCTGGAGCAGCAACCTTTTAGGACTGGCCTCAGGTCGGCGGTCCATTCGATGTTGTGTTATAGGCTACATTAACCACCTTACATCAGGTGGACTGCATGCCTATTTGCTACTTTATATCATAAGAAAAGTCAATAATACTATGAAGTCGATATACGTTTTAACTGAGTTTTTGAAAAAAAAAAACTATTTTATTTTTTGTATTTTAAAGCTTTATAATAATAATATTAATACTCAATTGGTAAAACTCTTAAACTAATTTTTTTATCAATTATACATAATTGAAAAATGATAATATTTTAAAAAGAATCACATGACTACGAATGCGCCACGATTGGTCGCCAGGATTGTGACGTCATAATATTAAAAGAATTTCATCGATTATGAGTCAAAACACTGTATCAGCTGTGTGCTATAATTTATAGAAATTAACATTGTGACGTCACACGCGCTCAGGTTTGTTCGGAAACGATCGGCGAGTTTTCGCTACTGGATTGATTTTTTTTTTTAATTTGATATAACTTTTAAATGATAGGGAAAAAAGCTAAAATAGTTTATAAAACTTTTATATGTGTTCTTTTATAAAAAAAAAAACCAAAAACTCAATTGCTTCTAAACTTAAATATAAAATACAAATTGTAAGGAACATTACAATATGAATACCGCTAGTATTGTATTCTATCGACTGATCGTTACCGGTAAGGGCTGTCAATTACCGAGTGTAAGGATTGGCAGATAACATTTTAGAGCTTGAGACACCCTAGTCAACCTCAGCTGTATGTGGTGCACCCTGATGAGTAACGAACGAGGAAACGGCGATAGCGCGGTGATAGAGCTGTACAGCTCGACTAATTAGTAATCACCATGAAAGTGACGGAAAATTCGTCATAGTGCGTCTTATATGTGCGTCGCATTTCGGGATGATTCGGTGCATATCCAGTTTTGCATGGTAGCCGCGACTGGCGATGGATTAGCGGATAAAGCGGAGGTCGCCACAATCTCACCTGATGTTAAGTGACGATGCGGCCCAAGATGATCACGCTAAACCTAGTGGAAGACTGGCTCTCAAGTGCAGCTGCCGGAATTCACCTATTGGTGCTTGGCGAAAAATTGAGGATGGTAGTTAGCCAGGCGGGCATTAGAAAATGCCCTACCACCATGCTATGGTTTCCTCGCGATGTTTTCCTCAGGCTCATTGCAGGGATTGGAAGTCACGTCAATCGAAGCGAAGTCGTACACGCTACCACTGAGCCATCATTGCGTTCAAGGTACTGTGCATACCAACAGGCAGACTACGTTCACTTTGCCGTGCTAACTATAAAAATTATTTAAAACGTTACAACCAAATACCCTATCAGTATTCTTATTAGATCTTTATAAGTTACTGATTGATAATCTGATGTCATTGATATTTATCTCAAAAAAAATGTAAGTTATACGGCTAGGCAAATAAATAATCAAGCGACGATACAATATCGATATGAATAGGGCTTAAAGTTTTAATGAAAATGGCAAGTTACGTTGCCCTGGGCAGTCCCGGGCATCCTTAGTAGATCCGTGGCACAAATTAAACTACAGATTAATCGAAGGAAATAAACATATTAATTCCTATATATCTATCTCATTTGTTTTTTGAAGCCAGTATAGCTTTCTAACTTCTTGATGATGATTCAAGAGGATTCTTTTTTTAGATATATCAGTATTTTATTACTTTGTTTTATGTTAATATCTTAAAATAATTTAAACATGAAAATGTTTAAATGGACATTGGTAGTGAATTTATATATAAGGGTGTCCGTTATTTGCCAAATCCGCTTTTTCCACTTGGGTATCATTTCATTACCATACATTTAATACGGGTCGTAGCACACATACTATATATTTAATAACTAATCAAATACGGGTATTATTGTTTCTGCTTCTATTATCCGTTTGTATGAAAAACAATTGACACACGATTAAAAACTTGACAAGTATTTATATATGTGCAATTTTGATATACCTACAGGAAATCTTCACGCTTGATTTATACATTTTTAATGCAGTCTCTGTATTAATAGCTACTTTTTATTTGAAGTAGTACAAAAAAAATAAACAAAGCTTTTTCGGTTTTTATGCCCCGAAGTTGTTTTTTTTTGTGAATATAATATTATATGTAGAAACAGGTCAAAGCACAGGCCAGAAATTTCGACTTTGTCAACACTTATTATAGGGCCAAAAAATAAAGTTTGGACTCCAAAATGAAAATATTAACTGTCGCGATGGTCGAAAGGTTAACACCGATGAAATATTGATCCCATGTCAACAGCATGCCCAAATAATTATTTCTTATTACGCATACGTTTACTAAATTGAACCTAATTACTGAGAATATCGGTTGAAGTTAGAAAATTTGTTCCTTTGAGAATTTTGAATACAGTACTTACAGTATTTATAGATATTTTAAACACTGATAGTTTGTGGGCTGCTGTAGACCTGTAAGATTTAAAATAGGCTTCTCTTGAAAAAGCTTTTGCCCAGTTATGATATATTTACAGGTTAGCACTATTATTATATTACCATTAAATACTTTTTTAATTTAAAAATGAACCATACAAATAATACAATGTTATATGATTCGGAAAGGACATGAAGTTTTAATGGAAACGTCGACGGGATCCGGGATCCGGGATATGGGAGATCCTGAGGGTTCTACGTTTCAAATTAATTAAACTATACAGTAATTGAATGTTACGAAACGAATTAATCATAGAACGAAATGCTATTTGTAAAAGAACAAAATTGTATGCCCGATTAATATTGAAATATAGATTCAATCCGAGGTAAATTACATGTCAATTCAAAAACCACAGAAGAGGCTTATGACGCTTATTCCGGTAAGACTTAACTACATGTTTCGTTGGTTTGATTTCATTTGATTTTCTCCTTGCATAAGAATATTTTTATGTTGAATTAACAGCTGATCTATATTTTTTATATAACTTCTTATAATCACATAAAATAATATCGAACAAAAGATGATTGCATTTGACAGGAGAGGTGCGAATCAAAATGGATGTATGGTGTAAGTAAATGGATAAGATTAGGAATGATTATATCAGGGAAAGTTATTTTAACTGTGGCGTACTTATTAACCTATACTAGGTATTGATTTTACGTAGGTACACAGAATAAGCAATATGAACATTCTTTACTTTAAAAGACTACTACCCTAAACAGTAAAGAAGAATTTAAATATAAAAATAGATAATAGTAGACATATTATTTCATAGGGCAAGTATCAAATACTTACGTCATTAGAAACTTGTAATATGATTATATTATTAACATAGAATGGACCCGTGATCGGGTAGTAAATAATATTTGGAGGCATTATATGTAATGGTGTGAATCATCTCAGGAAGTATGAAATGCCAATAATATATAAGTGTAGGTATTTCATTATAAGCGATTAGCCCACTTAAAGCAAATAAACGTTGTTTGCATATAAAGTAAGGTTTTCTATGATTTAAAGTGTATTTAAATCATAAAATATAATAATACTATCAGGTCTTGCAGAAGTTGTTTTGCCCGGTTCAGCACTAAATAACTCGACCACAGCGCCACCTATCGTGTTCAAGGATAACATAAAAATCTTCTACATGAAGAGACACAGATCTACCAAATTTTATGATGCTAAGTGAAACGGTTTTAGAGTATACCAATCACTTATATCAACATCAATGTATATATACTTATGTATATAAAGATTATTTTGAGTAGTAAGTTTATTTTGAAGATATTTTGAGTAGTTATTGACTCGGCGGCTACAGCGCTACCTATCGGATCCTAACATAGCTGTGAACCATCGCGTGGATAAAACAAATATATTATGAGAATATGAGCTCAATCAGTCAGAAGTTACCCGATCACTAACAGGCGCACAATATGAATAGAATAGAATATAAATCATAAAAGAATAATATTCATATAAAGTAGAAGCCACTAAGTATTATATTTGCATAATCACTGATGTAGAAAGTCCACGCTTCGATATCATACGAGTATATCCACGGAGTAAAACCGCACTCTTGAACTATTCAATATACCTTCAAGTTGTTAATATGACAGTTTACCTAACTCCATTAATTACATTAGTTAATATACTAATATAATTTAACGGAGTTAGTTAACTATGCTGTTGGTCGCGAAGCTTCAAGTTTTATTTTCCTAATAAAATATAATACGCATATTTTAAATTACTCAAACGTTTTGGAGCCCTTTATTTTTCAGAATAAATTAATTTATCCTGATTTTATAATACTTTTTCTTTTATTATAATATATTTTTTTTGTATCATGATAGGGAGAGTAGTACAACCTGTTCAATTTTCGTCTGCGGAAGCAACTGTTTCTGTCGCAAAGCAACAGTTATCGCGCAGCTGTGTTATTGGCAACACATCTCTCACTGGTAAGAATGATAAGGCACAGAATAATCTTTTGGAAGATTTCCCTCTACTTAGGGCAGCCGGATTGCTGAAATAACTCCACCCTTCAGACTATCGCATTCAAATAACCTTGTGTTGTGTTCCTGAACTCCTTGCGGAAGGTTCAATTTGTTCGACAACATGTTAGTGATACATATGATGTTACAAGAGTCCATAGGCTATGGTAACCGTTTATCATCAGGCTTGGATTATGCTAGTTTGCCGAATTGTATAAAAAAATATTGGCACACTAGGCGCTCCAGGTCAGTCAGGTCAGGTCAGGCTTCCCAACCTTCAGAGTACGGTAATTTTTGTATTGAGTTATTATTATCTATAGATCCCATGGAACATTTAACATTAGGTGATCTGCGTGCCTGTTTGCCACTTTTAAACATTAATACACATATTATACAAGCTCAGTCTTAGGGTATTAGTGACTTGAATAAGTTTTTATAGCTACACATATGTTTATTACTAACTCAAAGATAGTGGATTTGCATAAAATACGATGGAAAGAACTTGACGAGGTGTTCACTAATAAGTATTATGGGAAAAGGAAATGAATGTATTTATAAATCATCATAATATACGTCTAATATTAAAAAAATTGTAATCAATAAAATGACTGCATTATACGTGACGAAATTAATTTATACATCCTATAATTAACAAACAACTACTTCCATTCCTCAGCCTCCAATCAATTTCAGCCTTCCATCAATGAAAGAATTGGATCAGTAGTTCCAGTAATTACTTCCTACAGACATTCATAACATAACATTCCTATTATTCAGAAATACATACCTCTTCATAATATTAGTATATATAATGAATCCATATATATATCATCTATAATTGAAATTCAAGTATAAACACAATTTCAATACCCTTGCCGCTTTTAAATAATTAATTCTAAGGAGAAACGATTGGCTTTCTATAATTTTGACGGATCCAATTATTCCATCGCTCTTTTCTGAACATTGGATATCCTCGAAATCAATTAATTAACTATCGGTTTAATTAAATCATTTTGACTTTGTTAAATTGATTATTTCTAATAACGCCTTAGTTCCATGTTTCAGTATAACTGTGGTTGTTAACACATTTTATTTTGAAATTGATATTAAAACAAATTTAATACTGGTTTGTTTTTTCTTTTAAATAAATAAAATACATATAACTCTTATAATGCTGTCTTCTGGTCGGGTGGTAGGACTCAAGAATAGTGGTTAGAGTACACCAGGTGTACCATCCGTTGTCGTGCCACGCTTATGCGTGTCGCATTCCTGGACTAGCCGATGTAAATGTAGTACTCAAGCGAGGTGGTAGGTCACGATCACCGTGATAAATGCACAGAAAATGCATTAAATACAATGATAAATTCACAGTGACTCTTGACTGCTTTAAGGGATCAGTCAGTGTATGTCCAGCTGCCGGCGATGAATTCAACATCTCTCTGTGGTCGCCGTTGTCTTTGAATTGTACTTGTTTACCATCAGGCAAAGTGCCGTCACTTTTCCCGTGCTACGATAACTTCACCTACACGTGGTGCACCTTGCTGATCAATGAACGAGGATATGGCGATAGCGGGATTTTGCAGGCCGGCATAACAGTGGCGACCGCCTATGGATTTCCGATCCCTTGGTGGTCGCCATTGCGTTTGGATTATATTGTGCTTACCATCAGTTATAGTACCGTCAATATGCCGAGCTACTATAAAAAAAAAACCACAAGAAACAAACACTTTTCTCATTTAAAAATTATAATTGACTTTTCTAATCTCAACTCGTAACTTTGCTGATAAGGGGAATAATAACCGGAACTAATCGCACTATTGTGGACAAACAAGCCCGCAATGCATTTCTTGCCGTTGCAAACAGTAAGTACTATTCCTTAAGAATTAAACTTCTAAGCAGCAAGTTCGCGATTAAGTTGCAGTCACGCTGCCATAGTTATGTGTAGTAAGACCTCTGCGTGACTGTAAGATATGATATTTCCAACATTCCGTAGCGATGTGTTATTGTATTTATTTCTCTAGTAACAGTTCGCGAATCACCTAAAACACTTTAGTATTGATTAAATTTGACGTCGTTAAAAGCAGTGTTGCACCCTCGCCCTCACTTGCTAATTGAAGCTATATAGACAGAGTAATTTGACACAAATTTCAGAATAAAAGTGTATAATTAATATTTACACTCTGCCTTTGCGTTAATCTGTGAATGTAATTTCTTTTATCCTTACATGTTTAGCATTTGGCCACAATCTCACCTTATGTTAAGAGACTAGTAGAGAAAAAAACTAAAAAAATAATCCAATATTATAGGAAATTAATTATAAGTGTTTATTCTTACAATATGAATATGAAACCTTATCAAGTGAAAAAGTTTTACATTCCAAAACCTATGTAGGACATATTACATGTTTAGCTTATCGCAGTCAATCTTACAGTAACTTCACTTACAGTAAATAAACGGACGGCAAGTCGACCCAACTTTCGTTGGTTGTTTCAATAATTTTCCTGAATTACATTGTATTTTTTTTATCGCTATAGGTTTGGCGTAGTGACTACAATCTCACCCGATGTTAAGTGACGATGTAGCCCTAGTCGATAACACGCTAAACCTAGTGGAAGACTGGCTCTCAAATGCAGCTTTCGGAATACACCTGTGCTAGGCGACAGATTTTCAACTTGAGGGTGGTAGCTAACCAGGCGGGTATTAGAAAAATGCCCTACCACCATGCTATGGTTTCTTCACGATGTTTTCCTTCACCGAAAGATCAGGCTCATTCCAGGGATTCGAACTCACGTCAATTGACGCAAAGTCGAACATACTACCAGTGAGCCATCATTGCTTCAAATGTCTATGTCGCTAGCTATAACATATTCAGCTTGACAAGAAGTTGACAAAAACTGAAAACTTGTCACCGACATGAATATAGGCTGAACATATGCATTTAATAATTTTAAGATTTAAGAAAATTAGTAATTCAGGTATGAAGTACAATTATTATCAAATAAATAAATTATGATCAATTATGTTTGATAAAAAAAATACCTACAGCATATTTACAAACATTAAAATATATCATTAATTTTGTAAAGATTCAAAATTTCTTGTCAATATCAAAGAACTCGACATACATAAATATGGAAAGACGCAAATATAATTCGTAAAGCGAAGCATAATTAAGCTTTTAATCGCTTTTAATGCAGTAAGAAATATGCTGTTCCGACCCTTAAATACATATTTCGCAAAATACTAAAAGTTATGACTTTAAATATTTACTGAATTAGTTTAATAAATCTCCTTATTATATTCGCCAAATATTCAGCACCGTAAAAGCGTTATTTCGTTATGAAATCTTTGCCGCCTATTCGAGCCTAATTAAAACGATTGAAATATTTCATAACGAAGTGAAAAACGCATTAAAAGTTTATCGGCTAGCCGGCGGGAGGCGAAAACCTCTCTTACAAAACAATAACAATGCCACCACAGATTAAAATATTAGTTTCATGAAACGAGAATCGTGAAGCCGGTGATTAAAATGAATATTCATTATCATTTATAATCCATTTTCAAATCAGTATTTAACAGTATTTTGTAACTCTATAAAAATAAGTGTTGGATTAATATTAAGAATCCTATAACTCAAGTAAGAAAGAATATTCAGAATATTAATTTTAGGTTATGTATTTCCTTGAAGAATTATCTTTAGATTAATTACTATTGCGTCGATATACTTCGTCATAAATCTTAATCTTAAAATTTTGAATTCGGTATTGCTATCTCTATATCTAGTCATCTGATCTATCTTTTAAAATAAAACCTCACAAGTAAGCTCTTCAAGAACCCCAATAAACTATCATTACGATACGGGAGCTCTGAAAAATGAAATATTCTTTATATTTTTATATTAGGAATTTCTTTCTGATCTCAACTAACTTTTACATAAGACTTTTCAAGATGCGTATCAGGGATAATACATGAAATATATTGATAGACTAGCCGTGCCCACGACTTCACTCGCGTGGACTGTAGAATGCTGTCGGTATTGCGGTGACCGCGCTTCAACCCAAAGCGGTCGCCATAATAAAAAAGCGTATTATTTATTTGCGCGGAACCTTAATTATTTTTCTAGAACAAAAGTAGCCTAAGTTACCCTCTATAACATCAACTATCTGCCAGTGAAAGTCCCGTTAAAATCGGTCCAACCGTTTCGGAGATTAGTCGGAACAAACAGTAAATTTTTTTTGTTTTATCATAAGTTATATCATACAAAATTTCAAATTAATTTAGTAAAAGCTGTTATTTTGACATTCAAATTGACAATTCAATTCAGTATAGATTACTGCTAAATTGTATATTATTTAAAATACTGTAATAATACACAAAAATAATATTTTACGGAGCTCTATTATAACATGGAGCCGACATATTAATTTTGCAATGTCATTGTTTATAAATAAAAAAGAAATAATATGTAAAAATAGTTAATTTTCCACAGAAATAAATATAATACACTAAATACAGTGAAGTAAGGTACTTTTTAGAAACAAAGTTACCTCAATTAAAACCATGAATCTGTGTTATTTCTTTTCCCTGTGACATTGTGTTGTCATAAATTAATTTGTCAACTTATATTGCGGTCCCGGAAATCTTCAATTCCATGAGCTTTTCAATTTGACTAGGAGCTTTCTGCGTGTGACGTACCATTGTCTTATTTCGTTATTTTTATTATCTCGACAAGATTTAATATTATCATAACAATGTTACCTAGCCTCCTCTTTGGATATTAATTTTCATTCAACGTTGAGATTAATATTTCTTTTTGTACCGAAATTGAAGAGTTCGTAACAAATAGAAGTTATGATCACTTCTTCTCCTAACAGCTAATGTTTTATCTCCCGACAAGTTTCATCTTCTAATTCATTTTTTTCCATTCCAACCTGAATACTTCGTTTTGAAACTCTGCTGTGCAAGCTGTGCTATTTCAGACGGTAATTGTCTGCTTCTTGATGACAACTGTTTTCTTACACAATTTTGCCAAAGTCATGTAAATATAATATTTTTTCAATTATCTCTACCAATCTTCAAACATTGGTAACGACATCGATCTATCTATCACCTACCATCAACCCCCCCCCCCCGTGTACTATTTTTAACCGCGTACTTGTTTCGTCACGCGCTCTCTCGGCGGTTGAGTTTTTATTGTTCCAACGTACCCCACGCTCCCGCTGAGTATAACACCTAGAAATTACGCGAACCATCATCGAAGGTTCTTTAGACGGCTGTACGAGACGCTCTGGAGCACCAGCTGTTCCCAGAAGAAAGGGAATCAGGTCAATACACGACGTCCTAATTTTCCTTATTATCGCAGCTCCGCGCCATTGTGGCTTATACTTTGGGCACTTCGCGTGTCCAACCATAACTAACAGGATGCCAAAAGGTGACCACGTTTGGACGCCACGTTGAACGAATTCGGAAAGACTTGCACACTTTCAGTGCTGGAAAAGTTCATGATACAACCATAGTAAAGTGGCATTTTCTAATTTCTGTATATTGACTGAATGAAATAATTTCTCATACATAATTAATACAGGCGAACACAAATATAGGATTAGCTAATATCATATATAACATGAACTTGTAAGACAAACGTAGAACTGACATTGGTACAGCTTATTACTACATCAAGTTTAGACCAACATTTACCCTTAGGACAAATACTCGCAAACTCAGCATGGATTTCTCTAAACAGCGTTAATTATACAGACGGATAACTAATTTAGCATTGTGATTGTTCTTGAAACAGTTTGAATAATGCGATACGTAGAGCTTTACACTAATGTTGGCATTTGGTTACGTATGCTTTATTGTTTGCAATACAAAATACGTATTTACTTCTAATTTGATTTTAGTAAGTGTAAAGTTTAGAGCAAATACTTATTGAATAATAACAAAGCTAAAAATCATGTTATAAGATTATTATATTAACAAAAATATATGTATGCGCTTTGATAAACTTTACGAGAATCTAAGATTGAGGATTTTTAAATTTGATCCCGATAAAAGTACTTTAATACCTTAAGTCCTGAAATTTTAAAATCGCCTAAATCATCATTTCAGTCGAAGGGCTTCGACTGCTGGACATAGGCCACTCTCAAAGATCGCCATAACGACCGGTTCTGCGTTGTTCGCATCCAGCAGGTCCCAGCAACTTTCATCAGGTCGTTAGTCCATCTTGTGGCAAGTGTACCCACGCTGCGTCTTCCGGTACGCAGTAGCCACTTGAAAACTGTTTGCCCCATCTATTCTAGGATTAATGTGTCTCGCTCACTCACTTGATTCTAGCAATCCCTAGGAGTATATCGGCGAGTTTGGTTCTTGTTAGAATATTCTCATTTCTGATTTCATCATGCAAAGAAGCTTTAAGTTTTTATATGAGGCCCATAGTTAGCAACCACGTCTTATTACAGTAAGTAATCATTGGCAAGACACTGATCAAAAAATTGTCTAGGGACATGTCAAGTGAACTTTTCAAAATATTTGAACAAAATGGTTAATTTCATAATATAATGGTTTGGTCATGTAGACCGAATATAAATGATAAACAATAATTATATAATCTAGTAAAGTAGACACTCACTCTCGCATTTAGAATAGTAATAGATAGTGATCATTTTAAAAATCGTTTAATTGTAAAAAGTTTCCAAATTAACATCAATATTTAATATGTAAAACTTTACATTATTGTATAGAATCCATAAATGTTTAAATATATATATCTAATTTTATGAATGTAGCGCCATCACGTACAAACGTTAAACCTAAAATTTTACTACTATCGACAATAAAAGTCCTTATTACACATATATTAGTCTCCGTTTGATTTACATACATTGTTTGAACAGTTACTTAGTTCGCTCCATCAAAATGCAACTTTTAATATAAGAGCTCCTGTAATGGAATTTTTCACCACGGGTATACCATCATTTCGTTTAAGCGCAATTGCCCCGGCAGCCATTATAGAGGTAATGTGTTTTTCCACCAGTTTCATGTAGATCAGAATTTATAATTTTCTATTTAATGCATATTACGACACGGTCAGTATTTTGAATCGATTTCTAATTACGATCGTTTTACGTTTAGTTTATATATTGCGATTTCTTACAAATTTCACAAAATGTAATGTTCCGTAATTCTTTGGCCAAAGTTACCTAATATTATTAATTTCTCCCTACATAAAATAAATAAATCTGTAAGCATAACCAAGAAGGGCAAACTACAAATTGATTGTTGAATGCGTAAAGTATAACGTTTTGACTTACATCAATGTCTGACACTTGAATACGAAGACGGTCTACACACTGAACCTCAAAATGCTTTTCAAATGATCACCAGACCGGCATTTTGAACTTCTTCAGTACAGATTGTCGGGAAATGTAAATAATATAAATTCTTAAACCAACTACTCGTATTATGAAATCTAGCTGCCTTGCGCACATTTCTTATATTATAGAATGTTAACAATCTAATAACTGTCATGTAAATTAAACAGATTGTTAATATACAGATGGCGCCTGCTACATGTAGTATATATTTTCATTAGGAATATCATACTCATTTTCCACTATAACTCGTATTATAATCATTTTTTAAACACTTTTGAGAATATACAGAGACAGGAATGCAATTCGATATGAATTTTTTAATCAATGTATTTAACAAATCACTAATTATAAACTATTTGTACATATTTTGTCAATATAAGCTTTAAAATGAATAATTAATATTAAAGAAGAATTAACGGAGATATGCTGTTGCCCGGAAAATAACAGTTTTGAGAAATAATCTATACTAGCTGTGCTTGCGGCTCCGCTCGCGTGAACTACAAAATGCCGTTGGGCGTGAATCGTGTTGCCCCTGCTCCCACCTGCCACCCACGGCGGCCACACGCCGGTTATTTTATAGACAAAAATGCTTATTGTTGGTGATCCTTGGTGCTTATTTCTTACATTACTTTATGTAACAAAAAGTATCCTATAACCTGTGCATAAATTAGAAAAAATAGCATGTAAATCGGATGAGTGGTTCTCACTTGAAATGAACATAAACGGATAGACAGACAGAGTGACGTTGAGTTTTATAACATGTATAGATAGATTTCTTTATCGTTACAGGTTTGTCGTAGTGGCCACAATCTCACCTGATGTTAAGCGAAGATATGGCTCAGGATGATAGCACGGTAAACCTAGTGAAAGGCTGGCTCTCAAGTGCTGCTGCCGGAACACAGCTATTGGTGCTATTGGCGACAAATTTTCAATTTGAGGGTGGTAGCTAGCCAGGCGGGCATTAGAAAATGCCCTACTACCATGCTATGGTTTCCTCGCTTTGTTTTCCTTCATCGAAAGCTCAGGATCATTGCAAAGATTCGAACTCACGTCAATCGACGCGAAGTCGTACCCGCTACCACTCAGCCATCATTGCTTAAAATTCATGATTAATTTCAGTGTTGTTTCTTAATCTGCAGTCTACACTATACATCTAAAAACAAAATGGAGGATCCACAGTTATCTTCATAGAATAGCAATAGAATTACATTACGACGTACATGAATAACAAGATAAAGGATCTATCAAGGTGAAGATGGGAAAGGCATCTCAATATTGCATCGATACACGTGTGGTATCAGTATATAAACTGATTTCCACCCACGTTTGTATCGGATTAATTGCATAGGCATTCTCCACGCGGCTCACAGGGCTGGTATGTCAATGAAAGCAATTACTCGCACCATAAACGTATGTTCACCATCACTGAATAAGCAAATCGATTATTTAATAAATACTCCAAATAAACTAATATAGGATGTGTATAATATGTATAATATATTTCATAATCAGATTTTTTACTTGATCGAATTTGATAATCTTGGTTGTTAAAAACAATGTTTTCTTCTTCTTCTTCCTAACTTGGCAACCAGTCCTCTTTATTGACGACCATTACTGCTATTATCGAGTGAATATAGAGTCCTGTCTGTCTTATGCTAACTTCAGTATCCTAACAAGATGGTGGCCCTCTTTCCCTTTTTAGAACTTTCTAGGGAGTTTATGTGGTATCTCTGAATTCATAGTTTATGTTATTATTTCCAATCCACTTCACTTGTGCACCCAAGCTTTATTATGCGAAATGCCTTCCGTATTACACAATATAGGGTCTAAAGACTCACATATATGAATTATAAAAACACTAAATGATAGTTTGAGATCCCGACAAAAACTCTAAAAACAATTTATACAAAAATCAAATGAGATCAATATTTAACAAATCTGTATTTAATCTACCGCATTTTTTGTTGTTGTTATATAAGTAACTTGACAGTTTTGTGCAATAATAGTAATACTGGTGAACAATAGCGAAAACAGAAAGGCAAGCCGCAATTATTTCAATCTATAATCACCGTGAAGGTCCAATGGTTAACCGGATAATATATACATGAGACATAACTATATGTTTATGTACGTATACAGAATGTTCATGAAATATGATGCTTCAATTGAGAGGAATTTCTCATTCGAAACTCCATGTCTTTATGTGGACATGTTCTTTATAATAATGTACACATTTGTTAATGCAAAGGTAATGTAAAAATTTAGATAATATGTGAAATTATTCTAAATGTTTTTGTTCCTTTTACACATACATGAATGATGGATTGCTCGCCAATAGCCGGATGGCAGCTCGAAACATCCACTCCATCAACATGGAAAAAGCGACTTTACGGACGCGTCTACCGGCTTCATCCATCTAGGGCTTAAGGTCTAACTTCCTTTGCATGATCACAAACAATTTCTTTTACAAAGATGTAAACGCCAATCGATGTGTCAGTGGGTTGATAGGGAAACTTTTCATTTTGCCGATGTACCGGATAGATGTTGGGTTGGAAAACAATTTTCTTGTTCCTTGAGAGCTCATTTTTAACGATATTGAGTGGTAACTTTCGAGTTTCGCGTTATATTATTTTGACAGTTTTCATTGTTGTTTTGATGGATCGACTATTGATTGAAGAGTTTTCATATATATAGTAATATTGGGGTACATTAATGAAATATTAAGAGGGCCTTGCTATGAATGAAATAAGCTGCCAGATTGATCGATATTTTTATACCTTCATTATCAGCGAAAATAAAATACAACCACAACGGAATTCGTTTAACCATTTCAGTGTCATATAGGGGGCTCAATTTTGCCACATTCACGAGTCCGGGGATACACGTAGTAGGCTCCCCCTTGCCACATTCGGGGGCCTGGGGACCCACGTAGTAGGCCTCTTGCCACATTTGCGGGTTCGAGGACTCACGTAGTGGTACTAGTAAAATATATGACGGCAAAGCATATGACCTCTATGAAAAAAGTAAAAGAGGCGAATGTGTTAATAAGAAAAAACCGAATTAAATACATTATTTTTACATAACTAGAACTTGAAACATAGATGTTACGTTCAATTTAACTTATGTGCTAAAAATCAGATAGAGAAGTAATCTTCTATATTAGATAATGAATCCGTGTTAAAGTATGATTTACATTTTTATAACAACACTGAGAAATACGTAATTCCCTTATAACATAATATGACTAATTATATAATATTATGTATATCATTATTATTTTGTTGCATGTCAGTAATGCACAAATTTCAGTAGTCATACGAGTGTGGTTTGGTTTAAGTCAAGGGATATAACAATTTAGTACTCTACCTATAATTATATCACATTTAAATTATTGTATAGTTATTGCATTACTTAGTTCTATTTGACCAAGCTGGGAAAGAAAATAATTACAGAAGATATCATTAAAAATATTAGTTTTCAATTATACAACAATACGGTCACGAGCATCACGATGCACAAAAATAAGACTGTAATTAATTTAATGTAAATTTCACAGATGAGTATTCAAAGAAGTATACATAATATAGAATCATTGAATTTATTGTCTATTTTTATAGACCAACTAAAAAAATAATGTTATATTTGAAACTAGCTGTGCTTCCTCGCGTGGACGACCGAAGAAATCTGAATTTATTATTTTTTTTATACGGATTGGATATGTAAGGAGTAAAGCAAAAGAAAATGAACAAAATCTATCCAGTAGTTTTTGTGTGAAGCGCGCACAACGGCTTATCTTAATCATTTTATTTATATTTATATAGATATCTTATTTATCGCTTATATATTACTAATTGTCGAATACCTATGTTAACATGTAAATACTTCTTACGTCAATCAGTTTTTTCGGATAATGCTACCTACCTACGCAGTTCTAAACAATATAATCGAAAAAGTAGCGCAACTGAATATCACAATTAAAACGCTTCTGCTTACCTATTGCACGCTGACAGTGAGCTGACGGGTATTTTGTATTTAAACCGTACCGGAATGGCATTCGTATACACATTTCTCTTTGTATACTAATGTAACATTATAAATTTCAATAATATTTATGAAACATCCCTTAAATACTGAAACAATCCGCTGATGTAAAACATTTACCAGGCCTGTAACATTGTTTTATTGAAATAAAATACATAAACCTCAAATGTTAATGCTAATTTGGTGCATTACTGTTAAGTTAATTTAAAAGGTTCTACAGTTACGATTTTATCTATATTATATAAATAATATATACATATATAATATATAAGAAATATATTTAATCCGTAGCTCTATCTGTACATATGTGTTTTCCAAATTTCCAGATAAACTGAAGATATAACATATGAAGTACACTGATCACGAATATGCCATGATTTTTTTTTTGCCTGTCTTAATCCGGATTTAACTCAAAGACGGTTCGATCGATTGTTATAAGACTTTGTACACGGAAAGTTTATCTCATTGGTTTAATTAAAGGCTATAAGAGCTTTCAATCGTACTTTTAGAAAAGGGGAAAAAGATCCAAAAATATATATTTTTTATTAAATCATTACCAATTTTTAAGAAATATTGTACACGGAAGTATAAGTCATTTGATAGTTAATAGGCTATAAGAATTTTCAATAATACTTTTAGATGTCGAACATACAACTATTTTTGATGATAATTGTGCAAGGGATTTACATGTCTTTCTTCATTTGATATGCTATAAAAATTGTCATTAATATTTGTAGAATTAAGATTACTAAGTAAAATAATTACTGCGGGCGAAGCCTTTGGCGCAGTGCTAGTATTTTATAAAATGTATATTACACAATTTTACTATGAATTCTTTGGACTGATAACTCAATTATATCTTAAACTATAAGTCAAGTTTGGACTAAAGGTCAGGTCATAAATGGGTGCCGAAAAATACCTGAAATAGAAAAGCAATACATAAAAAACATATCGTTGGCTTTGATCACCCTCTTTTTCAATAATACAGTCGAGGTCAAAACCCTTTGTGGAGTACTGCCCGAAGGGACCCTACGGTGGTATAGTAATATGTCCATTTAATTTACAATACGAAAATTAAAGTACCACACGATAAACGATCCTTTTTAATAAGGATGAAAGATCCGATTTATTTTAGATGAAATGAGAAACTTCACAATTAGACTGTATTTGAGCTCAGTGGTGATTGAATTTTTAACCATTTCTAGAGGCGAGTGTTCTTTTTATTCTTTATAAAAACATTAATTTTTAACCATCTTTACTAGAGTAGGCTTAAGAAGGAGCACACGGATAGTATTGTATTTAATTCACCTGGATTGAACATACAATTTTATGGCACGCTCAGTGTTTACAGTAAACTGTATGTAGATACTGCAAGATTAAAAACAGAAATTAAATAATATTATATAAAAAAATACAAACATGCAAATATTTAGCACATTGCGTGTGGTATAAAGTGAGTGAAAATCTTTTTGCTTTACATCGTATTTTGACACAGGCTTCTCTGTTCCCTAACTTCACAATGATTTACGTGCATTTAAATTCCACTTTAATCATAAACAAGCCGTTGACAAACGGAGAGCGTAGGGGTATGCGATGCGACATGCGGGCTGACAAACAAACACGGTACATTTGAGATCTTTTTGTGGTTTCGGCACAAGCGTCAAGTGTTAAGCGTTTTAAAACAAAACCCTACCCAACTCAATTTATAAGCGGAAAGTTAGCAGAATATTAGTTTGCTATACACTATAATACATAGAATATATTTTGCTATAATACACCATTAATTTCTTTTAGCATCGTTATTTAATTATCGTCCGTTAAAGTTATAGTATATAAGTATAAAGTTTATTTGTATTGAAATGCAATAAAACTAAGAAATAAAAACTAAATAGGTTTTTCCCAATATAATGTATTGTATTTTTTATGATAAATATAATCTCACACAGATATTTTTTGAATCTCATAATAAATTCTGTTTCGTATTCGCTTTGACGGGGCTGCACAAAATAATAAATCGAAAAGTTAATGACAAACGTACAGCACCGAGTACGTATGTTCTCCATATTAACAAATTTTGACAGCCTTTTGTTGTTTACTAGTTAGTACCCGTTACTTCGTTCACGTTCACATTCTTTTGACGGGAACGACGTGTCTTATTTGGTTAAACAGTCTTTGATTATATTTTTACAGAAATTTTATGATTATTGTCTAGTCTCTTGGGATAAATGCGATAATATGAAACTTAAGCCCTGGAGGACAAAAAATTTAATAATTAAAAAATATTTGTAATAAATTGACTAAGAAAATGATGTTTGTTTTTATTGTAAGTAATACAGACATTTATTACAAAGTAAAACTAAAGCAATATAAGTATTTTTAACCTAAATATACTGGCTAATAACACAGTTACGATATGATATTTTTCTGATAGAATAAAGAAAGGGACGGCATCAAAGCGTGAGATAACTGAATTAAAATCCTTTGTTAGACGGTCAGCTAATGCTAATACGGTCCAAAGGAAGTGTTTGATGGATCGGCTTTTTGATAACATTTAGATTAAAATTCATCCTCACACAAAATATTACGTTAAAACGTTCTCGAACGATTTATGGCTAACTCATTAAAATTAATTTTAGGAAAAATACTGATGATTAATTATTTCTTAAATATCTATAAAGATTAACACTACTGCAAAATTCTGTAGATACTACAATTTAAAACTCTAACTAAATATTTTACATCTGTTTTGTAGTTTTACAATATAACATTCCGTATTTTGATATTGTTAAGATTATTATTACATATTAATGAAATAAAATTATTGAGGTTTGCCGTTCTGCGCACGAAAACTATTCGATAGATTTTGTTTTTTTTTTTGTTTTGGTTGGTTCACTCATAAGATACTTAATCCTTATAAAAAATACTACGATATCTTCAATCAATACAAAATTATTAAAGTTCTCAGAAATTACGACTTTTATAACTTCTAAGTGGTTCTTCTGTCGTCTACGTGAGTGGAGCCCCGGGCATAGCTAGTTTTGAATAACATTAATTATATAAATATTACCTACATTTCAATTTCTGTTATTTCACACATTCTTCAAAAGAAGTTTTTTACGTTACCTATTAAAAGAATTTTGATTCAAATTTACTTTTTACATCGTTATTACCTGTGAAACTTAGAAAGTTGAACAAAATATTTCAATATTTTTATATTGAAATACCGAAATAGTTGTGTTAAAATTATATCTATAGTATGATTAAAAACACAAATTGTTATAAATGAAGTTATTTCATCTTTTAAAATATAATAACTATATTGCCTTAAATTCTCTTAGAATTACGTTTTAATAATCAAGATAATCAAGCGAAAGGAAAAATATGAAAATTTATTATCTGTCAGATAGAAAACAAATTAAGTTCATTTTGTAGACAGGTATTATTTAATTCCACAGGCAACATCAAAAGGCCCGGTTTTATTTACCAAATATAACAATAATATGAACAGCGAGCCGTCAACTTGAAATTCAGACATGAAACTCGGAACAGGGAAATGGTTAAATCTTTTGCTATTGTATATTACTTATTATCATAATACTTAACTAAATAAACGTGAATACTTTTAAGCGCTCCTTAAGTTAAGTTTAAATTAAAGCTTGCTTATGTCTAAAATTCGGCAGCATTTATAAAAGCATCGAAAGACGGGAGCCGCTCGCCTGGAGGGCACCCTGCTGAGTAGATTTAATTAACAAGATATGGGGTCTCTTTTAAACCAACTCTGCCTACTTTTTGGAACATGAAGATTAAAATTCAATGAGCCGACAAGATATTAAATAAAACCCGAGACTATAGTTTTATGTATGTTCAAATTATTTAATTAATTTTTATAATTAATCAAGTAGTCGCTCGAACCGATAAATTCCTCTTGCGTTTATAACGCTCACGGGGAATGTGAGACTCCGTTTTTATACTTTGTAATTCGATTAAATTTTCTGATGTAAAATTGTTTTCATTATCCATTTTGTTTGGAACATTGTTTCCGATCGTGAATCTCGTAAATTATGAACTGTATGTTCCCGTGAAGCCAGCCCTGAGGCAAGCTATAGTTGCGTTAAAGCGAATTGAAAAACCGGTAATCGAATGCGCGCAATGGGAGCTGTGTCAATATTTTAAATTTAAATATCGCTCGAATATATGTCCAGATAATTTTAATATTTATTTCTTATTCGAACATCAATCATAGAATAGTGTATTTAAATAACAAACTTGTTTTAAAATAAAATTATGTTTTCATAAGTCTCATAACATAATTGAATCTTCGATGTTTAATAGTTTTTCTACAATGATTTTATAAGAGGACATTGTTGTTTTTAATGTATGTATAAAAACAATGAACGAAAATATATAATAAAAATTAATAGAAAAGGAGATAGTCAGTGCTAAAGTTATAAAAAAAAAATCCTAGTAGTAGATACTACAATACATTTAAATTGTTATTTTAGATTCACTATCAGTTCCTAATGATCCTCATTGTTTAACGTAACGTTTAATGATTATGATATACCTTAAGTCAACTCGGAGAGCTGTGGTTAATTGAAAATGTATGTAGCCTTTACGTAGTTTCAGCGTGATGACTATTCAGACAGACAAACATCATAAAAAATATACGTTGAACCTTACGCGCGCGAGTATAAAAAGTTTTTAACATTGTAGCAGATATTAAAATTATACTAATTAAATTAATTTATTTGAACTGCTCGATGTGAATATGCTAAAAGCTCAATAAAGGGTAAAAAGTATACACGTAGTGTTTTTTTATATTATTTATGATTAATTTAAAGTATTTAATATATTAATAAAATTACTATATCATATATAAACAGAAACAAATTTATTTATAAATTTTACTAAATGTTATTTCCGCCCAGAAAATGCTCAGAGTTACTCTCAAGTCGCGCCTAAACAAGTTTTATTTAAAAAAAAATATTGTCCCTCGGGTTCCATTGTAATTTTGATAACTTAACCACTTATTTATATTCGCGACGTAATTTTTTTCTTCTGTAAAGACATAGTATCTCACTCGATTTAGTTGTTTTTTTTTTTAAACAAAGTGAGTTTTATATACATGTTTATTTAAACCATTATCTCATAAATATCAACTTGAATGGTATATTGTTCATTAAATATCGTACAACTTTACTCAATACCTAATGGAATAAATTTGTTATGAAAAAATCTTAATTTTGTATACTTGTAAACAATAAAATCTGCAGGAATGTCACCCGTCAGGAGATAAGGGCCGCAACTTTGTTACTTTCGACGCGGGAACGCCTGAGGCGTCATCTGAGGACGTACTTCGGGGACAAAATTAAAAAAAATCACAACACCTGTGCACCCTAATTAGAATTTTTCGAATTACACAACGCTGTGGACAATGTTCGTAAGATTTTTACCGAATATTTTAAGTATTAAAAATGCTTTGTACAGCAAATAAGGAATATTAATATATATTTACAAGATTACAATACATAACTTATTATTAAATAGGACAAGGATATAATGTTAAATATTCACTTCATTAATTTTAGCAGTTCTCTAAATGTAGTACGATGGTGTTTGTATTTTTAATGCTCGCCTGGCTGGCTTCACTCTGAAGTTAAGCATCTGTATCTCTATCGAAGTGACTAGTATTGTTCATAACGGTTATTTTTTTCTAGATTTTATACGTTACGCATTTTACGCCGTGTCATCAGTAATGATTGGGATGAGTTTGGTTAAAAACTAACCTACTCAATTCCGGGAATTCGCGTTGTCGTACCTGAAACAAAATAAATATGCTTATAATTAAAATGATTAGCTTCTTGAGACAGTTTTACATTTTGATATTTTTCTCTCGTTATTAAATTTTATCTGCCTTTACACTCATGATATAATCAGATTTATCACAAGGTGGCAATTTATCCTATTTACGTACCGTAAATATTCAGTATACTAGGTATTATATAGCACTAGCTGTGACTACAGAATGCCGTCGGTCGAGCGCACGCGCTTATCGTGCTGTCCCCGTTGAAAAGACGTATGACAAAAAAGCTTATTGTGGGTAATCCTTAGAAGATAGATACATGGTATCACAGACTTTTTTGTAGGTCTTTTTAAGGTCTATAATTATGTACAACATTAATATTATATATTTCGTATGGTTTACTAAGCGTAAGCCATTTACTAAGTGCTCCAAATGCTCCTTTTTTCCGAATTGATTCATCATTAGCTTATTTCGTATGTTACTTTATCTTATTAATTATATCCTTTAACCTGGTCAGATAACATAAATTATAAATAAAAACATGTAAATCGGATAAATAGTTTTCGCGTGAAAAGAGCATAAACGGACAGACAAACAGAGAGACGTTGAGTTTTATAATATGTATAGATGTAATGAAGTGTCAATATTATAAAAAAATTCTAGATGTGAGAGTAATATATTTGGGAGTATGTTGAAAAAATGTTCATATTCTCATGGAAGTCAACAGGTGCCATTGGCGCTTGGCCAGAGAACGTGGCTTTACAAAACTACTTCGATCACCGCACAGTGCGAGTGTATATTCACTTAGCGAGGTTTTTACTTTTCAGCTTTAAACGATTATTAAACGTTTCTATGGCATTCGATTGATATTTAACATAATATCTCGTCCCGTGATGAGATAATTACAAGATAATTAATAAGCCAGCACATTACCTCATGGCGATTTCAAACTCAGACGAGTGGATAGTATTTTTTTTTTCTAAATTACGATACTAAAGATGTTTTTCAAACGTTCAGGATTGGTGACAATGTTTCATTTAACTATTCCTCGTTAAGGTTATTAATTAAATGTATTAAATAAAAGCTTGTCTCTTCGACTTTGTTCCCGTTGTCTTCGAAATGAAACGACGACTCGCGCTCCATGTATAGTACAATAGTTGTACCTACTAATGTAGAAATTTCTGCTGGGGAGCGCACAACAACTCGCCAAATTTTCATCATTATCGTATGAACGGTATAGGAACGCATAGGAGACAAACGAACATACTTTCATTTTTATATACATAGATACGCGAACTCTAAAAGCTTTTGATGGTACATGCCTAAGCGCGAACTAACCGACATCGGATCGACATTGAACTATTCTTGAACATTCAACCACCACACTATAATTTATTTGATCAAGTACAACGACACAATTATTTTACTAATCTTCGTTTTTTGATAATGTGGCTAAGTTTAAAAGATTATTTCTATCATAACCATAAAATTAATCTTAGATTTAATTGAATTATATAATCTAATTACTTTGTATCGAAATTTATATAAACCTAATTCTTAAGTTTTCTTTAAATTTTTGTGTATCTTTTGATCTTTTGTAATCTCTTTTGAGCTCTCTCTACTCGTAAAACAATAATAAAACATTTCTAATAGCGTAGGTACATGTATAGAACTTATATTTTTTATGTAAATAAGAATATATTTAAAAGTAGAACGTATGATAATTTATTGTTATACTCGTGGATAGTAAAATGCAGTTTCACGTAAACAATTTATTCGTAGGAACTAAAAAAAAAAAAATACAAATTAAAACAAAAACATCCTCACAAATCACTCTTGTATGTACTTGCAGAATCAAGCTGTATATTCCTCCTGTAGGTCTTCTTTCGCTTGTTGTTTCCACATAGCTTTCAAAATTAGAACTGTCGTGGCCCGCGATACGACTCGCTTATATACCCAAATGAGACGATCACGAAATCTCTAGAAGGCGCTCGAATCCTTAACATGTTGTAAACATTTTACGTTATCGTTTTTAAAAGGAGGGAAAAGTTTGATTTATAGCCCATGTTTGTTAATTGTTGAAGCGAAAAGGCTTTTTATGTGTACTTCGTCGAACCTATGACTACACAATACACGACTATACTATGATAAACGTCGATAATAACGATATTTCGGGCACATTCCAGATTGTTCTTGAGATTTCGAGAATGGTGTTTTTTTTTCTACTCAGACCGTAACATTATGATCGTAAATTATTGTTAAGGTATTGTTGTTATATAAAATAAACCAGCGATAATATCAATAAAACTTCGATGATGTCAACATATGTACGGAATAAAAGTACTTTGGTTTTACTTTTACGATATTTACATTAGTTATATATGAATTCAAACATAACATATGAAAATCATGTTTATCCATTCCCTACATTTTATTGACAGAGGTTCCACCCCAGATTAAACACTTAAGCCTATTATATATATTAAATTGGGATTAAGTTTCATACCTCGTATAGGTTAAGCCCTAATTTTATAAAGTAATTTATATTTTAATCTTTGATCTTACTATTATTTTAGGCATATATTTTTGCTTCAACCGCCAAAGCCATAAGATATATGTAGTTATGTAAGAGAGACCTACATTCCAAATGAGAATAAAACAAATGACACACAGTAAAATATTTAAACAAATAAAATTTCAACGGAAAGTATTTTAAAATATGTGCGCAATGCACATAGTAACATTCTTAACTATTTTTAATTCCTTAGTAACCCATCATGAGGTTTCAAATACATAAATAATATAAAATAGATACCGTAGATATTGTAGATGGCTCAGTGGTAACAAGTACGGACACCGTGTGAGCGACGTGAGTTTGAATCCCTGCTATAAAGATTTCGGTGAAGGAAAACATCGTGACGAAATCATAGCATGCTGGTAGGGCATTTTCTAATGCCGGCTTGGCTAGCAACCACCCTCAAATTGAAAATCTGTCGCCAAGCACCTGCACTGCAGCTAAACTTGAGAGTCAGCCTCCCACTAGGCTTAGTGTGTTACCATCTTGAGCCACAGGTCAATTAACATTCGATGAAATTGCGGCCAAATAAGCGGCTATAAAGAATGAAAAAGTCTTTAATTGCTTATAATAAAAAATGCAATGAACCTAAACCGAGCTTGGTGTATGCCTGAACCGAGGTTGAATAATTCACAGTTTCTCATATTTTAATATAAAAATGCAGATGCATAATGCAGCTTATATATTAGAATTTTATATATGTAAATAAATGTCACTGTTTTTCTGTTATTTCTAGTCATATAGTAGTTTAGGGGATAGCCTAGCAGTAAACATTTACAATCATGACCAAAAAGTTATAGTAATACTATTATTTAAATTTTAGTTACTATGTAAATATAGATAACTATTTACTTATTACCTTTATTCGATTACATACAGATAGTATTAGGCGCATACAATATTTGATTTAAATAGTTATCTATTTATTATTTAAATTGAAAAGTACGATCAAATACAATTTACCTCAAACCTGAGTTAATCGTGACATATCTAACAGATTGTTAATTCCACCAATTAACCAAATATGTGACATTTCTATATTTGTAAGAAGATCACTTAGTTTATTATCTCGGCACGCAGACATTTTTGTGATTCCTTTGTAGGCAAGATCAGAATTCGCAAAAGTATTTCTGTATACAGTATGCTAGTCGCCACGCAAGCGCTCCGTAGCATAATAATGCCGAGTCGAGATTAATAAGAACATAGTATCGGACATTTGTCTAGAAATATCCTGGGTTGGCTTATTCTTCTGATAACTTTCACTATAATATAGAAAATGTTGCTTTGTTAGGAAATAGAAGTCGAATTAGCCTTGAAAAATAAATAATATTCTTTCTGCTTGCATTTGTGAATCATTACGTGTTATAATGTTATAAAGAATTTAATTGGCTTTAAGAATGTCATAATATTAGTTAGGTACCTACGTAGCCGTAGAACTGTGTTCCCTAGATAAATAAACCGTTCAATTGGTTGTTAGTCTGGCTCTGTAGATGAACTGAAAAATATCGACGTTAGGGATATTGTAATCGCAGATCTCTCGGTGGTCGCTGTTGTTTGGATTGTACTGTCCATAGACACAGTACTATTAATTTGCCAAGCTACTATAATGACAGATGACTTACAAGATTTTTTTATAGTAGCACGGTAAAGTAATGGAACTGTGATATGTGAGATGCCTGTGTAAATAGAAACTGAATATGTACCGGCTGAAATCAGCGAACTACTATGACGGGCTTTACCCATATGCACGGTGGTCGAGCGAGACTCAGTCGAGCAGTCGAGCTGTAACCCCGCTGTCGTCGTTTCCTCGTTCGTTACTCATCAGGGTGCACCACGTGGAGCTGAGTTTGGCTTTAGTGTCTCAAGTCTTAAAATGTTATTTGATACATATAATTTATTATTCATAACTAAGTATAATTTATTTTGATATTAGTTATATCAATTACTATTTTATTGATAAGTTTTTTATACTGCTAAAAATCAAATTTATTGATTTAAATATGTTCACCAACGTAGAAGTAGTTTTAGATAAAAAATCGAATTAAATCTCGATATAACATAAACAGTTTAGAGCGTAATGACTTTTCAACAGACAGTTTTCCTCGAACCATGCATGCAACAGTTACGGAGGCCTAGCTTAAGAACATAGCAGTAACAACAGGTAGGCTGGCGTGCAGCCAAAGCTTCTACGCCGCTACTCTTTGTTCTACGAGACTAAGAGCGTAGTCACTACAGTCAAACGACTTTCACTTAAAGCGACATCGGGTTGTGTTTTTGTTCAACTTATAGCAATAGAATTATTACAGTTACATTCAACTTCAAATTCAGTAGTACACCTACATTTTTTATTTACACCAATGTTACTTACCGTGTTTGTTGGCTTTCCGACAAATATTAGCTATGGAAAATAAATATTTGTTAATATCGAACTCTGCAAAATTCAGTATGTTAGTTCAAAGAGGTATTAAATAAAAGATTCGACGTTGGATTTTACATTACCGAACGGCTAGTTCTATTGTGTATTGTGGATAACAAAGCATAGAATTCCGTTTCATATATTATTTCATTTCGGAATGAAAACATATTGGTCATTCATTTGTCCATAAGAATAGCAAATGTAATATAGAAGTCTATACTTATATTATAAAGAGAGAGCGCAAATTTTGTGAGTGTATATAATGAGGGTAATATCCGGAACCACTATTAGAAAAATCATTTTATATCCTATTTATTGAGGAAGGTTATTGGCTGTATACATAGCTTTACGCTACAACTCTAAGGAGTGGAGTAGTAACCTTGAACGTCAAGCAAGTTGTTGGCAAGTACGGGAAGTAAGAGCAACAAAAGTCGGCGTGGTTTGAAGTTGACCAAATAATTTTAACACGGATAAAACAGCTGGTATCATATAATTCTTAAAAAAAATATTGTTTTTTGCTCATTAATATAAATATAACCTATCAATTAATAATAAATAAAAATAATTATGCAATCTATTGAAATTTAATATTTGTAATAATTATATCCCTTTTTGTAATAAATGTCATTTCTTTCTTGTGGTAAAATAAAAGCTATACGTCGTCTAAGTACTAAAGTTAACTTCAAATAAATTAACTGTTCATACGCAGACGTTAAATAGTTATTATGATAAGATAATTTTCATGAAACTATTCTTATTTGTGTTAGTAAATTCAGCCTTACGAAACGAATTACCTCATCCTCATTTAGCGTGTCGCCAAAGAGCACAGGCGGGGTTAAGCAAGCGTATCATACAGGCGTTTACAAATTTTATTAGCCATCTCCTTTTATTCTTTACGGGCGTTGGGGATTTCGCAGTCTCAGTGTACGATGTACAGTGTGTTCACGACCGTGAATTTATTAGGATGTTTGATGTAACATTGTTCAAACGTGTTGCAGATTGAATGCATATGATTAAAACTATAAAACTTGACTAGCTAATGACTTGAGAATAAACTAGGTTTATGTTAAACGAATAAAATTATTGAATCTAAAAGTATACTTTGTATATTTTAGACATTTAATTATCATCAATAAAAAAAGGCAATTATTTTTATATTTAAAAAGAACTTCACGTATAATTGGATTACCTTAAAAATAAATTTCGAGAACATTTTCACTCGTCGAAATGAATTATGAACAAGCGCCACATTTCGTGATTCTCGTGAATTCGCTGTATCTTCAGATAGAACATGTCTTTGTTGTTGAATTAAGAAACGTGTGCGGCTTTATTTACCGCATCTTTCGCGTTTTATATCAATGAATAAAATATTTACTTAAGTACTTAAGAATATTACAGCTTACCGTTTCAACACGTATGGCTTATGTATAATATTACACCGAGAATATAGGACGAAATAACGAATATTTTTTCAATATTTTTTGAAGATGAAATGCGTTGATTTACATTAGCAACACGCCAGCCAAGGGCTTAACTATGTATATGGTCCAGAAACTTGTATGGACCAAGAAAAAATTCAATAACAATAATAAAAACTAACGGGGAATCTATAATTTTACTTACTAATTATCTGATGGTAAACGTAAATATATATAATTATCGTAATATTTATCATTAGAGAATATTCGAACTATATCAACTAAGTTCTCGAGATGCATCGAAGCGATAGAGCGTCCCACAAAATCCTCCACTCCCCATACAAATGAAGTACAAATAAGTACAACGCCGGAAAGTTGTTCCGCCGTTTATCAGGAATCTTCGGCAAACTTTTTACGATTTGATTTGTTGCACGTCACAGTCAAAGATAAACATTTCTAGATATGAACAATCGACTATATTTTAACAGACTTCAAAAAAGGAAGGTATCGATTCGACACGCATGTATGTAATATTATTGGAATTGCAATATCCATCAGGGCTTCCAAAGAAATATGTGTACTTAAACTTAGGGACTGTGCAAATTTCATCAAAATCCAAACTAAAAATTACGAAATAAAAGTAATTAATAAAAAGACTTAAAAATAATCAAACTCAAAATTGAACGAAATTAACCAAAAAAACGATATCAAAAGTAGGTTGGTACGAAAAAAAATTAGGTGCGTACAATTTTTTTTTATTTCGAGGTAGCTATATTTGTTGCTTTTGTTAATATTGCGGATATTATTTAGGTCCTTACATATGAAATTGCCGTTTTGTTGAACTGGCCAACTTGATCTCAAATATCTGGTATCTATAGTATCTTGGTATTGGTGGATATTGGCAAATTTATTTCGAGTTTAGTGATTCATTTGTTTTCGCACCATTTGATTTTTCTTTGACATACTTCTTTTCATAAAATGGAAAACTTAAAATATCGCGTTATTTACGAATATGAGTTGCACCGTGGCATCAGCG
Organism: Saturnia pavonia; assembly: GCA_947532125.1. Taxonomy (NCBI): domain Eukaryota; kingdom Metazoa; phylum Arthropoda; class Insecta; order Lepidoptera; family Saturniidae; genus Saturnia; species Saturnia pavonia. The sequence goes on from OX383901.1 coordinate 12,699,990, forward strand.
CTGCAGAAACAGCTCGAAGGATTAATGATGTGTATGGGGAAGCTACTATAAATTTTTTTTTTGAAGTTCATTGAATTTATTGTAATCGTCTTATTAGCAAATAATTCTTGTTTACTTTTCCTAAGAATCTGATGGTTATAGTACGAGTATGTCATTAATGTCATTATTCCATGAGACCTAGATTTCATGATTGAAAGTTGGCATAAAGAACTATAATTTATGCTTGCTATATTCCTATTACATTATCTAACCACAAACGAACCTCAAATCATCAATTTCTTCAGCCCATACTTGCCCACTGATGAGCATAGGCATTTCTCTTCTTGTACTGCCACTCATCTCGATCCTGAGCCGTGTTCAACCATGTCTGAACCGTGATTTTATCAATATTTTTAACTCAATATGCTGGTGAGCGTTTGACTCCTCGTTTACCAATACATGGCCACCAATTTGTCAACTCTTTAATCCACCTGCCGTCGCTCTGCTTGATAATATGTCTCACTCAATTCCATCTTAGTTTTGTAATAGTCTTTCCAAAGTCCAGGATATTACTGCAACATCGGATCTCGACTTTCTGACTCGATCTTGTAATTTGATGCCGAGCTGATGAAAGCTGTCAATATATTAAAAGCTGCAAACTGTACCTTCATTGTATGTGCTAATTTCTAATATTGAGATACCACTAACTGATCAGGCGCTGATCAAATGCAATGACAATAAAAACAACATTTTTCTACAAAACAATTATTTATCTTTAATTTAAGTCTAAATTTAATATTCAAACTTTTTAACAGTTATGTTGGCGATAACCAGAATTTAAACACTGGATATATTCTATTTATATTACAACAATTCTCACAACACTGTTCCGTTATTTACTTAATTTTATAATTCGCATCGTTGCCTACATTACAAATCTTGTGTCCTCTTTGCCAGTCGCTTAACGAATGCCACTGAATCGATCGCAGTTGTTCACTTACGTCGTGGCGGAAGTGCGTTAAAACCAAACCGGAAGCAAATATTATGTATTTCTAATAAAAATAAATAAATCTTAAATATTTGAAAATCGTAAAAAATATGATTTATAAATTAACACGCTATTTCTATTTTAACCTATCGATACTAATTATATTGCTTAATTGTATTAAAACCAAAACAACAACTTTTAACATTCCAATAGTATACTAACAGTGAAACTCAATACAAATCATTAATGTGTGTGAACATAACTTCTACATTATATAATTAGATATACAATATATTTAAATACCCCTAACAGTTAAAATTAAAAAATATCAAACTTTAAAAGCTATTATTTGAATTAGAGCCTAACATTCTATATTTTACAATTTGGAATATTTAATTAATATATAAATTAACTTATTATATAATGAAATAAGTAGGTACGCTCGAATAAACTGTGTCAAATTCGTTAAATTTATATCTCTGATCGGTTACGGCTTCACGCTTTGCAAGTCTATCGCTTCGCTCCGTTTAAACTCCTTAGTTATTTGGAAATGTTTAAAAAGTTCTCCGATTACGGAATGGATTTCAGAAGACAAATACTTACTCGTCAAATATTAACTTATTCATCTACTGTTTATAAGCCAAACTTCAAGCTATCTCATTTTACGGGGTCATGCAGAATTGCTTATTAATAATGGCGATTCTTATTTTAACAATTTATAATTTTTATTGTACTTTTTATTTTTGAAGCAATGATTGCTCAGTGGTAGTAGCGTGTACGACTTCGAGCTGTGCTATGACTATGAGCCTGAGCTTTCGGTGAAGGAAAACATCGTGAGGAAACCATAGAATGGTGGTAGGGTTTTTTCTAATGCCCGCCTGGCTAGCTACCACCCTCAAGTAGAAAATCTGTCGCCAAACACCAATAGGTGTGTTGCGGCAGCTGCACTTGAGAGCCAGTTTTCCACTAGGTATAGCGTGTTATCTTGGACCACATCGTCACTTAACATCAGGTGAGATTGCGGCCACTACGCCAAACCTATAACGATAAAAAAAAACATGGCTGGATCTACTAAGAACTGACTTCTCTAGCATTCTATTTTTATTATGTATGATTATTAAACAAATGTTAAATGTATGTTGAACAAAATTATTGATAAAAAGTACATGTTACGTATTTGTAATATGTAAAAATTAATGATCTTCCGAATTAAACACAATCATCATTAAAAATAAACATTTTTAAACTACAATTGTCTGTAATATAAACAGAATAAACAATATTTACATAGAAAAAATATTAAATTTTCACAACAGCTGTTTGATCTACCTACGATTGACGTCATAAATCGCTGTTCAAAGTGTTAATGGAATCATTTTAGGATTTTTACGTTTAAATTAAAATAATAAAATCGAGGAAAGAGTGCCAAAATATAAAACACACCGATTTTTGGAAACGAACTACTTATAAATGTACTTATTATTTTCAAAACTTAATTGGTATGTGTATTCTTAGATACTTACTTAGATATTACCTTACTTTACTTTATTGTGTTTACTAACATAAGAACCAGCTCAATTGATATTTTCTAAATATTGTAAAGAAATTGTAACTGTTCAAATTATAATTGGCGAGAGTTACCACGTCGCAAGACAAGACGTAGGTACCTACCTACACGGACCGTGGAATTACTGACCATGCAGAATCCTGCCATGGGAAACGACGTCGAAACGTCTATAAGATAATTTTTATATGATTACAAACTTTGACTTGCTGCATGATATGGATATTAAACGATCTTTAACCCAGAAGTATTACTAGAATAGACAACAACAACAACAATATAAATTATCACAGTAATGATAATGTTGTAATAATTTACGATAAACTTAGGTTAATGTTTCTATAACAATTTTCTAAACATAATCATGCAATAGGGGAAAGGAGAGGTCATGAATAAAGTTCAATAATCGGTATAAAACAACACATACTAGCATAACAACTAAGACAAACCACAACTGTTTGACAAGGCATTTATATATTAGTAAATTATTTATATATTAGTAGGGAATATTTTTCTTCAGTCATTGTAAATGACTATGACGTACTAATTACATTTTAAACTAGCTATTCCTGCAGATAGCTGTGCCAACTACAGAATGATTGTTTATGAAAATATCGTGATAGTTTTTACCAATTTACTAGTTACAAGTTGCCAATTATTTATTTATACCAAGTAATTATACCAAGTATTTACGAAGGAGTACCACGAAAAAAAAGGATCAATATCTTCTATCCGGTAGTTTTTGCGTTATGCGCGCACAAAGGCAAACCTGAATTGTTTTATTTATATAGATAGATAATATAATCATTATTTGTTCTAAAAAAATAAGATAGTGAATTCCTAAAACAACAATTAATGAAAGACATTTTAAACGACACAAAGAACTCAGCTCTATTTATACAAGATAAATACCATCCACAGCTTTGTATTTTATCAGGGAATCAAGTCCTCGTTTTTCCAATAGGAAAAAAGGGTTCCAACAAAGCCACTTTTTTAACGAGAAAACTCTCTTTAAATTAGAAGATAAGTAATACCGAGTAATATTGAGGTTATCCAATTCGTCGGACTGTCGGGTAACGTCATTAGGGACACAATAGGGCCTCGGGCCGGCCCAAATGATCCGTGACGAAAACTCGACGAAATATATTTAAAATACTTATACCCTTGTTAAATCTTTTGATAAATGTATACGGCCGTTGTTATAAACACCACGAAGTAATTGACTAGAATTCTTTTTATACCAAAGTAACTATAATACCCATACATAAAAAATATACAATATACTTGGTAAATTTAATAATACAACAAATTAAATCCATTTTAAATATACTTTTGAATGGACCTAAAATAATAGCTGTTCCAAAGCAAAAGATAAAAATAGTTACATATGCTATAGCTATTAAATATGCCTACTTAAAATGAATTTTGTCCTCTCAGATATAATTGTTTCATTTACATAATATCGTAATTCGAATAAATTGAATACATAAATTAGACAGACAATCAGGCATATATTATTTTTACACAATATGATTTATTTTATGGATTTTTTATTAAATAATTTTACCTTTATTTATGTGCTGAGTGAATTTAAATAAATTTCATATTTAAGATACCGCAAACATAAGCGTCCGTTATAACGCGCGCTGATGCGCATCACATCTAAACGGGGGCGTCTAGAGACATTTTTGATTTCTAAGAGGGCGCTTTTGCACTTTACTATGAACGGCTTGGTGTTAACATATAAGAAGTCTAGGCGCGTGATGTCAAAACGCGGGCCTTAGAGTATAGATACTTTGTTCTTACGTAATATTATAAGGGGCAATTAGCTTTTATAGAACCTACGTCAGTACTATAAACTTTAGACCTCTAAAAAAAAAACCATTTCGTTTTACCTCGTAAGTGAATAACAAAAAAATAATAATTAAGAAACGAATTAAAATTCACTGTAATACTTTTCGTTTGAAAAATTAAATAATGCAAATGAATGACTTTGTGGAAATGTTTACTGCCGATTAATAGCTTACACAGGAATGTTTATATTAAATACTTTTCATAAACAGATAATTTTTAATTATCTAATGTTTATAACTGAAACGATCTGAAACTGAACGATCATTGGCGTATCAATTTCTACTGTGCTCTTCCCAACGTGCAGATTTTGTAAGTTGGTTACAACTTCGGTGCTACGGGATTATTTGCTTTTAAGACTTTGACTCTGAATGACAATCTAAAAGATAATAGTTGATTGAAATTATGACTATGAAAACTATTTTTTTATATACTACTAAGGTGGCAAAGAAGCTTGCGGCCCGCCTCATGGTAAGCGGCTACCGTAGCCTATAGACGCCTATAATACCATAGGTATCAACAAGCACGTAGCCGACCTTGAGTCCCCCTACACTAAGGAGCTCTGGAAGCCCTACTCACCGCAGGAACACATCACAAAGTTATCTGACTGCGAAAACTCAAAATAAATTTCTCTGTGCCCTACCTCTCTTAATCTATTTACTCTATGTGGAATTATTAAAGTATTTGTATACATTTTATTTCACAAGTAGTCAGTCTTTGAAGAGGTTTCATTATAAAATTGGATAAGTAGATACGTTATAAATATTAATCTGAATAAATATATAAAATTGAGGTATTAGAGAGCGCGCGTGTGTGTGTGTGTATGTAGGTGTACGTAAATATAGTAATCCTGCCGAGTACAAGGTAAGTACCGTTGTGATTCCCGTCATCTTGGAACCATAACACCGGCTATTGTAGGCGAGCTTATTGTGCGAGGGGATTGCTTTCCCAGCGAAGAAAGCGCCAAGGAATCGATTTAAAATTCTCGTTGAAAGAACCACGCCACAATAGCTTAATACGCGAATCCGACGTATCTCTTGTAAGTAGGATTTTAATTAGCCCCTTTTATGTTCAATATATTGAACAAAATTCATGGAAATGATTATGATTGAAGATTATTTTTTATTTATATATAACTATAACTTATTTTAAATACCTTGCATGTTTAGCGTTTGGCCTGATTTTTAGAAGAAGCGGCTTCGTGTACTAACAAGTCATATCAAATAACATACTATTGGAAGTCAAGTGAGAAGTGGGGTATTTCATAAGTGGATATTTATAACTACCCTACTAAACGAGCCGAGTGCAAGAGTATAAGTCAGTGTCATACCAACAATACTGTACACATTAACAACCCACATTTTAAATAGTTCCTAGAGACTACAATATTAAGATGCCGTATCTAGGAGCAATTATATTTAGGTAGCGCGATATCTAGTTGAAGCGCAGCGGAGACCAATTATTAATCTATGGAAATCAATATATTCTTGTTCGTGAGACAAACAAAATTATTGTGTATTTTAAATATATATATCTATATCTTCTTACCCCTTATCCTACTTAAATAGGGTCAGCACAACAGGTTTTTCTCTATGTATATATATGTATACATATTCGGGACAATATTTGTATTTACTTATACTATATTATAGAATAAACTTCCTCGCCGCGTCTGTCTGAACGCGATAAACTCAACTACCGAACGTATTTTCATAAGGTTTTCATCAATGGACGGAGTGATTCATGAGGAAGGTTTAGGTGGGCTAAAATATGATGATGATTGTGGAAAAACGTCGGAAAATATTATAACGACTGGGAGCTTTACTGGCGTGCGCCGCGTAAACCAATAATGTTATATGTATTACTCTGCTACCCGTGCAAAACCAGGGCGGGCTGTTAGTATATTAGCTAGAATATTATAACATTTAATGTGAATGCCGTCGTTGCCTGTAATTAGGATCACATTTAACATAAAAATATTATACCGTACAAATTCTTTATATGATAATGTGTGGGTGTTGACTCTGCGGGTGACCTAAATAAATAAATAAAGAAATCTATTGACAAGTCCAATTAACCCTTTATGCTTATATTAATTGATAAGCTTAAAATATTATTTTACTGGCCAACCTTTATAGCTGCAAATAAGGATTTAATTATTTTACATTTAGATATAAAACACGAAAATTAATGTTATATTTATTATGAAGGGATGGCCTGAGTGATTCTTTTATCCACGCATTGTTCAAATCGCTGGATTAGGAACGTGAATTTTTATAGGGGGGTTTATTCACGTCCGCTAAGAAGTGAATATTAGAAATTTTACCCTATAGGTACGAAAAGGTTATAAAACTGATTTGCACGGAAACTTAAAATAGATTTTTTATTATAAAATAAACATTGGGCATATAAAAAGGAAACAGTTTTGTGTTCATTCTTTTAAGTTAAATCTTAATAGAGTGAAATAGGGATTGGAATTATATATATAAGTTCTTTAGTTATTTATATATATATATATATATATATATAACGTAATTTACAAGAGGCATAATATTAAACACTTGAAACACAAACTTTAACACACAATATTTTAGCTTTGGCCGAAAATGAATATAAAAATCTCTCCATAATATTAAAAATAATGCTATGAATACTTGTATAGAAGTACCGAGAGAGAGAGAGAGATAGGGTACAGAGAAATTTCTTTCAACTTGTGGTAGCCCGACTGGTAGTATATCTCCACCCTACAAAAGATCGCAGCCAAATAACTTTGTGTTGTGTTCCTGCGGTGAGTAGGATTGTCAGAGCTCCTTGGGGTAGGCAGGCCGGCAACGCACTAGTGATACTTACGGTATTACAAGCGTCCATAGGTTACGGTATCCGCTTACCATTAAGCGGGCCGCATGCTTGCCTGCCAACTTATTTGTATAGAAATAACAGCCATTTTCAAATTTATGAACACTATTGTATTAAAATGTATGACAAATTTTATACACCGTACCTATTTGAAAAGTCAACCTTCACAACATTTTTTTTAGTTTGCATGGCAAACGCAGTACGCTTTCTATGTCAGATATGCCACCGAGAGATCAATTGTCTCTAACCAATAGCTACTGTCATGCCAGTTTACGTTAATAGAAATTGGATATGCATCAGCTATTTGCAAAAGGCAACGAGCTTAAGAAAATCACCATGACGGGCTTTTCACCGTGTCTACAGTGGTTGCGTCATAGTCTGGCTGTACGGCCGTATTACCCCGAAAATTAGAAATTAGTACTCTAAGCGCACGATGTTACAACAGCAAGCCGATTTAAAATATAATAAAATCAACCCATTTCACATCAGATACAATTATTATTATGTATGTAAACTTTACTACATTTTAGAACATTATACAGACTACATTACATTTTATAATCTCAAAATATCGAAACAAGATAGTTGTTTGTTTCAAATTTGTTACTGACAGAATTTAACTAGATATTTTTTCTTAATTTAACCTATTATCTCTGTTGTACAAAAATACATGAAGTGAGTTCTGTTTAAATGTAAGTGATCAACTTCTACACGATATCACTAGCAACATCAATTGGAGTAAATCCCATTACTTTTTTTTTTATCGTTATAGGTTTTTGGCGTAGTGGCCACAATCTCACCTGATGTTAAGTGACGATGTGGCCCAGGATGCCAGGTAGCCAGGATGGCTAAACCTAGTGGAAGACTGGCTCTCAAGTGCAGCTGCGAACACACCTATTGGTGTTTGGCGACAGATTTTCAACTTGAGGGTGGTAGCTAGCCAGGCGGACATTAGGAAAAGCCCTACCACCAGGCTATGGTTTCATCACGATGTTTTCCTTCACCGAAAGCTCAGGCTCATTGCAGGGATTCGAACTCACGTCACTCGACGCGAAGTCGTACACGCTACCACTTAGCCATCATCGCTTCAAAACTTCATCTTTCAACATCATTAATTATTTGAGCACTTTACGAAGCATAACAAAGCGCACTAGCTCGTGTTCCTGCTAAGACTACATAAAGGCAGCCGTTATAAAGTGTAAGCCCGTATCCAAACGGCGTATCCAAACTTTCATATTCATTGACCGTAAAAATGTTTTCTATTTTGCGAGATTGAATTTTCGCTAACATTGTTTGTAAGCGTTCCTTGTGTGGTTCGTACATAAATTTAGATTTTATGTACATCATACACCTTTTTTCTCTTTTTTCTCACCTCACTGGGAATTTAGTAGACTTAGTAATCTATAGTGCATGTCATTAAGTATTATCATAGTAATGTTTGTATATCTTGTTATTCTATGCTACCGTATTTTAATATAAAAGCTAATAAATATTATGGTATCTTAGAATTACTCGAGCTCTTGCAAATTACAAATACATTGGCTACTAAATCAGTTACTTGATAAATCTTCGTTTTCTTATATAAGACATTTAACGAGCCAGTGAAATAAAAAAAAAACAAACGTCGTATACAATATAATATGTTTCTTCAAAATACAAATCGTGTCGCAGTAACATGATTACAAAAAATGTCATGACTAGGTAGAAAAAGAATGTCCGGCGAATAAAGATAAACAATACTTCAGGAAAGTGGATAAAACACATTAGGTGACGCAACACATTTTTGCATGAACAACTTCTGAACTCACCGTCTAACGTTCAAGCTACTTTCTCAAAATAATAATGTTCTCTCATGTTTGAATAAGGAGATCGATATGTTTAAAATTATTATTTCTTATAGAAATGCAGACATCTGCAAACATCTCACCAATTTTAAAAGCAAACCCCTCCAATCCGGTCCATTTCATTCTAGTCATTAAATTTAATTTACAAATATGTAACCTAATAAGTTCAACTTCAAACCTAATTCTGTTCGAATGAAAGCTGCTTTTTCTGAGGGTTTATAGTCAAATACTAGGCTATTTTAATAAATATGTAGTCAGCGTATATCATCATTATAATACTCATTCAGTTTTTGCCTTAATCTCTTCTACTTATTCTCGACAACCGTTTCGTAAAGGTTTCACTCCACGATTATATACGCATCTCGCTGCGACTTCTAACCAACGTTATTTGAGGGACACCCTTCTTATCACGACATCCCGAACCAACGATTCTAAGATCTACTCGATATCGCTGGCTGATATCGAACATAGCAAGCTACATAACCCTTTGTGCAACACCACCGATAAGCCTGTGCCACAATAGGTAAACAAGAAATACCCGCAACTAGCTCTACGAGCAAGTAGGAGAGAAAAAATTAAATATTAATAACAAATTACAAATAGGAGTATGTTGTGAAACACTTAGATATAAGTAATACTATAGTCTGACCGCCGTAAGCGCGGCCCTCATAATGGTCTGCGGGACGCGGGAGGGGAACAAACCGACCAATAAACTAGGCAATAGACGCATGACGTAGGGCTTTCGTGATTTAACTTTACTTAGTGCTATAAATGACAATATTTTACAACGATGTAAATGACGACTATAGTTTTAAATTCAAAGAAATTTCACTTTAACCGCTTGTAAAGATTATACGCATTTTGTTTTTCATTAGCATATTAACAAGGACAACAATATAATGTATATTAAATATTTTATTTATCATTAGATATTTGTCACAGTTGCAACAACGTGCATAAAATTTTGATCTTAAGATATAGGATATTATCTCAATACCGTGTATTTATATCCGCGCACACTCGCCGTCCAGTGTACCGCAAGCCATCAGAAGGGTCACGCTTACACTGGTCGGCCTATACCTGTAAAGTTTTCTACGTATATATATTTTAATTATAAATAGCGGCAGCTCTTAAAAAAGATACTGACCAGGTTTATGCAGAATGTATGAAAAAAACCTTTGTTCAACATAACATAATACCCACTCTTTGGTGATCTACTTCGATCTCTTTAGTGAACAACCGTATCTCCGCAGCTGCGATAATTGTGAGCAGAACAAAGAAGCACGAAGCAAGCCATTCAAAGGACGCATGTGAGTGTTACATTTCTAAATATTCACATATTTTATTATACTCTGTTGAATATTAACTGTGCATCTTTGTAAGTATGCGGTTGCCGTAGCTTATGGACGCTTGCAATACCGTAGGTATCACTAGCGCGTTACCGACCTTGAATCCCCCTACCCAAAGGAGCTCTGAAAACCCTAATCACCGCAGGAACACAACGTAAGGTTATTTGGCTAAGATCTTCTGTAAGATGGAGGTATACTACCAGTCGGACTGCCCCAAGTAGGAGATAGATATATCAATTTTTTTTATCTATGTCCTACCATTCTTAAATAAAGTTACATCAAGAAACGTGGTATTTTATGACTAAACGCAATAAATATAATAATATTATCATTAACTATTAACAATCATACAATCAATAATAAAAAATATACAATAAAAATGAAACCTCAACAAAAATATTACAAATTCGGTTTTTAATTTTGTATCGATTTTTAACAATAACTTCCTAGTATAATGGCTAACATAAATCAGATATTAACAGAAATGTTATCTGAACAATGTACACATATTGAAAGGTAATTTCAGGAGTAGTTGATCTGATTCGACGGAGCTTTGTGCCTGTCGGGGCTTAATATTATTCTCTACACGGATTGAATGTTATTGCGAACAACGAAAACTGATAGAGCTGTGTACCTCGTACATATTAAATAATGTTTTGAATCCTTAAAACCAAACATGATGGCATACTAAGCATCTATAGTATTTAAAATATTTTTTTACTAAACACTTGGTACCGACGCATAGCAACAATTCGTTTTGTAATCAAACTTATTACTAATTTCCAAGATAGCCAGCCAATATTCCATTAGGTACTGCATAATACGTAATAATTAAAAAAAGAATTATATTTAAAAAAATACCAGTGCCTGCGACTTTGTCCTCGTGGAATTTCATATATGAAACATAGGGAAAAAAGTATGTAGATACATTGAAATTTGATAAATTCGCATTGCACTTTATAGTATATTTATAGAGGAAAGTATATATATTGAGGAAGACTATATAACTTCATACTACGGCCACTAGAAGCGGAGCAGTAATCATGAACGTCAAGAAATCTGGTAGGCTGTAGGTAGGTAAGTACGGGAAGGCAGAACAACATCAGAACAACGTCAGAACAGCATTATTGCATTAGAATACCAAACTATATTTTTATTCCAAATGATTGAGTATAAATAAATAATTTTAAATGAATAATATTTTTTTTGTGATAATCGTTAATAAAATATTAAAGGACGGCTCGGCTATAAGATATCTTTTTAACTCCCGACGCAACAAAAAGGGGTAAGTTTGACCACTATCTGTGCGTGTGTGTCTCTCTGTGGCATCGTTGCTCCCAAACGGCAGATCCGAGTTTAGTCTAATTTTTTTTTTTTTTGTAATATGACTTGTTTGAGCATTTACCTTAATTATGATTTAAGAAAATCTCTTTAACCGTTTGGATATTATCAGCTCTCTTTTTTTGTTGATAAAACGACGTGAGCATCTTTCACAGCTCTAATAGAGTCGAAATTTGGTATTATGTTACTTCAGTGATATTAGAAGAAGATGGAAACATTGAGCTGAGGCTGCAGCATCTGATTCCTAACTCTTCACCAACTTACAGCAGAGATATCGTGTTTGGGCTCATTGGAATGGTCTCAATAGGTTACTTGTGTTGGGGATTTATTAAATTTTCAATTTATCTTGTTTTTAATATATTCAGAATCTCTATATCTTCAATACGTCTGTGTGTAATTGTATCATATTATACACTATGTAGGTTCATTATAATTATGTGTTTGAGATGCAACTATCACTGTGCGGACATACGATCTGGCCTTGTTAGAGTAATCGCCTCCAGGTAGTTTAATTAATTTATGAATATCACGGTCACCGATATTTTTTGTTTCAATCTCAGATAAATTGATTTTATTTAATTTCAGATTGTTTTAATACTATTTTTTGGTTAATAAACAAAAAGAATAAATTTTCAATTATATCTCCGAATAACAAAATAATGTTTTTTTTTTGTCAATTTATACTTACTTCTTTTGGCGTTGTATAAATTTTAATTTGATTTATTGATTGTTTAAATTTGATTAAAATAATATTTATTTACACGAAGTAATATTATTTCTACAGAATTTAAAGAAATAAAAGTCTTTAAAATGAGTTTACATTGTCATTATCGATGGATAAGTTAATCATGTTGTTGCACGCGGGATACAATTTTTGGAAGTTATTTTTGTTCATTTACGCCAAAGAAGTACTTAGATATAACTTCTTACGGTATGGTTATGTAAACATAAATTAGATGTTTCTACAAATAAAAATTCAGCATTGTTTATAATTCACTTCTTATAATTTGTTATATTATGACATAGTAATAAACTTATTACTTATAATATCATAATATTTCGTTGGTATCGGAACCCGTACTTTGATTCGTAGTTGGAACTTAACACACCGTAGCCCGAGCGGTGTAGGAAAAAATAAATGACAAGATATCTCTTTAGTATTGGAAAACTCGTTAGCTTCTTGCACATTCTTAATTCCCTTCACATATTATCGCCGGATTAAGATAAATTGTAGTTTTTCATCGTAACGCACTTTTTTAAAGTTATCAGTACAGACCAGTATCGGACTACTTTGACTTTATTTTTCACAGACATTTACATAATATTTACGCTTAATCATTGTTATAATAATCCATATTTTATGCAGTATATTGTTATATGACATCGTTTAATTTTGTTACAAATCCCTTATTGCATATTATTTTTAATAATCAGAATATATTTAATGTAATGAATATTCAATAACCATGTCAAATGTTTGTATTATTTATAAAAAAATATTGTGTTCATCTGTAATTGGTTGGGGCATAAGAACTTTATGTCAAGACTTTTGAAGTAAAACTTTTTTAGGCGCGACTAGGAGGTAACTGGACGACAATGCAACGGAAGTCCGTTACTGTCGGGGTGGTGGTGACCATTTGAAGTAAAACTTCTTGCGTCTTTTTTCCGAATTGGTTCACCATTATCTTCATTGCTTATTTTGTGTGTTACTTTATCTTACAAAATATATTCTATAACAAGGCCAGATAACATAGCTATGAATAAAAATAAAAACGTGATACAGCTATGAAAACCTTAAAAATATCATTATGTCAGCGGTAGCAAGCATGTATCAAATCCTAGATTGCCTAATAAAGACGCATCGAGCGCTGTTACATTATTGTCCCTTTAGCATTGTCGCATGCATGCACTATATACCGCAATCCCCTATTGTCTGACCGATTGATTGCAATGCCCATTGAGCATGTACTGTGTGTTAATAACTCATACAAAGCAACATAGCTGAATTAGAAACCTTGATAATTACACGATTTGATCAGATTAATATCGCATACTATTCTATAATTAGGTTCACAGACGTGGTGACATGACTAGATTTTAATTGCAGCAGGTAAGCAATGGATGGACCGAGCATATAGATTAAAATAATAGTACAATCAGAGAGGCTCCAGTTTTCCATAAGACTTATGGCGGTTTACAATAATCTATGTGCTGTTAATCATGCCAGAGGATATTATTTCACGTTACTTCTGTAGATTATCTATGAATATTATGTTTCCACTGAGAGAAATCGACGACAGATAGGTTAGAAAACAGCCATTAGTGGAATGGAAGTGGTCGGTAAGTCACTGAGTTGCCAAAGGAGAATATAGGCACCTCTGTCATTCTTGCCGGGTCATTTTTTTCTTGTCTGGCATTCCGCGCGGTTCCTGACGAGTGAAAGAACTGTTGAGAAATATAAACTTCAAAAAGAAAGAACGCTTAAATACATACTTTGTGTTTATTCACATTTCCGCAAGGTCATGAATACCCGAAGAGCTGGACTACTACAAGATAGTCCTCGGTTAGACGATAAATTTGAATAGTTCTTCCTCCAAGATTCAGTGTTTATAGGATATTCCTCGAGGAATTGGAGATCTGAAGGACGACCAGCCCGCAATTGGTATTTTCTACAAGTAATAAAATAATGGACCAATCCTTATTAGAAATCCAATTAATGTATCATAATATTTATGTTTAATTAGTTTCTTTTATACTTTTTACAATCCATAAAAAAAAGCATTTATACGTTTAACGTTATGGCACAATCTCACTTGTTCTTAAGTGATGATGTGGCCCAACATGGTAACACGCTAAGGCTAGTGGAAGACTGGTTCTCAGGTGCAGCTGCCGGAACAAACCTTGGACACACATTTATTCAGATACTTAAGTGGAATACATGCAGTCCTGATAGAATTGTTAGTTTTATACAACGATCAATACTTGATTAGCGAACTGCTGAATAAATTAGATTAAAATCGACAAAACTCAATGAAACGAATAATTTGCTTCTTTTACGTTCATCACTTCCGAAGTTCATAACTCATCAAATTCACTGGTTTAAAAACATCCAGCTTAATGTCACATTTTTCCATTAGGCCGCCAGCCTCGTCACCCGGGGCCCGGATAAATCGGCGACCTGTTGCGACAAGAACGTATGCCAGCGAAAAACTGCGATTTGCCGTCTCCATGCAAATAAAATTGTTCTTTAGTTAACTTAAAAGAAACAAGTCGTCTGGCGAGATCGTGGTTTTATTTACCAGTGTACAAAGTCTGTATTTATTGTAATTTGTATAAATAGTCAACTATTCATATCAAGTTAAATTTTGTTAATTTATATTTATTTACTGTGAATCTTTATTTTATAAAGTGAATAGATATAGTAGGTTTTAAATCATTTAAATATAGTAGAATTAATGTCCTAACAATTTGTCAGGTAACTCTTGAATTTACGAGTAAGTTTACTTTCTTATCTCCTTAAAAATTTACGGTAGATTGTTATTTATGTTTTCGTAATAAAAAATATATTCATTACCCTTTTTTATTTGAACAGAATATGCCTTTTTTATTTATATTTTCTTTTCAGAGCTATTTTCATTTGTATACATCATCATTTTTGTTACAAATTTCCAAAGGAAAAAAATTCCACCATTTTTACAAAACTCTGTCTTAGCTAACAAACCAGAGGCAGTAGCTACCAAAGTCTACCGAAAATAATGTGTAATGTTAATTGTATGAAGTCCGTGTATAACACTGTTGTTTAACTCCTTAGAGACTAAATGGCTCTATATTGTTTTTTTTGTTATAATAATTTCATGGCTTCACCTTAAAAACATACTCAATAATTTTGTAAGTATAGTCATTTCACTGAGATTCTCTCTGATCGGAATGTTTTTTTTATACTACAAATTATTCATTATTACATATTTAAAGAAACAAAATTGAGCGCAAAATTTTTTTCTTATACAACTAAGTTGGCAAATAAGCATACGGCTTTCTGATGGTAAGCTTTTACTACGGTAAAATACTAGGTTCTATGGGCGCTTGTAACACCAAAGGTTATTAGCACGTTACTGACCTTGAATTCCCCTTCCCAAGAAGCTCTCGAAACTCTACTCACCACAGAAACATTTGTTATTCGCACACTGTTATTCGGCTGCGATCTTCTGAAGGGTGGAGGTATTTCACCAATCGGGATGCCCCAAGGAGACAAAATTTTTCAAAGAGATTTCTTACCCTACCTATCTTCTTGGACCCACTTCCCCACGGAGCTCCGTAAACCCTAGTCAGCGCAGGAATACAACACAAGGTTATTTTGGTGGGTAATGGTGGTGTTTTACCAGTCGGACTCCCCTAGATAGAGAGAAATTTCCAAAGAAATTTCTCCATGCCCAACTCTCTACCATGCATGCCTCTGATAATATTTCGCATTACATACAATTCAAAAACAAGAGAGACTTAATTCAACAACAGTACGCTGACAACAAAGTAATTACTATCAACATTTCAATACAAACATCCCTTTAGATAATCCTGAGACCATCGATGCCTGCCTAATGAATTTTGCGATATGAACTATTCCCTTCCATAATAGGGATTGAGTGAACTATTGTCCGTTAAATATTTATTAGTTTAAGCCTGTGATCCGCCCCGCAGAACCCGCAACTTGTCAATAAAGGGTACTTAGAGTTTTCGATACGTTGACATTTCTGTCGGCTTCCAATATTTGTATCAGAAGTCATGAATATTAGAAAACTTAGAATGTCTCAACTGAGTGTTTATTTGTGACAATATAACGTCGTGCTTATTGACTATTTGACATAGGAAAATAGTAGAATACGTACATTTGATGTCCTAAAGGATTTGTCCGGTCCGTTAAGTTGGAACTATTTTTTATTTACTTCTAACAACGCCATATCTTTATTAAGTATTCATCAAAATTAATAATTAAAACATCATTATAAAGTATTACGTTACCCGGTATGTACAAAACATATAAAATAATGTACAATTTTTTTTTTCATTTTGTGCCAATTGTTTATATAAAAGAAAATATATTGAAGCCGCAATCTAATAAACAATCTGTTTAACTAACATGACAGCAATTAGTTTATTTACATTCCATAATGTTCAAAATATTCACACGAGTTCGCTAGTCATATTAAATAACCCTTTGGTTCCCGGACGTAAGAAAAATGTATGTAAAACTGGTATATATGCCATCACCGGAAGCCAAGTTATAAATTTAATGATAACATTGCATTTATCACCTAGTAGGTGTTAAATTAGTACTAGTTCCTTTAAAGTACTTTAACGGTGAACATGTTTAAAAAAAAATCAATGGAAAACTTGGTAATGATTCTTCCTTAAAGCCTAGATAATCCTCAACCGTGCCAAACGAAAATAATTTTAAATAAGGCTTTTATCTATTATAATTAATAGTAAAATTACTTGACACTAACAAAAATGAGCAATTTAAAGCTCAATATTTCGCAAACCGATCCATGAATCGGTTTGGAATGGTATAATGAATATATGGAAATGGTTTTGGAAAATGTTTCCCACACTATGGTATAGACGAGAAAAAAAATCATGTCCATTTTAAGTGTAGTACCATATTTTTTATAGACTTATACTTTATACCACTTTTTTGGTGTGGTCAATATGTATACCCTTACTAAATTACAGCTTTTTAGCACTAAAAATCTCTGGCAGCCGCGGACAGACCGAAGGACGGACATGGCGAAACTATAAGGGACCCTTTTTGACTTCGGAACCTTAAAAAGATTCAATACTATGGCATTTTGTTCGCGCAATAAATGTTTAGAAACAAAATACTACAACAAAACTGTCTCCATATAAATTACTCAGGAAACCACGCATAGTAGCAAACTCGTAAACAAAGCGAAAGTAAACAAAACCCATCTAAGATATTAGCAATCCTTTTTAACTTACATCTTTGTTTGATAAATGAACATTAAGCTTTGGGGCGCAGGTGCTTCCACTTTATGAGCTCTGCCTCACAACGGGACATAAATCAAAGTAGTACATAGATTTAAGTAATTTAAGGTAAGCAAAGGGGACAAATTTTTGTAGCTTAACTCTTCATACATTCAACAAAATAATAAAAATATAAATTTTTGCCTTTATGTTTGAAAACATTTAGAAAATCAATCTTTTTAAAATTAACCGTACATTGGAGTAAGGAATGTGTTCCATTTACTAGTGTATTATTTTTTTGGTTGATAATCTTGTATTTATATGTATGTTACTAGCAATATATCTTTTTTGTATATTTTATAGTTGTGTCTATCCGCTATTGCTATTTTGTAAAGTTATGTTCAGACATAGGTACCTAAAACATAACGAAAAATTAAATTTTTAATATCAACAATCTAATTCAATTAACAAATGTTTAACCTTTATTCGATGTATTTATGTTAAAAAATTCATAAAGGCTGATAAAATCTAATATGCAATTCACACACGTACGCAACAAATAGACGTGTGTATAGCCAAACTGATCTCGAGGAAGAGTCAGGTAGGAAAACGTAGGACAAAACACTAAAAAGAACACGTTACACCCCGCGACACATCAATACAGTTGGAACAGTGATGGAACATTTTTTACTATAAATATCGATACTAAAATTATTCTCTTAGCGTTTATAAATTCACTAATAATAAAGGTATACTGAACACGTTTTAGGTCGTATTAACAAAATCCTCTGATTAATCTTTTCAAATATGATCACAAGCCATTACTAAATATTATCAACTAGATGTGCCAGCGACTTCGTGCGCGTAGAATTTTGTGTATGAGAAATAGCCAAAAAAATGGTATTCCCCAGTTTCATATAAACGAACCGCTCTTACCCTATTTTAGAGCAATGGAATACTGAGAAAATCCCATTTACTTTCCACCAGGCATTTTACCAAAATGCTAATTACAATACAATACAATTCGAAAGTTAAAGTGAATAGTTGGAACGCTTAATTTAATTTAAATCCAAATCGTAACACAATTTATTAAAGACCCTTTAAGAATACCTAAATAAATAAATAAAATTTGAAATAAATAGGTATTGAAACTTATTTAAATATTGCTTTAATATAAGTTTATTTAATATTAAATGAAACTTATTTAATATTATTTTTATTCCGGTAGCCAAACATTGATATTTCAAGATAATATATAATTTTAAAAATCGCAGAAAATGTAAGAAAGCATTCACCTCACTAGTAGGGCGGGGCGGGTAACGGGCGGACGATTAGCCGTGGTGTTTCACTGGCCGCGCGCCGCGCCGCCTTGGAAATAGAAAATAAAGGCGGCTTGACACGACCGTATGCCATGTTCACATTCACTTGCGAGCTAGTAAACTAAAAGCTTTTACTAAAATCAAATTCAGCAGTGCAATTATCGTTCAAACATCGTTAAGATCAACTTTAAAAGATGAACTCATAAAGATATCACTTTATAATATTATCACAAGCTTAACAATACATAATTACAATTACATTAATTACAATATTCACCATATTGGACCCACTTTCCATGCTGATATATGGTTTATAATCATATCGTCGCCTTTATTTAAGGGTTTTATATAGGAAAATTACACGATATTATGTTTTATACTGTTTTACCAATTTTATGTACATTAGGTGCGGGTGTTTTTTTATAAAACAGATATAATTTATTTATTATATATAATATATAATTAATATGAGTATAGCGTTAAAATTAATATATTTTTTTTTACATTTCCCAAATATAGTCGGAAATAAATACAAAAATTTATAAGCCCAGTTGACTTTCTCTAAATACCGTTTAATTGTAAGACTCGTATCTCAGTCAAACGAATGTCAACAATATTAATTAGACAAAAGTTATTTTCAACATATTTTATTTATTAATCTATATTTATAAAAACGAAATACCACTCATCACGAGATCTCCGAAACTATAGTTTAGATTAACTTGAAATTTAACATAGTAACTCCTTTCGCAATGTAGACGATAACTAAGAAAGGATTTTGAAAATTTTTACCTCTACGGTGGAAAATAAGGGTTGAAAGTATATGTCATTCTTCAACTGATAGATTAATAATTACTAAGTTTTCAACTCGTGCATAGCCGAGGGGCGCCGCTAGTTTTAACATATATACTTTGATAAATAAAAATGAAGTTTTGAAGTACTTCTTAGTCGAGTTGAGTGGCTCGTTTGAATGAATTCGTCTTGTCCATAGACAATACAAGTTAAATGCGTGGTCGTTCGTGCGAACGTGACCGCTTTACCTGTTTATGCAGATGTTCACCCACCAACTCGCCCCCCCCCTATGTCGCCGCGTCGCACATCCTCGTCCTAAGAATTCAACTAACGTCGTCAAGTTACGGGACACTTATTATTGACACAAACAGAAGGCGGCTTAGCAAGCATTCGGATTTTGTCGTTTAATAAAGGTGAAAACAGAGATTAAGGATTACGCCGTCTGGGAATCAAGCCTAAGCCCTCATTGTAGGTAAACTTTACACGATATTATTGTAAATCTAATTACTATAAGATATAAAAGTTTTGCTGAGATAGTTAGTATGAGAAAGAATAGACTTACAGTTTTGGTTTTTGAAGTATTATTATTATCCCAGTGAACTGATAAAAAATAATTAATAATGGATAATAATAATATTATAATGTTCATTCACAAAAAAACACATTTAATTTAGTTACGAAAATAAACAAAATTATAAAAGCCAAGCGTAATTTATAGCTCTCTTGCGGCTAGCCCTCTGTCTCCGGCACTCATCTCTAATAATATTCATGGAGAAAAATCATAGTTTATGACTTACAATCTTTTTCCGTGAAAGCTCCTCCTCAGACGCGCGAGCGTCGCATTAATATTACTTACACTATAAGTAAATTTCATTTCGCAGTATTGAATAAACCAGACTGGCTTTAATAGAAAAGTTAGACTGCTTCAAGAGTTTTAGTACTTCCTTGTTTTATGAATACTTGTCGTGTCATGATGATCCTATCTTTTTATATAGTAGCCCGGCAAAGTAACGTCTCTGTGCCTGAAGGTAAGCAAAGAACAATCCAAAAATAACAGCGACCACTGAAAAATCGGCATTATGTCAACAGTCATCGCTGTTATGTCGGCCTGCTAGAGTCTCACCTGATGTAAGGTGACGATGTAGCCCAATATGATAACACGCTAAACTTAGTAGAAGAGTGGCTCTCAAGGGCATCTGCCGGAACACACCTATTGTTGCTTGGCGACAGATTTTCAAGTTGAGGGTGGTAGATAGCCAGGCGAGCATTAGAAAAAGCCCTACCACCATGCTATGGTTTCTTCACGATGTTTTCCTTCACATCATTTAAATCATTGCAGGGATTTGAACTCACGTCAATCGACGCGAAGTCGTACACGCTACCACTGAGCCATCATCATTGCTTCTTCATCGACACATTGGATATACACCGACTGATCTCAAAATGCGAAACGCCTAAGCATGCTACTACGGCGGGTATTACATATACAACAAATATGTATACTGGCTAATTCCTAAACGCAAAAAAAAACAAAAGAGAATAAATGTGACGTGGTCATCACCGTATCTAAAGAGTATTGAAGCATACGTCAAGTTAATTTAAATTGTTTTTGCTTGACATTTTTTTTTAACATTTAGCATTCTATATACTAACTATTACCCACCCGCTCCGCTATGAAACGAAAAAATTTCTTGTCCTATAACACCATGACATAATCCACTTCTATGCCTTTTATAGGAATCCATCCAGCCGTTTGAACGTGACTGATGGAGAAACATTCTAACAAACAAAGGTTAATTTCTTAATTAAAAACCGCAAAGGATTCGACTTTTATTATCATAACACAATACAACAGTTTGTAGGGTGTCCTTAGCAATACGAACTGACACATACGGTGTCTCATAGCTAACTCTATGTAATACGTAATCTATCCGTGATAAACAATGGATAGTAGAACGGTTATGCTTGGATTTGATTATACTATATTGATGATAATGGACTGCATTGACTACTTAAATCGCTAACTAAGCCCGTTCGCATTTTCTATTTTGCGAAAACACTTTCTTTTTCTTAGCATTATTAAAATACCAATTTTAAATTGTTATTATTTTGACAGTCAAATAAAAACACAAAACAAAACCTTTCGAACAAAAATCGACTCTTAAACAAACTGTTTACCTAAAAAAAATGTTTGGGAAATGGAAAAACAGTATGCAGATCATCAATCAAAATTAAAATTTAAACGCGAGGTCATTAGCTATAATAAATCAGGCAATAAACGCTTCCTGTGAATCAATCATCGCAACCTAAAACGTTCCCCGACTTAACTCACATCTGCTCGAAGCCCTAAAACGTCTCGATGGACCTCTGCCATTCAGACAGGTCCCCTCGTCACAGGATTTTGAAAAGGGAAAATCCCGCGAATTAGGATGGAGTGATTCAAAAAAGCATTAAGAGTTAGTAAATCAGACTGGGATGAACTTACCTGTTCGCGGTGAACGAGATAAGCGTAGGGAGCGTATAAATCAATCATTCAATAACGGAACTCGGGTCAGATCGCACCTATTTGTCATGTGGAAAAGGGGACCCCAGCGCATTTTCACTCAACTAATGTTTATTTCCTATTGCTGCTTTTACGGTGTTTAAATGGGAAAATTTAAATTTATCGTTTTGGTTTTAGAATTTTAAAGCCACGAAGGATTCGAGGAGTCAAATCAACTAAGTAGGTACTTAGTTTTGGTCTAGTAAGTATTAATGAAAGTAATGTTTGTTTATTTATAAGGTTCACAAAACTGAGCTCGATTTTTACTCAGAATATTCGTGCTCGTTTCACGTATTCGTTACAATCGAAACTATACGAGTATGTGAGCACAGCATGAACAAGAAATGAGAAAGTAAGTATATTAAAGTAATATTATAATCCCTAAATTAAAATGCATTACTTAACAAAGAAAGAAAGAAAAAAATACAAATCAAACATATTAATAAATGGAGGCAAAAAAAATAATTAATTTTAATCTTTAAAATGAATACCATTGCAGAAAGAAAGCATACAAGTAAATGGGATAGAACAATGTTGGCTTAAATTGGTTCTTACTAGTGGCAAATCGAAGGTTTGGCGATTAATTTAACGACAAACTACACGTGAGACGGATTTTCTCCTGAATGTCTGACAAAAAGTAGAGCGTCTACCAAATATGCAAAAGGTACAACACACCTTTCATGTATTTACAAGTGAAGGCGCGTTTATAGAAAATTAATCGTATTTGAAAAAAAAACGATATGCGTAGAAGTCTAATATAACATCCGAATTAGTATTAGTAAACGAATTAGTAAACTACATACAAGATTTTATAATAACTATGCCTTCTGTTTCTGTTCTTATTTCCATATACAGAAACAGATATACGACTAAAGCCCTCTTCAAAATCAAAGTTATTCCGACGGTATTTCAAAACTTCTAAACGATCTTATCCGAACATCTAATCTTATAAAAGCGGTACACCAATGGACTTGATCATATAACTACAAGTTTCATACTGATGCACAGATTTGAAATTGGTATCAAGTCCGAAAAATATCGTTCAGTTAACATACGTAGCTATCAAGGCTCACGTATTTTTTTTCGTTTTACGTATAGGAAATAATCATAATCTAATAAAAAATAAATCACTTGTGTGTGACTGGATATTTAAAAGTTTCTACGAAATCAGTGCAGGTTTTAAATTAAGCTCGGATGGTTAGATTAAGGAAGTACAGAGATTTTTTTTTCATAAAATATTTTACCCAACGAATTCGACTTAACTAAAGCAAAATGATCCGTTTCACTTTATTTTTACAATAAATACACACTCGAGATACATCTAAAGCTTTCCCTTTGTCCGTTTCAAAGGACACTTTGTTTCGAAAACAAACTCCGATTACCCGTAGATTTGCGATAAAATGATAGGTAAATAACAATGTTTTCGTTAAACAACTTATGTTTCCATAAGCTGGGAAACCCGGTCTGTATTCCCTTTTGTGAGCTCAGTTTCAGGAACCCGTTATACTAAATTATAAGGTAACTTAGTTGATCGATTTCTTTAAAGATGACATTAGAGATAAATTTCTTACATTCGAGAGTGGCTAACCAACCAAATTAAAAAGGCACAAATTAGATGAATATTGATGAGAGAAAGAAGAAGTCATTAAGCTTGGTATCTGATATTGAGCTAGCTCGTATTCATTTCGTCTGAATAAATTACTATTTCTACAAAAAATATGTACGTACTTAAATTAAATTTCATATGTTACGATCTATACTTTAGTGTTTTTATACTACAAAGGTGTCAAATAAGCATAAAGTCTGATGGTAAGCGGCTACCATAGACTATGGGCGCTTGTAATACTATAGCTATCACTAGCGCGTTTCCGACCTTGAATCCCCCTTACCCTAAAAAACTCCGGAAACCCTACTCACCGCAGGAACACTAGGTTATTTGGTTAGGATCTTCCATAGGGTGAAGATATTCCACCAGTCGGACTACCCTAAGTAGAGAGAAATCTCCAAAGAAATTTTGTCTGTGCCCTACCTCTTTTTAAATCTCCCTTCTCATGGAGTTCTGAAGCCCTACTCACCGTAGAAACGCAACAATAGGAAAATGATTCGAAACTATCATAATATACAGGTACCAACCTACATATAATTTCCGAGACACTGGTTTGAAAACCAACGATACTTCCTTACAAAAAATCATATAATTGCCTTAAGGGTTAATTAATTAATATCGATTTAGAAACTTACTTTAGCAATTATAGAACAACAAACTATTATAACTTAAAAAAAAGTATAACATAAACCTTAACGATAAACCAGAGGTTTTAATTACACTTACAAGTTTCATTCTTTATTTTCTTAAACGATTCCAATCCATTGAAGGACTTAAATGAAACTGTTAAATGCAATCCACTACGTTGATATCGCTTCATCGTTTTTAGCTTTATTACTTAAGACTAGAGACGGTAATGATTTTTATATTAATTAATATCTGCGGACAGGAAATCTATCTGCTGAATCTAGGTATATTTAATTATGTAACAAAAATATTTATTCAATGAATGCTTCAAAAATTTAATTTGATTTATACTTAAAATTGTAAAAAGAAGTTTTATACAAGTTTATACACACGTTTTCAATGTTCATAATTATCGGTCTTTGACATAATGTTGGTAACGAGATATCTAAGAGTCTCTGATATCATAAAATTCAAAGAAAATATTACTATGTACTCATTTCTTTTTAAATATGGAAAAATATGAATAAATTTTACTAGCTCAATATATGCAGCCAAAATCTAAATAGTATAATCTGCACGAGCAAACATCATTAGCAAAAGTTCCCTACGCAGATCATGTTTTCGAATTAAACATTGAATAAGACATTCTCTACAATGGATGATACAATACTGAATATTCAATTTAAATAGCAGTACATTTGTCTCAAAAGCTTTCGGAATCAAGATCATAATAAATGCATAAGGTCGCCAGAGATAGGGATATAAGAATTCAACGTTCGCAAAGCAAATAACATGAAAATGAATATCATCTTATTTAACTATACAAAACATAGGATCGTTTTGTCTGACTGTGAAAATATTGGATTATATGTCCATAAATATTGGATATAATTTCGTACGTTCATTTTGGATAAAGAAAATTGACGTTTTATTATCACGACTTATTAGCTTCACTTGTAACTAACTAACTAACAATGTAATAAAATCTTAGAAGTCAATTTTAATCTACTTCTAATTATCGTATCGAAATGAAACTTTGTATATACATGTAGTTCGGATGACAACACTGTAATTTGGTCTGTTGATGGAGTCAGGAGTTCGATAGTGGAACTTTTCAGTGGCTACCAGTAAGGCCCTTGATTTGGGCTCATATAATTTGTTATGACAAGTCTAATAGATTGAGCTTGGTAATGATATGTTATAAGACTAAAAAGTTTTATAACTTTAAGTGCGTGATTAAAGCTTGTTTTTTAGTTTTTTTTAAACTACATGCTAACTATATTGTTTGACATCATTTACCTCAATCGATTATCTTAACTAGTTCTTAACTTACATATTAGTTTTCTCATTTTCTAGATTGTGAATTATTTTTATTTTTAAACATGTCATATTTCTTTAGGGTTTATATGGCTTATTCTCATACCCAAAGATCGCAATACTTAATACGCAGTGTTAGATAAATAAATAGTTTTTTTATAATAGCACGCCAAAGTAACGGAACTGTGCCTGTTGGTAAGCACAGTACAATACAATAACAGTGGCGACCATCGAGAGATCAAAAATTCATCGCCAGTCGCCTTGCGTAATTAAATACTGGATATCCATATCCATAGTGCTCGCTAACCAGCCGTGCCATTCGCCCTATTCGTACCATTCTAACCATTCGTACCATTTGATCGTTCGTTAGTCAGCAAGGTGCACCCACAGGCAGGTGAGGTTGGCTCGGGTGGTACATTTCTTATGGTGCTATTTGTCACCTTTACTACCAAAAGTAGGTCTTAAAGTCTTCGAGTAGCCAAAAGTTATCAAATAAAAAACTTTCATTTATTTGATGTGTTATAATCGCGATGCCTTTGCCCAGTATCGAGGTATTACTATAATCTGATAGGATTAATTGTAAATTAAGGTTGAAAGCACTTAACCTCCGTGGTTTAGTAGCTCACATTGTTCATTTAATTATTATTTTCGATCTGACTATACTGTTAGCCTTAGGGGCTCGGGAGCCTTTACGGCTTTTACAGCTTCACCGGGCTTGACCATTTAATTACGAACACATATATTATTCTGTTAAAATTATGATTAATTTAAATACATACATAGTAAGGTGAAGGTATGTTTATTTAGATACAAACTAAGACTAAAGCAAAAAGAAAATACTAAGTGATTATTTAAGAACAAATAGAAGAAAAGCAGCCATAAAAAAGATGCCTCAAAGCGATGTTTACTGAATTTAATTTTTAAGAAAGGTCCCTAATAAGGTTTTCTTTATTAATATTTCAGAAACAAGTCTTCAAAGCTAACATTCTGAGTAATGGTTTGTTTATTTTAATATTTGGTTTAGGGAACTCTTAGATAATATTAAAATGGTTTTACCATTTGTTGTTTTATTTATGAAAATATTAATATGGAATTAGTTATCGAAATTGTTATTAGATAATATAACAAAAACGTGTGTTTGATAAAACAGGTTAGTTGTAAAAATCGTTCAGGTGTTACTTTAAGTTTTTTTTTAATGGTTTAGTGTTGTGGCCACAATCTCACCTGATATTAAGTGACAATATGGCCCAAGATGATAACACGCTAAACCTAGTGGAAGACTGGCTCTCAAGTGCAGCTGCCGGAACACACCTACTGGTGCTTGGTAACAGATTTTCAACTTGAGGGTGGTAGCTAACCAGGCAGGCATTAGAAAAAGCCCTATCAACGTGCTATGATTTTATTACGATGTTTTCCTTCACCGAAAGCACAGGTTCATTGCAGGGATTTGAACTCACATCGATCGAAGCGGTGTCAATACACGCTTTCACTGAGCCAACATTGCTTCGTTGCATTTTTTTGCATTGTTAATTTATTATTAGTTATGTCTGCGAGAATAGTCAAATCATGTTTTAATAACGTGTTCGACTTGTTTCGGAAACTCTCGACTATTATCGAAGAAATCCATATAAATACGAGCGACATTTTCCAAGCCCGGTGAAGCTGTAAAAGCCGCAAAGGCTCCAGGTACCCTAAGGATAACAGTATAGTCAGTTCGAAAAAAAAGCAGCCAGAGACATTCTCGCTCGCGCTGTCTTTAGTGAAGACCTGAGTTATTATGGTATCCTGAGATAGTTCGAGGCTGGAAAAATAACCAGGTCATTCTATCGTGGCTCAGAAGAATAATTAATATGGAGCCGCCCTAGTCCAGATGCCGCTCTAGTCCAGATGCCACCCAGGTGCAAGTACCACCCAAATACAGGTGCCGCCCAAGTCCAGGCGCCGTCAAGGTCCATGTGCCGTCATTGCCTTGTCCAAGTTCATCGGCCGCCATAGTTCACGATCGCCCTAAATGGCTGAACTAGGAATAACAATACGACCCATCATTGTGCCTACTGCGTCAGGTATGATATTATTAAGTGTATTTATTTTAAAATAAGGTTGAAATAAGTGTACGAATCAGTATTGATATAGAAATAAAACTGTTACATTGTTCCGCGGTATCTCTCGTACTGTATACAATACTTCGGCCAGTATTCTAAAAAAAGTTAATACTTAAAACCACATACAATATCCACATAAATTACTTAATACTTCCCGCTGCGTTCTAATTTGGAACGACGTTAGAAACATCATTTTCTATAAACCGTATGGGTCCCTCAAATACAAAATTTATAGCAGTTCTGGCTGCTACACTTGAGACTGGATTTCCCTTTAGGATTATTAGCATGTTAAATCTTAGGTTACATCGTCAACATTTTTTCTGTCAATCCTTAGTTTCTTGCTTTATGTATAACTAGGTATACAATGAGGTGCCTAATTAAAAATACAGTGTATACCGTCTAGTTAAGTTACTCATGTTGTTCGTACTATTTACCAGCCTGTATACCATAATTACAGATAAATTTTGTTTAATAGAACACATAAAATAAAACATAATACGTATGTTTCTTTTATTTACCATAACAAATTGGTTTGTAATTTCAGCGCCATCTATCTTTCTTCAGTTATACTACAACCAACTTAATGCAGACCACGTATGACTGTGTGGAAATGAACCACAGCGGATTGACTTTGCACATGGTTGGTAACGCGATGATAGCGCTGCGGAAATTTATACGGTAATATGATAAACTAAAGGTTAAAAAGCGCTCGAAACTTTCAAAATCATGTATTAATTAATGTTTGTTACTCACTTAATACAAATGTAGACTAGTAACTCCGTTATTACCTGAAAAATAAAACAAAAAATAAAAAAATTAAATCGTTTAGTGTGTCGCGTATATTTTATTTCATTATTTTAAATGTGCATAAGTGTTACAGGTTTACTTTTTTGATTTATGTAATTTAAATATTTTTAGGTACATATAGATTTAAAATAAAATCACAATATTTTTATGTATCATTTTTTGCTAAATATATAAGACATTTTGCTACACAGGTAAGTACTGACAAAAAAGCTTAGACATCAATCTCGCTACAGTTCTCATCTACGTGTTGCCAGATTGATTGACCTTGATGGTTAGAATCCGCTCTTTAGAGTAGTAGTAGTCAAGTCATATAGCCTATTTATAACCATCCTCACTAATAGGCTATACTTTGCAAAAATATAACGCCTCGTAAGGCTTTGTGCTGCCTACCACACCCTTCAGACCGGATCATAACAACGCGAACAATACTGCTTTACCGCAGAAACACGTGCAAGCCTCTCACAGACTCTGATACCTACCTACAAACTGAAAACCATTGTATTCTGATAAAAGTTACTGTAGATAACTCTTTGAATTAATGTTTTCAATGAAGAAATGGCGGTATTGTTTACACAGATAAATATTTAAGAGATTTTTTAGTTATTGTGCATAACTATAGTGGATTATAAATAATAACTAGAAACTTCCATCTTAAGTTGCAACAAACACTCCTTGGGCAGTTTTAGTGAGGGAGCCAGTGTGTTTGAACTTTTAAGATTAGTATAAAAGTATTCTGTCCAAGTGACATTGGCAGAATTATGTGTAGGCACACATAAATAAATAGAAAGAAGAATTATTCCCAAACCATATATGTCCGAGATTTGTTTTGTTGTTTGCGTCTAGTTTAAAAAAAATACAAAGAAAATCTCTAAAATAGTTTTTGTGTTCTGACTTCTGATGCTACTATTATTTACTTTTTTGTTCCAAATTGTTTTTGTAAAGAGGCAAAACATTTAATTTCTGGTTTCTTACAAGTTAATATAGACGATGTATAATTTTAATACAAGCTTTAAAAGTTATCAAATTTCAATGAGGTGTCGATCGCGCGACAATGCCATCCTTGTGGACTCTCCATAATACTTACATGCAGTTAACTAAACCACTAGCATAACGGTACACCGGCGCTGTTCGTGTATGTAGGCATTGTAAATATGCCTACATACAGCCTATGAATTCCAGCCGATGCAATTCATAGGCTGTGTCGCTCGTGTACTGTCTTAGCACCATTTACTTCACGGTGAGCACTTGACTAGTTCCACTGTGGAATGTTGAACTATTATTTTGTAACTTATGTTTGCATGAATTATCCACTCACGAGCGCTATTGATGATCGCAGAATATTTTTTTTTTCAATACTGTATGATACCTATATCCGTGCCTAACATAAAAAATATCGATACATCGACATATCAAATTTTCGTCGGTGTTGAAGTTATTATACCTTTTTTGCTAGAATAAATTAAACTAAATAAAGCATTAATTTCTCGAGATATATTTTTTTTATCGCATAGAAAGTATCCTATACGTAGAGATTTTTTTGTCGGTAAATCAGCACACTACACACAGAGATAAACATAGTTAATAAATTCTACTAACTGTACAAAGTCTTCATTTCTAAGAATTTATTATGCAATTCACAAATTATTCTGTTCATTTCTTTGATTAATACTTTTTTTTTCTCAATTTTTGAAGCAATTATGTCTCAGTTACGACTTCGCGTCGATTGACGTGAGTTCGAATCCCTGCAATGAGCCTGAGCTTTCGCTGAAAGAAAACATCGTGAGAAAACCATAGCATGGTGGTAGGGCTTTATCTAATGCCCGCCTGGCTAGCTACCACCCTCAAGTTTAAAATCTGTCGCCAAGCACCAAAAGGTGCGTTCCAGCAGCTGTACTTGTGAGCCAGTCTTCCACTAGGTTTAGCGTGTTATCATCTTGGGCCACATCGTCACTTAACATCAGGTGAGATTGTGACCACTACGCCAAACCTATAACGATAACGACGACAATAACCTAAAACGAAAAAAAAAACAATTTCAAGAGCGTTAAAAGTACAAATAATACAACTATTATGAAGTACAAACAGACACCCAATAATTCTTTTTTTGTTATGTTTTAGTTCATTTTAAATCTTTGTAAAATGAAATATAATCGTCATGTAGGTATATATGTACAATTGTACACACACACACATGTTTCAAATATTATCTCAAATACTTTGACTAAAATTTAACACAACAAGAGTTCAAGAAACGAGAAAAATTACTTTAAAATTGAATAAATTATGACTCCTGTTTCTCATGATAATGCACATCACATGTCGACACCATTACAAGCGATGTAGCTGTCTGAATAGGCCTTCAGACAGAGTCGAAAGATTAAACAATTGCTGGAAGCGATATGAGCGCACCATACTGAAATCACTAGCATATAGATCTATATTTCAATATAATAAATATAAGCATGACTATTTATTAATCTATAAAATATTTAATTTTATGCATTTTAACTGTAATATTATAATATTAATATTTTCTAAACACTGAATAGTACCAACGTTTATCATACTATAAAATATATAATAAACCTTTAGCCACATTTCATAGGTAATTAAATTTTATTCTTCAGTTTACATTTAACTGTATATTTAATACTATTTAATTTACTATATTAAACAAAAAGGTAGTTAATGCTTTAGGGATATCAACTCTACGGGAAACAATAGAACATTGTGTTCCGGAATAAGCAAGTGTGTGTCAGAGCGCGCTTATACAGTGGTATGTTTATAAGCCAGCATAAAAACGGCGACTGTTGATAGACCCTCATTTCACCGAGGTGACGAATCGAACTATATTTTATTTATCACTAATTACTGTCCTCTTTTCTGCCCTTCCCAATAGTTAATCCTCAAAACATAACCACAGTGATACCTATACCGTATTTTTTTTTTGATAAAATTTCCATGACCGTAAACTAAACAAAAAAGAAATTTCGCGTATCCAACCACTGAATCCTGTGCTATGGATATGGAGTTCATAAAAAATCCGATAGAAAAAAGGACGTTTTACTTTTAATGTATATATTTACCACGTTGCATTAGGAAAAATAAAAACTATTCGTTTAAATATAATTCGTTTACTATTTTATTTTTTATCGTATCCGGAAACTCTATATCTACGTCCATTTAGACGCGTCAGAACGCAAATGGGGGACATCATAATAGGACGATACGCGCGATTCAACCACTCAAGGTCTAACAATTGTTCTATTTCGTCAGTAATTGTCTTGAATAGCCTCTGTAAAATATACGACGTGTATTTAGTATGAATGTGTGTCTTGAGTATAAACGAATGAAGACAATTACGTTCAAAATCATTTGAAAAAAAAGAAAAAATAGAATTTATGTTAAGATACAATGTTATTTAAGATGATAACACGCTAAGCCTACTTACTGGCACTCAAGTGCTGCTTAAGTGCATTAGAAAAAGGTCTACCACTGTTATGTTTTCATTAAGTTTTTAAGAGAGGTAGGGCACAAAGAAATTTCTTTGGAGATTTCTCTCTACTTGGGGTAGTCCAACTGGTGGAATACCTCCAGGCTATAGAAGATCGCAACCAAATAACTTTGTTAGTAGCAGGGTTTCCCGAGCTTCTTGGGGGTAGGGGTTTTAAGGTTGGCAAGGCGCTATTGACACCTATGCATCAAGCGTCCTTACAAGCATCCATAGGCTACGGTAGTCGTTTACCATCAGGCGGGTCGTATGATATATTTATAAATATATTTGTGACCTAGTAACTTCTGAACGAATTGACCGATTGAGCTCATATTCACATAATGTATTTGTTTTATTAACACGTTGGTTCATATGTATGTTAGGATCCCATAGGTGACGCTTTAGTCATTGCTAACAAATTCTATATTTATGGACAAAAATGATTCATATTCACAATATACATATATTGGTTTAATATCATAAAAGAAAATCATACAATCTTAACCCGATAGGTGGCGCTGAAGTCGAGCTATCTACAACCGGAAAGAGCAGAACAACGTATGCTGAGCTACAATACTCCTAGAGCATAGGTTACTTATAAATATTGAAGGTAAATGATGTATATATTTATATATATGAGGTTGAAGATTTTTTTTAAAAACAGGCTATAATTCAATATTTCAATTGTACTAATATTATTTTCGTGTTCTTTTCGGCGAACCCTTTTATTTGATATCAATGTCATGGGGGTGCATAAAAAATAATTGGTTAGCCATCTTTGGAAGTCCGACATATTGGATTTATAATGACGTAACTTAGATGCACTTGGATGCATTGTCATCCAACCTAAAACGTGTTTGTACAAAATTTCAGCTCCATGGGTAAGGGATAACTGTTTTAAAATTCACTTGCAAGATTTGACCCATACTAACAAAGCAAGTTAAATAAAAGCTTGTAGAAATACATGCTAATAACAAAATTGAAACGTCAAATATATAAAGGAAACTTAATTTTCTACGTTTAATTTCAAGATAAAATAAAGCACTAATATAATGAAAAAAACAAGTTACACACATTACGCTTAATATAATACGCTTTGTTATTTCATGGTTATTCAAGCAAAACATAATTACTGTTCCCAAGTGTCGATGTCCCAATCTGTACAATACAAAACGTAGAGCACATAAATAATGCAAGTGTACTCTGACGTCACCGGCAGGGTAACGTTTGCAAACGAGAACGCATTTGAATAGTTGTTGTGCTACGCTCAGTTTAGTGCCCGTGACGTCCTATTAACTCTTGTGATGGATTAGGGGAAAATAGAAACAGGAAAAGTTAATTTGTTAGAATAAAAATGTTATGTTATGTTAGAACCTTTGATTAATGTACAGTAAGTAGGCCCTTGATAATCCGAATACCCAAAATTTTATAATTGAAAGTGAATACAAATTGTACTCATTAAGTGTTAAAACTTAAAAAAAAATCTACTAAAGTACTTAGACAAGTGGTGTTTAATGACCAAGAAAATGCTTTATCCCTCAATTCACGCAATTTCTTGAATTGAAATATCTACTATCCCATTCCAAGCATTCATTTAATGCAGACACAACTCGAGTATGTAGAATTCTTAAAATTGTTTCTGATTCCTCTAATACTTCTTCGTTTTCAGTCAATCTCAATGTAGTATTTGTCTTAATATGTCTTCATCACTTAAGAGCTCCTGACAATCAATGTTCTCATTACTTGATAAGAAATTATTAATATTCTCTTCTGAAAAGCCTCTATTACGGAAAACTTTTAATGGATGATCATCTTCAGGGTCAAAATCATATAGATCTTGGCCAGAAGTTTTCTTTAGTATGAATAACGAGCGCTACAGAGTTTTCCTTGATTCAAAACGCACAAAAATATTTAGAGAAATTCGCAAAATGGCGGAACGACGCGCGGTGAACGAGAATTTGACGATTGATACGCTTAGCACGCAAAGTGAATGAGTACTGAGTGGCGCTACGATACTCTGTGAGACAGTGGCATGTTCGGATCGTTCGTTCAGATTATCGGGGGTTCGGATTATCGAAACCCTACTGTATTGGGTTTTGATTTTGTATGTTCAAACGAGTTTAATTTATTTAAAGCTACTGAAACTTATGTAGGCACTCCGATACTCATATTATTATCTTCTGATTTAGGGGATCAAGGGGAACAAATAAAATCTTAAGATTTGATACACCCATGTAAACCTACTTCACGTGGTACACCGTGCTCTGTAATGAATGAAACAATGGAAATAGCGGGGTGATAACTGTACAGCCTAACTGGGAAGCGACTATCATGCATATGGTGAAAAGCCCGTGATAGTGATTCGTTTATGCCCATCGCTTTTTGAGATCAGCCAGTGCATACCCAGTTTCTGATTCAGGACAGGAGGAGTCAGGACGGTATGACAGCGGCGACTGATGAGAGATTGTTGATTGGTGATTGATTGATTACTTACCACCAAATACAATTCCGTCACTTCGCCATGCTAGCATATATTTATTAAAAACAAAAAACAGATTGTTCATTGAGATTAATTTAGTCTTTTTTGAATGATAGTCTTGTAGCTGAGCTCTATCTCACCTGTTGCTAAATGACGACATAACAACAAAGGACGATGGACCAAGAAATTCAATATTCGCAATATTGAACTATGAAATAAATAATTTATTACTTTAACAGTTGATCGATTAATATTTAAAACATATACATTTAAATGTTTAAACAGTATTTGAAGACTTTACGTTGAAAAATAACATTTATTCGTATTTCGCGGAGAAATATAGCTTGATCAAAATAATTACTCAACTAAAAACCGGGTCACGGTGCTATAATACGGTAAATAAATTTTAAGCAATGTCGTACATAAAACAATAATAGATACGACATGACGGTAACGTAGCTTTCATATTATTAGTATCGCGTCACACATTAGCGATAATGATAGGCCATCGCAGTTCCATTCGTCAGTCAGATGTAAATTTTAATAGTTCACTGTTCTGGCACTCTGCGTAGACAATCTTATAGTTATTTACAGTCGATTAACGTCTTACTCGACGTAATAATATTATCGGGAAATTTTATGATACTTCGTGTCGTTCCTTTTTGCTAAAAGTGCATTTGTATGATTTAGTGTATATTTGTGATTCGTTTGTGCTTGCGGTATGGAAACATGTATTGGGGTAACAGTTATGTTATCTTCAAAAACAT
This sequence comes from Saturnia pavonia, assembly GCA_947532125.1. Classification (NCBI taxonomy): domain Eukaryota; kingdom Metazoa; phylum Arthropoda; class Insecta; order Lepidoptera; family Saturniidae; genus Saturnia; species Saturnia pavonia. The sequence goes on from OX383901.1 coordinate 12,735,592, forward strand.
AAAAGTTGGAAAGTTTTAACGGGATATACAATTAAAAAATTATGTAAATAAAATATAAAGCGAATGTGTTTATTAAATATTGCTTAAGTACTAAACATTTTCTTTCATTTAAAAATATTTTTATGCTTCAAACCAACCGTGAAATTGTATATTGTTTTCTTTAATTGGTAAATCTGTGGTTGCTTACTTTATTATGTGCAAGATATGTCACTAATATAAATAATGGTCGGGCTGTGAGATGAGAGAAAAATTCTCTCAGTCGTAAGTCGTCCGTAAATTCACTTTTTTACGATGTGATGTTACGAAAGGAGATATTAAATAAAGATTCAATATGTTGGGCCCACGACTGAGGGCCACACTGCGCGACACCATTAGGAAGTGGCGGCACGGAAAACCCACGGAATGTCATGCCTCGTTTGACACTACGGTTAACTGTCTAAGCCATTAAAAACCTTCGACAGCTAAATATTAAGCACTGTTTTACAGTATTTGTACCTACTATATATTAATAATAATGTTTATTTACACTTCCTACGATTTATAAAAATACATGATATTTTAATGAACAAAAAACTTATGTAAGTTTACGAACCTAAATTGCTCATACAATCGAATATTAAAAAATGTATATATAGTGTTTAAATTATTATACTATTGGTTTTTTTTTAATTGTTTTATATATAATTATTATAAATATAAAAAAGAAAACTTCTTGAGAGAGAAAATATCACCATATAGGAGAAAAGGTAAATATATAATGATAATAATCATATTAATACACTTTATAATTTAGTATTTGATTTGATTAATTTTATCCATATTTAAAGGGGATTTGCCACAACACTCAAAAGACTGTTGCCCATCGTTCAGTTAAACTCTTATTCACCTTTTACGACACGCATGGGATGAGATGGGTGTGGTCTTATTCGGCACACACACGACATGGATGGGGGAGGTTCATATGTCCATAAGTGGACGTCTTTCGGCTGAAATGATGAATGATGAGCATTATGAAATAAATCAAAGATTTTTCAGTAAAATACCTAACGATTTGTAAAATACATACTTCATTAGACTTTGTATAGCTAAACTCGAAATTAGCACCACAAAATAATTCTAATACACATTGATTTTCTAAAGGAAGTCAATTGGATCAGTATAGATTATGAATCATATATTTACTTCAAATAAATCGTGTTAAGTATTTTATTTTATATGAAATTATAAACATTATTTACTTTTAACAACAATGTCGAATTAATGTCGAATAAAAAATGGGTAAACAGTGTTTCATGTAAACTGGTATGTTTAGACGTAGCATGAGTGAGTATTCCAATGAAATGAAAGGATATGCGCTGTGAAAAATTTCTCGACCTGAGTGAGGCGCCCTTGGGGTGATATCTCTGTCTCAGAATATTTTATACAGTACCAAAACAAATTTTATCTATAGTTTGTTATTTTATTATTTCATGCCATATTTAGGAGTTTGAAATAATATTGTACCTACTATTATTTTTGAATCGGTGTATCATAATTATTTCATGCAACCATGTAACAAACACCTCGGGAGCGATCATTATAGAATAATATTTTCTCATCCTTATAGACCTACCTAAGAAAATAATAACAAACATTAGTTTTCTTTGCCTAAATAATTACTTTAACCTACGTCATACTTTGTTACTAGTGAAGGTAAGATGAGTGTAAAATGTATCTTTAATATTTAATGCAAATCATAATTGTAGTATGTTTCTAACAACAATGTATATTATACATATATATGACGCAATTGTAATTAGGTTTTAACGTAAACCGCGCCGTCCATTAAAATTTTACGATAATTGAGTGATTGGCTATAAAAAAGAGCGCGCGACCATTATAATCTTTGCGAAACAGGCAAAGTGTATTTAGCTACTATGAAATGAAAATCAATATATATGCAACTAGCAAGCCGCCCTGGCTTCGCACGGGTAGCAGAGTAATTGTAATAACTCTATTGGTTTACGCGGCCCACGCCAGCAAAACTTCCAGTCGGCATGATTTTTTCCGAAATCTTCAATACTCAACGTCATATTTCAGATAATTTACAAAAAACAAAAAAACATAATAAATATGCACCTAGCCCTTCCTCGTGAATCACTTCGTCCATTGAGGAAAACTGTATGATAATACGTACAGTAGTTTTTGAGTTTATCGCGTTCAGATAGACAGACGCGGCCGGGGGACTTTGTTTTATAATATTTAATAATGATATGTGGATCAGATATAATATACTGTTCACGAATATTATATTATACTAGAAAGAAGGTCACGAGTCGCTGTGGCCCACAATTTTGTTTTTGTTGCGATCTCTACCAAGATTTACTTTGGGCTAATATGAAGATTGTCTGCAAATGTCATCAAAATCACTCAAAAGTGACTTCCCTATGACTGTCTCAAGCAGAACTCGTATTTACGATAAAGTAGATAACCATTTCGAGCCTTCTTCAGTCGTACTAAAATATCAACAGACAGTTACACACGTTTTTGTTATTAATTTATTATTAAAAATATGAAGATTAATCCCCAAAACCAAAACGGAAATTTAAACCTTTGATCCTAAAAAAATACATCCTTTGTGTAGGTAACAAAAAGAAAAGAAACTAACAAACCAGTATAAAAAAAAAGCTCTTAATCGCAGAAAAAGTACACATACAATATAGGCTTAATAATTGCAAGCTAAATTTTACAGTTCAATCTATCAAATTATCAATGTACGCTTAAGGCGAGAACTGACCAGTGTTGTTGAATTTTAACGAAACATTCGGAGCGAACTTGATACGTTACGTCGCGTGGTAAAATTGGTATTTTGCTATATAGGTATAATGTGCTCGTTCCTCCCATGTTCCACGTTCACCTTCTTTATACTCAATGGTAACTGTGTCCATCCACAATTCTACCAACGTCACGTGAATAGAATATGTTTTTAATTATTATTTAATCTTCAAACACAGCTCTAACAAGATGGTCTAACAAGAAGGTAGTCTTTGTGTTTAAAATGCACGTTTCTAGTTATTATTTACTATCCACTTATTTATATTCACTTGGGCACAATAAACAAACTACATCACATAAAATGCCGCGAAATATAGGGCCATATAACATACATTTATGAATTAAAATAAAAACCACCACATTACACATCAAGATCCCGTCAAAAACTCCCATATACCCCGTTATATTCAGTTTAATCAAACTCTACACAAACCGTATAACAAACGTTGCGCGTAGCGTGACGAATAATACTATAAAGGATTCATAAAGAACAAAATAATCTAATGAAGCACGCTAGCAGTTCCACTTACTAAACTTCATATTGTAATGTTCGTTTTGCTAGACGTTACATTACACGAAAATGCTCCGGGTCAGTCACAACCTTTATGTTTGTTCAAAAGTAACGTCAAACGGTTATATTGGGGAAACTATAAAATCCGTTTAATCGTAAAAGCAAAGTTGGGCTCAAGCCAGACGCTCGCCGACAATGAAAAATAATTCGACACACGCCGGGATGTTCAATGGATCTAGTTCAGGAGTTTTAAATTTTTATTGCGTTTCTTTAAATTATTTATAGACGGAGTTTATTACATCTGCCAAATTGTTATGAATATTCTATGAATAAATTTTATATTGTTTGTATGACTGACTTAAATTTTTCTGTTGTACGTATCTTAAATCTATTTATGGACATCTTTGATACTTGGTTTATTTATAAATTCCTTGTCATTCTTTCTCACCAAATTTAACATGTTAGTGAACAAACTTAATAAAACATGAAATTTTACTTAAGATGTAAAATGTAACATCGAGATATATATTATCGTCTAAATTATCTAGGAAACTATAACACGTTAAGGAAAAAAAACGAAATTTGGGTTATCACAAAAAGTTTTTAGGTCAATCAACTTTTTTAGTTAAAACTTTTAAGTAGTCACCCAACTGTGACTTGTTACTGTACATTTATGAATGTAGATTTAACACATAAATAGTGATAGAAAATACACGAAACTAACTGGATAGATTATTAGAGTAGGTTAGAGAGAATAATCACTAGAGCGTCAAGGACTCCGTCTGAATAAACTCCAAATAAAAAAAATCCTAACCCCTAACATTAGTTATGAAATTAAAAGATACTTAACTTCGATCGAACAACCACAAATAAAGGTAAAGCTATATATATGTTTACAAAATCTTATACTTATTGCATTATTACATTACAAATTTCATTTTTCTAAAAAGATTCTTTTTAAGATAATTTCATACAAATATTTGGGACTAGTCTTGAACAAAAAAGTTAATTACCTAATTATTTTTATCATACATTAATTTAACATAGATATCAATTACATACACATTATAAAGTTTCTTAAGAATATATAGATGACACAATTTGTGAATAATGGCTTGTGGACTAATGGACTTTTGTTTTCCATGTTAAAGGTAATCTTTAAAATAATAAATACTATAAGTACTAGTAAATTATACCATTTACCAATTATACCATCCACTGATAGCTACAACAAACAAACAATCATCAAACAAAAAACATTATTATCTTTATACATATATATATATTCCTCCTAAACAGTTGGACCGATTTTGATGAAATTTTTTGTGTATGTTCAGGTGGATTCAAGAATGGTTTAGATTCACAATTGCGACAGTCGGTGGCGCTGCGAACGAGTTCTAAGATTTTTTCATTTGCAGGCAGGACAATATTCGAGCAGAACAAGGTCCTCTGGATCCACTATTATTATATAGTATTAGTATAAATATTCAGAATATCAATTTAGATTCACTGCCGAATTCACGGTGCTTAGTTCAAGACTATGAGAGCTTCCCATTTATTTGAAGACATCTCTAAAAACAGCGTTTTTTTGTATATTGTAATGGGTTTTCATTTGAATATAGTGCTCTTAATAAATTCTCCTATGAAGAGTCTCGTATGAAGTTACATGAATAAATGATTCAGTTCATTAGTTAGGGTTGAAAAATAGTAATTATATAATTATCTTACAATATTACACATATATAATAAGTATATATGTAATATAATATATATACTATAATACAGGTTTGCACTACAGAAAATTCGAATTAATCGATGAGTAAACAAATAAACAAATTTTATTTAAAAATGTAGGCTAGAATGATGATTTTTCTTTGTTTAAATATCCGGGGATTTTCAATTTATTGTCCGGCGTCAATAATTTAGATGATGGCAGCCCTAAATATAGTATGTCATAGTTTTTTATACACTGACTAAAACGATGTTTTTTTTTTAAATTACATAATACATAATTATTTTAATATAATATTAAGTATTATAGTTTCAATAACATTGAAACAATAATGGGTCAGTGGTAGCGTGTACGGACATCGCGTCGATTGACGTGAGTTCGAAACCCTGCAATGATCCCGAGCTTTCGGTGAAGGAGAACATCGTAATTAAACCATAACATGGTGGTAGGTCTTTTTCTAATGCTACCACTAGCTATCACCTTCAAGTTCAAAATCTGTCGCCAAGCAGCAATAGTTTTCCGGCAGCTGCACTTGAGAGCCAGTTCTTCAACTAGGCTTAACGTGTTACCATCTTGAGCCACATCGTCACTTAAGATCAGGTGACATTGTGGCCACAACGCTGAACCTATAACGATAAATAAAATTGTTCTTAAAATAAAAATGATCACCATATAAATATTTTACTCTGAATTCAATTGTGGATTTAAAAGCATAATATAAAAAATGAATTAAATTTTGGCAACAGCATTGTTTGCCAAAATAGAATAGCAGAAACCCTATAGTTACACAACAGTGGAGACAGGGGCGGCACAAAACCGAATGCCTTAATTTAATAAAAGTCAATTTGAGCCAATTTAATTCTGCGTCTGCATCGCTTTGCCACAGTAATATGATAAACTGTTTGTCTCTGTCACACCAATGTTTTGTGGTATATCATCTTATCTATCTTATCTATTTCATCTTACAGTTTATGTTAAATCGAGTGACAATATACGGTTAATATTTGTTTGCTATCATAATATCACCTTTGACTCAAGTTGAAAACCTTTGGGTATGTAGTAGTTACCTACATAGGAATCCTCAAAATTAACTACTCCATGAGACAATAAACACTTTCATTTACAAAACGAAAGAAAACAAACATCTTTAATTACGCTTTTGCTAATTAGAATTTTAGTTCAGGATAGACATATAGTCACATATACTCCGGTATTATGCCATCCAATGCAACGGAAGCATTTAGCCGCGTACTTAAAACAATCTCTTGCATTATTCAAACTACATTAAGGTTACATACTGACATACTGATTCTCCTTCCCAGTATTTTCACTTATTTCTCTATAAATTTTAATTTTCGCATTTAACGACGAATGAGAAGCCTACCTACAAAGTTTAATTTAATTTAGAATTTAGATCTGCTACTTCAGATAGCTACAATACCGACGACATTAAAAATAGAATAACAAGATGGAAAAAAAATCTCATGCATTTGAAATATCTAGTAGGTACCATTAACAGGAAAAGAAAAGTGAAAGAGCTGTCCCGGCTCATTGGCGAAACTCATTAAAATCAGGAAGAACGCAGCAAAGTTAACCTCCGCGATGAAGCAACCTACCTCCCTACAAAACTGAATTTTATTTTGTATATATTTTTTAACTTACTGTTTGAATAAATTGTTTCAGTTTATTTACATTTTGATGTACTAGTTCTCGTTGTGATTTATCGATATCTGTTCAGTAATAAGGAATACCTTTTCGGCATTTTTTAAACAATATGATTTGAATACTAACTTTAATACTAGCTGTGCCCGCGGCTTCGCTCACGTGGACTATTGAAATCCTATTTTATTATTTTTCTAAAATAAGTTATGCCTTATAACATCAGCTATCTGCCAGTGAAAGTCCCGTCAAAATCAGACCAACCGTTTCGGAGATGAGCCGGAACAAATTTTAAAAATGGGTTTTTTTCACACACTTCAATTTATTATATGTATAAATAGATTTACAAGTGAATAATCTAGACACAAACTTATAGGTAATTCTTAAAACAAGCATTAATAGTTGGTTAACCTTTACACAATTTTTGTTCTCTACAATTTATCTGTTTTGTGTAAAAACCGTCGTTAGGTACTAAGAAACTTAAATAATTAGGTTCACAGTATAGATGGATATAACATACAAATAATAATATTTGTAGACTTAAAAAGAAAAGTTAAAAAACCTACAGATCTTTCTGGAAAAAAACCATTAGGTATTTAAATAACGTTTGACAGGCAAAATGATTCTTCGGTAAGAACATTTTCTGTATTATGATTACTAGCATCCGAATCCAAATGTACGATTAAATCTAAATCTATGATTAAATCCAACAATCGTACAACTGCGCAAAAGTACAAGCCATCCCACGTTTATAACTATGACAATAGAGAATGTCATTTTATCGTAATTTACTTCAAGTGTACTCGAGTTAATTGATCATAATCATCATCAGAGACCGTTATGAGGCAGGAAACGGAATTTAATAGCAGTTGGGGGCAATGTCCTTATATTATTTATATACTTACAACAAACTTTATCCATCAGTACTATGGAACTTTTGCATCAAACAATACGTTATACTTAAAGCAATCAAGTCACGTTGCAGCACTGCAAATCTGTAATGGTATCCCTCTGTATACGGCGCTGGAATACCAACTCTATTATAAATAGAACTACTCTACTCCAATGCTTCAAGTTTTATAGCATTTAAAGAAAACGGAACAAAGGCAATAAAAATCAATTTGTAGCCGGTTATGTCCACATGCAACTGTAAGAAAAAATCCTAACAAAAACATAAATGTGAAAAAGAAGCCAAGTTTGGTAGAAACGACGTTCGAGGTAATCGTTTTCACCGATAAAAGAGCTGAGATGTTATATTAATTATTATTAAATTAATAAATATTTACACTAATTTATTATTTATTAGAATATTAATTGTAATATATATTATAATAAAATATTTATTTATTACAAATTTTCGTTACGTCAACAAATACCTACGTTAATTTCTAGTTAAAGAGTTAAATATTTGATCGTAATTTATTGACAATTAAGACTTGCCAAGTTAGAAAGTTCCGTATCCAAAATTAACAAATTGTTCTGTAAATGTATTGAAGAACGTACATTCCTACGTATGTATATTCCTACATTAACGTATAATTAAAGGAGCTGCTATGAACCTTGGCACCCGTTTTTTTTTTTTTTTTTTTTCGAACTGACTACACTGTTAGCCTGAGGGGCCCTGGAGCCTTTACGGCTTTTACAGCTTTACCGGGCTTGGGGGCGAGCGCTTAGGGCACTCAGCCACGAAAGCTAAGCAACAACATCCGAGGGTGCCAAAGTGGCCGAACCTCGGCTCGGACTGTTGCGCGTATGCAATTAAGTCGCGATCTGACTAATTCCCTATCCGTTATTCGATCTAAACTAACTATACATATATACATGTTTCTGCCCCATGGGAGGAGGGAAGGAACATGTGTATGTGTATTTAGTGGTCTGAAATTTTTGTCTACTCTAACTAGGCAAAAAAAGAAAAAAAAAGGTCCCTTACAGAACCTATGTACCTACGTGTGTTGTGCATGTGTGTATAATGCAGTGTCATGTATGGCTGTGAAAGCTAGTGATTGTAGAGTCACTTGTATCGCGCGAGCGGCTGCTTGTCTCAAGGGCTCCATGCCGATGGATCGGACCTAGGCTTGAGTTGCCGCAGAGGAGGGCGGTCGTGGCGTCATTTTTCGAACTGACTACACTGTTAGCCTGAGGGGCCCTGGAGCCTTTACGGCTTTTACAGCTTTACCGGGCTTGGGGGCGAGCGCTTAGGGCACTCAGCCACGAAAGCTAAGCAACAACATCCGAGGGTGCCAAAGTGGCCGAACCTCGGCTCGGACTGTGCGCGTATGCAATTAAGTCGCGATCTGACTAATTCCCTATCCGTTATTCGATCTAAACTAACTATACATATATACATGTTTCTGCCCCATGGGAGGAGGGAAGGAACATGTGTATGTGTATTTAGTGGTCTGAAATTTTTGTCTATTCTAACTAGGCAAAAAAAGAAAAAAAAAAAGGTCCCTTACAGAACCTATGTACCTATGTGTGTTGTGCATGTGTGTATAATGCAGTGTCATGTATGGCTGTGAAAGCTAGTGATTGTAGAGTCACTTGTATCGCGCGAGCGGCTGCTTGTCTCAAGGGCTCCATGCCGATGGATCGGACCTAGGCTTGAGTTGCCGCAGAGGAGGGTGGTCGTGGCGGGTGTGCGGGCACGAAGTTAACCGTTCGTCCCCTGCGGAGGGAACGGTGGTTTCGCGGGCGTGATTGGCACCCGTTAGATCTCAGCTCTTTTAACGGTGACAATGCTTACCCCGAACGTCATTTCTACCGAACTTGGCGACTTAATCTCATTTATGTTTTTGTTGGAATAATATCATTACTTTTCTAAAAGCTGCACAACGCCATCTATTGGCGAGTAAGTGGAAATTCCATTGTAATTGCTACTCATTATTAGTATAATGTCGTTTAAAATCAATAATTGTATTTTTTGAAGTTATTTAAGTAGTATTAGTAGTTATTTAAGTTGTATAAGTATGCTTAATATTCTACCTTCAGGCCAAATTTCAAGTTTTTGAGTCACCTAGAAGTGGTCTAGATTTTTGATGTGAGTCGATTAGTCATTGATAAAATTCTACTTTTCAGACACTAATAACTCAAGAGCTATACTAGGTTTATTCAAGGATTCTAGGTATTCAAGGGAGGCTTATAAAACGTACAAAATTTCAAGTGTGTAGGTCGAATAGTTTTTACTTATGGAGGGGTCGAAAGTAGGGCAAAATTGTCGTATATACGCAAGATTTAAAGTAATTTAGAAGTAAATTTATAAAATAAAATACGTAAAAAGGGAGCACTATGAAACCTTTATTTCATTTAAAAAAATTGGGTCGTTTTAATAAACCACGACGCAAGTGAAACTTTTTTTCGGGCAAAAAATACAAATTATTAAAGACTTGTGACATACATTATTTAATAACACACATAACATATACAATGTTCCGAATTAACGATTATAATCCTTGACTGCACGCCATAAAATTATATTTTATTTGCAACAATGTAATGTAATGCGACATGCGATAGATGAAAGATTTTTTTACGATTATAATTCTTGAATGCACGGCATAAAATTCAATTTTATTTGGGACAATGTAATGTAATACGACATGCGATAGATGAACGAAAGATTGTGGGGTGATAGAATAAAAGTTTCACTTTAAAAACTATAATTTTATATTTGCGCAAACTTCCTATTTAACTATGTGCGTATACACCCCCAAGTAGATAATATTCTAATTTCATAGTACATCAAATAGAGTGTATTTTGAGGGGCCTTTGAATAGATCGGTATGATATTTTTAATTAGTGCTTCAATTATGCCTATCTTTTACAATCAATATATTTTGTATTGCAGTCCAAGAAAAGCAATTAATTATTCAACATCAAAAGCATAGTTTTCTTTTTTGTTATCAACGTGTATTAAGCGTCAATGTGAACATAAGATATTATAAACTATTACATTAAAATAATAGCAAGGGTATTTTAAAACTTCAGATAGTTTAGAATTAGGAGTATGAAATTCACGTTACCTTACAAAGTCGAAGCTTTTGTTTTCACTCAAAGTAATTCGCCCAATTAGACGGGTGGATACGCCTTCCCCGCGCCACTGGGCACGGAGATTGCTTCCCTGATACTTATGAATCACCTGATACCGATTCTCCTGAATTCGGTAATGGATTTGATCTTATTATGTATGTAATTACGTTAACAACTAACTACGTGGAACTGAATAAGAAAGAACTGAAATGAATGAGGCTATTACACTGTTTCTGAATGGCCTATAATATTCTTCTTTTCACTATAAGTAAATATACTACTTATACATTAACATATAGAAGTAGTAAGGACCACAAAAATCAATATAATAGCAATAAGAATAAATTTTTTTTCAATTTGTTTTTCTTTTAAATATACAATAATATCTAAGAGGTGTTTGTTAAACAATGCAATCCATGTTTTCGAATGTCATTGTTTGTTATGAAACTCTTGATATAGAACAATAAACCTGAATGTTACTTTTTAAAAACAGATAGGTGGTTCACAAATCTTCATTTTACCTTCATATATTAATATTTCTTGAACCAAAATCCACATCCATTGCCATAGGTCCGTATCATATACCTACTGAGTGAATATTCGATAAATTAATACGTTTGGTTTGGTATTTTCTAATCCTTATCTGGAAAGGGAATACCCTGAAGTTAAAAAATTGTCGCCTGGCTCGAGGTATGTTTCAGCAGCTGCACTTGAGAACCATTCCACTAGGCTTAGCTTGTAAAACCATCTTCTCCCACATAATCAGTTAATATCAAGTGATAATATTCGTCAAACACTGAACCTAGAAAAATTAACGATATTGAGACTGTATAAATAATGAATAGATTCAAACAATAAATATATTTGAAAAATATTCATTCAACTGGTACGAGTCCTGGTAGAGTCATTATGATAAGTTGTTTGAAAAGTTATTTGCGAAAGAAATTGTAAGATTTTTAGACAAACGCAAATTACGTTTTGCTCTCAATATATATGCCAAGAAAATGGTTGAGATTACTGAAGAAATATGTACATTATAAACGTAATTTATCTTCGTTCATATTGTCGACATCGGTCATATATATTTTTCATGAATAATCACTTAAATGGCCTAATATTATTTCAAATATTCAATTAGAAAAAAAACTAGTCAACCTAACATTGATTATCATTGGGACTAAACTATAAAAAAAGTTTACCTTAAGAATTATGTAATTGTATGCATAAAATAGTTTCATTAACAATTTATAACCATGATGAATTGTATTTTATAATATTTCTATGTTATAAGAATAACATAACCAATACTACAAAACTGTATAAAAATAAACAATATTTAAATTACCACGAGTATTATAAATATAATTTCAATTTATTTACATTAATTTTAAATTGTATTAATATTGTATTTTTATATTATTTACATGAATTATGTTTTTGTGAAAAATTATGATAGTTTTGTCTCGCAAATAATAATAAAAATATACGTCTTTAGCGTAATAAATAAAATAAAAAATCTAGCGTACCAACAACATAATTAAGTTAGCCATCAATGATGTAAGAAGTATTATGTAATAATAATTTAACGGTGTATAAATAAATAAATAACAATTATTTTAATTTGACTTATCATCACATCATGTCGCATTTTCGTTAAGAGATGCGCGCGCGCTTTCAATTTTAACCACAATTAAACATGCCAAAATCAGTAGAACATAAAAAATATAGTATACGTGTAAATAAACAAAAATCAACACGAATAACACCACATTACAAGAGAATTAGAACTACTGCGGATTTAGTGCCGAAACCGTAATGATACAAACGGCACAGACGGATGTAACAGCTGCAGCGATTTATTCCGGCTGCTGATGTAGCAAATGTAAATATTTTTTACACTCTAAAATTAGGTGCGTACATGTGCGACGAAACTAGATCATATTTATGACGTTTTATCGCCAATTTTAATACTAGCATGACATAAACATTAATTTATGAGTATAACTTAGTCTATACAACCAAAAGCCACGGATTTCATATTTATTTTGACAGACATGTAATTTTACGGGAAACATTTGAACAGTTAAAAAGGTTAAAACAATTTAATTAATATTCTGTTGTTTTATCAGTGGATATTATGGCTAATGGACATCTATAGAGTTCAAAACCCAAAAGTACGTACAATACATATGCTTCGCGATGAAACAAAATATCGTAAGGAAAACCTATTTTATATAAATAATAATGATATATGATGTGTTCTGTAGACAACAGTGAATTTAGCTAATTATTACTTTGGAAATGATGAACAATACGCAAAGTTGAAGTTTAATTAGGTATTTAATTAACTATTTCATAAATTTATGTATATCACAAATAATTAAAGTTGAAGTTTAATTAAATATTTAATTAACTATTTCATAAATTTATCTATATCACAAATATTTGTACAGTGTAAAATAGAATGATATATCAAGTGTAAGGATAAAGAATAACATATTTTCTATTTTTTTAGGTTAAAGTGTAGCAATCTATAGAAACTGACAAAACAACAAAAGTTGTAATAAACACTTTTCCTTAGGACTAGCAAAGTATTTGCTTATTTATTGAATTATGTACTTAACCTTCAAGATGAAGGTTCTTATTTAACTATAATTTAGTCAAGTATTTGTTTGGAGTTTAGAACTCATAATCGTTTTAAGGTATTTAAAGCTAGCAATAGTTTTTTTTTACGTTACACCTAAGATATCGACAGATAAGAATTTTAAAATAATCAGACTGTACCAGTGAGTTTAGGACCTTAGAAATTTCATGTTCTCTTACACAGGGTTACACATTAAAAACTATAGGTTTTAAATCAGTTTAAAACAATAGAATAGTACGTATTTCAATTGACTTTTATGAAATTCTTTCTCATACACAATTAAACATGAAGTAATAAAAACCGTGGCGACGCGATGCGGCTGTGGCTAATTGCCTAATTAAACCTGTCAAACAGCTGTGAATTGTTCAGATTTCAGCGATATTCCTGTGACAATGTCTATTAAACAATTAGTGGTACGACAGTTGTGTGTCAGTTCATACGTTTAACACATTACTAGGATTAAGATTCCCAAATGGCTGGACTAAATATGATGGATTATGTTTGAGAAATATACACTTAAAGATAAATGCCGGCCTGAGAAAGTTGTATTTAATATAACTAAAAAATAACATAACATATAAATGCTGAGGAATATGAAATAAAATCCATTTCCTAACCATTTGTGTTTTTGTTTATATAGATTCTTTGTTTATAAATTTTTCTTTATTTGCTTTCATTATGTATCTACTTATATTAGGAGAACTATGTACCTACTATGTAGATGAGGTAATTTTTTTTTGTTTCTTTTTTGTAGTAACAAATTATGGAGTAACAAACTCCATCTGATTTTATGTTATCACTGCAGCCTATCTATATACGTATAATATAACTGAAGGGTTTTTTTTTTATTGGTTGTTTATTCGCGCTAATCTATGGAACCACAAGTCTGATTAATTTTTTTTTTTTTGTACATGGTATCTAAATTCCCGCTACAACCGTAAGAAGCGGAGCAGTAACTATGAACGTAAAGCAATCTGGCAAACTGTAGGCAAGTTAGGAAAGTGGAACTACACCGTGGAGAGTAAACGAATAAATTTTAACACGGGTGAAACCGTGGGGCACAGCTAGTAGGTATGTATAAAGAATTTAAAACCCCTGTCCTGATGCCAGTCGTAACAGTGCGGGCACGGCTGCCTTGTGCCAGAAATAGGTTTGTCATGATGGTCCCGCAGTCCAACCTTACACAGGTTTTATCACTCTTGAAATACTTAATTATTATAAAACAGTCTCCCGCCGCGTCTGTCTGTCTATCTGACCGCGATTATTTCAAAAACTACCGAACGGATTTTCATACGGTTTTCATCAATGGACGGAGTGATTCATGAGGAAGGTTTAGGTGCATAACTCATTAAAGTTTTGTTTAAATCGGCAGAAACCATGATTGTTGAACATGTCGGAAAAAAATCATGCCAACAGGGGAGCTTTACAGGCGTGCGCCGCGTAAACCAATAGAGTTATATGTATTACTCTGCTACCTGAGCGAAGCCGGGTTGGGTTGCTAGTAGGTAATATTAGTAATAGTAGGTATTTAATACTATTAAGTGACCAATTGTTGATTTCCCGGTAATGGTCTAACGATTTAAATTATTCATTTATTTAGATAAAGTTTTCCAAAGCTCGGCAAACCAGATATTACATATATTATTTTTAATGTACAAGTTGTATATGAAAGAATTGGTTCCTAGTAAAAGAGAGTTCATTTTAAATAAACTTGAGCGCGCTTCTTAGAAAACTACTTTAAATATGAATTACTAACGCCATAACGCACGTTCCGGAATCGCATAAAATGTATAAATACTAAACAATGAAGTGGGTTGAACGACGGTTATGTCAACAATGATTAGTTTTAGGTCTTTGATCGAATGCCAAACGTAAACCGCACGGATGTCAGTTTTAATAGGTCGCTTGAAAGCATTTGGTCTAATTGTTTTCTCTCAAATGAAATTAGACTTGAGACAATCTTAATAAACTTTATTTTGAAATTTTCTGCACAAAACTGCTAAATACAAATTACGTCGATATCGACTACAATTTTAAACTAATTTGAAACTCAAAATCTAAACTTCATTATATTTATCGTTTTTGTTCAGTCTCTACAATAAAAAGCGTGATAATATACATGAATGTACTGCCTCAATTTTGAGACCATAGTATAACACTGAATTAAAACAATAGTGTATAGTAGGTTAATTTTAAATGACGTGCATGCGGACGGACAATTTCTTTTTTAATATTTGCTTAGAGTTTTTTTACTACTTATTTGAGGTCACTGTTTTCAAAAACCTTAAAATATACTGGACTAAGTTAACTAAGACTGAACTAAGACTTCGTTAAACAGATTGATAATAGACGGCGCTTCGTACATGTTAGTGGAATATATTATCATTAGCAATATCGTCTTTTAATCATTTTTTAACGCCTGTGAGAAGTAATATATGGACACAACATTAGTAGATTTGTGGTAATATAATACAATTCAATAGGATTATTTTCATAAATTTATTAAACGCAAACATAAATTTTGTTGAAGAATATAGGCTACTTGCCACATATCAAATTTGGCGCAATAAATAAATATTTTCTGTAGTATTTGACTTAGTAACCAATATTTATCGATTTCAGATGTTAAAAGTGTAAGATGGTTACATATTTTCAATGAAAAATTTTTCATTTTGAACTCTGAAAACGGTGTCAGCCATATCAGTAGAGAGCCATATAGACTGCTATATATTATCTTTGCTGTGACGGCATACGGGTCGAAAACAAAAAATTGACATTTAGCAAACGTTGTCATTTTAATAAAAGTATCGAGCTCTTACAATGATGAACGTTTGCTAAATGTCAAATGTTTGTTTACAACCCGTATGACGTCACAGCAAACATAATATACCTATAGAAATAGACTAATATGGCTGACAGCTTTATCGCCTGTTTATAAAACGTAAACTTTTAAAATAAAGTTTTACGTTTTTCTAGGTCCTGAAAAATATGGTAATATTTTTTTTCTCTAATCGGGCATTAATTAATAATTTTAGATCTACTTTAGAAAAGAGTCAACTAGCCTATTAGCAGAGACATATATGGTGTTGCCAGGAAGAAATAACTTTGAGAAATAATAATCATATATGGGTTTGTTGAAAATGAGCTAATTTTGAATAACTTATATTGATCAATGTTTATCACCGTCATCTCCCTACTAGTGTAGGTAGGAAGAGTATAACGTCACTTCTCTTTATCCTTGTAACCTTTTAACCTTGTGAAAACTTTATGGGATATCTTACTTTTTCCTAAATAATTTTATGGTAGAGCTGTTGGCTGAAGATTTGAGCGTTATGATATAGTATAATGAGAATATATATACAGTATTACATGCCTTTGTTAGGTAGTTACCAACAAGACTAGATACTTGTATTCCAATTTCATTCGAGACCTGTATAAATTATTTGTAAATGAGGCCACACACCGTGCACACGTGGCCTAATAAACTGTATGCAATATGCAACACATAAACAATGCTATTATATTACATTGTAATAACATTAATAACTCTGTTTAACTCTGTTGCGAACACTACCTTAATAACCTTACGCCTGCCTGGATGGAGAGTAACGATGTTCGCAGGAATTCTGTTTTAGCAAACCCATTATAAAATGTATATTAGACTATATATTATTTTATCGGTGTAGGTTTAGCGTTGTTTCAACAATCTCACCTGATCTTAAGTGATAATGTGGTGCAAGATGGTAACACGCTAAGCCTAGTGAAAAACTGGCTCACAACTGCAGCTGCCGGAACACACCTATTGATGCTTGGCAATAGATTTTCAACTTGAGGGCGGTAGCTAGCCAAGCGGGCATTAGAAAAAGGCCTACCAACATGCTATAGTTCCATCACGATATCTTCCTTCACCGAAAGCTAAGACTCATTGCAGGGATTATAACAGCCATCATATAAACGGTAGAATACGCATAAGGAGGCAAGGTTTCTCCTCAAACTTACGGGTTCCGTACCGTTTGTGAGGTTGGGATTGTCAACGATTCTCACAGCTCGTTTTTGCGCCGAGTCAAATGGCCCAAGCTGGTACCTAGGTGTTCATTGCCAGAAGCTGTGACGAACTTATCACTATGTGCATGGTGTTCGGGACCCACTCGGGTACCGAGATCAAGTGGATAAACACCGGCTGGTCCCAGAACACGACACAATTGTCATGTTTAAACATAGTATTGCAAAATGCTTTATGATCAGAAGCTAACAACACTGCCAAGTCGTAAAGATCCTTGCAAGTACTTTCCTAACTATTGTCATGCGTAAACGAATCATCGTCCAGGTTTAATCTATACGTGATATTTATAGACTCGGGACACAGATTGGGTGTTAATGTTTGCGATCTATGTAATTTATCCCCATGACAAAATGAACGTGACGCTAATTGATATTAATTTCATCAATTTGATCGTTTTGCTTTTCCTCAAGGATTTTTAATTTTAGATGCCTAAGAACGCAATGTTTGCAAATAATTTTATATGTATAGGTTTTATAATTAATATAGTTTTTTATTATCTCTATAAGTTTTATTATATTTGATCTTATTCACGTTGAATATTTCAGTTGGTTAAATAATTTAAGACCTAAAGATTTTAAAGGGATACTTAATTACCTATATCTTTCGGTGCAATAATAGGAAAATATATCTAGATAAAAATATCCTAGAAAAACGGATATGCTGATTTTTATAAAATTTGGTACACATGATTTATATGACATTCATCAATTGATAGATACTATAAGAATAGTCGATAATATTTATAGGAATCGAAAAAAAACATATATTAAATTTTTATTTATTCTCAATTTAATGAAGAGTTGTAATACTTTATATATTTTATTCCATAATGGATAGGCTATAATAATTATCAAAAATACTTCCGGATTTCATTAAACATGAATAAAGAGAGGAGATTACGAGACGAAAATAATTACTGGGTAATAAATACGTGTGAAGCAGCGGGCGCAGCTAGTGTTCTCATAAATATTTATCACCTTAAATATCAATAGCAAGTATCGAAGCTATTATACGAGTAATAATGTGAAACTATAGATGATAAATTCATTTAGAAAACAGATAAAGTCCTTGACGATATGGACTCAATAAAACTAAAAATACTTTTAAAATCAACAAAGAACTTAAAAAGGAACAAAATAAAAGGAAGGCACTTGTGGAAACCTTGTAGCTTAAAGCTAGCAGTAATCCTTTTAACAGCGCGCCCAGTCTGCACTGAGTTGTTGGAACTACAGTACAGCTGATTTAAACTAAACTTTAGAATTAAATGTTTAATTGAAAGGAATGGAAATGTGATGTTCTATCCAGATCTATAATCTCAACTGCTCACTTGAAATAACAAGTTTTGGAATTACATAATACTGTCTTGCTTATCTCTACTTTTATTGCTTAGTCTGTCTCTATGAGTACTCTATTGGAATCGTTAATTAATTTCTATCCTTATATCTTTATCCTTGTGCATGTTATACTCTATTGGGCTATATTACTTCATGCTGCGACCCTAGAGAGCGTAGCAGTAACCACGAATGTCATGCAAGCTGTAGGCAAGTGCGAGAAATGAGAACAATCATAGGCTATACAGACAGGCTAATAAGGATAAAAAATAAATAGGCAATATATAGAATGCCTGAAGCTAGCCAGCAATGTATGAAATGATTCATATTTCATACATTGACCAGGCATTCTATAGAATGCCAAATGAGAAACCGGCAAAGTATGAAATCACTTTGAAATGACTCTTTTTGAATATCACGAAAGAGTTTTGGCGGGATCTCAAAGTGTCATGTGATCGTTTTTGTTTTGCATTCATAATCTTTGTTATGTAATTTTGGCGGTATTTTATGTGATATAGTTTGGTTATTGTGTACAAGTGAAGTGAAGTATAAATAGATAATAACTTGGAGCATGCATTTTGGGATGTCACAAAAACTCCCTGGAAAGTTTTAACAAGGGGCCACCATATTGTAAGAGCTATGTTTAACGCAGAGACAAATAAAAATTGTTTAAAGATTACAATGTAATTTGAAAACTCTTAATTTTTTTTCAGAATACTTTTTGTATTTTTGAGGTATACGGCATCATTTAAAACATTTCCTATGCATTCTATAGGATTCCAAATGCTGTTTAGACAAAATATGAAATACATTTCCGATTTCATACATTACCTATAATATATATATTAAATGACATAAGCATGTACATAACATATATATTACAATAGTCATAAATAATGTACTTTGTGACTTCTACTTTAAAACATATAATATAATGCTAGTTTGAACTAATTCGCATTCAATTTGCGAAATGTCACGGAAAATTAAGACGTGGCCACGAAACCACTGGTTTAAGGCATGAGTAAAGCTTAAGCAATACATTTCACGTCATGGTTTATTAATAACTTCTACAAATTCAACAACACTAACCTAGCTGTAGTATTTTATAATTTATTCCCAAAATCCTGCTGTAGTAGCGCTTCCTACCAAACTATACAAACTAGAAGTGTAGGAATAGTATGTAGGCGAGTGTACAGGAGAGAAGGTAATTTTGGCGCAAATTGCCCAATTCTTTTATGCCTTAGACTTTAATCAAAAACCCGGCTAATGTTAACTGGAATAATTATCGTACACGATAATATCATTTCAACGAATGGATAATGTATCATTTTCATTTATAAAAGATATTACAGTTTATGTGTTTAGAATAATGGAATAATGATATCTTTCAATGAAATTATAACCCGGTTAGTGTTAACTAGGATAATTATAGTACACGATAATATCATTTCAACGAATGATAATGTATCATTTTCATTCATAAAAGATATTACAGTTTATATGTTTAGAATAATGGAATAGTGATATTTTTCAATGAAATCATAACCCGGCTAGTGTTAACTAGGATAATTATCGTACACGATAGTATCATTTCAACGTGCGATAGTGTACCATTTTCATTCATAAAAGATATTACAGTTTGTGTGTTTAAAATAATGGAATAATTATATTTTTCAATGAATTCATAACCTGGCTGGTGTTAACTAGGATAATTATCATACACGATAATATCATTTCAACGTGCGATAGGCATCATTTTTATTCATAACAGATATTACAGTTTATGTGTTTAGAATAATGGAATAATTACATTTTTCAATGAAATCATAACGCGGCTAGTGTTAACTATGATAATTATCGTACACGATAATATTATTTCAACGTACGATAGTGTATTATTTTCGGTCGGAAAAGATATTACAGCTTTTGTGTTTAGAATAATGGAATAATTATATTTTTCAGTTAAATCATATCTATGTTAATATTTTTTTGTTTGGACACGCTAATTTCTAGATCTACCAGTCAAATTTCTTTTTGTATTATTATAGCCTATTTATAGAGAAAGGTTAGAGAGTATATAACTTCACGCTACTAACCTAAAGAGCGCAGCACTAACCACGAACGTCAAGTGACCTGGCAAGCTGTAGACAAGTACAGAAAGTGAAAACGACGATAGGCTAGGGCACGGGTGAGTTGGCGGCGGACGGCACAGTGAGAGTTGTTGAAATAAATGTAACACGGGTGAATCCGTAGGGCACATATAGTTTTTCACAGGTATTTGAAGGACCTTTTTTGATTACCAGCGAAGAACCTATTTAGTAACAAGAATATGGTTTGAGACATTAATTAAAATACAATAAAATTGTACCCCGTCACAATGTGAGGCAGCTTGGAAGTTAAGAATACTGAGCCTGAAGCGACGATCCGAACTCGACAGAACAAACTTTTTTATTTTTAGTCTAATCAAATTATTTGTTATTCACAAAATAAATTAGCAATAAACTAGAACGTACATACATACTTTGTCAGCCAAATAAAGCTATGTTGACTCCCAGCACAAAGATGTCTACTGGATGTATATTATATGCTAGGTTTAACACTCTATTGATTTTCATTGATATTAATTATGTAACAAGTATTGGCTTATTATATTATCAACATCTCAGCCGAAAGACGTCTACTGCTTGACATACGCTTCCCTCCATAATCGCCATAATGAGCGATCCTGCGCTGTCTGCATCCAACGGGATTTTTTTATAGTTTTTTTTTTTGTTATATGGTAGGTAGGTATATAGGTAGCGTGTATACTTTCATATGCATTTAGTAAAAAGGTGTTATTTTGACATTACAAAAAGACGCTTCAATTATATTATTTGGATAGATTATGTACTACACATGGACATACGTAATCCGTCTTCGTAATATATTGGAAAAATTAAGTGACAATAATTATATAACCAAAGAATTTTATAATAATATGTTCGCATGCATTTATGAATAGTGACAACCGGTGTTGCCCGCTCTGTTTTATTAGTAATGCTTTTATTACCAAGTCAGTGCAAACTTTTAAATAAAATGATTAATAATTATAAACAAATTCAAAATATATATTTTAACGCTGTCCCGCAATACAAACTGTTCAAAAGAATTTCGAAGAAAGTTGAGCCTGGAAAGTTAAATGGAAAAGTTTGCCGCCCAAATTGCCGGGTGTCGAGAGCACGGCACTGACGGCACCCGCCCCTCGATCGACTCGGGTTAATAAAATCATAGTGACATGGAAATAAAATGTTATAGCTCGATTACCGGCTCAATAAAGTTACTTTATGTTAAACTCGGTTATGGGTATCGTTTTGGAAGTTAAGGAAATTCCTTTTAACCGGCGCCGTACAAATAATTCAAAGTTTATTGTAGTCTCGTTTTTCAAGTACATTTTTACACTGCGGTATTTTTTTTAATATATTTTCTTTGCTTAACACTTTACAATGAAAAGGCTGATTCATTGAATAACGATCACATGATTCAGTTCATATTTTAAGATCGTTTTATTTCCCACTAGCTTCTGCCAGCGACTTCGTATGCATCTTCAGAATTGTGTCTTTACCGGGATAAAAAGTATCCTATATCATGAACCGGCTTATAACCTATATGAGTGCCAAATTTCATTCAAATACGTTTAGTCGTTTTTGCGTGACTGAGTAACAAACATCACTTTCCCATTTATGATGTTAGTAAGGTTGGTAGCATTATAATTAGGATAGAGCACGTAACAAAACAAACTTTTATGTAGGTACGTTAACAAACACATAAAATGAACCCAGCACCTTTTTAAATTAAAAATCTTAATTTAGAATATTAATAAATTGTTCTCTAATTTTATGTTTCCATCTCCCATATTATTTATAATTGGAATGAAAGTGTAAAAAAGACATGATAGCTTGCAGCCAGTAAGATAAATATGGATTTAACATTATTGCAGAAACTTGAGGAAACTTTGAGGCAACCGTTTGTTTGTTGTGCGGATTTCTCGCGGTAACCAAGTAATAAAAAAGTCTTAATACCGGGGTCCAAGACGGAGAACTGAAAGTTAACTGAATTGTCAGACAATCGAGACTTTGAAATATTAATCTTTTAATTAAAAATATTTTTATTTTTATTTACTTTAGATTTTGCATAAATTAACAAACTGTAAAACAT
Source organism: Saturnia pavonia (assembly GCA_947532125.1). Lineage (NCBI taxonomy): Eukaryota > Metazoa > Arthropoda > Insecta > Lepidoptera > Saturniidae > Saturnia > Saturnia pavonia. Next base: position 12,758,566 of record OX383901.1, read on the forward strand.
TATAACATCTGTTATCAATAGTACATATAATTTTATTATTTTTAATTAATCAAATTTAAGTAGGTACATCATTCTCCAATTGTAAAATAAATTTAATTTTATGAATTAAAAATGGCATTATTTTACATATGTAAGCTTGTTACTTTTTATTCATATTTCTTAATATTTATTGTCAACTAGTATAAATAAATATTATTATTTTTTTCGTAAGTTTTTGATTTACTTACTGCAATTAATAGCATATTAATACTGCAATTTTTTAATATACTACAAATGTGGCAAACAAGCTTACGGCCTATCTGATGGTAAGCGGCTATCATAACCTATGGACGCTTGTAATACCATAGGTATCACTAGCGTGTTCCCTGGAAACCTTACTCACCACAGGAATACAACACTAGGTCATTTAACTGCGATCTTCTGTAGAGTGGAGGTATTCTAGCTGCCACAAGAAAAGAAAAATTTCCAAAGAAATTTATCTATGCCTTACCTCTCTTAACTCTAGGTACAGAAAATAAAATGGCATGTTAGACCTGTTAAAAATTCTTCACTGAAAACAATTTTGATTTCGAATCTGCTAATATGTTATCCATTACCATGTCATAAAAATTAGTAACACATTTCCTGATTGTGATTTCAAACAATAGGTACCACATAGAATAATCGTGTAATCTTCCAATCACGTCCACAGTTATCTCTGATCGACAGACGGTATACATAAACGCGTTAGCTGCCTGACCGTCACCGAAACACGTGCAATCCATTTCGATTAATGGTTAAATACTTTCGTATCAGCGTCAGATTAACGTTATTGTTTTTAAAGCGTAGTAACGCTAATTAATATATCTACCTTAAATTTTGTATAATTATCTTAAGCTAAGTTTATGGTACTTATATATTTTTTTTTTAAATATATGGAATTTTAGTTAATATATATTTGTTTAGCTACTAAATTACCTTCATTTATTTAATAACTAGCTGTGCCCGCGACACCGATCGCGTGGACTACTAAAAAGGTTTATTTTTATGCGGAACCCTATTTATTTTTCTAAATTAAAAGTAGCCTAAGTTATAACATCAGCTATCTGCCAGTGAAAGTCCAATCGTTTCGGAGATTACCCGGAACAAACAGACAGACAGAAAAGAATTTTAAAAATGGGTTTTTTCTTATAGATATAGTGTATGTATGCATTTAGTTGTAAAGTAATAAAAAGGTGTTATTTTGACATTACAAACAGACACTTCAATTTTATTACGTGTATAGATATAGATGTGTACCTACTTGAACATAAGTATGTATTATTTTAATTTACAAATGTACATAAATTCTCACGTTTTTGTATTAAGACTTTGTATTTTTAAGCAAAGGGTTTTCGGCACAGTGCGGCGTTAGTACAACGCCAGTATACAACAATCTCCGATTCATGCATCATTCGGAACAATGACAGGAACAGAAATAAACCGACGATGCACTTGCCTTACGCCCGCAATGACTGCGGTACCGTTGAATAATTGAATTGTACAGCTCTACAGCAACTGCGCAATACTGAATACAGTATATTTGTAAACAAAACAAGGAAACTTGATACCACCATTTTCAGCGTATAGACTCATAAACTTACAGCTTCCAGTAGGTATACTGAAACAATTTTGAAGATTTACGAATATTTGAATATACGATTCGACATCAAACGCGTACAAATATGTCGGAATCACGTATGATTTCCGCTGTAAAGTACGTGTTAACACGTTTTCTTCATCATAAGTAGTTATTTATAGTATGAATGAATGGCGGACTAGGTAATTAAATGTTTGTTTTGTGCTACTAGTTGACTTAAAACTATGAATTTAATGAAATATTCGAAGCAAACTAACTTGTTACACAGGTATCATCTATACTTGAAAGGTTTACATATTATGTATTTTATACTTATAAGAAAATGTACCTCAGTATAGTTTTACATGAAACCTACGACTACTGTTCTCGGAGTTACGTACGCGACCAGACTAAATTCCCTCAGGGTTTCAAGTAATCTTATGAAACTGGTACAGAATCAATCCCTTATTGTAGATGCTTTCCTATCATTCCTTGTATAAATTTTACTCTGATAAGTATCGTCTCATTCAAAGAAAAGTGCAGGCCATAATGATACGATGATTGAATAAGATGGTATGAAAATGTACTGTCAGACCCATCGACCACGTAATGAAGAAGTGCCTTTCCGTAGCTAGGGCAAAGATAAAACTAACTAGGCAAGCCGCAAACCAGTTGTGTGACAAATGCTCAGAAAGACATAATGTTATATAACAATGCAAATGACACCTCATCATTAAAAAAACCAAATACGTATAACAGGAAGAGACGAGTGCAAAGAAACTAATTTCATTAACTAAAGTTGTCATCACCGCGCGTCTTATCAGACGCCTTCATTATGGAGCCCTTTATTTAAAACAGTGCTGTATGAAATTCTTAGACACATAGTTTAGAATAGGTAGAATTATATATATATATTATATTCATGCCCTAAAATTATTCTACGTTGCCATTTTAACATCCCCGTCAAACTGACGAGTAAACTCAACTAACAAACTTCATTCTTTCAGAGGCCTGAGGGTGCGCGCGTTATTTTTATTCTACCGGCGACACAAATTGAGATTCCATTTTTTTTTTGTATAAAAATACTCTCGCTACCTCCTTTAACAAACTTTCTAACTGTCTTTATTGAATTTTCTGAAGTTTTGATAGGTTTTTCCGACGATCTCTTCGTGTCACCTCCCGTTTTAAACTCTAGTCCGAACTTTTAGGTTAAAAAAAAAACATTGCCAACCATTCTCTTATTTGCTGTCAATTAGACGCTCAGCAATTGGGTTTTTAAAAATCAAAAAACGTTTTGTTTTCATGTATTTTAAAGCTTTATAATAATTATATTAATAGCCAATTGGAAAAAATCTTTTTTTTTTATTAATTATAAACAATTGGAAATCATAAATTTTAAAAAGAATCACACAGACTATGCCACGATTGGTCGTCAGATTGTGATGTCGTAATGTTATAGGAATTTCATCGATTGAGTTAAATCAGCTGTGTGCTACAATGAGTAGAAATAACATTGTGACGATAAACGCGCTCGGGTTTGTTCGGGAATGATCGGCGCGTTTTCAGTACTGAATTGAAAAATATTTTTAATTTCATATTACTTTTTAATTATAGCGAAAGAAAAAACTAAAAATAGTTTTGTTATGAAACTTATATATGATCTATTCATTTATTACAAAAAATATTTTTTTAGATTCAAATTAAAACGGTTTAGTAGGTAGTTCAGTGTCGTGGTCGGCGTCGAGGGTTTTTAAAAATTACTTCCAAGTGATTCTTAAGAGACTTTATTACAGAATCTTACTACAGAATGAATGCATGGTTTAACAATAGCCTTATATATAATGTTCTAAACTGTAAACACCAGGTGTTGTTTATAATTGAATGACAAAAATACGTCGCAATATTTCTAGAGAAAATATCAGGTGCTTATCACTAAGTGTAGTCTAAACATCCTGAGTAATTTTACAATGATCAGCATTTTCACTTATGTACCAATTAGAACGGCGTAATAAGAGAGGGTAAACATGTCGCAATTCATCTAGTCTAAACAACAGGTGGAATCACCAATCGTAGTCATAACATACGAGTAAATATGTAACGTCAGCTTTTTTATGTATCTATGTACCTTATGTATGTATCGTATATATGTAAATAATATAATTATGTAAAGTATATATATACAGTATGTATGTATCATACATATGTACCGTATATATATATATATATATTAACATGTCTTAATAAGGAATGTACAGACTGCATAACTAGGTACTTTGTGGCACTTGGCAATTTAAACTGACTAGCGCAGTTCACGAAGTCAAAGAGTCATTGAAATGTTTTATCCTTATTGATAGCTTGCTGGAGTTTCTTTATGTCAATGAAAACAAAGCCTGTGTAATACCCTGGCTATGTAATGCCCGTCTTCATTGTCGGATGTCCAGCAAAACTTGATTATTATATATAATTATGCTTATTGTACCTTATGTATATTTTTGTGTATATATATATGTGTTAATAAATGAGAAAAAATCACCAGTCTTATTATTATAGATTCAAATGGTGAGAAATGGCACTCTATGTATTTTCTATACATATTATAAAATTCAACGACTCTCTGTCTGTCCATTTATGTTCTTTTCACGCGAAAGTCCGATTTACATCACGTTTATTTTAACTTATAGTTATGGCCAGGTTACAGGATAAGTATATTTTGTGAGATAAAGTAACATACGAAATAAACAGTGACGATAATGGTGAATCAATTCGGAAAAAAGACACGTTTAGGGCGCTTAAATAAATGGCTGACGCTGAGTAAACTATACAAGATATATCAATTAATGTTCTACATAATTGTCAGTAATAGCAATTTATCTTCAAAGGATCACCCACAATAAGCATTTTTGTCGTTTTTGAGCGGGGGCAGCACGATTCGGGCGTGCGCTAGATCGACGGTATTCACGCGAGTGGAGCCACGGGCACGGCCAGAATGTATATATATATGAGATTTTTTAAATAAAAAGTTTTTCCAACTTTAATAAATCTGTAGTTCTATTTGTACACGATTTTTTTTTCCTGATAGATAGATAGATAGATGATAGATTTTGTACACGGGAAGCCTATGTCATTAGTCAATTGACAGGCCATAAGAATTGTGAATAATACTTTTAGGAATAGTAAAAAAAAGAATTACCATAAAAATAATTAGTATTATTTGTCAACCACTTTTGATGAAGACTGAAACTCTCTCTGAAACACTTCTGAAACTGAGAAAAAACCACTTATGTCATTCCTAAAATAATAGGTTATAGAATTTTCAAAAAAAAACTTATAAAAAATCGTAAAAAAAAACAAGCGGGTTCGATGATAATTGTACATGGGAATTATATGTCCGTTCCTCATTTGATAAGCTATAAAAAGTATAAATAATCTGTGTAAAAATTAAATTACGAGATGAAAATAATAACTGCGTCACAAACGCGTGGGGCTGCGGTGCACTGCTAGTTGTACTATAAAATTAAATACGTAATTAACTGAAGTTAACAATACACCTATTCCATGAATCGTTTCGCATCTATCATTATTAAAGAATAATTATTCAATTTATATTATATTATTTAAATTAAATATTAGTATTACAACAATCTAGGCATTATTACGCCTTCATACAGTTCTGATGTGGGAATAATTATTTTTATATATATATACGTCCACATCTAATATATCTACATTATACTGACGTACATTGGAGCAGATGAATATGAAGGAAATAGATGAATACATTCAGAACATCGATAAAACAGTCCATTCATCAGAGTTCATAATATAGTTTTGGCATGAACCAGACATTTATATGAGAAGTACCTTGCACAGCGCATTAAAAGCAGCTTATTCAGTTTAGCATTTATATAAATGAACCACAATCAAATATTTTGAAGCATACCTCATTCGGCAACATTTAAATTGTCTCATATTTTAATGCTTGACCACACTTCACTTAATCACGCCTAATGGAAAATGAAGTGAAGAAGATGTAGCGTGCTTGCTTAGTAAATATTGACTCACTTTTGGCTTGAATAACGTTCCACGTTGTTGAGAAAACGAACACGGTCAGTGAATTCCACTCGTTGGTTGTTCGCACAAAGAGGAAGGAAATAGCTTGTTGTGAATTAGAGGCTCAGACCAAAGAATAGAATAGACGTAACGTTTACAACGCGCGAGTGAAGCCACCTAAAAGTAATACCAAATAGGAATACCAATAAGGAAAACCATCTCGGTCGCTTGATCGAAAAATAATAAAATAAGTAATTATGCCGTTCTGCGTAGTGACTGTCATTTTATACGTAAGTATTAGAAATACAATATATTTCTTATTATTTTGTAAATAGTTTATTCCCCACAATGGAATCGTACGGTGTTGCCACAGTCAACTTTCCGGGAAAAAATAAAGTTATTATTTACGTTTTTAACAAAAAGGATACATTTGGATAATGTTATTTATATTAATTTTTATAACTTCTCATAACATTTTCAGAGAGGTTGTTGGATGATGATATTACCATTAATGTAAAATTATATAGAAAAAAATTTAAAAGCATACATTTGCGCCTATTTTTTAAACGGTACCTTTTCAATACGTAAGGTCGGTAACTCACCCTGCACGCCTTTTCACTAGGTATACAAAATTTAAAACTAAGGCATTATAATATGATGATGAGATGAATTCATAAGATGCATTTAATTCATATTTTTTTCAATAAAATTAATTTAAGCGTTTTTATTTTCTTTCAGATTTCCTAGATAACCGACTTTATGAAACAAATGGATCTAGATACATTACGTGAGAATGGAGAATATATAGGTGACGGTTATTAATATTGAAACCATTATCATACATACTTCTAAAACGGCGTAATTGACACGTGTGTACATCGAAATTCGGAATTAGATACCACTGTTCGAAGTGCAGAAGTAAGATGAAAGTATTATCGAAATTTGATGCAAAATCAAGGTTTCTAATTATGTTTTATGTTATGTTAAAATGTTTTTAAAACCGTTCATAAAAACAAATAATTTTAATGATGATTTATTTATATTTCATTAAAAAATATTGTTGTTTTGTTGGAATTTTACATATTCTGGTAGCACCACGCACTCAATCACAAACTTATACATATACTACCGGTACGCAACAGGTACCTTAAGTCGGCTTCACCTGTTTGTACTACGCGCGGTGTCTATATAGTCTAAGATTAGAGGTATGTTGAAATCTAAGTCTCGTAGTACAGTAGATAAACAGGGATAGTAGACATATGAGTTGGTTATTCTGAGCTAAATTAACAAGATATGAGCGATAGAACGTCGATGGGTAAGCGACTCTTCATCGATATTTCAAGCTAGACAGTTCTATCCTATATTATATGAACGATGAAGTATCGAGGCTCAACAACGAGGATTAACTATCCGTGTGTGAAACTTTGTCTTTGTGCTTCTATTTGGAAGCATTATAGATTTAACACTTTAATATTTATTTTATTTGCCTGGTAATAATTATTGAAAGTAATTTGTTAACATATAATTACTATTTTAACCCAAAGGTGTCTTTCAGCAAAATCCAATTAATTTTTAATTTATATTACAAACAAAATAAACTACATAAAAAGCACCCAACAAATAACACAATATTTTATTTCTGAATGTCGTCGGTCAAAATTACGTAATCGCGTAACCTACTTAACATAACTTTATAAATAATTCCCAGAGACATCATTTATGTTAAAAATTTTAGAAAGACTTACAAACTACTACTGTACATTTAATTATAATATATTAAATCAGCAACAAAGCAAAGTACTGTCTAGTTTAAGCGAAGAACATTAAAATTCCGAAGCTTTATTATAATTAGCACGTAAAACCCACGAGCATAATTAATTACTTAAACGAGGTAAGGGGTCTTTCTCACGCAATAATAGTGCTACTGAATACTGCAATGCCTCTACACCGCCAGTACCTGGAAATAAAAGCAATAAAGTTAGAACCAAAAAAAGTCAATGAAATTTACATTTAAACAAAACCGTCTTAACTCAAACAACTGCTACATATCAGATGGAATTTTCACAAAACGTTACTTCTATATCTTGTATGTTACCACGTACGATCTGCGAAATAAGAAATGCCTACCTCTACGCTTATACCGCACCTTAACATACTAACATTGACAACAGTTTCTGAAGGAGTACCATGCCTCCAAACTTCCTTGCATAACACGAACCGAGCGGTATTTATGTAAGGATATTTTACTGTAATTCTCGTGCGTTATTTTCGTGTATGTCGGAGAAGCATTATGTATAATGTATGCAATATAACTATATACGGGTGATTCTTAAGCGAACCTTTTAAATCATATTTTCATTGTAAATTATATTAAAAAAAACGAGAATAAAATTTCTAATTGTTTATGCTGCCGTACTGACTCATTTATCCACGGTACTAACATAAAATAAATTTATTAGAAATTCTTCAGAAAATATATTATATGTATTTATTAACTGTATTGTAACATTTGTAAACTCTTTAGTGCGACAAAAAATAAATAAATAAACCAAATTTCCAGAATGCTGTCGACTGAGCGCACTTTTTAGTAGGTTTTTTAAGGTCTACAATTATGATGTACATTTATTTGATATAATTCTTATAGTTTACTTAGCGTAAGCCATTTAATCGCCCCAAAAGCGTCTTTTTTCACTGCTTATTAAGTATACTTTATGTAACAATATATATCCTATAACTTGGCCTGATAATAATAGATCTATGAATTACAGGAAAAGCCATGTAAATTGGATTAGTGGTTTTCGCGTGAAAAGAACATATACGAACAGAGAGACAGAGAGACGTTGACTTTTATAATAAGTATAGAAGGAGATATTAAAAGTTGCAAATAGGAAGCTCTAACAATAGGTATTTACTTATAATTTTTCCGTTACTCTTTACCAAAAAGTAGCATAGCTTTAAAATTATTGCATCAACTACATTTATCAACCAGACAACCAAATAAATGAATCCATATACATATAATGAAATTGAAGTGTCTGTTGGTAATTTCAAAATAACACATTTTTACTAAATGTATATGAAAGTATACACCGCTACCTATAACAAAAAAAAACATTTTTTACAATTATTGTCTGTCTGTCTGTTTGTTCCGGCTTCTTAAACGATTTTGACGAGACTTTCACTGATAGATAGCTGATGTTATAAGGAGTTTTTTAGGATACTTTAATTACAGAAAAATAATAATGCTTCCGAACAAAAACGACTTTTGTAATAGTCCACGCAAGCGGAGCCGCGGGCACAGCTAATTAAGAATAAAAATAGAAAAAGGATGACCACCGAAACAGTCGTATATATATCTCATTTTAATCCTTAATCCTATTGCCGTAAATTTGATGTAAATTTTTTACCGCACAAAGTAGATTTTGTTGATATAGCTGTGGCTTAAGATACTTACCTAAATAGTAAAATGCAGTGAAAAATAAAATTACACAAGCAACACAAGCGTACATACGAGTATAAGTCGATGTCAAATAATATTCATGATTCCAATATCAGTCAAACACGATGTTTAGTGACGATCGGTGTCGATATCGATGTACGAAAAACAACGTGCGGGACGATAAAACCCGACAAGCGTTCGTTCCCGGTCATCATTAATCAAAACACTGCTATGCGGATTAATGGCAGACTAATTACAGTTTGTGCAAATCACCTACACACGTCGCAATAATTACTGCATTAACTCAACTGCGGAAACGTTTAACACGGTATAACACTGATTACGTATCGAAATTCGTCGCTAACCAAAGTTTGCCCTGAATCGAATAAGTCAAACATAATAACTGTTTCGATTTGTCAAAATTATAACATTTCTTTTACGGTGTCATTTTTTTTTTTTTTTTTTTACGGTATTCAGTGTTAAATTTATTCGTCCAGCTCTCCATAGCGACGCCAGCAACGCACCTGTGAAGCCTATCCTTGTTCTCACTTCCCGTTTTTGCCTACGGCTTCCCAAGATTCTTAAAGTTCATGGTTACTGTTCCGGTTCTTAGAGTCGTAGCGTGAAGTTATGTATAATATAATATTCCTTAATAAAAAGGCTATGACAAGCAAAAATATTTTTTTTTAATCTGACTGGTAGTTCCAGTGATTAGCGCGTTCAAACAAACCAACAATCTCTTGAGCTTTTTAATATTAGTGTAGATATAATATAGATCATTCTCATCATCATCATTTCAGTCGAAAGATGTCCACAGCTTGACATATGCCTCCCCCGAAGATCGCCACAATGACCGGTCCTGTGCTGCTCGCATCCAGCGCCTTTCCGCAACCTTGCCAGGTCGTCGCACCACCTCGTGGCGGGTCTGCCCTCGCTGCGTATTCCGGTACGTGGCCGCCACTCGAGAACTTTTTGGCTCCATCGGCCATCCGTTCTACGAGTTACGTGGACCGCCCACTGCCACTTAAGTCTAGCTAGGCTTCGGTTATAGGTTTTTGGCATAGTGGCCACAATCTCACCTGATATTAAGTGACGATGTAGCCCAAGATGATAACACGCTAAACCTAGTGGAATACTGTCTCTCAAGTGCAGCTGCCGGAACACACCTATTGGTTGCTTGGCGACAGATTTTCAACTTGAGGGTGGTAGCTAGCCAGGCGAGCTTTAGAAAAAGCCTTACCACCATGCTATGGTTTCCTTATATATACTTATATATTCCTTATATATACTTATATTGCATAATAGCATTTATCACAATGGTGATTGTCGACTAAATCATCTCACTAAGGTTATTCTATTGAGTTACGTCGTATAATGTGGTTTGTCAAGGCAATAACGCTTGTTGGCAAAATGACAGCAACGGAACATACGTGAAAAGAAATTCACTATTTCGAATGTTCCAGAAACACTCCCATTACTCAGTTTGAAATTCGATTCCCTGCAATAAGTCTGAGCTTTCGGTGAAGGGAAACATCGTGATAAAATAGCGTTGGTGTTAAGGTTTATTCTAATGCCCGCCAGGCTAGCTACCACCCTCAAGTTGAACATCTGTCCACAAGTACCAATAGGTGTGTTCCAGCAGCTGCACTTGAGAGACAGTCTTCCACTAGACTTAGCGTGCTTATCCATCTTGGACCACATCGTCACTCAAAATCAGGTGAGATTGTGGTCATAACGCTAAACCAATAATGATAAAAAAAAAAATTAAACCGAAAAATAAAATTATTATGATTAAAAATAAAATTATTAGCGGTGCAACGCGGCTCCGAACGCGTTTGTTACGCAGTAATTATGTCGGCCCATAATTTTATTTTTGCTCATTTTATTGTCAATTTATATACTCTATCATATCAACTGAGGAGTGGCATGTACTTCCCGTGTACAAAATTTCATCAAAATCGGTTGAGAATTTTTTTTTGGAAATTATTAGTTATGGATATACAAAAGTAAATAAGAGATGAGTTAATGACAGATAAATATCGAGTACTTTATATGAATAATACAGGACATAACCTACTTAGGATGATCTCCCTGTATTTAACACAATTTTTAACAAAAATAAGATCAAACGATTCAGAATACGTGACCCATATACATTATCAAATAATAAAACAACGTCGAAATTTCGTAAACGTAACAATGAACTGAAGAAGTAATTATCATCAACATTATTTTATATTGTCTAAAGAACTAATTAACATTATACCTTTAACAGATCTCATTAAACAAGTCAAGTTTTTCAGTCTCTCAGCCATTTTTAAATCTCGTCAGAACTTCGGGCATTTGTATGTGATATAACTTCATTTCATAGTGAGAATTCAAGTTTTGTTCTTTGATGTTATACTCCTTTTAGCGCGTTCATTAGAGGGTTAAACGCTTTAGCTGCGCGCGCATCACAGGACGGTAGTGTGAAATTATGAAATTAACCGTCAATTATAATAATGTGAATTCATTTTATTTACTTTTTTATTGTGCATTAGCTGTGTACCTGCGGCTAAGCTCGCGTGGACTACAGAATGCCGTGAATGGCGTGAATCACGCCGGCGCTCAAAAGACTTAAGACAAAAATACTTATTGTGGGTGATCCTTAGAAGATAGATATATGCTATTCCTGACTTTTATGTAGGTCTTCTTAAGATTTACAATTGTGTAGTACACTGATTTGATATATTTTCTATGGTTTACTCAGCGTTAGACATTTAAGTGCCCAAAAAGCATTAATTTTTTCGAAATGATACACCATTATCGTCACTGCTTATTTCGTATGGTACTTCATGTAACAAAATATATCCTATAACCTGGTCAGATAGCATATCTATGAATTAAGGCAAAAACCATGTAAATCGGATTCGTGGTTTTCATGTGAAAAGAAAATAAACGGACAGGCAGACAGAGAGACGTTGAGTTTTATAATATGTATGTATAGAAGAATAATCTAACGGTGTATAAAATTAACATTATGAACATGATTATATCGTATAGAGATCATGTATTCAATTAAAAATCAATCTTTTCATGCTTCTTTTTTTTGACACAATTGAAAAGAGGACAGCTTTATTTGAAGGTCAGACGGTACTAATTTTCATTTTATTTCTCTTTTTACGACAAAAACTTTGTAACCGAATATATAAAAATTCTAACAAGGAAAACTTTAATACCTACAATTTTAATAATTTTCTAAGAAGAGCTCAAGAAACAAACCTATTCAACGCGTTACACTCACGCCAGACGTTATCGGAGCATCGCGTTAAATCCCTAGCAGAACATTGTTTGAACATATTTGAATGTTAGGAAATAGATCTGTTGGGCAAGTTAATGCCGATATTATCGCGCCAACAGGCGGAACTGTGGTAAAGAAATTCGTAAGGCAAAACAACCCATTCATACCTATTAAAATAAAGTTTTAAAAGCTGTATGAAATAATTCAGATGAATTTTCTTATCGAATGATTTTTTTATTTATTTACCTATTGTACAATTTTTTTGTTATGATTAAATAGTTCATATTATCTATACATTAGAGTTAAAAAAAGCTTTTTTTTTTTTTTTTTTTTTTCGAACTGACTATGCTGTTGGCCCGGGGGCCTTAACAGTTTCACCGGACTTGTTGGCGAGCGCTTAAGGCACTCAGCCGAGAAATTTTGGGCAACATGCGCAAGGGTGCCAAAGTGGCCGAACCTCGGCTTGAGCTGTTGCCGTATTTGCAACATACGCGACCTAGCTAAATTCCTACGCGAATTCGAGCTAACTAACTATACATGTATGCATGTCTCTTGCCTCCTGGGAGGGAGGAAGAGACACGCGTACATGTATTTAGTGATCTGAAAAATGTTCTAAGGCTAACTAACCACAAAAAAGAAAAAAAAAAGGTCCCTTACAAGACCTATGTACCTGAGTGTAGTGCATGTGTGTTCATACAGTGTAATGAATGTATGTCGGTAGCTAGTGATTGCAGTGTCACTGTATCGCGCGAGCAGCTGGCTTGAGGGCTCCCTAGCGGGGAAACGGACCTAGGCTCAAGTCGCTGCAGGAGAAGGCGGTCGAAATATGTGTGCGGGAGCGAAGTTTGCCGCCCGCCCCCTGCGGAGCGAGCGGTGATTACGCGGGCGTGGGCGCAAACACGCTTGGTTATTAGATACGGGCGGGAAAATCGCGTTCGCTTCCGTGATTTTATCATCGGGGTCAGATAAAATGTCGCGCGGGCGTCTATATTTGTTAGACATTCGGATGTCTGGATTCGGGTTCTGAGATGCGGCTGCCACTACTAGCTGGTTAGAATGGTTCGACGCTTTTTCAAAATAATTATTTGATAGGGACTTTATAAATGATTCGATCGAAGGTATTTCCATATCTTTATGGAGATCTACGTTCCGAGCGAACCAAGGGGCACCGACCGCCCTTCTCAAAAAGCGGTTCTGAACTATTTGTAACTTATTGAGGGTGAATTTACTTATGTGAGCAAAGACTGGGGAACTATAAGTTAGGATCGGTCTGATACAAGTCTTGTAGAGCGTGAGCTTATGTCTGAGGGACATTTTGCTCTTCGAGCACACGAGAGGGTGCAGGCGGCTTGAGACCATACCGGCTTTCCTTCGCACTCTATCGATATGTGCCTTGAAATTTAGGCGTTTATCCAGTGTGACACCCAGATATTTGATCTGGTTGGCCCACGGGATAGCCACATTAAATAGTTTGATAGCGGGAATTTTAACTAATCTTTGAGTGGGATGAAAGAGGATAGCGCTACTCTTATCGGGGTTAATTCCTATGCGCCATCTACGGAACCATTCGCCTAGCTTATCTACGGCTTTTTGGACTCGTAGCCTGAGGGTTTGTCTGTTCCACGAGGAACTAAACAGGACTGTGTCATCAGCGTAGGAACCTACCTCTACCTCGGGGAGGCGAGGGAGGTCACTGATATATAAGTTGAATAGAGAGGGCGCCAGAATGGAACCCTGGGGAACACCTGAGCGTATGGGATGAGGCTCAGAGAGAGCACCCTCTACTCGGTAGCAGAAGGTCCGGTCAGAGAGGTACGCGTGTATGATTTTAACTAATCTATCCGGGATTTGAAGTTCCAAAAGCTTGTGGACTAAACCGGCGTGCCAGACCTTATCGAAGGCCTTGGCGACGTCGAAGAAGACCGCAAGTGTAGGGCGAGGTTTTGGGTCGCGGTTGAAGTTTTGAAGAATGTGCTCCGTGAGGCGGTGCACTTGGTGGGTACAAGAGTGTTTGGCACGAAAACCAAACTGCTCAGGTGGTTAAAAAAAGCAATGCATCTTATTTGTATAACAATTCAGGATTTAATATGATAAATATTTGTAAATAAGATAATTAAATATTTATTCCTAAATAAATAAAGCCCTGCGCTATTGACTACTAAGCACGCCTACCACCTCTAGAATACGTTGCTACAGCTGAGCTACCTCCTCGTTAATAGACCCTGGTCAGTTTGGAAGAGTCTCAACAGATTGCGGGCCCAAGTCAGCCGCTGTAAGAGTAATCTAAGGCATGGCCCTTAAGACCCCCGGCATAATCGCTGAGAGTGACACGCAGTGTCAGTGTGCTGCCTAAGTATAATCCATGCCACACTTGCTCACATGTCTGTCATGCCCCTCCACGTGCACAATGGGTGACCTGATGACCAGCTCTGACAACGCCGTGAAAGTAGCCACCTACTGGTCAAAGTGGCTTTAAATGAGAGGTTTAACAACGATACGAAAGAAGCAGAACTATGGTAAATAAACCACTGATATACTGTTCAATCTACATAATTTTATAGATATTTAACACTCATATACACAACTAACAGTTGTGTATGTGATGTGTATGTAATGACACGAGGTCTTTTAATTATTACATTACTACATAGTATCCGCCAGCGATTTCGCGTTGCAGAAATTCAAAATATTTTTCATTTCAAAATCTTTACCTTTTGCACGTTAGTATATTAGCTATTTATCAAAATTATTTAACCCTTGCATTTTATGTAATTTAGTACTTATTTACTTTTGAGGGCTCAGTTTACAATTTAACAAAAATATTATTTATAAATTCGTTTGTAGTTTTCAAGTTATGCACTGCAGCAGAAACAGTTTACGAAAGTATTGCATCACTTATATTCCTTTTTTGTTCATTATAAACATGTTAAAAATAACGACATACGGACTTTTTGAAACATATGTAATATGCAGATGGGTTAAATATAATCTAATTTTCCGTGATAATATTCTTCCCGTAATGTGATAGTAATATTATATAATATTACTGATACGATACTTCACTAGTTATCAAACATGCGCATTACCTTGCAAATTAAGCCGTGTACAATAATATTTGGTATAAAAATCTTAAAAAAGGAAATAATATTTTTATGGAATAAAGTAACAGGAGAAGAGTATCTTTGATCACTGATCAGAGGCGCAAACAGTAGATACATACTAAACGAAATTTACATAAATTTAGAACTTTCTACTCGTATTTTTCAAAAGATGATTTTTTATTCTTTATAAGATTAAAGCATTTGATGAATGCTACCTAACCAGACGGGCATTAGAAAATGACCTATCACCGTGCTATGGTTTGATCACGATGTTTTCCTTCACAAAAATCTCGAGCTCATTGTAGGAATTTGAACCCATGGCGATCGACACCGTGTCCGTACACGCTACCACTAAGCCATCAATGCTTCAAAATAGTTTTCTGATATCAGAATTTCAATAACCATACGGTTATGGTTCATTAGAAGTATTAGGTAATTAAACTTATAATGTAATAAGTTTTAACACGATTTCGTTCTTCTTGTAAATTTATAATAATATTTTTACCAAACCAAAAGCTGTTTTTATATTGGGGACATTGGCGTACATAAATAGAGATAATTACGGAAATAGAAACCGTTACGTTTTTAAAATTAAATATCGTGATATAATCTTTAATATTTTATGTTTTCTTATATATATAATTATATATGTAATATGTGTAATGTATATACGTATAGTATTTTATGGCCGGTATGACAGCGGAGACCGCCGATGGATTTACATGTCTCTTAGAAGTCGCCGTTGTGTTTGGATTGTGCTGTGCTTACTGTCAAGGACAGTACTTACTGTCAATGTGCCGAGCTAATATAAAAAACGTACCTAAACTGTGTCATACAGCTATTATTACAGATCAAAAAATAATCTGAATATATGTAGTGGCAAGGTTACGCCAAGCATGTTCTACACACACATTAAAATAAAAACGAATTGCCTCGCTCTGAAGTCGGAACATGTGTTCAAGTTATGAAACTGATAAAATGATAATCAATTTTGCTAAATGAGATATAAATAATAGCCATGACTCAGATGTACGTGGCTCCTTCTAACTATTTATATAAACCTATTTATTCATTATCATACGTATTATTATTAATGTCGACTGTCAAGTGTCGTTCAGAGCTTTAATTTATAAACAATAGAAAAATTAAATATAATAAATAATTTATAAATGTGACATTTCCGTAATAAAGTTTAAAACAAAACCTCTGTAGAAATAACCAGAAATAATAATGTTTACTCGCCAGTTTACCGTTCTAAGAAATATCGTTTTACAAACTAAATATGATATTTTAAAGACAAAAATAAAACATTATTCTGACGTTCTGACGGCACTTATGACTCAACTCATTATAGGACTGTATGTTCAAAGTAAAAAAAAAACATGGGAATCCGGTACTAAGATTTATCAAAAAAACTGGGAATTATGGAATAAAATATTACCGTCTTCAAAGCAATATGCACTTTCAGGCGCAACAGTCACTAGTATATCGAACTACGTTTTATAAACAATTTTAATCACCGATTGTTCCGGCTATTGGCTACAACTGTCGCAACAACCCATTGTTAGTTCCCGCGGATCAAGGAACTTTTATTTACGAAAGGATCTGTTACATTGCTCGTATTGTTCTCGGCCTGAAAGTCTCATTCAGAAAGTAGCGCAGAATGTATCAATGTCTGCGGATAAACGGCAGCGAACAACCGTCGTCGTAGAGTTGGGGATTTCAGCGTGAAATGAAACTTCACAGAAGACTTATACGAAAATAAAAAAAAGAAGAATAGTTTGGTGTCAGATACAACGACAGTTCGTGGTACTTGCGAGTCGTGGTTGTTTCGTCGTACGTTGGTTCGTGGAGTCTTTTTGTAACTTCAAATGCTACTTGAAAGTATTGTAATATTATAGCCAAGTTCCTCAGCCTTTCCATAAACCTCAGAATTGTACCTATATAAATATATTATATACAATATTATATTACATATAAATATATTTTACATTTGACTGACAACTAATAGATAATGAAAATAAGACAATTGATGGAGCATATTTCTTTATAGATATGTTTTAATAATAATCATTTATACATATTATAAAACTCAATATCTCTCTGTCTGTCTGTCTGTTTATGTTCTTCTCACGCTAAAACCACTTATCCGATTTACATGTTGTCTATTTTAATTTATAGCTAAGTTACCTGGCCAGGTTATAGTATATATTTTTATGATGTAGTAATATACGAAATAAGCAGCGACGATAATGGTTAATCAATTTGGAAAAAATACGCTTTTGGAACCTTTAAATGGCTTATGGTAAGTAAAGTTATGCTAAGCATAAGGAATATATCAAATTTTAGATCTTAAAAATGCCTACAAATATGTCAGCCATATATATATATATATATATATATATATATATATATATGTATATATCTTATAATGTTCATCCGCAATAACCATATTTGGCCAGCACGATTCGCGCATGCTCTCAACCGACAGCGTTCTATAGTCCACGCGAGCGGAGCCGCGGGCACAGCTCGTATACCTATAATATTGAATTGAAGAAGTGACAATAATTATAGTAAAAATAAAATTACAAGACAAAACTAAGTACTGCGCTATAAACGCGTGTGGGACCGCGGAGCACCGCTAGTGTTATTTATGACGTAATCTCTTGGAAATATAATATAAAACTATGTATCCAAAAAAACTGAATTATTTTATAAAAACTTTACGAACGTAAATCATATAATTATATACTGTACACTATAATAAAACTGAGAATAGAACCGACTAGACATAGCAATGCGGTAGTCACTCGTTAATTGACATATTACTTCAATTAGGAGTTAGAAATCCGATATCATATTCACGTATGTATACTTTTTTAAACGGGGATTTGAATACAGGGATATTATCACTACAGCGATGTCATTATTTCGAGAAATGCATTTTTTTTTCTTTTATAAGTTTATAATTTATTATACAAACCTCAAATTTAGTATTTCATTGTAATAAATTATTAATATTTGAAATAGGCAGTTAGGGTTAAGTACAGTAAAATTACAACATAAATCTGTAAATACGAAACATTACATATTTTAGTATTTTTAATTTGCAAGTCTAATGTAAAAGGTACCAGATAAATTTAATACCAAAATTCAATAACATACTATACTGTACAGGTACGTATAGTATCACTGCAACAACAAAAACATTGCTCATGGTCATAAGACACGTTGGCACTTAGCATTGAAACAAGATTTGGCCTAAAGTACCTACCTATTATAAAATCGATAAAGCATCACTCATCGATAATATCCATGACGTACATACAGGGAGTTAAACGGTTCATTGTTTATTGAAAATTGATTCATACCACTTCAGTATTGAGTCTTAAATTGGTTAAGGCACTCGAGTGCGTTTATTTTAATTTAAAACACACCCGAGGCGGTGCTCAATGCTGTGTGAATTGAGATTTATTGCAATTGAGAAACAGTTGCGTTTTGCGGGCTGTTCATATGTAGACCGTACTCCATATGTATGCCTGTGGATCCGTGGAGAATCTTAATTGTGCCCCATTGAGAGATTCCTAAACGCAGCGTCTTCGTTTTTGAATAGGAGACTTGTTGCTGCCGACATGTAGTCGAACGTAGGTGACTGTCATTCACATGCTCGCTAACATTGTGCTATAAATATACTTTTTTATAGCCTTTGTTTTATTTCTTTGTATATTTTTCCTTTTCGTGCATATTTATTAGCGTATAATAAAATAATCCATATTGTCCCACTGCTAGACAAAAGCGGCTATCTCTTTTTTCTACTCTTCCTGAAACTTAGCCTTCGTGGCCCTTTTAAATTGTTAATATAAGTAAGGTATTATTTTAAAGTTAATAAGTGACCTCTTAAAGTGTAAATTTAATAAAAAATCTTTGTCAAATTTGATTGACCTATTGTTCAACACCGCAATTTTTTTTATAGTATCCGGCAAATTGACGGTACTGTCCTTGACAGTAAGCTTAGTACACTCTAAACACAACAGAGACCACCGAGAGATCGTAATCCATCGGCAGTCGCTTCTGTCATGCCGGCTTGCATAAATAACTCTTCACAGTAATGTGCGTAGCTTGAAGGACCCGATGTCATAAGAAGGAGGAAACACATTGGTTGGAAGATGGTTCCTCAGTTAGATTAGCTATACAGTCACCATTTGGCACTGATTTTGACCCAAATATCTTTCAAAAACGTCGAATGTAACCAACCACTTAAAGTTTAGCAAGTTTTGTGGTTCAACTATTAGACCAATGTAGATTAGTACTTATTCTTTATATTCTCATGAGGCATGCAGCAGAATGACAAATAGTATCGCAATATTAGTTTAGGAAAATAAAAACAAATCTAATAGAGCTCATTGGAATGTTAAAAATTAAAAACTATAAACAGTTGAAATCTTTTTATTATGAACCTACTTTACTTGCAATCGTGTATACGTACGAATGTCCATCAATCCCAAGCATTCTACTGACCCGTATTATTAGAATCAATAAAAACTATCGTTATGTCTCGTAAACAATATCCATTTATGAAACTCAATAATCGTAAATAACATAGCGTAATATTATCGAAATGGGGAACATAATATCTCACTTAAACCGCAAAGAACATTGATTTTATAGCATCTTAGGTAGTGACGTCATTATATCGGCTGCCTTCTGTTTAGTCGTTGCTCAAGAGATCCCAACACTTACCGTTTCACCCTCTTCAAATCGTCGGTCAACCGAACAGAGGGTTACAAGTCAGAACGCTTCCTTGAACGTGATCTCCAATTTATGAGTCGTCAACCCCGACAGCTATCGGCGACAGCTGTGACAAGTATCAGAATCGATAATATCGTTCAAAAGCAAATGTAATGATATTCTATTGAAAACGTGCATTAAATATTAGAAAAGGCAATTTTAAATACAAATCATTGTAATAAATTGATGATATTGCAAATACAAAATACATCTTCAGTGTTATTGTCTGTGCGGTTTCCAAACGCAGTCGTGACCTCTTCATCTTCGCAAATACACCACGTACTCGTATCAATAAACATATGAAATGGTTTAACTGACACAAGTCGACTTTAACACTTGAGAAATAAGGTTGATTTTCATTTGAGATCAATTGTATGCATAAATCCATCTATTATAAGCATATTATATTCAATTAAGGGCTCTGTCTTCAAGGACACTTATGAATACATATTGAGTGACAGCTGATAGCACCGTTAGTCGAGCTATACATATTTTATGGTTATTACTATACCTATCGATTTATTCGTATACATGCGATGGAATTTTTTAACTTAATATTTATGAATATACTAGCTGTTTCCGCGGTTCCGTTCGCATCGACTATAGAATGCTGTCGGCTGAGCGCACGCGGGAATTATGTTGCTCAAAAATGCTTATTGTGAGTAATCCTTAGAAGATAGATAATGATATCGCTGATTTTTTTACAGGTGTTTTTAAAATCAACAATTATGTAGAACATTGATTTCATATATCTCGTATGGTTTACTCAGCGTAGGCCATTTAAGCGCCCCAAAAGCGTAAATTTTTTTCCGTATTGATTCACCATTATCGTCACTGATTATTTCGTAAGTTACTTTATGTAACAAAATATATTCTATAACCTGATCAGATAATATATCTATTAGTTAAAGGAAAACTATGTAAATAGGATTAGTGGTTTTCGCGTGAAAAGAACATAAACGGACAGACAGACAGAGAGACATTGAGTTTTATGATACGTATAGATAGAAATAGATGTAGAAGATTTAGAAACAATTCGAAATGCGTTATATTTATATCTACTATATTTATACTGTGTTATTTTAACAAGCTGTATTTTTACTGTTCGCTCAGGCGTTGTTCTACTTTACTCGATAACTCCGAAAATTTAATCATGTTATCTTCATATTATTGTATACTAATATACAATGATAACTAAACTATATAGTCGATTTGTATCCGTATCACGATTTTAACACAATTAAAACAATTTAGTCAGCGGAACGGAAGTGTAAATACTATGTCAATCGATATGACTTTTTTCAGCAGTTTGTCAAAAACTATCGTTTTTTAGTTGTCTTACGAAGAAGCTATTGAATTATTATACCTATATCTACGTAGCTCCATATATAATCAAATATGACTAATTAGGATTTTCTCTAATAATCGTAAATATTATATCAAAGTTTAAACTGAGAACACTTCACTTAACATCTTTTAAAGTGTTGTTTATGAAAGTCATATCGTTGAAGATTAGATATAACAGAGAGGTCAAGCCGTCTCATTCCTAAGCCTGATGGAATTTAATTAGAATAATCAAAGCTTCCATCAAGCTTAGTAAACAGGAACCTCCCAAGCGGTTTAATTTATCAAGAAACGTCTATTGTTACATCAGTCTGTTGTGAATGATAATGCCTTAATGGGATCAAGAATTTAAGTATAAATTGTCTCGTATATTAAAATTATAATTTTATGAATATATTTAATAAATACTAGAAACTAGGTAGATATATAAAAAAATGCAGTTAGTCAACTTCAAAAGACGACTCCAATGAGTGTTCGCAGAAGCACTCATAAAGGAGGTCATAGTTGATATTGCTATAAACTGGGTTTCACAATCTTTAAAACAAACTTGACGAAGATTTGTGTTTCTTTAACATTGTTTTTTTTTGCTGTGTTTTTATCGTTTATGGGTTTAACGTTATGGCCACAATCTTACCTGATCTTAAGTGACGATGTGGCCCAAGATGATAACAAGCTAAACCTAGTGGAACACTAGCTCTCAAGTGCAGCTGCCGAAACACACCTATTGATGCTTGGCGATAGATTTTCAACTTGAGAGTGGTAACTAGCCAGACGGGCATTAGAAAATGCCCTACCACCATGTTTTTGTTTCCTCACGATGTTTCCTTCACCGAAAGCTCAACCTCATTTCAGCGATTCGAACTCACGTCGATCGACGCGATTTTCGTACTCGCTGCCAAAAACTTATCATTGTTTCATTAAAAAAAACTGTATACGCGTTAATAAATAACTTAAGAATGATTTAAAACTAGGAGTCCGGGACTTTGCGTCCAATTCATTTTGGAGGTGGCTACGGGCTATAATTTTGATTCCATGTCAGCTGGCAGGCACTTAATGCTTACGGTCATAGTAGATTCAAATATAAATAAAAATATATTTTAAATAAATAAAGCGATAACTCAAACGCGCCTTGTATTATAATAATGAAAAAGCAGGAAAACAATCGGGTGGCGTTGGTGGATCACTTTTTGGCCCGCGGGCCCGGGTTTGGGAGCCTTGACATAGAGTATATAAATTTTATAAATTACTATTTTATATGTATTAATGTATTATTTCTAAATTTAACTGTATAACATGACTTTTTTATTTTATTTTTTTCAGTGGCAAAATATATAAACAAGACAGCGTAAAAAAACAGTGCCATAAATAGACAACATTTATGAGTAGTAATATGACATGTAAGTCGAAATGTTATCAAATGTTTCGCTAAAAATTGTCACAAATCAGCAATTACACTAAAAACTGATAAATATTAAACTACAGATTAACCTTGGATTTATTCACGGCAACACTTCGATCAATAGTGTATTATTGATCGAAGCGGCAACATCTCTAATTATAATTTATTGTTTCGTACCATTATAAACAAGCCAGTTACGACGCGCCTTCTCTTCCCAAGCCCGGTGATGCTGTAAAAGCCGTCTTCGGCTTCAGGGCCCTTATGGCTAACAGTATAATCTGATCGAAAAAAAAATCGCCTTCGCTTCTCGTGCGTACATATATATTTTCCAGTAAAATTCATTCAAAACACATGTAAATTCCACTACTTGATATTCCGTAACCGGTGAAGTATCAGCTTGCATTTTAATGTGTTCTGGATAATGTATTTGAGGTTAAGTATTTTGTGGAAAAGTTAAGAAAAATACATAAATAATTTCATTATAAAATTACCATGTATCATCAGCATTTTTAGCCCGTAATCGCCCACTGCTGAGCTTTTCTTCTTGTACGGCGCTAATTGTAAGGTTGTAAGGTCTAACTCGCGATGTTAAGCATACGTCAACCCAACGAGCTGGTTGTCTTCCGACGCCAACGTCTATGTATCCATGTATATTTATTGAATATTGCCACAATAAGAAATATGCAAAAAATTAAACAATACATATTCAAAATATAACGTTAACTCAAGCAATATACATAGAAGTCACGTATATAATTGTGATCTAAAGTAAAGTAACTGACAATAGACTTCATGATTAACTGTGAAATGAGACCAAGTAATCAACCCCCGTTCGCTTTGTCCAAACTGTCATCTTATCTGATGAGAAATTAATTACAGCCGCTATCAATCACGAGTAGGGGACAAACTGTTTCAATGTATTCATTACGTTGAACAACGTTATTGTCGCGGCAACATAATCTCATACGAACAAACTATTTAGACATTCAATAGAGCGTGTCGATTTAGATTATATAATGAAGCTATTGATGGTTTAATGTCACTGTTATGTTACTGATATGCAAGATTGTGTGAACATGATTTGATGAACTGAACTGAAGAATGAAGTTTGATCACGTTCGCTTGAGATTTAAATGATAAATGTAAGGCTAAAGACCATTTATGTATGGAGAATACAATATTAATAAAGATGTTCGAGCTTTTATGAGAATATATAAATTTTTTATTTTGAAAAAGGCATACAGTATTTTCTCTAGAAATTCTTGTAAAGCTCATAAGAAGAGATTTAGAAGAAATAAGAAAACACTAAGGTATGGTTAGAAAAATAATATTAGAAATTATTATTAGTAGCGAAATTGGATATTATTGACTTTTTTTCTTACGTACAATATTGCTCTCTATTCCCTAAGTCCCTGGATAAAAATAAAATACTTTATATAAAATATAAATACATACAATATTCTGCAAAATTTTAAGACGTCTAAAAGCAAAGTTTAAAATAACTTTGTGGATAAAACATCGTGTAATAACCTTAAGTATTGGATTGAATTTTTGAAAGTTAAAAGTTAATTTATAGATAAATTACTTCTTTAAAAGTTCAAATTGGTACTTTAACGTTTGCTTATATTTAAATTATGTTATACATTTTAAATCTTATTTTTAAATATATTTTTAAATTTGTATTACGTTTCAAATCTTGTAAGTCTATCCTAACATATTTGTATTAGTAATGTGTAAAGATTTTTTAACAGTATTTTTTTACTTATTTAATATTATTACGTTAGAATATTAAGTAATTTATTACCACTTAAATTGCTTATTTTATGAGCAAGGTAGTTAAAATAACATGCATCTACACTTAGACATGAGTTATTAAATGAAGCAAACATTTTAATGTCTACATACACCTCCTGAAAAACGCAGTATATTGGCATTCTTCATGTGTACCCCAAAATGGACGTAGCGTGATAATAAAAATAAAGATGGTTTAATTTCACCCCTCTTGACCAATTAAATGTTGTAATTTTATATTTATTATTATATATATAAGTTAACAAAATTCAATGATAACTGTTTATTATTTACTAAATATTCTTTATTTTTGGCCAATTGAACCCGTGACTAAATCAAGAAAATTCTTGACCCCAAGACAATGACTACGATCATCTATACGCAACCATTATTTCCGTGCATAAATCCCTTAAGCAATTAACAGCTATATCACCAGGCCGTCTGTCCTGAATAGCGATTAATTATTTCAAGCAATATAAATGTTCCAAAACAATTGAACGGGATGATAATAAATAATTTACGCTTAGACCGATGCTTAGCATACAGCGTTATGATTGAAACTAATGGCGCTCGATGACTTCATAATAATAATAGATAAATCATAGAAGCGGCACTCCGATAAATATTAGCCGATTAAATGTAAAAAAAATATTGATGTAGAAATTATAATGATATAACGTTTTTCATTATATTTTTCCATTCCATTTCATTTATGTATTCTTTACTATTATATTAAAAGTCTACTAAAACCAAGAAAGTATTACAAGTAATAGTATATCGTATTCTGCTTGTAAATAACTTTATAACTAAATAGGAGGAATCACTTTTTATACTTGTCCTTATAATTAATCATAAAAGTATTTAGTTAAAATTATGTAATAGCATTGAACAAAAAGTCTTATATTGATTAAGTTTATTGCTATGCATTATAATAAGAACACATAAAAATTACTTGACACTCAAATGTTTACTAATTTTACTAATGAAAAAAATATGGATTAGTTAGTATAGATACCATCAGCTGAAAGAATGTTATCTGTAAACTATAGTAAGTTGTAAATACTAATTGAAATATATAATAATTAAATTTATCAAATCTGGTATTGGTTACAAAAAATCACAATCGCTTAACTTTTCGAAAATTGTGTCGCTTCTGTAAAATCCTTATACATTGTCTAGTAGCCGGTCATTCTGCCGCCCGCTTTATAGATTGAAGTCTATTTACTCATATTGAGCTCGCTGCCCGTCCCTCAATTGCCGGACGGACATCAATAAAACTGTTATTCATTATTTATATACTCTCGTGCGTCATTGCAGCTATTGAGTCTTATAAGATGAACGATTACCAATTCAGAGTAAAGTTATAAAAATGTTTTTTTTTATTGTATATATTGATTATTATATTGAGTTTTGTACAATAAATTTCAATACTACAAATTAACACAACAAGATTTTATGTAAAGGTTATATATCATTTAGACAGAGTTTTATTTTTTGTCTAATGTTAAACTGTTAAACAATACATTTTATAATAACTAGGACTATTATAATTCTGTTTCTGTATACTTGTACTGTGTTTTACGGCTAATTATATTTTATAATTTGAAATAACTATAATTAATTTTAAGAGAGTTAGGACACAGAGAAATTTTTTTGATGATTATTCTCTAATTGGGGCAGTCCAACCACAGAAGTGTTAATACCTCCACCCTACAGAAGATCGTCGCAAAACTACCTAGTGTTGTGTTACTGCGGTGAGTAGGGTTTCCAGAGCTCCTTGAGGGAAGGGTGGCTTCAAAGAGAGGTAGGGCACTGAGTAATTTCTTTGGAGATTTCTCTCTACTTGGGGCAGCCCGACTGCTGGAATACCTCCACCCTACAAAAGATCGCAGCCAAATAATCTAATGCTGTGTTTCTGCGGTGAGTAGAGTTTCCAGAGCTTGGGCAAAGGGGGTTCAAGATCGGTAATGCGCTAATGATTCGTATGGTATTACAAGCGTCCATAGGCTACGGCAGCCGCTTACTATCAGGCGAGCCGTATGCTTGTTTGCCACCTTTGTAGTATAAAAAAAATATATATTCAATAACTCAAGTGATGAAGACGTCGATTAAGTGGCCAGCATGTCGGGTGCCTACCTTTTCATTCCGTAACATACTCGTTACCCTTGTTGACTTTTACAAGTTTACAGAACAACAATTGTACTTATATTACCAATCTTTTTCTTCTCCTTACCCTTATCCCACCTAATTAGGGTCGTCATAAAATGTTTTTCGCTACCAATTTTCTCTATCAACTGTCATCGCAGAATTCACACCTTTTATAGACATATAATTTCTCACACAATCTATTCATACCTTTTTCGGTCTTCCTCTATTTTTATATCTGTCCATCTTGATACTTAACATTCTTCTATTTATATGACTTTCCTTCCTTCTCATGACGTGTCCATACCACGCTAACATATTATTCCTCAACTTGTCTGTAACGGTTGCTTTTGTCGTACTTCTATGATATACTTCTTTCTTAGTCTTATCCATTCTAGTTATAACACACGTCCATCTTAACATTCGTATCTCTGACACATATTAATCTCTTTGTATCAGTTTCTTTCGTTACTCAACACTCAGGCACATCCATCACAACAAGTCTAATACTGGTTTTTATACACTTTCCCTTATGTTATTAATAACCAAGTCTATTACGGCATATTCCATAGAATGATCCAATCCATAATTATCCAAATAAACGTAAAATGTTGCATACCAATTTATATATTGATTAATGTTAAATCATCAAGTCGCATCTTAATCATATAATGCGCGTCTGCTAGGCAATTTATTGTACGACATCAGTTTCAATTGCTTTATATTGATTATGACGCACTTGAAGCAGATGTGTGATCCTTCATGTTTATCTTCCTAAATATTTTTCAATTAATAGTTTTTATTTGCGGAATCTTGACGCATTTAGATGAATACCTACAAGTGACAAGGTTATACACGATAAATTGATGTATCTTATTGTTATAAGTTTAGCGTTATGGCCACAATCTTTCTTGGTCTTAAGTGACGATGTGGCCCTATAACACGCTAAGCCTAGTGGAAGACTGACTCTCAAGTGCAGCTGCCGGAACACACCTATCGGTGCCTGGCGACAGATTTTCAGCTTGTAGCGTGATAGCTAGCCAGGCGTGCATTAGAAAAAGCCCTACCATCATGTTATGGTTTCATCACGATGTTTTCCTTCACCGAAGGCTCATACTCATTGCAGGGATTCGAACTTACGTTGACTGATGCCGTCGGTATCTGTACACGCTTCCACTGAGATATCATTGCTTCAAATATGATTTTATATTATTATTACGATACTGCAATGAAATACATAATTCTGTACTCAGAAGTATAAGAACGTAAATTAATTTATTTTCTTTTGCCTCTAAAGAGTAAAACTTTAATTATTGTTATCGATAAAATTATTAAGAATGTGACCGGTGGTGTGTCGAAAGGAATGGTGGACATTCGAGTCAGTTGAAGGGTACAATAATAATGAAGCATTATATTTTTAAGGATTTCGAAAGTGAGACTGTGTTGAGATAGTTTCATAAAAAATACTTTATCAGAAATAGGATCTCACCAGTCGCTTTCTATGAAAGTTGATGAAATTATTAATTGGTCACAAATTAAGAAATGAGGCACTAATTATATTTATTTTTATGCCCAGTTTGTAACTTAAAACAAACTTTGAAATAAAAACCAAATTTAGCTTCCACCAAAAGCTATCGCAGTTTCCTCCGAATGATACTTGCATTTCTGATAGATTTCAAAGTAAGACGGTAGGTAACCTATAATTTGTTACTAGTTAAGCATTCGAGTTATCATCGACATTCGAGTGACATAAATTCCTAGACAAAAGCATTTTTATTAAACAACATATTTTTTATAGACCATATTTGCACTCTTTTGCACCTATATTTCAAAGTTTCGATGGAACGAAAGCCCTATATTTCATCTAAAGTATACCTGCTCAGCTTACTTATCTGTGATTTTTTTTTTTTTATTATAGTTGTACTGAGATGCCTTCCTGTTTCCTTCCTTTACCAGTCTAATCACGACTAGCCTTTTCTATTTATCCAATTCACTCAATAGGAGTTTCGTGGGTACTTCTCTAATCTTTATTACAATAATAGCTGAGCCCGCGGTCTCCGCTCGCATGGTCTTCTAAAAAATATTTTTTATTATTTGTGCGGAACCCTACTTATAATTCTAAAATAAAAGTAGCCTAAGTTATCCCATATAACATCAGCCATCTGCCAGTGAAAATCCCATCAAAATCGGTCTAACCGTTTCGAAGATTACCCAGAACCAACAGACAGATAGGCAGACAAAATTTTTAAGAATTGTCTATTTGTTATAGGTAACGTGTATACTTTCATATGCATTAAGTTAAAATGTGTTATTTTGACATTACAAGCAGACACTTCAATTTTATTATGTATAGATATATGTATAGATTTTGTTTACTTTGTTGTTTTAATATTTAAATACTTTTAACTCATGTTTCAAGAGTTACCCAATTATGAAGAGTTTTAAAATGATATTCGTATATTTCTGTCTTCGTTACATTTTAAGCTTATAAAATATTTGCAGGTGTGGGCGAGCTCGTAGTAAATATTTCAGCTACTTGTGATTCAGCCAGCGTGGCAGTCAGAGTGGGCGGCGGAGTAACAATAGTTGAAGCAATCGGCCCCCGGTTAACTCTTATTGGTCCACATGTTCCAATTGATTCTATATAGTCGAAACAGCTACCTATAAAATAAAAGTTTAAAAGCTATAGGTACTTGAACTATCGTTCAGACGTTAATTCTGTTTTTGTTTAATTTATAACAAGGTTAATATATACTTTAGATTATTATTTATAAGCAATCACCTCTGACTTCGTTCGCGTTAATCTATATTATATACATATAATAAAATTGAAATGTCTGTTTGTAATGTCAAATTAACAGGGTTTTACTAAATGCATATGAAAGTGTACACGAACCTATAACGAAAACCCATTTTTAAAATTATTGTCTGTCTGTTTATTCCGCGTAGTCTCCGAAACGGTTGGACCTGTTTTGACGGGACTTTGGCTACCAGATAGCTGAAGTTATAGGGCATAACCTAAGTTACTTCGATTTTAGACAAATAATTAGAGTTCCGCACAAAAAATAAAAATGAAAACTTTTTTGGAAGTCCACGCGAGAGCTAGTCTATGCATAAATGTCTCTTCACGTTACGCTTGAACGACCCGATGTCATAACAAGGAGGGGCACTGCAGGAAAACGGTTCCACAGCTTTACCTACATACGGCAAAGAAATTGCGAACTGTTTGGTTCGTACTGCAATACGGGGCCCCAGAGAAAGCTTTTTAAAAAAGAAATTAATGAATGATTTATTAAGTTTATTTGGAATTAGTAATAATATTATTTAAAACTCATATTATATTAGGAAATAGCACTTAATTTTATATGAAACTAAGCCTAGCGGCCATCTTGTCGGACGGGACGTGACTGACTTTGATGGGAACGCGAAGAAGCTAGCTTAGAGCCAGAAATGCTGGTGAGGCAGGATTAAGGATAATGTAGGTATCACGCCATACATCTTAGAAGTATAACAGTACAGTGATGGAAGCCACTGCAAAACTTTAGTTCTGTTATGAAAAGGAGATGAGGAAATTATTCAGAACACTCCATATGATCCATGATACAGACTGTAGATAGAATACGCTCAACAGCTGGATTGGCTCGATGTATTTAATAAACAATAATAATTAATACTAACATGAATTTGTTTAGTATAATTTCTAATATCGTCTACCTATCACTGTTTAGTTAAAAACCTATCATTAAACATCTGTCGACGTGTTCCAGCAATAGGGCTTACAAGACAGCCTGAAGCTTTTTCCAGGCTTTGCATGTAATCATCTTTAATCATATTATTACAACATTAGGCATGATTGTAATCAAACGGATGTTAACCCGTGGACTAATTTATAACCATAGAGTATTATTTATCACAATAAAAAATATATAAGCATTTACATACAGGACAATATTATCAACTTATGGTACCTATTCTTTATATGTGTAAGACATTTATTCGAAGATAATGCTCAATGGAGATGAAATGAATGAGCAGCCGACACGACGGCAGCATCCGGTGGATGGTTATTCATATTCACATTTCCATGACACGAATGAATATTTTAGTACAAATTATAATACTCATTGTGGCGTTGTAAATTCAAAAATCAAAGTTATCAACATATACAATAAGTTTACTATTTTTTCATAATTTATTTAATAAATGATAGGAAATCTTAGAGCCAAGACCAAATAATGCAAGTCAAAATCTCTGCCATGTGGAAATTTCTCGCTACTTGGGGCATCTCGACTCACCTACGGTAATTTTACTGTGAAATACTTCCACTCTACTTACAATCGCAGCAATTTAGCCTTGTGTTCTTGCAGTTAGTAGGGTTTCTAGAGCTTCGTAGGGAAGGGAGTTCAAGGTCGGCAACGCGCTAGTGATACCTCTGGTGTTATAAGCGTCTATAGGCTACGGTAACCATTAGACGAGCCGTATGCTTGTTTGCTACCTTAGTCGTATTAAAAAATACTTACCAAATATATTTCCCTTTGGAAGTTGAAAGGACTCTAAATCGAACGAAGATTGGTAAGTCACTAAACAAAGACATTGTAACAGTCGAGTTTTTAAAAACTGGGTATAAAATAGTCTTGAACGTTCTTATCGATATCTTTAACGAGGTTCGTGCTAGCATTTATACGCCAAATGAACGGGAAAACGCTGTCATCACGATTTTACATAAAAAAGGGGACACTAACTTTAATAAACTATACACCGATAAGCCTCCTGTCCTTAACGTACAAACTTTTTGTCAAAGGTTGGTAGCAAGATGGGTCAGAGATATCACAAGTTTTGAGAAGAATAGTAGGTCAAGACTGGCACAGGACAGGGTAGAAAGGCGTAAAAGTGAGGTGGCTATGCCCTCATCATCAACCTATATTAGTCCACTGCTGGACATAGGCCTCCCCTAATGAGCGCCAAAGCGCCCTGTCTTCAGCTGTCCGCATCCAGCATCTGCCTGCAGTCTTTCGCAGATCGTCATCCCATCTGGCTGGAGGGCGTCCTACACTACGTTTGCCGAGTCGCGGTCTCCACTCAAGAACCCGTTTACCCCAGCGGTTGTCAGTTCTTCGCGAGATATGGCCGGCCCACTGCCACTTCAGCTTGCTAATTCTTTGAGCTATGTCGATAACTTTGGTTCTCTGTCGGATGTATTCGTTACGAATCCTATCCTTCAGAGAAACTCCGAGCATAGCTCTTTCCATAGCACGCTGAGCGACTTTGAACTGGTGGACCAACCCTACCGTGAGTGTCCACGTCTCAGCTCCGTAGGTCATTACGGGTAGGACGCACTGATTGAAAACTTTCGTTTTCAAACATTGCGGTATGGATGACGAGAAGACTCTACGTAGTTTCCCAAACGCTGCCCAACCCAGCTGGATCCTTCTCTTGGCCTCCTTCTCAAAATTGTTTTTACCTAACTGCACAATCTGCCCGAGGTAAGTGTACTCAGAAACAATTTCAAGAAGATGACCATCCACGACGACCGGTCCTGGATCAATGTGGCCATTGATCATGACTTTGGTTTTATCCAAATTCATGCCAAGACCGATACGTCGCGAGGCTGAAGTTAGGCCGTCCAGCATCCGGGTTAGCTCCTCTAGCGACTCCGCCATTAAGACTATGTCATCAGCGAATCGCAGGTGCGAGATGTAGTCGCCGTTTATGTTTATGCCCTTACCTTTCCAGTCCAGCGTTTTAAACATATCTTCCAATGCGCTCGTGAACAGTTTCGGGGATATGACATCCCCTTGCCTCACTCCTCTGCGCAATTGGATGGGTTTAGACTGCTGGCCCTGTACTTGGACACTCATAGTGGCGGCTTCGTAGAGACATCTCAGCACCTCGATATAACGATAGTCTACTTGGCAACGCTGTAAGGATTCCAGAACAGCCCAAGTTTCGACAGAGTCAAAGGCCTTCTCATAGTCCACAAAAGCAAGACACAGGGGCTGATTATACTCTTCGGACTTCTGTATAATCTGCCTCACTGTGTGAAATTGGGTCTATGGTGCTATATCCTCCGCGGAACCCGGCCTGTTCTGGTGGCTGGAACTCGTCGAGTCTCCTGGCGAGACGATTCGTAATCACTCGTGAAAACAGCTTATAGACGTGGCTCAGGAGAGTGATGGGTCTGTAGTTTTTAAGGAGGGCTTTATCACCCTTCTTAAAAAAGAGCACCACCATACTCCTGCTCCACGCCTTAGGAGTTCTCCCACTGTGAAGGACGGCACTGAAGAGTTTCTGTAGTTCCTGTATAACAGGAGCTCCTCCAGCCTTCAGAAGTTCCGAAGTAATTCCGTCCTCACCGGGGGCTTTTCCATTTTTAAGCTGCCTCAGAGCTAACACTATCTCGTCTTGACTGATATCAGGCAGTTCGTCGGTATAGTGGCGTGACAGGGTGGCTCTAGAATCATGGTCGTCTGGTCGGGAATAGGGGGCATGTACAGTGTACAGACGGCCATAGAAATCCTCTATCTCGGCGAAGATCTCCGGCTTCGACAATACGGTCCTCCCGTCGTGCGTTTTAAGTTTCGACAGATGGCTCCTGGCAAGCTGCTGAGTATTCACTCAGCTACTCTTATACTTTGGACCCTCGGTTTCGCTCTATCGCCTCTTCAATGAGGCGTGTATTGGAGCTCCGAAGGTCACGCCGTACCATCTTCGCAATTTTCTTGTTCAGGTTTGACCTGTCTGACGAAGTCGCTTGGGTGGTTTCCCGTCTTCTTGTCATCAGCCCCAGAGTCTCATCCGAGAGTTTGGACTTCCTGCCAGTACGCTGTTTTTTGCAAAACTTGATGCCCTCGTCTCTCAGCGTTTCGACCAGATTGTGTAGGGTCTCGTCAGCGTCATCAGTGGGTTCCAAGGCAACAAATCTATCCCCAAGAAGTTGCTGGAACTTCTCCGTGCCCGCCATGATTTGGATTGGGTTAGTCCGGAGCGTGGACATCATCAGACGGTTTCTTTCTAGCTTCAGGTTGATATTCAGAGAGCCTCTGAGCAGTCGGTGATCAGATCCGGTATTGAACCTGTTGATCACTGAGACATCTCTGAATATGTGCTTGCTATCCGTCATGATGAAGTCGATCTCATTTTTAGTCACAGCGTCGGGGCTTTGCCATGTCCACTTCCTTTGAGGCTGTTTCTTAAAGAAGGAGTTCATTAAGAACAGCCCCTCTTTCTCGAGGAAGTTGACAAGCATTTGCCCCCTGTGGTTCCTAACTCCATAACCGTGTGGGCCTATTCGGGATTCATTGCCAGTCTGGGTTCCCACCTTGCCGTTAAAGTCTCCCATAACAACGTTGAAGTGAGCCTTAGTGGTGTTGTGCAAGGCTTTGGATATGTCCTCATACATATCCTCCACTTCATCATCCGAGTGTGCCGAGGTCGGTGCGTAAACCTGAATTACCTTCATGCTATACCGCTTGGATAGCCGAAGGATCAGGTACGCTACCCTGGTCGACACGCTCGAGATTTCCTGAACGTTGTTAGAGAGGGCCTTATTGACGAGGAAACCTACGCCACCCTGGGATGTTCTATCACCCTCGCGAAAGTAGAGAAGATGGCCCGAGTCAAGGGTTACGGTGTCCTCGCCCTCTCTACGGACTTCACATAACCCGAGAACATGCCATTTAATGTTCTCTAACTCCACTTCTAACTGCGCTAGATGATGGTCAAGCCTCAGAGTGCGTCCGTTAAACGTGGCCAGGGTCAGTTTATGAAGCATGTGGTAGCCTAATGTAGCCCGGGGATTCTTAGCACCCCCTGCCCCGCCGTTACCATGGCCGCTACCATGGCCAGGGATAGCGAGGCGGCCGGGAACTGGGGGCCATTTTCTATTGGCTGTAATCTTCATGAGGGGGAAATGCCCATAATCCCCACGCTGGGCAGGCGGGTTGGGGATCCAACCGGGATCCGAGGTGGCTATGCCCTGCAGTGGGCAAAAAATGATGACGATTTTAGATCCCTGGCCGGATTCAAACCTTTTAAATAACTTAACTATCATGGCATTAATGCCATTTTTACGCGCATTTTGTGTGACGTTGAGAGCCGAAGGGTTAATACAAGTGATTTTCAAGTACGTAGAAGACTACATCAAACCATATTAATACCAGAACATCTAGTAATATGTACAAGAGGAAATCCAAAACTACTTTGAGTGTATATAATAAGACATATTGACCGCTAGACCTTGAATTCATTTAAAATGCGCAAATTATCGTCCAGTTTTACACCTGGAAAATAAATAACAATATTTTTTCTAGTACAAATAATAAATATACTAGTATGTACTCATCTAGCCGGTACTCAGATCTTTTCCTCAATATACAACGTCCAACACTTTGTTGATATGAAATACAAAAGATTGGCTTGTGTATTTTCTGGAAAATGGTATTCTTTATGTCAGTCAACCGTACAATATGATTTGTCATTGTATTCTATTACATAGTAAGCCACGCGGAAATACGTTGTTAGAATCATTAACCGCCGCTCCATACGAGATTGGTCGTATATACTGATTTCAAACAACAGTATTATATTGTTGTTTATGATGTTAATACGTGCTATTTGTATATAATTTTGTTATTATTATACAATACATATTTGAGTATGTTCAGAAGTATTTCAAAAATAAATCCCAATTAATAGCAGCTTGCTTTTTCAAACAATGTATTTCCATTCGTGATTTCCTGTATATTTTTTATTATATTAAGTATAAAGTTTATGAATACTTCAAGGTATCTAAGGTACACAAAATATTAAAAATACATTTTTACTTTTTGTACTTTTTTTTACTTTGCAATTGACAGCAACTTGCTTTCTGTGCCACGTTGTATATAACTGGTTGTTACCTAATAACTCTGAATGCTAAACGATTCAACGTCATAGTTCAGTAAGACCAATTTTTTTTATTGTTGGAAGACAAAGTGTCGTTATTATACTTAATGGTAAGCAACGTGCAATCCAGAAACAATGACGACAACCGTTAGTTTCTACAATTCATCGCCAGAAGTCGATGTTATGCTGGCCTGATCGTCTCTTCACGTTATGTCTGAAGGACTTCATTTAGCAGGGAGAAAAAACACACTGGTCCATAGACTCACAGTACGGCCAAGATTTCAGAAACCCAGTTACTTTGTTCGTGCCAAGATGAAGGTTAGCGTAAAGCTGTGGCTCCTGTACCCAGCGCGTGTGGTTTTATTATGAACCGGTATAATACGTTCTATTTACGAAAATAAGGACAAGATGATGTACAATAAAGGTGTAAATAAAACATATTCTCATTTTAAGTTTTAAGTGCCATAAGGTCGTGGAGCTATGTTAGGTACCAGAGGCAATTATCTAGATGCCATTGTACGATGTCGAGTCGAAGCACTTGTACTGTATTCTATGAATCACGCTGACATATTGTAATAGGTTGCATCCTTTGCACCCGATATGAACTCACGCCTTGCTCGCATCGCAACATCAATTCGTCCATTCTATTTGCTGAATACGTGCAGATAATGTCACAACTACATTAATAGCACGAAACTTGGTTTTATCGACATATTCATATTATTAGACATGTCTTAGAAGAATTATTTTTCTTCTCTTTTTTAATAAGGGACACATCTATAGAAGTCATTTATAATTTTGTGAAGGATGAGTAAGTGAGCAATATTTCGCCTCTTTTTCAGGCTTATCATGTTAAAATGTTTCAGTCTATTGTTATAATTAGGGATAGATTTACGAACACTATTCTTTGTGCTCAGGTATCTAATAAAACGAGCTTGGATGTTTTCTATAAGCTCTACCGTATGTGAAATAGTGATCATTCTTCATACAATTCATTCATTCCTTATAAGCTCTTCCTATACTCCTATATCTGGCTACTTTCACACTTAACATTCTTCGAGTAAGAATTATTATTATCATTAAAAACCGGCCAATTGACGGCTGAGGGTTCCGTACGACATTCACTAAAACAATTAGGTAACATTAAGGAAGTTGATAAACTATGAAATTACCGAACATTACTCTAACGAAAAGATAAACTGAATTGTGGGACAAACTTAATTTTGCCATTGGAAAACTGTTGTGTCCAGACATCGACATAGGTCGCGATCAGTTTACTAAATGCAAATAAGTGAACAAACGTAAAAAATAAATGATGACTCTATAAATTTACGGTTTTTCGGATATCCCTTTACTTGTGCTATAAGAAATTGTTTCTTACTAAATTTCATTATTGTAGATCAACGGGAAGTACCCTATAGGTTTTCATTCCCTTGCGAGTGTCAAAATATGCGCCATAAACGTATCTTTTGATTGCGCCGACTTAGAAGTTTGATTGAACTCCAAGGAATTGCAGACCTGATTAATTCCAACTTGATACCTCCAAGTGTTCCTCATAAATAGGGTTTTGACAGACAGACGGACAACGAAGTGATCCTGTAAGGTTTCCTATTTTCTTTTTGAGGTACGGAACTCTAAAAATACAATAATAAAAAAATAAAAAACATTTTTTTCGTATATGTTTTGGTTAGGTAAATAATATTATGTGTATGTGTATTTTTCAGTTGTAATACAAAAAATATATTTTGTTACTTGCAACAACTCAAATGTTAACTTTTATACCAATCTATGAAAACAGAATATAATACAACATGGAAACTTCTTTTATTAATAGAATTTTTAGAAAACACATAGACCTTAAATAAAAAACTGAAAAAGTGATTGCATAGTATTTGAATATTTTGATTACTTACAACTTTTACTTTTCTGAGGAAGATGTAATATCTACAAGTTTTAGAAGCCTAGGTATTTTCGACAAGTATATATAAATTTGTAAATTAACGAATGTTATTGCTCAAATGGGCCAAACTAATAGTTCTGAAGTCAATTGGAACAATGAATTCGACCTTAGAAACGTTAAGACATTCTTCATTGATCAAGAAGCTGGCATGATATTTGCGCTTGTGCGTCACATTTTTTACATAATATGGGTTTATATGTATTTATACATATGTATATATGTGTAAAATGTGTTTATTCTTTAAAACGATATAATTCAGATATTTAACTTTAACTTGGGAATTTCACATATATGTATGTTTCTCCATTTTTAGTAAGCTTAAAAAAAATGTCTTCAAATATCCAAAGAGCCTGCACTATGGGCTTTTACCATTTTCAGTAGCAGAAAAATAACCACATAAGTTTAATAAGGATAAAACACAAACTTAAGAAGCAACAAATTTGTTTCAAAAACATAAAAACCTATTAAACGTATAAACATCAATGGAGAAACAGTATTATTCAAAATTTCAAAATATAACGTCCGATGATTCGATGTAATTTAAAAGAGCCATTGTCAAGTAAAACTTGGTTATTTAATACTTTTGTATAATACTCGCAAAAGCGAGATGACACTTCGAAATGAGTACTTTTGGCATTTTTACCCTGAAGATTTTCTGAACAGCGCTTTCCAACATTATTCGTTCCAATATTGTAGAGAAACAATATTCTTTCACAAGGGTAACAAATCACCTACGTACGTATATCATCCAAATTAAATAACGGTTATTTATATCTCTTTAGCGAGGTATTTCCGAACTACGCTTTTTCGTATATCGAATATGACTAATATTAAATTACTTATTGTATGTGATAGCAAAATATGTAACATTTATCTACTCGCACGATGGATACATATATAACAAATCCGTTGATATAATATTTACAGAAATAAATATAAGAAAAATATTATTGTTTTTCTTCAGGAATAAACATTCATTTAATTTTGATAAAACTATTGATACTAAATCACATTATTTTATGGGTTACTGATATATAGATGAAAACCAAATTTTTTAGGATGGTCGAAATCCAGGTCTTGTTGGTCAGCATTAGTCTTGGCACCGTCAAACAAAAAAGCATAAAAACAAGCAAAAAATATTGAAAAATAGTTATTACTGAATCATTTTAACGTAGGCTTCTAAACAAGGCATTGTTTAGTTTAAAACCGTACATGATATATGACCAATGTGGCCGGTCATTTAACATCCGGCAGTAGGCACGTCGCGTCACCAACTTAAGAATTATTTCCGAAGGGTCGCCCCATTTTACGCACCGTTTACTGTTCTTCAATTATGTGATTTTCTTTAAGTGGTCAGAACCTTTTTCCCTCTTCCTGAATATTCGACACCTTGAAAATTTATTGGAAACTTGCGAATATTACGTGCCTGTGAAACGTCAATTTTTCTGAGTAAGTTATGTTGGTTGATACGTTCTTGTTTAGGCTAATTTGCCCCAAAATTTATAAAATTAAATAAACCACGCATTTGCAGTATGTAGGAAATATAGCAATATTTTCAAGATAGCATGGGGATATTGTGGGAGTTTCCTCATGGCAAGAAGGGTACAGAGTTAATTATTTTAGAAGACACAATATAAATATATATATATATATATATATATATATATATATAATACATGTGTACTCTTAATTATTGAACATCGGCAGAATTTATTTGGCGTAGAAAAAAAATACCAGCCTATATATAAGACACAGAAACCTAAAACTTGTTTGTGGTAGGGTTATCATGCAATGACACACAAAATCTTTTTTAGTATAAACTTTTATATTTATCTTGTATTAGCAATAATAATGACGTAAGTGACCTAAACACGTGTCTATTCACACAACAATATTTACATCTTTGCGTTACCGGTGAGGGAGGATCATCCATTAATACAAAGGACAATACTTTGAAATCGGGTTGGTATAAAAAATACTATTAGGATATACAAGTAAACTTATAATCATCAATATGAAATTTAAACCATGAAAATACAGAATAATAATAATAATAATATTACCTCAGATTTAAAGGCTGACAAAAGAATAAGTGTACCTTATTAAATAGCAAGTTGTGAATGCTTAATACGTCAATTATCTGTTAACAGAACAGCTGGATTTAAAGTCTGTATTATATTTTAAAAAACAATCACAAAAATGAGCAAGACACACTTCTTCAAGTTGTTCTAGCATTTATACAAAAAGGGAAACTACAAAGCCAAAACAATTTACTACGACGTACGACTTTCAATATTCTCTAATCACTTTTGTAAAACCCATTACCAAGTATTTGCCAAGTTCTTTTATAAAAATTATTCTAAATTTAATCGTTATGTTACATTGATGTTACGTTCTAAATGTAATATTAATACTCGGCTATGTCTACTACGTAGTTTTACTCTTAATTCAAGTGAGGGCGTAATATAAAACAAGACAGTCGCACCCAACCTCCCATCTCAACGCCAATAATACGTGATCAATTGTACAACGGGTTCCATTCCCCACAACTCTTACATTATGTGACCATGTGGCACTTATGAAGTTTTATTAAGATCATAACTTGCCAGACGTTATTAAGTTTAATTTAAGGAAGTAATAAACATTATTATAGTTTATGCCTTCAATTAAAAGTAACAACTGAAATTATATTTCAATAGATTCCAATGCATTGTGTTAGGCGCGCAATTTATTTAATAATGTAGATAATTTAGGTATCTCTGCTAAACTCCATATTCTGGCAGATATATATTTTTTTATCGTTATAGGTTTGGCGTAGTGGCCACAATCTCACCTGATGTTAAGTGACGATGTGGCCCAAGATGGTAACACGCTAAACCTAGTAGAAGATTGGCTCTCAAGTGCAGCTGCCGGAACACACCTATTGGTGCTTGGCGGCAGATTTTCAACTTGAGGGTGGTAGCTAGTCAGGCGGGCATTAGAAAATGCCCTACCACCATGCTATGGTTTCCTCACGATGTTTTCCTTCACCTTTGTTGTGTAACCGACAAAAAACTAACTATAAAACAACATGTAGTCTACAAGACTACGCACTTGTAAATAAATTGCTCTCACTATTATCATTATGAAATTAAGTTAATTTATATTTACTTGCAATTATAGTGAATTACAAAGTTCTTAAAATTTTAAATTAAAACCGTTCTTTTTAAACAGCTTATTTATCTCAATTTTCATCACTATAAATTTAAACAGGAATATTTTTTTGTGATATTATTATATTAAGTATAACAACTTACAAAGGAATAATTGCAATAAGCATTAATATTGACGTCGCAGCGTTTATGTACCGTTCGCTTGTAAACCAGTCAATCAAAGGAGGATCGCCAGTGCGGCGCTCAGTGCGGCGCCTTCGTACTTGAGCTCATCTATCTCCAAAACACACGTGTAGATTTCATTCTACAACGTT
Source organism: Saturnia pavonia (assembly GCA_947532125.1). Taxonomy (NCBI): domain Eukaryota; kingdom Metazoa; phylum Arthropoda; class Insecta; order Lepidoptera; family Saturniidae; genus Saturnia; species Saturnia pavonia. The sequence continues at coordinate 12,799,809 of OX383901.1, forward strand.
ACACGTATTATTTATGTACTACATTTTAAGGTAAAAATAAAAAAAAAATCAGTGAAATCCGATTTGAAATATTTATTTCCAATCGTATATACAAAAAAAAAACAGAAAAAAAAAACAAATTTCAAATTTGTTACAACGGTAAAGAAGAGCATTAAATGAAAAAAAAAATTTACTTTTTTCCATTTTTAGATCATAATAGAAGCAACAACTTATAAAAATCTAATCCTCAAATTTCTTCTTATAAATAGACAACTAGGGTTTATAGAACAAAATCAAGAATCTAAAATTTTTCGCTGTCCGCTTCACGTGAATGCTCCAAATGTAAATTGAATGAACATTTTACAATTTCCAAAAATTGCATTGTTTAATCAAATAAAACGGTCCAGCACTCATCTGGTATATGATATTTCAACCTCACATCAAAAATACTCGCTCACAGAACAGAGATAAACCCTTTCCCTTTTATTACTATTAAACAAAATTTGAAAGGACACGTCAAATAGTAAAGCGCTTTATACATGTTCATCTATCTATACGTATTATAAAACTCAACGTCCTTCTGTCTGTCTGGTCGTTTATGTTTTTTTTACGCGAAAATCGATTTTTCCGATTTACTTGGTCCGATACTTTTAATAAATAGCTATGTTATCTGGCCAGGTTTTAGGATATATTTTGTTAGATAAAGTAACATACGAAATAAGCAGTGATGATAATGATGAACCAATTCGGAAAAAAGACGCTTTTGGGGCGCTTAATTGACTTACGTTGAGTAAACCATAACCATAATTAATGTACTACATAATTTTAGATACTAAAAAGACCTACAAAAAAGTTAGTGATAGCATACGTCTATCTTCTAAGGATCACCAACAATAAGATTTTTGTGGCAGCACAATTCGCGCGTGCAATCGACCGGCAGAATTCTGTAGTCCACGCGAGTTAGATATATAGCACATAATTCATTTGAGCTTATTGCGGTTTTAACATGTAAGATAATTGTGAATGAGTCACAGCGAGAAATAATAAAAGGGACTAGCATAGTCGTTACATGACGGAAACATAAACAGAGCTATATGAAGAATGCTCCCGTCCACAAACTTCTCTCGTCCACACTCTACCCCGCTAATGACTCGACCGGACCTTTTTGCGCGGGGTACTTGGTCATTCGTCTTGTAAACAGGGACTCGTATAGACGATTCTGTGCCATTCAAAGTTGGCGTAAAAGATAAATGAATGTACCCATGCTTAACTAATCTTCTTTTAAAATAAAGGATTTATTCATGTTTAAATACATAAAGTCTGGTTTTGATAAACAAACACAAAAGAGGTACTTATAACAGGAGCGTTCCATAAAAAGTGAGAATGCGGTACCAACACTTTGATACTTAAAAAAAAAATACAGTATGGCAAAGCGGGCCAATCAATTAATATATCCACATTTAGAGTTCAGATAATTTTATTAGAAAAAATAAATTGTCATTTTTGTTTATTCTGCTCTAAATCCCTATCAGATACTATCACCATCGTGGCATTTCGAGTGAAGGCAAAAACTAAGGAAGCTACATACGGCGGAAAAAAACATCTATGTGTTTTCTTAAAAATTCCTACGAATTTTGTAAGCGACATTTTTTTTCTTTTTAAATAATATATTTTATTCTATCACGCCAAAATGTTTCGTTCATCTGTCGCATGTCCGCATTACAGCTGGCCGTAGAGGTTAGCTGGCTGTGAGGCTCGGGGCGAAGATGAAGTTATTGATAGAATAATTGAAGTTGACAACAATTCAATGATTTAAATAAATATTGTTCTAGTTTCAAAGTTTTATTATTTTATTAGTTATTATTTTATTTTATTTTTTAAGTTTCACTTACGTCGTGGTTTCATAAAACCACACAATATTTTGTTTTTGTAAAAGTGATTTGCCTTTTCGCTATTTTGTATTACGCTTTATAAACTATATTATATCGTCTTCTTCTATAATAAAAAATTACCGCAACTCATAAGTCAAAGTTAATTTATATTGAAAGTTCACAAGTTAATGTGGTCTTCGGATAGGAGCTTTTTTAATGTAACGCATATTATGTATCCTTAGTTACCATGATATTTTCTTGAAACAAATGATTTTTCAGAACGTAATCAAGTTTCCCGTTGTCCTTAAATAATCTTAAATAAAACTGTGATATTATTTTTATGTATGGCTATTATCAAGTACTACCGTATTTATAATAATATGTCAGAGACAGCAAAATATGGGTAAAATAGTTGAATGACACAGATATAAAAAAATGATTATCTCATATATTTTTTTAATGGGAGTCGTTTTATTGCTGTTTGTTCTAAAATCTAAAAAGTTTGCTAAAATGAAAAAAAAAATACTACGCGCGGTTATTTGTTGAAGAAGTATGTGACAGTTATAATAATATGTCAGAGACAGCAAAATATGGGTAAAATAGTTGAATGACACAGATATAAAAAATGATTATCTCATATATTTTTTTAATGGGAGTCGTTTTATTGCTGTTTGTTCTAAAATCTAAAATGTTTGCTAAAATGAAAAAAAAATACTACGCGCGGTTATTTGTTGAAGAAGTATGTGACAGGAAAGCGATTGAAGATAATGAAGCAGTACTTGATGCAGTACAGGAGTTTCCAAGTTCTCGGGATGGAGAATTCTTTAGAAATAGAATTATAAGCTTAGAAAAATGAATTCCAAGTGTATTATACTAAAAGATAACCATGCCGAAAAATTAATTAACACTTAACAAAAGTTACCTGTAACATTATCCACTCACTTTTTATTAAAAGCCCTTGGTAAGTCGATATTTTATTTTCCAATGCTCTGCCTTAGTTTTCTAAATAACGTTTCATTTAGATTCCAACGTTAATATTAATGCGACTTGGTAAGGATTCTATAATTTTTTAAGCATATATTTTGGCACAAAGACTTTTTTCTTTTATGTATTTTTCCATATTACTGGTTTATTAGACAACGCATAAGAAAAATTCTCGTGCGGTTAATAGAACGGCCAACAAAGCCAATAAACATTTTTTTAAATTATTTATAGATTTAGCATTTGGCCACAATCTCACCTGATGTTAAATGATAATGTGGCCCAGGACGGTAACACACATAGTGGGAGGACCGGCACTCAATTGCAGCTGTCGGAACAAGCCTTATTGGCGACTTCCTTGGCGACAGATTTTCAACTTGAGGATGGTAGCTAGCAAGGCGAGCATTAGAAAATGCCCTACCACCATGCTATGGCTTTATCACGATGCTTTTCTTCACAGAAAACCTTAGTCACATGGCAGGGATTCAAACTCACATCGATCGATGCGAAGTCCAAACACGCTACCACAGAACCATCATTGCGAGCATGCGTATAAAAGAGAAACAATGATAATAAAAATAAAAATAATAATTTAAATACCAAATTTTGTCAGAACCCTTTCCGAGACAATAATGGCAATCACGTTTATAGAATCTATAGAATTATATAGAAGAATTGCTCGCTTAATACTAGCTATTAGAATTAATTCATATATTTTAATTATTTAATATTTGTCTATTTTGTTACGCGAGTATCCTATAGTTTCTAATTTTCGGTGAAAATTACACAAAAAAACAAATTATTTAACCTAACGATTACGTTGATATTTGAGACCGCCATTCGCGGCTTTCCTTCACAATCAAAAATTTAAATGGATTTCCCGCTCTACGAATGGAACGATTTTTTTTCTCTTAATGCCATTTTGGGGTGGTATTACTCTTAAATGAATATTCATTCGTTGCGAAATCGTTTAAGAGATAATAGATTGAGGTTCATATTAGGTTCGCAATGAATTATGGATGTCGGTTTTGTATGCGAGAATCCAATCGCTGCTCTTTTTATTATGATTAAATAATGCTAGACCAATTGAATTTTATTTTGCTGAATATAAAATAATAAAAATATATTCAAATGTAGTTAAAATTAAATATACCACCACCATACACTATTATTTAAATGTAAATTATGTAATATAGCTATAAATCAAATAAGGTTATGCGAATTCAAAGACGTAGGGTCTTAAGACACATGACGCTGACAACAAGTCTTCGATGTTTCTATCGACGAATTTCGTCGACGTCGTAAGTCAGCGATTATTCCGCACACGGCGCTACTGAAATCCCTATAGTGTCGCCACTAGATTCATAAAATAAATGAATATAAACAAACTTGGATGTTTATCTACCTCTTGAACGGATTTAATATTTATTCATTGCACCGCCATGATTAGAAATCGCTGCAACGCGAATCGTGGCGAACTCAGCAAACGCATCGCACGAGACTGGCGCCACCAACATGTTGCCGACTCTTGGTGTGCGGAACTCTTTAGAAATATACTGCAAAAATCGCCACGATATTCGAGTCGTCGAGTAGGTATCGGATACTTGCGTAGCGTCATGTGCAAAGGGTCTAGTATATTTTTGTAAATTTATTTTCAATTATATCATATGCTAGCGATCGGCCAGGGCTTCGCACGGGTGCAATGCTGATACTAAATAAACCTACTACATAATGTCCTTAAACAACGTTTACAGCTTTTTTGTCATTAGACAATACAAACATGTTTTGTTTAGAGGTTACTCTTGAAAGAGCGACATATAATTGACCATGGTATATAGGGCCGGTATCGCCGCACCGCTATGTCCCTGCATTTATAAACGTATAAAAATAACATAACTACTTTGAAGCAATGATGGTTTAGTGGTAGCGTGTACAGACATTGCGTCGATCGACGTGAGTTCAAACCCCTACAATGAGCCTAAGCTTTCTGTGAAGAAAAACATCGTGATAAAATTATATCATATTGTTAGATTATTTTTCTAATTTCCTTCAGGCTAGCTACCAACCTCAAGTTAAAAATTTGTAGCCAAGTACACACAAAAAAACTACCATTAAAATATTAAAGTCTAAATTAAATCAATAAAAACAAATCTACCATGATAACCAACGAAATTTCCCACGGGATTATAGAATAATGAAGCTTATTACCTAACGAAGAGAACGTAACTACAACTAAACTGAACTTGCCATTGTTGAAACTTGAAATTTTCAATCTACTGTACAAGTTAGTTCAGAATTCAAGCTCGCGAGACGATATTGGCGACGCAACTTTTACCGCTACAAATTTGGTAACAAAACATGTAAGGATGATTACATACATTCTATAAATATAACAAAAAAAAATATTATGCACGGTACAGTAAGTTTTGGTTTTTGAGGAGGCGATTCCTAGAAGATCAATCTTGCGTATGCCAATACTTGAACAAAGAGCATTCATCCATTTTATAAAAAAAAGCAGATATTCTTTTGTAAACTACTAGCGTGCTAGGCAGACGTTATTTTGCCCTTTCTCTTAGTTAATAGTTTGATCACAGCGACACCTATCGGATTCTAAACATGGTTTCTATACAACAAATACATGCATTATGTATTTTATTAGTTATCTTTTATTTATTTTTACCTCGGTAATACAGGCCTCAGTCCAAACGTAGCCACAACTCGAAGTAGCCTTAATGTCAACCAACTTTGGATTAAGAAGTGTTTTATTTCATTGGGCTTGCAACTGATTTGTACTTTATAAAAACTTATTGAGTCATAGCAAAATCTATTCGAACGATGTAATTATTATTTAGAGCATAACACATTTTATAATAGAATGTGCTGTTTTATGATATCTATATACCTATATTAATAAATCTGTACTTAGTTCTGTCTCTAAACGAAATTGTTTCCACATTTCCTGATAGACATCCTATATGAAGGAAACTAATCACGAATTAAAACCATTAAAAAAAATTGTCTGTCTGTCTGTTTGTATGTCCAAGCTTAACTCAAAAACGGATTGATCGATTTTAATGATAATTGATTTAAATGATAGGCTATAAAAATATCAACAATACTTTTAGAAAACATAAAACATCATTTTTTTTTAATTAATAATAAACCTTATTTTATGTAATATTGTACACAGGTAGTTTAAGTCATTCCATAATTGATAGGCTATAATAAGAATTGTCAATAACACTTTTAGAAATTATAAAACAAAAAATAATTATGTATATAAATAATAATCTCAACCGATTTTGATGCAATTTGGTACACGAGAAAATAATATATGTACACGGGAAGTAAGTACATATCATAAACAAATAAACAATAATGTGAGTAAAAATAAAATTAGGACATGATAATAATTACTGCGTTACAAACGCATGCAGAGCCACGGGGCGCCGCTAGCATATTATACATACATACATACATTAAAGTATATGGATTAATATGCCTTGAGTGATATTACCATAATTATTAAGAGCGTAAGAAGCCATTTGGCAATAAATATCCCTAGAAGCAATTGGCGACATCAAACAAAGTTCCGATTACCTTGCACGCGAAAACGAAAACGTAACTCTTTAAATTAATTTAGTTATATCGGAATCCCCCATCAACGTCACTGCTCTCGCTATAGGCCCCTTTTCATTTTGGACGAGTGACGTTTTAATTACTCGTTATTTTGCATTTGGGCGATATTGTTTGAATTTGAAAATTAATTCCAAAATTATTTTATTTCGCTCAAGTGCTCTGTTTGTAGATATAACGGATATATAATTCTTTTCTTATCTAACCATAGCTATTATTAACAAATATATTGAATTTTAGAATGAAACCGATATGTAAAGATAATTATATCGTATACACTTTAAAATGACATATCACTGAGTTTGACGTTGTGACTGATGAGTAATAAAACGTACAATTTTCAAATTTAGATTTGATTTGCTTAGCTTAAGGCTATACGTGGGACCTATTATATTACATGTAGAGATATATAGATATACATTACATACTATGGCCAGCTTTATAGACGTGCATTTCGGCTTAAAATGCAGCAGCAGGTGACGACATCACTCATAGGTTATATAACACGCGGTAGCGTACTTTTATAAAAAAAAAGTGTGTAATTTATATTCACACGTAAGAAGTTATACGTCTGTGGGTGTAAAGGATGTCAAATTTCATCTTTAGAGCTGAGATGCCCAAGCCAACCTCACCTGCGCCTGCCATGGTGCACCTTGCTGATTAACAAGAAGGGTTAAGATAAGGATAAGGTTGGTTATTTTTCCCGAATGGGACGCGACCACCATGCACGTTGTGATAAGTCAGTCATAGTGACTCGCTTTTGCGTGTGGTGTATCGGGATCAGCCTATGCATATCCAATTATTTTTGCAAGCCGGCATAACAGCGGCAGTGAAGCAGTGAAGCAAATGGCTTCACTTTAACACTAAAGAGAAAATGAGATGAAAGATGTAGTTCTAATTTTCACCACGCGCATGTGACGCCATTTGCAAATGCGCGCCATTTTCATATTAGAAACGTCAAAGATTATTGCGACTCTCCGACTGATATTTATAAACAAAATAATAATATGCGTTCAAGCGAGGAATCCGATATTAATATGGAATCGACTCCACCTGATTGATATCTTGAACGAGGCGCAAATTGCAGGTATAATTTCCAAGAGTAGTGACCTATCCGTATAATTTATTATTTTATATTAAAAATAATCTAATGAAAAGTTTGCTTCTTTACCTATTATACTGTTTTCTGGCAAATGTGTTAAAAACGTTGTATGAAACTCGTGCGGAGATTGGCTTTTACAAACTCGTTAATACATTCGTCTACTCGTTTATAAAAACCAACTTACCGCACCAGTATCATACATAACTATTTAAACTATAAAGTCATCAAAATGAATTAACATTATTACATTTTCTTTCTTCACACGATGCTCGCGCAGCTTCTCAAGTTTACCTCTACTAAATGCGCCAAAAAAATATTCGAAAAATTATAATTTGTGTAATAATCATGTTATCATGTACTTTAATAATTAAATACAGCAAAAGGCGCTATTCAAATTACTAAAATAGAAGATATTGCAAGGATAAATATTATAAATTAAGTGGGTATTTATTGACTTACTAGTGATCGTAAAACATTTAAAAGGCAAATATGCATAAATAAATGTTTTTATATATATGAAAATACTATGTTGCCATAGTTTAGGAGCTAAGGACGAATTTGGGCAAATTTTCGGGCAAATTATTATATTAAAACAGCATATTATCGATGTTGGCAAAACTGAAATCGAAGACTAGGAAAAGGGTTTGCGGTTATTTCGCTACTGCGTAGCTTATCAGTTATCATATTTGCAAAATATTACATTAAAAGGTTATCCTTCAGGGAAATTGAAATCATTAGAATTTTTTATTTTAGTATTTATAGAAACTAAAAATAAATATCCCAGACTATTCTGACATTTTTGAAGTATGACTCGGCTGCTCTTTGCTCTCTATTCCAGATTCGCCAACATCGATAATATGCGTAATATGCTAACAGGTGGTGGTTAGTTCAGGGCTACAAGAAAATAATATTAGACGATAACATCGCTACATCCGTCCGCTTACATTCATTCACGTGGCGTCGCGTGCAACAATATGGTTTGATAGCAACATTCTGTAACTGACCACTGACTAGCGACACTTACAGCTCCCATGCTCTTAAGCATAGCTTCATAACACCAAACCACGTATAATATTATATAGTATATAGAAAACAAAGTTTCTCATAATGTAAGCTTTAAATATGTAATCACTAGCTGTGCCCGCGGCTCCATTCGCATGGAGTACTAAAAAAGGTATTTTATTTTTTTGTGTGGAACCCTAATTATTTTTGTAAAGTCAAAGTTATGCCCTATAACATCAGCTATCTGCCAGTGAAAGTTCCGTCAAAATAGGTCCAACCGTTTCGGAGATTACCCGAAACAAACAGACAGACAGGCAAAAATTTTAAAAAAGGGTTTTTGTAATAGGTATAGTGTATACTTTCATATACCTTTAGTAAAAATCTGTTATTTTGACATTACAAACAGACACTTCAATTTTATTATATGTATAGATTATTAAACTAAATGTTAATTATCTACATATTAGAGTTCACTAAACTTTTTACGAATATATGTAATATAAATAAATAATCATATAAAAGAGAGATAAAATGAAAATTTTCAATTAAACAAAACAAAATAAGATTGCCTTGGAAGGTATTGTATAAGCACGTTGATATGACAGTCGGCAATGGTGCAGAACGGCGCGGCGCGCGGCGTGGCGGACATCCGGCGCTCGGTGGCAGCAATGGCAAAGCTTCGCGTCAACGCGAGAATGGCGCGAGACTTACTCGCCCCATTACGCTTGGAATGACTGAGATTACGTGATATGATATCACGGCGAGGAATGTCTACGAGAATTGGATCGCGGATTAAAACTGGTTGGGCCGACACACTTTGTCCAGATGTTTTATTGCTATGATTTTCTTTGAAAAGTTGGCATTTCGTCAACGACCACAATACTGTGTTCCTAGATGACTGAAGATAACGTTCACAATTTGTCAAGACACATTTTTAAAGTAGTGTTACATTTCATATTTTCATAACTAATTGTCACGAGTGTCGCGACAAGTATGTTAGGTCTGTTACCACTCGCTATATATAATGCTTTGACAATGATGTATGACAGAGAAATGTTTATCATAACAAAATGTTAGTGCAAATATATTTCATAAATATTGAACCGCATTTAATAAAATAATATGTGTAAAAATTAATACACTGTTAGATCATAAGCATTTTCACGCATTTATATTGTTTAAATCAAAAGACAAAGAATAAACAAGTTATTTCTATCAACATATCAAAACATTAATCGTCATTGCTCCAACTGAAAATTTCGTGAAATGATAATAAAATATTGACAACATACAAGAAAATAAAGCCCGATGTGGCCTAATTGTAAATGACATGCATTTTTCATAATAGATGAAAAACAGTAAACTCCACTAGATAATTTTAAGTTAAACTACTATAAATACTTTTACCTAACAACACAATACAAATACGAGTATACAAATTATGTTTCTCCCAATGACCTAAATTATAAATGAACCCATCCATGAGTGTTTCAAAGACACGTTACACCACATTGATACCAGAACGTGTCGTCATCCGTATATTTAGTAACCAACAAATGATAAACAAACGATACAAATCTCACATCAGACACCCGGCAAACACACTAGGAGCTCCCCTCGTTTCCTGCATCGTAAGTAACACACGGCCTATGTAAGTTTACAGCAATATATTTGCGTTTTTACAATTTATTTTATGGACTTTATTACGATGACGCTTAAGTTAATTTTCGCACAGCATTTACTCGTGTGAGCGACCCCAGTGGAATAGGTTCCTAATATACTGAGCGTGAATCTACCAGGAGGGAACGTTATTTCGGTCTGCGCGGCATCCATAAGAGGTCTATGAAATTTTAATCGTTACATTCACCCTGCCCTGATGGCACACTAGAGACAGAGTGTATGAAAAAAAAAAACTGGGAAATTTAAATTCTGATCAGACTTCTGACGTATTATTACTTATCTTTCCCAATTATATTTCATTGATGATTATTAAAAAATTGCCGCGGAGTAAAAACAAGCAATATATTAATAGAAAAATAACGATAATTATTTATCTAATAGGAAACGATATTCTAGTCAAAGTAGCTTAAATTATCATCATGCTGATAAGAAATCTGGTGATTCAAAAGATCCAAATCCTGGAAAAGAAATAACTTTTAAATTAAACGTGAAAGAGTTTTTCGCTCATATTGAACTCTGGGTTTAATGTATTTTGATTGATGACAATGTTTAGTATTCAAAAAACCATTAAGTAAAATTCGAATAACTTTGAAGTATACCATTAAGTAAATCAAAGTAGAATTGTATCTTTAATAATTATCTTGCAACTAAGGTATGTGATTATAGGTACATATCGACGATGCAATGATTGTGGCAATAGTATATTTTTCGAGTGAGAGTAATAAAATTAAAATAGTCAGCGAATTAGAATTAATGACACAATAGTAAGGGAAAATGTAGTTCAAGTTGATACACTATACCAAAAATAATAAAACTAAGATTAATTCACTTATCATTTTCTGCCTTCTATGCTGAATCCCTTCTTAATTACAAGTAAAAGTTTAACTTTAGGATTTTAACAATAATCATCGATAGTCTGTGATACCAAGCAATTTACTCATTTATCCAGAAAATAAAACGGAAAAATCTAAAAAGTATACGATAATCAAATTACATTTCAATTTCATATTTCTGAATAATATAGTTGACATAATGCAGACATCATTACTAGTAAAAAAGGTTTCACAGATCTTAACCCTTAGAAAGGACAAAAGCTTATGCGTTTGCGTAAAATATGCTCGTTAAGATAAAATAGTGACGAAATCAAGAACGTTAAAATTTAACCTTTTTTATTTTTTATTACACTTATTCATAGGCTACTATGATAAACGGCCTTTGATCTAAATCATGTACGTTTGAAGATGTAAATGTAAATTCATGTAAATATAATTAACACAATTAACTCTTCATAGATCAAAGTTTAGGTATTCTGTTTGAGAAAATATTTTGAATTCTTGAAACATTACCTCTTCATAAGGATTCAAGCTAGGTACGTACTATTAATTGTATTTTATTAACTATGTATTACCTGAATTGTGAAATTATTACTCTTATCTTAATTATAACTTTCATAACTTTAAAGAACAAATTATAAAATACCTTAGTAAACTTACGTAATATTAATTATATTTTATTAATTACCTAAATTATGAAATTCATACTGTTATCATAATTAATTATAAATTTAATAATTTTCAAGAACAAATTATAAAATACCTTAGTAATCCTATCTATAGTTGGCAAAAACTTCAAACAGAGAAGCGATAATTGTTTTTTTTTAGTATGGCAAAGTGACGGAACTGTTAGCAAGTAAGCATCAGTGACCACAAAGGGATCTACAATTCGTCGACAGTAGTCGCGGTCATGCAAGCCTGCTCAACGGTATTTTCACGTTATGTTTGCAGGACCTAGTGTTGCCCAAGAGACCAGCTTGCCAACTTTGTTCGTGTCAAGATGAAAGTTACAATAAAGCACTGAAATTTTATTGCTTTATTACCATGGTTTCCCTTAAACTGGTATTCATATACTAGATAGATATTGCTCTATCAGTAAAATGTATTTTAATGATAGATGACATCCTTCGTTAGGTTGCATTGCATCCTCTATTAGAGTATATCGTAATATACGATAATACGATATGTAATAAGGCATAAATAAAACATGTGTTGTAGCAATTTGTTATTAAGTTCTTATAAATGAATCAGTAGGAATAACATAACTTAATGACCAGTGATGAGCAGCTGACCTTTACGATTGGGATCGTCGAGCTGGAAAGTAGGCGGATAATATATCCGATATTTTATACGTTTATTGGTTGTTTTATTACCTCTATATCGGACATTATATTTCAGTAGTACTTTGTTAAAGTAATTATTAAAATTTATCGTACCTACTTTATTTCTTTTAAATTGCAATAATTATAGAACTACGAATAATTAGTTTTTTTTTTCGAACGTATGCAATATTACAGTTTTCTCTTACGGACGGTATTTTTTTATTTCATCTGTACAGATAGGTTTCGGTCGGCCAACTTCTGATTCTATGCAGATTTGCATTTTATCTATTTTTGTTATTATATACTCCCACAGAAATTGAAAAGTATCGAAACGTACTGGTAAATATTATGTTATTGGCTCTGTATTTTAGTACTGGTCTAAAAGAGTAGAGCGTAAGGAACGTACTTATCGGCGCTATATACCGGGAAAAATTATAAAAGTAGCAAAAGTGATCTTACAAACAATATTTTTATTAATTTAACAGAGTTACAACAATTAAACGTTATTGTACCGAGTTAGAAACAAGAATGCTCTATGTATCAATATACTGAATATATAACCTCCGTAGAGAGTCAACACTATGTCTAAGTAACTTAAATACAAGCTTCTTATTTTTAAAGGAAACTACTGTGGCGCCATCTATTTACATTAAAGTATTATAAATAAAAAAATAAAGTCTTGAGACTTGTATTATTTATGCAATTAATGTAAAACAATGAAATATTATTTACAACATATTTATAATAAACCAAAATAATTAAATTATCGAGTAATTGATCAATTACAATAATGGATGCGTTATAAAATGTTTATAATTAATTAGATATTATTCGTACAAAATTATAATTTGTCTAAAAACATTTTACGATAATTTATTATGTAATTAATACTTTGTTTTAATTATTATTTTTGAAGTACTACTTTACATCAATAGATGGTGCTTAACGGATGCGCCCACATACTCGTAAACATAGCAATTATATTGCATCAATATTACTTTCATACGTCTCCTGACATATTCGGGTTATAGGTACTGTTGTACAACAAAGCGGGTAACAAGTACCGCATCACGCACATATTCCCTTCTTTTCGGCGAAAATAATATTTGAAATAACAATAGGTCGTACCTATGCGGTGCCTATAATGTTGCAGTGGACAACTCTCGGAGGCTCTTTTCATGCACCCCATCGAGCATGGCTAAACGTGTTGTTTTAGTTATATTTTTTTCTTTAAATAATTACAATCATGATTCTTTTAGTGCCGTAGGTCTATGGTCCTATGGGTGTCAAGTAATACCTCAGAGTGGTAATAAATAGGAGCACGAGGTACATATTACTAAATTAATCCTAGCTTTAAATTAAATAAGTAATTTTATGTTACCTCCTGTTACCTTATAATTAAACTTATATGTGCATAGTGTAAAAAAATAAAATAAAAAACAAGCTAGGAGATAATAGAGTTTTAGGAACTAGTACACACCTTAATTAAAAAAAATCTTCAATGAATAAAATCCTTCACAATGTTTCTGGTTCGATACGTTGTATTATGAATCAACCAGTTTATAGCTTAACTAACTATAATGACTATTATCACTGGTAGTTTTGTAAACCGGGCGAAATTTTTTGTATTATCATCCTGGGTGAATTACAGCAATTTTATCAAGTACGTTTAAAAAAGTTATGCATAGACACATAACGTATGAATTTAATTCCCAAGCACCCCTTAAAGGCTATAATAAAAATTAACAAGCGAATACGAAAACATTATTTAATATTTACATGACACGCCTACGTATTTGTCAAAAGGCAGACCGAGTCAACAAATACACCTAAAACACGTGGCCAAACTAAATAGTTGTCCATAAAAAAATACCACCCATCCATCACCGTGTAAAACCAACAAAAGTCCACGGTTGGTAAAAACCGTTGTGGTCGTGTGGGGATCTCTTTGTTAGTGAAAGTAAGCATGTTAGTATGTTATAATATATGTAATAGTAGTTATGCAAGTTAGTAGTAAGCATGTTTTTAAATATTTAAACTTAGTTATTAAATTTCATAATTCTCACTTAGTTGTAGTACTTAGCTGCTCATATATAAGGCAGCTATTTTTTGTAGTAATTTTAACTCTTTTCTAAAAAAAAACGCTCACTTTAAAAAAGGTGCGGATCAAAAGTCTGCATTTGCAATATTTCAAACCAACAAAAGTAGCAACGTATAAGCAATATTTTTGTCACACTTATACCTAAACAAATGGATAGAAATTTGTATTAACTTCGGATGTCCACTTTTTGTTTAATTTATGTCGTTCCTCGTTTAATTTTTTTTGTTTTAAAAATAGAGTAAGTAGAATTCATAATAGTACGATGATAAATTGCAAATAAGTTTGTTAATAAACATAAACTCAATGTAAATTCTTTGTTTCGAGCCTCGGCATGTACCTAAGGCAGTTATAAAATTTGCAAATATGAACTAATTTCAATTTCATTTGTAAAACCATTGGCAAACAGAAATAATCATCTTGAGGAATTCTGAAAGCTTGAGAAATATTTTATTATCACTCGTATTACCACTTTGTAGAGGAAAAAAGGTGTCTATTTAAAAAAAAAAAATCAGAACCTATATATTATTTACTAACAACTGCTCGCGACTTCGTACACGTGAATTACAATATAAAATTTCATAAGAATAAAATATAGATAACCTTTACCATCAGTCTGAACGTAGCTTTTACCGGTGAAAGAATTTTTTGAATCAGATTAGGAGTTCCAGTTTCGAGCTCCTACAAACATATTAAGAAACTACCTCTAAATACCTCTAATAAACTACATAAGTATCTCCTTAATAGTAGTGTACAATTAAACAAAATATTAATATATCAACGATTTGTTGTTATTCTGTTTTATATCATTTAACGTATTTGTGGGTCTTCTCTATTGGTAAAAAAAATGGCAGACCTAACTTTACAAAAATGAAGCCCATTATATAAATTATGGTAAATATTTCCTATCAAATAAGTAGGTATCAATGGAGAAACCTAATTGTAGAACCATTTGAACCTGTCGATGAGTATAAATTAGGTTCAACCAGGGATATCAGTCCGCCCGGCCCTTGATCAGTGGTATCGAAGGGAGAGGGGCAGGTGCTATCCAGACACGTATGTTTTGACTGGTACCTGCACCGGATTACTCGCTAGGAGCCGGCCTGCCATGAATGCGGTGCGGACACGAGCAGCGCCGCGTTCTGGCCTCGGCGGTAGGTGTTGATCTTTCACTACCGAGCGTGGTAATAGCCATGTTCTGCAGTAAGGAAGCTTGGATGGTAATGGTCTCCTTCTGCGAGGACGTTATCTCGCAGAAGGAGACCGTGGAGAGGGCTCACGAAGAGAATCCTCTTAGCGACTCTCTTCGCCACAGACGAACGGGCGGCAGGAGGATTTGCTTGCCTCCTTCCTCCGCCCTAGCCGAACAAGGGGAGACGGGTCGGGGAGCCCGTCCACCCATTGCACTGATTCGGCGGACGGAAAGACAAGTAAGGTTGTACCGAACTGTCTCCTATTAGAGCCGGGACCCAGAATCTTGCCGGGCCGACCGCCAGGGCGACGCGGTAGAATGCTATTAACAACCCCGTGTCGCCCCATTACGGCGGCGGATGGTACCCATTACGGGTTTCTCCACGTTAAAAAATAAAATAAAAAAAGGTATATCAGTGTGCTACTACCGAAGCCTCGTTAATAATATACAAACAAAAACCGGGAGTCTGGGGCTTTTTTCAATGACGCACTAACACGCTGCCGTGCAATATACCGTTTTAAAATTTAAATCTTATTTACATTCACCCCCAGCGTGGTGTCTACCAAAATGTGACTTAACTAACATTGAAAACACTCCGCTGAGGGACTATTTTCGACGCCCCTTTAGGACTGTTAAAATAGAACGTTCATGAACCGGAATATAAAATTCTATAAGCGGAGTTAACGCTCGAATAACCTATATATTCTGTAGTTATTACTTGTAACCCGAAGAGTGAAATGTATAAACTTCTCCGGATTTAAAAGCAAACCACGTGAAAGAGGCCGTAATTGTTTTCTTCAATGGCATCTTAATAAATTGTTTTATAGTTCATTTGGAGTTACGAAATTTACAAGAGCTGAGATATTAAAGCCAAGCAAGAATAATATTAACTTTTAAGTCTTTTACTTTATATAGAAATAAAAATTTCGTTGCTTGCACTTATGCGTTCTTATACTATTCATTTGATTGCAATGAAACTTTGATGAGTTCTTACGTACGGACCTGTGAAGGTTTCTAAATTAGTACATTCATTAGTACTTTATAACAGGCGGCGCGCTATTCGTTTCATTTTCAATTAAACCAGAACGAAGTCGCAGGCAAATGCTAGTATCATATTAATAAACAGTTTTGTTTATTGTCTCAATACAAATTCTATAGGCTATTTGACTGTGTGAAAAATAATATCATATTATTTACATATCCATATTTATTATATGCACACACATTATAGGAATAAAAAAGTTTTGTACTGATATAACTTAAAAATTATTAACCATTTATCCAAAAAATCTCGAAAACTAAATCGTATATCGCGTTTTCACTTAGAATTGAATGAGAAAGTAATAAGACATATTAGTTTTCCCTCTACGTTATTAACACACATGTGACGTCACTTTGCTTAGCCTATTGTATAAATTGATACTAAATACCATTTTGTGACTACAATCACAGACAAATACAATAGGTATTATATTCCATATTATTTATTCATAGGGACATTTAACTGTATGTAATTCTCCTAATTAGTCCAAAATAACAGAATTTGTAATATTGATATTGATACCTATAACATTCACTAAGCATAATAAACAAGCTTACGGTTTTACTTTTTGTACAATTATTTTAGCAATGACTACTAGGAAACATTAAAAGGATACGGTATGTTCGCCAAACCAGTACAATTTCCCCTACCAGTTTCTCATAATTTGGTATAATATGAGTCAGTAGTGTAATTTAGACACATTTCGATATTAAACCGGCTGTCGTAATTCAACAATTTAGTAGAACTGGACCCATGGTAACACTCAGTTCCACAATACACATTCGTTCGTAGGTGTCAATCATCTCAGAGCGCGTACGTAACACGGCGCAATATTCAGATACCTAGCTTTAAAGCAATTTTGATGTTCGTAAACAATTGTACAGCCCATTAATCAATCGAAAACTAATACTGCAATTTGAAACGGGTTGGATAAATAATTCTCTACCCAAGTTTCATTAGTTCGATTATACGATAGATATTTAAATGTATTTCACAAACTAACTAGAACGTTAATTACAATTTAAACTTTAATTATATTGGAATTTTAACGCATATTTTAACTTATTTTAATAATATATTAACGTAGTGAAAAATGGGCATGTCTAAATACTAACAATGCCTAACAAATACCTAGTATTTTTTTTTTAAGTCCCTACTAGTGTAACCAAATTCTTGGTAAACAATAGTAAAATTATGTTAAGCAAAATTATCTACTTTATTTAGTTTCTAATAAGGGGATTTCAAAGGCACATTTATCTATTTTAAATTTCAAATAAGGCAGTCTCGTTCATGTTCGTCTTTGCAAAGTAGGTACAATAAGGACGTTTGAATTAGTGTAGATAAGAAGGGACAATCTATCATCGCTGTTGTTATTTTTTGTTGCATTTAAAAGTTATAAGGGTTTGTGGGGGTTTTTCCGCACGAATAAAAGTTACTCAAAGTGTTTAATTACTCTGAAAAAAGTAATGGAGATTGGTGACTTCTAAGGGTTCTAATCCACGCCAAATTAATATAAGCGTAAGGGCTCGTCTAGTTCACTCAATGAATACTTGGCTCGGTCTAAACAGGTAAAAACGTAGTGTGGCAAGTCTAGCGTTTGAGAAAGTGAATTTGTGCCGCTCATGCTCAGTAAGAGAAGACGGAGAATTACGAGCAATATTACTTTAGGTTACCTCCCTCATTGAATAACATCTAAAACACTCAAATCTAAACCAAAATCTTGCTTTCGAAACTCGTTTAAGGTACATTTGTAATTCAGAATCGGACTGTCTATTTCAGACTCAGATATCCTATGCTCTAATGCTCCATAAGCAAAGCCGTAGTGTTTGTAGACCTACGAGACTATGAAATCAGTCATCATTATTTTTGGATCGTAGTACACTCACAGATAATAAAAAGTAAACAAAACAATATGTTCTTTAAAAAATATTTTTAAATATCCCAAATCAGCGGAATTCGAACTATCAATCACTCGTCGTACTGTGTATGAAGTCTAGTCGTCTCACACCACTAAGCCAATCCGAGGACGATCACAATCATGAAAATTAGGACTTGCATTAACCGTGTATAATGTATACTATCTCATTCTTTCGTAGGCTAAATCCTATAGATGTATATGGTTGTCTCTTTTACTGTCGCTTTTTCGTTTCATCGAGTTTCAAATCACAACGGTGCTAAAGAAGTTTTTACTTCAAAAATATGTCTATAAAATAGACAAGGCATAACACCAATAATAAATTTATTTTAGGTTCCGACATGTGACATATTTAGCCAGTATTATTTGTGCTTTCAAATATTTTTATGCATAACCATAAATATCAGATTAAATATCTGACCAGTCTTTTAGAATTTTGGGGTTCATTACTTTACCCACGCCTCTTCTCGTATAAATAAGTAATAACAGTACCGTTTCTGTTACATGCAGTATAATACTTTATTCAACCTTCTGCAGAGTATTACTGCTGCTTACTTGAATTACTATTTGACTACATACTGACTGCCTTTTTTCCTCTTTTACGTCATTTATCCGACAATAATTCTGATGTCGTCAACCCATCTCGCTACTGGTATTCCTATACTCCATTTGTCCTCTGTCGGCCAGAATTCTGCCAGGAATCCACTGCACTATCATATGCATTTAGTAAAAACCTATTATTATGACATTACAAACGGACACTTCAATTTTATTTATTTGTAGGTATAGAAGATTCTTTTTTCAATTAGGTAGATCATAATAACATCATTGTGAACATCCAATTTTACCACTACTTGATAAAGAAGAACTTGCTGTGATTATTGCTGCGTCGAAAGGCCAGAGTTCGAGTCCTACAATGAGTAGGACATGGTATAAATGTGATATGGTGTTAGGACATTGCATATTGTTTGCCTGGCTCTCAGTTTGAATTAAAAAATATTTCGTAAAGCACGTATGCGGTGTTTTTACAAGCTGTACTTGATAGCCAGTAACATTAGCTATATAGTCATTTAACATCACATAAAATTGTGGTCAAATGCCTATACTGTTACAAGAACTGGCTTTCTCTACATGATATTAAATAAGATACTAGGTAATATATGTGGGAAAATCATGTCGATCTCATTATGAACCGCCAAGATATTCACTGGAATAGTAATTTTAATTATATCATCAAGGTTAGAAATTATGTATTTAAAACACATTTATGATATCATAAAGACAAAATATCATATTTTTAAGACTCAAGCAAAGTCTCTAGGAGATACTAGTTAATAAGTAAACTTGTATATTGGTACAATAATTATAATGCGGAGATGCGTCTGATGGTAAAGACCAGTTAACCTTGAGACATCGCGTTTGAATAGCCCATTCGTAAATGTCACACACACACACATATATATATGTGGTCATCTGTGTCGTGACTTCGTGACAAAGGTATTTCAGTAGGTCGTGGTCACGGAAACTTTCAAAACGCGTGTTTTGTAATGTTTTTTTTTTTGTTTATTCGAATCGGGATGTCGCGTTACATTCCGTTTCCAAAGGCAAAAATACCATTTTATTTAAACAATTAATAATGGTAGGTTTTAGGTAGATTATGCACACAAACACTCATCAGGTATAAAACTGTTACCTATGTATACATAAATTACCTAAGGTGACATATGTATATTGTTCATTTAATAGTCAAAACGTCATATTTCTTGAAACTCCCATAAATAATTAAGATTAGCATAAAAACAAAAAGCAAACGGTTTCGCTTAAATTCTTGCTATTTAACATAAAGCTTAAAGATTTCATCCACTTCAATAGAAGACGTTTACTATTCAGGATAAAAATTGAATCATATTTTTATAAATAACTAAATATGTAATACAGTATTCAAATGTTGTGTTATATGTATGTTAATAAATCTGTAATTATGTCTGTACGTGTAATTTGTCTTCCAAATTTCCCGATACACATACTACATGAAGTACGTACACACATCACGAAAATGTCTGTTAGTATGTCCGGGACTTAACTCAAAAACGGCTTGCACGATTCTTTTGAAATTTTGTACAAGGAAATCTTATGTCATTGGTCAACTAATAGGCTATAATAGGAATGTACAGTAATACTTTTAGATATCGTAAAAAAAATATACAAATATGTTTTTTCTAATGTGACGGGAAGTTCAAGAGATTAGGGCATTCATACAAACAATACCTTGAGCTTTGTAATATTAACAGTATATAGTATGTATGATGAACTTATAGATAAATATTAATTAATTAACGGTGTTATCCTTGCCCTTATCTCACGCTAAGTAGGGTCGGTACGACATGTTTTATCAGCGTCTCCTCTAGCAATTGCCATCTCGGTATTAACACCTTTTATACACATATCATCCGTCTATACTTTCTTCGGTCTTTCTCTACTCCTATACTTGTCTACTTTAGCACTTTATAGTTATATGACTTTCATCCTTCTCCTTACCACGCTCAGGACCGCACCGTGACGGGGCCGCAAGGGCTGCACAGCATCCGGACGGCAACGTACTAGACGTACGACGTACGAAAACGTACGACAAAAAAGTTAAAAAGAAAATCATATCACGTGTAAATAAATAGCTAATTTCAAATAAATTTACTACGGTATATAACATTCGAGAAAAGGAAAGTCTTATAATATTCCGTTCGGGATCACTATAGTATAATCGATAAAATAAGATAGTTAACTTTTGAAAACGAGATTAACTTGTGAGGCCCTAAATAGAACATAAATTCTCCTGGCTTTATCAGAAGTCAAAATTGAGACTTACACAATTTCACTTTTAGCACAACTTAACCGCTAGCCAATAAAGATGATTAACTTATTTCTTAAATGAATAAGTAGGTACGCCATAGAATATGAAATCTCGTCTTGAGACACATCTGCATCAGACACGTCTACTGCATAATGAACGCTACGGTCAGCTCGTCTCTGCAACCTGTCCAGGAGGAGGTATTTTGCGGATCCATCCCAGAGATGTGAAAAGTATTCCACTAACGGCCGACCTTGTAAAAAAATTACAATTGACGGGGAAAAACCGTCACACACTATTCAGAATTCCGATCATCTCAGATGTAGTGGAGATAACACTCTCGGTATAATATCCCTGGAGTTGAAGTAGCTGCGACTATTCACATCTAGGGTATTGAGGCTTTCGCGTATTGCAAGTCAGACGAACTGAAAAGTGAGGACAGGAGAAAACGATGATTTTATGAAGAAAACGACACTCTTGAATTTTTTTGCAATGAACTTGCTTCCCAAATAGATCAGCGGTGCAAGGATTGGTTAAATAAACATTTATAAATATAAAAGCAGCATTAATTTCACCGGGTCGCAAAATTTAGTTAGTATGCGTAAACAAGATTCATGAACATTTGAATATTCGTATCTTTAGGTACATAAAACCATGAAGGTTACACGATAATTACTGTTTTCTGTGTATTAACAACAAAATAATATTCTTTTGCATTAATTATGTTGTTATCCTTGTCGGCTTTTGCAAGGTCACTAAATTAGACATCTTTGCAAACGTCTCAGCTAATAATATCTTAACAAAACTACAATTAACCAACTTATAGAATAGATTATGTATATTAGCCGAATGGTACAGCATTCGGGCCTGGCTAATTCGCTTCCCTTATACACATGGCTAGAAACTTAGCATATTCAGCGTATTGTTTCCGGAATCCGCTAGTGTATCTATATCATGTTCTTTAGCTGTGCTGTCCCACGGTTTCACTCTTGTTAAGTTAATTCGACCAATTATCCACAAGCCGCGGTCGTCGCCAAAGCACCCGTGTTGCTTATCGTCGTCCTCATTTCCCGTAATTGCCTATACAGTGTGCCAGATTGCTCGACGTTCGTGGTTACTGCTCCGCTCCTTAGGGTCATAACTTGAACTTACAACCTTCCTCAATAACCAGGATATAAAATACAAACATATTTTTTCAAATCTGACTGGTACTTCCATAGATTAGTGCGTACAAACAATTAAAAACAAAACAATCTCTTCAGCTGTTTAGCGAATATTAGTGTATATTATCGTCGTTTTATTTGCAAACCAGTATACCTATTGTCGGGAATAGTTAATACATAATTGTCTCTCAGCGGCAACTTTTGTCTTAGTGTATTTAATCTTTACGACAAAAATTATACGTTATCTACACGATTTCACTCGATTCTAATTTCACAGAAGTAATTTTTTTTTTTTTTTTTTTTCGAACTGACTACACTGTTAGCCTGAGGGGCCCTGGAGCCTTTACGGCTTTTACAGCTTTACCGGGCTTGGGGGCGAGCGCTTAGGGCACTCAGCCACGAAAGCTAAGCAACAACATCCGAGGGTGCCAAAGTGGCCGGACCTCGGCTCGGACTGTTGCGCGTATGCAATTAAGTCGCGATCTGACTAAGCAGAAGTAATGGATAAATGCTTTCATAGCACAGACAACTGTAGGATTTACTCATTCTAATATTAGTAACAGGTTATTAAGAAGTTGTTACATAAATAGAAATAGGTATTCAGACATCTCGTGTCTCATTTAAACAGGTATTTATTCAGAGGTGATTTATGTGATGACAGCACTAAAGCTTCACGATTCGTTTGTTGCCAAGACGTGATATATTAACTATAATAGAGGTTTATTTAAAATACTTCATATCTTCGTTTTGTTTCTTCATTTATAGTTTTTTGCCAACCATTGCCAGTTATAAGTTTTCTCATACAAAAAAAACATTTAAATTATTTTTCTTTAACACTTTTTTTGAACTGGTTAGTAAACATGAAAGAGGGCCTAACGATTGAAGTAAACGTATGTATAATATTACTTGGGAGTACGGGAGCTAAAACAGTGTTGTGTTCGGTTCGTCCTAAATAGGGCAAAGGAATTATAATTTTTAATGGTGTCATGAATTAATCCGATAATGATTGTAAACTTAATAGATTTTTAATAAATGTATAGTGTGTTATACTGGTGACTGCGAATTAAACAAATTATAAACACGCTTTGATATATAGATATGTGTATTGCGTTACTACCTACAAATATTTTTTTTCTCTGCAATCTGACCTTGGCACAAGGAAAGAAAAATATTACAATACAGTTTTTAAAAATATTTTAGTTTTACGGTTTTTTTATAAGTGAAAGACTATAAGATTAGTCGCTGTTTTTTTTATCGTTATAGGTTTTGGCATAGTGGCCACAATCTCACCTAATGTTAAATGACGATGTGGCCCAAGATGATATCACGCTTAACCTAGTGGAAGACTGGCTATCAAGTGTAACAGCCGGAACACACCTATTGGTGCTTGGCGACAGATTATCAACTTGAGGGTAGTAGCAAAGTAGACGGGCATCAGAAAAAGCCCTACCACCATGCTATGGTTTCATCACGATGTTTCCTTCACCGAAAGCTCAGGCTCATTGCATGGTTTCGAACTCACGTCAATCGACGCGAAGTCGTACACACTACCACTGAGCCGTCATTGCTTAAACTCATAAATTATGTACTCATGTTTATAACAAATTCATATTTTGTCGAACATGTGTTTGAACTTGGACCACATTTTATTTAAAATATGTCGCTGTGTTAATGAGAAGTTGTCATCGACCAACTGGAACAAATATAAACCAATCCACTGCTGTAAGACATAATATCTATTATTATCGCCAGAAAGATGACATGCAAATTTCACGAGGAAAACATGTTCAAAAACATACATAAAATCGTTATTAACTAGGTATATACAAGTTTCATAAAAATAGTAGTCTCTATGCCAATAACAAACAGTGACTTTAAAAATAAACGTTTTAGTAACATGAATTATGATTGTCTTGTGACATATAAAAAATCCAATGAACTGGAAAATGTCGGTAACTACGTCCGTCCCTACAATATCTTTCAAAATAATAATTGTATATCTTAAAGATACATTCAATTAAACGGTTCTTATTGCAAAGAAATAGACGTAAACGATTATCGATTATGTCAATATAATGAAATGGAAAAAACACCTACTATTTTTGTATGCTTAAAAATATAGTAACTTTATTACCATATCTGCTCAGAAATTATTTTTCTTGAATTTTACAAGTGCCACTTTAATTAGGATGCTGATGCATTACAGTGGCCTAACTCAACACCTTAAAATGTTTATTAATATCAAAGTTCCTTTTGGTTCGTTAATTTAGATTCTATTTTTGTTATTTTTAATTACAAACCAAGTTGAAAACCCTAAATATTTAATATTAAAAATGTTCGGTTAAACCGAATGTTTACCGTATTTCGGGTCATCTCTCATGTATTCTTATTTTTATTAATTAAATCTTAAATATACTTAAGCGTTCTGATAGTGTACAAAATCCTTGTTTTATCAACAAATGGCACAAGCTTTTTTAAGCTCAAGTTAAAAGTACTTAACCCTAAAGCGCTCACACACCCTTTAATAGCTTCGTGAGTGAACGGGGTTCGCGTCCCATACTTTATGAAACCCGATAGATTTCGTAAACCGATCGTCACGCTCACGCCGTCAATCGTCAGAATTCTGCCAAATCGAGGTTGCTTCATAAATCGGCAAAACACGTGTTACCATAACATATTCATATAATCTGAATAGAAGTAACGAAATAGTTTAAGGAGAAAACAGAGCGCATGGGTTTTTACGAACATAATTGTTAAATAATTCTTTTCAAAATAAGAACTTCACATGTTTAAAGAGTGGTAGAACATATACATAATCACAATGCAGAAGCTCGACTGCCGCACTCATTTCTGTCGCATAGCACTGTAAATCCCTCGGTAGTGGTCGATGTTATTGGATTGCACTGTGCTCACCATCGGGTAAAATGTAGTCACTTTGCCGTACTACGATAAAAAAAAATTACGTTCGCGCTTAATGGTGTCTTTGACAACATGGACTTGCCCTCGAGGCATTCAAACTCATTCCTTAGGAGTAGTTACTCCTATTATTGACTGTTCTTAATTAAATACGGTCGTATTTGAGACTGGTTATAAAAAGCGATTTTTTTTTTATACTACAAATGTGGCAAACAGGAATACGGCCCGCCTGATGGTAAGCGGCTACCGTAGCCTATGAACGCCTGCAATACCATAGGTATCACAAGCACCTTGCCGACCTTGAACCCCCTTCCCCAAGGAGCTCTGGAAACCTTACTCACCGCAAGAACATAACACTAGGTCATTTGGCCGCGATCTTCTGTAGGTTGGAGGTATTCCACCAGTCGGGCTGCTCCAAGTAGAGAGAGATCTCCAAAGAAATTTCTCTGTGCCCTACCTCTCTTATTTATGAACTATTGTATATTTAAAATAATTTATATACTTTTCTCGGTTTTAAAACGTTCCATATTTAAAAGATATTAAATAATTATTATCTGCTTTTTATTTGAAACTTTGCAAACGTGACGATTAAGTGACAATGTGGCCCAAGATGGTAAACACGCTAAACCTAGTGGAAGACTGGCTCTCAAGTGCATCTGCCGGAACATACCTATTGGTGCTTGGCGACAGATTTTCTACTTGTGGGTGGTAGCTAGCCAGGCGGGCATTAGAAAAAGCCCTACACCACCATTCTATGGTTTCCTCAAGATGTTTTCCTTCACAGAAATCTCAGGCTCAATGCAGGGATTGGAACTAACGTCAATCGACGCGAAGTCGTACACGCTAACACTGAGCCATCACTGCTTCTATATTGATGTTTATTTTTTAGTGCGTATTACTATTATAGTACCTATCTATAATTAATTTAATTGTAATTGCACATTCATTAAAGTTTATTACTCCTAACAATAGACGGTAATATCGTATACAAACAGTTCACGCGCAAACGTTTTATCATAGACATTAACTGTCACTTTCTGGTACACTTTATTATCGACTAGCTGTGCCCGCGGCTGTGCTTGCGTAGACCACAAAATTATTGAAGAATGTTCGTATGTGTCCTGATTTTTTTTTTTAATAAGGAACAATCTAAAAAGTAAAGCCACAAAAAAAGATTGAAATTTATCCAGTAGTTTTTGTGTGATTCGCGCACAACGGCAAACTTCATACATTTATTTTTATAGAATATAGAGATAGATGATGTGAGATTTCGAAAAATATCTTTATTTTTTCTTAGCTCAAGCCATATTCTGTTTGATACAGGCTATTAAAAATATTTTAAAAAGCTAGAAATAAAGTTTTTACAATGATAGGGTAACGGTATAATAAGAACTTTATTAAAAATAAAACAAACAAATCACGTATGACTATGGTTAGTGCCTTCATAATTGTAGTTGGTTTAGTTTCGCTCGGTGAGAGTTATATGGAGATAGATATATGCTATCGCTGACTTTTTTGTAGGTCTTTTTAAGATCTATAATTATGTAGCACATTAATTTAATATATCTCTTATGATTTACTCAGCGTAAGCCATTTAAAAGCCCCTAAAGTATATTTTTTCCAAAATTAATTCATTATTATCGGCACTGCTTGTTTCGAATGTTACTTTATCTTACAAAATATATCCTATAACCTGGCCAGATAACATAGCTATGAATTAAAATGTATCATGTAAATCGGATGTTGTTTTCGCGTGAAAAGAACATAAACGGACAGACAAACAGAGAAACGTTGAGTTTTATAATATGTATATATTGACGATAGATCTCGAGGCGCAGTGGTTGTAAGTAGCTTTACTATTAATCCGGGAGGTCGCGGGTTCGATCCCCGCATATGGATGACTTTTATGTAATGAGCATAATTTTCAGTTATGTATGTGGGTGTTAAATCTATATTGTTATCATAATATAAACTTTCCTTAGTCTGGCAATAAAAGGCCGTGTGTGAAATGGTAAAAAATAAATATCATATTAGACCACTGGGCTCTCTACAAAAAGAAGAAACATCCGTCAATTAATGGAATTACATAGTGGTATATGACTTTTGACTCTCTTCACTATGCACACTTTGTCTAAGGTCCGAACATTTTTATCTCTACTTAGAATACTCTGAGTTCTACTGGCCTGTTAAGTCACGACAGAATGTGAAATAAAGTTTACCTGCAACAAAAACAAAACAAACACATTAAATGTAAAGATTATCTTGAACTTTGTACATAGAATAAACAACGTTAAAACATCCTTGATTAAAATAAACGCAAAGCAAGACATCAAATACGTTCTAATGATTGCAACAGAGATATTAGTCAAAGTGAACGACCGCGACATTGAGATTATTATCACTATTTAATAACCTTCACTAAGAGGTACCTGGTACCTTGTTCTCGACGTCTAAGGATATACAAATATACTATCTCATTGTGACCACTTAACTACTTACTAGACAGAAGCGTATATTAAACCTATTTAATTTTTAGATAATCAAGTTTATAGTTGAAAATTTCGATGAAAAGTGGGAAAGACCCATTTAGAATTCAAACATTTTTATTTCTTCCATTGTCAAGCACTCAGTATCAAAAAATAAAATAAGATCAGCGACAAAACTAAAAAATAAAGGTTCAAGGTACGTAATTAAAAAATGTTTCCATACCACTTTAGTAGATTACCCTTGATCATTATTAATAGGCAAAAACCATTAGTTAAAAAAAACTAAAAACATTAGGCGAAACATTCGTACAACACACAACAGGTAATATTAATTATTGTAATAGAGAGACGTACACGTTGTCGTTTTATTTCATATAATATTTTTCATTTAAAAAAAATGATATGTCGTCGCAAATTAATACAATATAGAACAATATTTTATGAGTCGTGATTTTGCACAGTAAAATTGAAATTTTATTATTTATATTTTAACTATCAGATAATAACTGAAAAAGCTAAAAGGTAAAAATTATAATTATCATTTACCGAAAGTTATTAATGAACAAAGTCTAATTGGGTGTACATAAATGGGAACCGTGTGGAACACCAACCAACCGTCAACGAAACGTGTCTGAGTCCCGACGCGCTTGGCGTATTACCGATGCGTTCCATTCCAAGTGCGTTCACCTGAGAACAAGGTGAAGGTCACTCTCCACGTAAGCCGAATGCGTCTGAGCGATAATGTCAATGTAAATAACATCCCCACCAAAATTAGAAACTTAGTTTTACTTATAGCATTCATGTCTGAAGCCACGGTACTTTAATATATTCGAATTTTCTGCTCATGGAATTGATATTACAAATAATTAAATAACTTTAAACAACTATATTTTACCCATGGGCCTAAACAAAAGAGGTGTCCGGTTACGGATCTCGACAACAGAAAATTAACAAATATAAAGTAAAGTAGACATTTAAAATTATAAATATTTCTGCTGAACGATTTATTATCACTATCACGATAATGCATATATCAGTCTAGGGTGGAACGTGGCCTATACCAAGCCCGGTGAAGCTGTAAAAGCCGTAAGGTTCCAGGGCCCCTAAGGCTAACAATATAGTCAGGTCGAAAAAAAAAACACGATATTTCATGTATCGGACTAGTGTTGAACGTGGCCTATACCAAGCCCGGTGAAGCTGTAAAAGCCGTAAGGCTCCAGGGCCCCTAAGGTTAACAATATAGTCAGGTCGAAAAAAAAATATCACGATATTTCATGTATCGGACTAGTGTTGAACATGGCCTATACCAAGCCCGGTGAAGCTGTAAAAGCCGTAAGGCTCCAGGGCACCTAAGGCTAACAATATAGTCAGGTCGAAAAAAAAAACACGATATTTCATGTATCGGACTAGCGTTGAACTTGGCCTATACCAAGCCCGGTGAAGCTGTAAAAGCCGTAAGGCTCCAGGGGCCCTGAGGCTAATAGTATACTCAGGTCGAAAAAAATAGAAAAAATAGTGGCCTATTACAATATAATATTTCCTATATCAGGTCATTGTACCTTATCTATGATCATATACTAGTGCTAATTATTATAGTATGTTTCCACAGATCTAAACAAATCTTAAATAAATATTTTAATACCAAAAAGAACATTGTCCACAGCACTAGTGGTATTACCGGTACGTTCCGTTCCAAGCGCGTTCACCTGCCAACGAGGTGAAGGTCACGCATAGCATGAACAAAAAGAATCGGAACGCAAATGTCAATCTGAACAGTTTTCCCGCCATTGCGTCCATCTTAAATGATTAGGTATAATCGGGTTTAGGACGAAAGCTTCGTTTAGAATGACCTACACTAAAGTCGACGCGTTCGAACAAAATAAAGCAGAAAATGTAAACAATGTTATGTAACCAGTACCATCTACCAGTACGTGGCTGTAATAAAAAAGGAATTTACTGAAGGGGAAATACTATTGTGCTAAATTGGAAAATAAAGTAAACACACTTTCACTTAGAACGAAACGATTAGCGATAACGCATTACTAATCAAAAACTCGCGGTATCGAATTAATCAAATGAAAACCCATGATGAGAGCTATAATTTTTTTAATTGATTATCGACGAATGGTATAACAACTTTTTTATAATTCAGGTATATAAATTATCAAAATAAATAATTGAACACTCACTGCTAGCACATAAATGAATATGTACTTAGTATATAGATAAAAAAGGAAAAACACAATCGTTTAATTTTTTTTAAATTAGATTGAAGGATTTAATTGTCAATAAAATAATATTTAAATACTTTTTTGGCCTTGTCAAAATTTTATGCTTGCTAGTTGGTAATTTAATAAATCTAGAAACTTCCATCACTTTTTAGGCATATAAAAAAATACACGAGTATTCCCTAAACCTCACTAAGAAATAGAAATAATGACATTAAGTTATTAACCTGTGATATATGTATTGTGTGAGAATCAAAATTTATGGTACCTACTTATAATTTAATTACGTCGACCTATCATTAAATTCTATGATGTAGTTATTCTTGTTTGCGACCTCTTTATTCCTTGACTTGACCCGATTGACATTCACCTTAAATATCAAAACGATAATTATTAATTGAAATGTCGATACGGCTACATTTTACTATCACAGAACCTTACAAATCATTTAAACAAAAATTAACATTATTCATAGATTTTCATAATCATATGTAATTTGTGTTTAATGCCAAATCATAAATATTTACAAATGTACAATAAAATGATTAATCAGATATGCTTGCTATACTGTAGTTAGTATAAAATAATTATTATAATAATACACCTACTTAAATATTTTCAAATTTTTTTTTTTTTTTGTCTTTTGAGGGTTCCGAAGTCTGATAAAAAGTAGTTTAAAAAAAATGTTTAAGATGTACACATAAAATGGGAATGATATTTTTTTTCTCGTCTATTCAATCGTGTGGGGTGTCGTGTGGGTCGTTCAAAAATATTTCGGGTTGTGTGAAAACCATTTTTAGATTCAGGGTTCCGTTTGCGAAATATAAAGCTTTAAAGAGCTAATTTTTGTTAGAGTCAAGTATCGTCGTCCCCCTGCCAGTTAAGTGGTTGTTATTGGGTATGTGTAAAAAATTCTTGATAGTAGTATATATAATGAAGTTAAAAAGAAAACTATCAGAGGTAAGTAGGATTTACAAGTTAACTAGTAATGGTCAATCAACTTATAAAATGCACTAGGAGAAGTATTTTCGTACAAATTCCATTGAAAATTACTTAAAACTCTCTCTGCATATTGTGACGGGCAACTACGGAACCCTACATTGCCCGTGGCCCGACCCGCACTTTGCAATGTTTCCCATTATTATCTTATTTTAGATTGTTATCTTTTTCCGTTTTATGGATTTAGAGTAGTAATCACTTTACCGGCTTGAAAGCAAACCATTAAATCTAAATAACAGTGATAGACTGTTTCTATATGTATTCTACTGCCTTCGTGTTATTGCAGACACGTCCTTAAAGAGTAGTAGAACACACAACGACGTAGTCCTCTCATTATATTTACTTTATTGCATCACAGTATTGTTTAAACAGAGTTGTTTTATTATCTATACATTAATATATCAAGCTCGGGATTTTGTTATATTGCTCTGAAACTAACCGTCAGATTTGAAAAATTATTTTAGCATTTAATAGCATATTTATTGCGGAAAGTTAACTTCACGCTACGAAGTTAAGGAGTGGAGCAGTATTATGAACCGTGAACGCCAAGTAATGTGGAAAGCTGTGTGGACACAGGAAGTAAGAACAACGATAAGCGCGTCACAGACGGCGATGACGCTATAATATTTTAGCTTAAGATAAAATTACGCACAACATACAATCCATTGGTCTATCTACAAGGCACAGATAATATATATGTTCATCGTCAGTTTCTTAAGATACCGAGCAATATGGTTATGTCTTCTTCATATGGTATGACGTGTTCTCGGTGCGGGCCTAGGAGTGTCGATTATGAAACAGGATGATGCGATTCTCATGAGAGCAATGCTGTGTTTTGCTCTGCCTAGTTTGGTGAAATATCGATTATATGCAAATCTGAATATTATGATTTACCGAATATTTATTAAAATTAATATCCTTATGCTCGATAGAATAATCCTGAATTTTGTACATTTACGCTTTTAAGTGATTAGACTGACAGATATAACACCACTCAGTACATAGAAAACCACAATCTGTTTTACAACTCCGTGAAAAGGTACCTAAACGATCTCTTCTAGTGGCTCAAAGGCAAAGGCAAAGGCTCAAAGGCAGGTTCAGTTGGCTCAAAATTCATTGCCTATCGGCGCCAGTTAACAATTTAGATACTTTTTAATTAGAACTATGAAGATAATTTTGTTATCAATTCAATATCTGCAGTTATATCTATATTATATTTTTTATTATTTAATTGTTAAATGGCGAAGAAAAACTTCTTACCAGATTACTTACCGTTAAAATTTACTTTACGTTCATAACAACATGGCTCTTTGTTTACACGAGCATGATAAGGCGGGAAGTACTGTTGCAACGTATGTACGTGTAATATTGTATGTGATTGCATAATAAATTAATATCTACAGCTAACAAATATTTTTATAGACAGAATTCTCATCATATTATTATAGTCATTAGAAATTGCAAGGCACTTGGGTAATACCACTTTCATACACACCAGCGCCCCCCAGCGGTTATTAAAATTAAATATAAAACTGTACGGTGGGAAAAATAAATGAATATATTAACGAATAAAATAAAATAATTATTAACACGCTTCAAATTAAATAACTGCTGAAATGAAAATTAAAACAAATTTAATTTCTTTAATGTATGCTTTAAATAATATAAATCGTCTGATTAGCTGTCTAATAAATCGAATAAATAGTAAAGTCGTGTTACTTATATTTAATCAACCTGTAAATAGAATTCGGACAAAAAATAAGTGCGATAGCTAAGCAGACTGCCTAGAGACGAAGAGAAGAAATGTTTTCATATGTTATCGTATATCACCTATCTGTGATACCTTAAAATGCTATAAATAATATATGTTACGATATCGTATCATAAAATGTTCGTAACATATAATATTGTAGTATGTTCATCGTGTGTGACGCGATATAGGCTACACGGGTGCGTTAGCGCGGCGGCGCGATGAAGATTTGGCCGAATAAATTTAACACGGGTGAAACCGTGGGATACAGCTAGTATAAAATATTATACACTACGTGAATCTCTCACATTTACAACGCCAGATTCTCTTATGCGCATGCAAAAAGACCAAATAGCAGATCCAATTTTCTTTTAGAATACTCGTACTATGTTTTTTAAACGTACTAAAAACTTAAATCTTTGAAACACAAAATAACGACGAAAATCTCAAAAGAGAATTGATGGACGTTTAGTTCACGTAAATCATTAACAATTTTATTGCACTGCAAATGATATGAACTGTTGTGCGAGTTTTCACAACGATAGCTACACACCCTACACACTCGTTATCTCCCCTATTTATTTATTGTTTGAGCCCGTTTTACGTTATTTTATATTTAAACGTTTTAGTCAGTATTTAAAAAAACATGGAAATTTTCTTTTTCATAATCATATTAATTTTTACTAATTATTTAATATTTTTATTATAAATTTATTAATAAACGCTTTCCGTGTACAAAATTTCATAAAAATCAGTCAAGTTTATTTTAAATTAAATCCGGATATACAAACAGACATATTCAGGTAATTTTATAATAAACGTCTATCGGCAAATTTGAAAATACAGGTATAGACAGGACATATATATAGACAAATTAATCCACTCAGGTATAATACATAGGTTCTGTAAGGGACCTTTTTTTCTTTTTCTGGCTACTTTAGACCAAAACGGACAGATTACTAAATACATACACACATGCTTCTTCCCTCATCCCTGAGGGAAGAAATATATATATATGTATAGTTAGTTAAGATCGAATTACGGATAGGAAATTAGTCAGATCGCGACTTCATTGCATACGCGGCAACAGTCCAAGCCGAGGTTCGGCCACTTTGGCACCCTTGGAACTTGTAGCCTTGCTTTCGCGGCCGAGTGCCTTAAGCGCTCTCCTCCAAGTCCGCTGAAGCTGTAAAAGCCGTAAGGCTCCAGAGCCCCTAAAGCTAACAGTATAGTCAGGTCGAAAAAAAAGGAAATATATTAACCATAATACAATAAACTGCCTAATATAGAAACAACATTATAACCGATTATCACTGCTATGAACATTGTTCATAAGCTTAATTGATAAAGTGAGAGTAATTTTCAAAGTATAACATTGTTATTTTGCCGTGTTGGTACGAGTTAAATAATTTTACAATTAACGTAAGTGGCGTTCCTGAACGATCCCGTCGAAAACACGAGACAAAATAAAAATGATACGCCTATAAAAGAACTCGTTAGATCGTAAAACTGGTTTTAAAATCCATCCGAGGCGTTTTAATAATATAAAATCTTTTCACCGGCCTTCTGACCCAGAACAAAGCTACCAATTAAGAGTTCATACTACTAGCACGTTTATAATTAATGGTACAGAAATTTAAACTGCAATAACCGTGCAATACAGTAATAACAAAAAATACACAATCGTGGCTTTGTGCTCAACCGAACATTAATTAAAGAAGAAAAGAATGTAGATAATAATATAAAGAAGTCTTAAAACGTTATTTCTAAAACGAACCTTAAGGTATTATTTTTTGGAACCGAAATCGCCACAGTAGACGCGGTTGGCAATATTGCACATCCGTGATTATTTATTTGGAGTATCACGGCTTTTTAAAATACTAGCTGTGCCCGCGGCTTCGCTCACGTGGATGACAAAAATTGTTGTTACCAGGATAAAAAGTATCCTATGTTACTTCTAATATCTCCAAGAATATGTGTACAAAGTTTTATGATGATCGGTTAAGTAGTTTTCGCGTGAAAGCGTAACAAACAAACTTACATTCACATTTATAATATTAGTAGTGATTTGTTATTATTGTTTGAAGAAATTGATTTTAAATATGAAAATACTGGCACTATATATTTGGTAAGATTTTCTCTGATATTTGATACTTGGAACTACATAATGAAGTAAGTCATTATAAAATCTGTTTTAGTAATTTAAATGTTATATGATTTAAAAACCTTTTTTATTTTATTTTATACATTTTTTTAATTGTTATAATAATACTATATACAATAAAAATATATATATTGTATACATTTGTCTCTTTTTACGTTCTCGTTACACTCACTATATTTGGCGCGTCTATAGGCCGACCGCTGCAAGCACGACCCTACTGATGGTTTGCGGGACGCGAGGCACAGAAGAACGGATATACACTGTATTGAAATGATACCCTATATCTGAAGATCAATTATTTATGCAAGTTATTGCAACTGGGGCACATATCTAATGATAAATAATATATTTAATACACATAATAGTGTTGTCTTTATTAAAATGCTAATCATAAACCTACCTATATTATAAAAAAAATGTGTGACAATATATTCGAATAAAAACGCGGCCGGCGGCCGGCAACAGACTAGCTTATTGGTCGGTCTTGTTTCCCTCCCACGTCCCGCAGACTATTAGTAGGATCGCGCTTACGGCGGTTAAGCTATAGTAGAGGGTAAAAGTGAGAACTGCGCGCGCATCATGTAACGGAAGTGCGACATGATGAAGTTAGGTATCATTGATAATAAAATGAAATTAACTGTTTATAAATATACGTTATTTATAGTTTAAAAAATAATTATTAAAATAATGTTTATTTAGACAGCGCTAAATATTATTAAACAATTAAAAAAGGCTGTAAAACGATTTTACATTATTATCATTGGTGGCTAAATTCATCCTGTTAAATGGCACGTGAGACAAATTTGTTGTAATTTCATATAAAACACATGTAAGTAAATTACATGTTACATGTAAGAAGTATAACTTCTTACGTACAAAGACACACACTTTTTTTACTAAGTGGATTCTCAATAAAATTAAGAAATATTATATTTCAGTTAGCTGAAACTATAACTTTATGGAATTTTCTATAAGTAAACATTTTTTATAAGTCAACAACGTAACTTCGTATTAGTGAACGATTTTTAGAATCGGATCAGTACCTCCGGAGAGGTACCTCCGAGAACTTTTTTTTATATATCACAAAGGGGGCAAACAAGCATACGGCCCGCCTGATGGTACCGTACGTACCGTAACTTATAGAGGCTTTGTAATACCATAGGTATCACTAGCGCGTTGCCGACCTTGAACCTCTACCCTAAGGAGCTTTGGAAAATCTATCCAACGCAGGAACACACACAAGGTTATTTGGCTGCGATCTTCTGTATGTAAGGTGGAGGTGGAAATCTCCAAAGAAACTTCTTTGTTTCCTACCTGTCTTTGCCTCCTTCCCCTTTGCAAACTCTCTTTATAATAGTAGTGTAGATTACTTAACAGCTAACGGAAAGACATAAAATTACACAACGAATGACATAAAAGTGTTGTTAATTGAAAAAGGCTCAAGTGATAGTTTAGTGCGAATATATTTTGATGATACTGTGTTAGTGGATGACAGAGCGCCGAGTTACTAACGAGGGGAAAAGTGCCTATTTCCGTGGCGTAATGACGTCGTAACAGCACTCCTAGCCCAGCCAAACAGCCGCCCAACCTGAATAGAATTCTAGATAATATTTAGACAACCCCCTGGACACACAAAGCTCCGAGGTAAAATGATACTTTACACGAAATAGGTTAGTCGGGTCCTACACTTTTCTTTAATGTTAATAAGGTCGATATTTTCACACTTCACTACACGGAGAGTCGACCCGAATAGCCTATCTTTGTACAGTTTAAATCTATCCGTGCAAGTTAGCGTTGTTAACTGATTTGATTTGGATTGAGGATATTTCAATATGCCGCACACGGCTCGGCTTCTGATGGGATAAACTTCGACCGACAAACTGCCCTAATAAGAGTGGTTATTTGATTGAATAAGGATAACGTTGTTAATATAATGTATCCTTTCAAAGCTATCGGTTAACCACATACGCAAACCATGATGAGTGAGTTTCATGTCAGCAGCTAATTAATTATGGTAACATTATATTAAACATCTTATTAATAAAATCATTTATTACATTCAGAACAGGTTACCTTTATGAACAGCCAGAAAATTTCTAGAAAAGCTCATCTGGCTGTACATAGAGCAGTGTTAGTTCCAACACTCATGTACGGAAGTGAAAGCTGGGTGTGGCAGAAAAAACATGAAAGTAGAATAAATGCAGTAGAAATGAGAGCGCTAAGAAGTATGATAGGAGTGAAATTGAGTGACAGGATAAGAAATAGTGTAATAAGAGAACGTTGTGGTGTGAAAGAAGATGTAGTGACACGGATTGAGAAAGGGATGCTTAGATGGTTTGGGCATGTAGAGAGGATGAATGAAAGAAGATTGACTAGACAGATTTATAAGATGAGTGTAATTGGGAACGTTGGAAGAGGAAGGCCTAGACGAACGTTCCACGATCAAATCGGGGACGTTTTGAAGAAAGGTCAGGTCCAGAGTACTCTAAACCGACGGGCATGCATGAAAAGATTGATGAATGTTGAGGAAGCGAAAGTTGTATGTCAGGATCGTAGCAAGTGGAAGGACGTGGTCTCTGCCTACCCCGTTGGGAAAGAGGCGTGATTTATGTATGTATGTATGTATTTATTACATCGTAGTCTAACAACGTATATCAAAAATTATTTTAAACGTTAACATAAAATCGAATGTAGACGAATTTGATATTAATTTATCCATAAAGTTCTAGCTGCGCCAGCAAATGTTATACCCTTTTCGTTAGTTTATGGCTCAACCACAGCGCCATCTATCGGATACTAACATAGTTATGAACCATCTTCTCGATAAAACAAATATATTATGTGAATGAGTTCAATCGTTCAAGTCGTTCAGAAGTTACATGTTCACTAACAGACGCACACAAGATTTATATATAACTAGCTGTGCCCCGCGGTTTCGCCCGTGTATAATGTAAAAGATATCACTGATTGATGCTTTATAACACTTCAGTATAGACGTCACAACTCACACGGCTCGTTCGCACCACTATACCTTAGTCATAGACTCATGCCGAGTTTGAATTTTTTAAATTTTACATTCTGTCCCAAACTATTCATCCAAATAACATGTTATAAAGGGCAAAGTTTATCTACATAACATTGTCTTGATGATGAAGTAACTTTCGTTCATAAGGATTAATATGCCATGCCTAATAATAATGTTCAAAATCAGTTTTTAATTTTCAATAAAACCTTGTCACTTAATACCTTATTGTGGCTTATGTATAAGAGATAGGCATATGGTATCCAGGGCTTTTCTTTAGATGTTCCTTTGTACAACATTTCATTTACCATTACGACAGCGCACGCGGATAAAGCAGTTCGGGTGCGCGGTTTCGTCTGACTTACTTAACAAAAAACAATATTTAAGGCTAGCTGAGAGGTGTAGCCTAGTTCTAGATAGCCTATACTATTCCACGTGAATCTGACTATCATATACAAAAATAATTTTTCGAACCCGACTGGTAGTTCAAGAGATGTGTTTAAACGAACAAACAATAAATTCTCCCGCTTTATAATATCAGTAACCAAATTGTGATAGTAAAATGTAGGTAAGTAGCCAAGAATAGACAGAAGCAAATGGAGACAAATCATATATGGTCACAATCCTCATTAGTGAGGGAACGACAAAGAAGAAGCCAAGAGTAAACTCATGTCGAAAATTAAAATTTGATTTACAAAAAATCTTTTCATAAATCTTTACTCTCTTGCATCATTGCTGGTATTCATTTCGCGTAAGTTTTTACAATGTAAAACTTTAGATGGTTAAGTAACCATAAATAATTAATAAATGAAAACAGTAATATAATTGTAAACATTACAAATATACCTAAACATAAAAAAGAAGACAATCTATAAAAACAGCAGATCGGTTTGGACCCTTGTCGTTGTCCACGAGATTTATTTAAAAAGTTTCTGTTGGTTGAAGCTGTATTTCTAATCTGTAACAAAAAGGGGAAGATCGAAATAGAATAATGGCGAGATTGTCAAAACTTCACGATTGTAATTACGATGTAACATTAAAATAGTGGTATGTATATTACTTTTGCAGATTTTTTATTTCACTGTTGCTAAAACATAAAAAATATCTGCTTTAATTTGACTGTTAAAATAGTTAACAACATTTTTTAAAACTTTTTAAGTAATTGTAATATATTACCTAGTGGGTATCTAGTAGGAGTTTTAATAGTTTTCAGGCAAATCTATCCTTGATTGTCTGTACTAGCAATTTTAGACCTTCAAAGCCTGCCAGTATATGTATAAAACAAATTGAAACATATGAGTGTACTTAGAAAATTAAAAACTATACTACCTCCTAGAAGTACTATTAATGATATTATATGTAAGTATTTCAAGAGAAAGAAAAGGAAAAGGGCCAGCTTTAGAAGAAAGACAGAAACTCATATAATTAAAAATAAGCTTCTCGAAATTATAAGGACACCTGATGATCTGAGTCTTCCTTAAAATTTTAACTTATCTCGGTAAAATTTAAAAATGTAAGCATAAAATAGTTATCATATTTACAAATAAAGCTTATACACGATACCAGAGATGTATGTGATAAAAGAACAAATAGAAAACAATAGTATAATTTAATATTTAATTTAATTAGTGTACACAGATATCCTTTTTATTTCTTCACAAACTGCGCAATAAGTAAATTTTTCATTCATAAAAGGACTTTCATATCTTTAATTTTTAATTAGTAGAAGCTCTGTAAGTTTGAAAATCTTAAAAAGGACCTTCATATTTCACGCTTGATGATTCATTACTTTTTTTTTATATCTAATATATTAAATTATATTTAAACAGAAAAACTATTATTTAAGAATGCTATTTATTTTAAAAGTATCAAAGTGAGAACAAGATTCGTTTGAAAAAAGTGTAAGGCAGAGAAAATTGTCTCACGGAATGACGGTAACTTCGACCATCAACGGAATGCTTAAGGACGCCAAGGCCCTTGACCTGGAAACTTTCTCTAACTCGGACAACTCCGAATTCCGGGAGCAACAAATACGGATAAACTTATTGAACCGCCTCCCAAACTATTTATAAAAAAAGTACATTAATATGGTATTAAAAATGTAGACAAAGCTCACAGATACTTCCAAATAATCTCCGTCTATCAAAAATTATAGCCCACGGCTTCACCCGTGTTAAATTTGATCAACTCTCTATCGCACCCCCACCAACACACCACCGTGTAACATTTCGTACCTAGTATTGTTTCTGACTTGCCGTACTTGCGTACATTTAGCCAGATCGCTTGATATTCATGGTTACTGCTCCGCTCCTTAGGGTCGCAGCGTGAAGCTATACAGACTAAAACGTACCTGTATAAATATACTATAAAATGCAAAATTAATTTATCAAACCTGACTTTCACAAATTAGTGCGTTCAAACAGACAAAGTTGTAATTAGCCATCTCTTATGTACATTTTGGCTAATTTAATATATTATTAGTAATTTTTGGACGTGTCTTGTATGTGTCAATATTGTTAGCACCAGAAAAAATATAATTATATGTATTTTACGTTACTTTTGGCTGTTACTTATTGAAAACAGGCTCAAAAACATTCCAAAGTTTTTGGGTGATGCCTGGTTTATCTATGGTAAATTAATATAATTTTTCCTACGCATTGATAATATATATATATATATAA
Source organism: Saturnia pavonia (assembly GCA_947532125.1). Classification (NCBI taxonomy): domain Eukaryota; kingdom Metazoa; phylum Arthropoda; class Insecta; order Lepidoptera; family Saturniidae; genus Saturnia; species Saturnia pavonia. The sequence continues at coordinate 12,840,716 of OX383901.1, forward strand.
TATTAAGAACACATAAATAAATCGATGTACGTAATTATATATATATATACAACAAACTTTATCTAATTAATGCCCGTATGCATCTAAGATATAGATATTAAATCTGTAACATAAATGAAGTGGCAAATTCACCGAACACGTACATTTCACAACGTAGTGAAGTGAAAATTAACAACCAACTGTTGAGAATGAAAAGTACTTTAATAAAATAGAACGTTGGAGCTCTCAACAAATGAATTTTCAGCTATCTACATTGAATTCATAAATTCAAAGTCTGTTATGAAAACATAAAAGCAGTTTAGATACAGCTTCTAATGAACAAACGCAACGTGAAAAATAACTACGGCATGTACCTAATATTGAAACATATACTTGCTAACATAAAACGAATGTATATAATTATACAAAATGCATTCATTCAAAAATATATTTATTCCGTCTACATTATATCAGAAAAGAATAAAACAAAACCAAAAATTAAATTATAAAAAATATTAGGACTTTATAGGACCTAAGTTATACATTTATCAAGTATGCACGACGGTTCAGAATAATATGATTACCAATTTAAATATAGAAAATTTGTTTTTATATCACGATGGTGGCAAACAAGCATGCGGTCTGCCTGATAGTAAACGGTCACCGCAGCCTATGGACGCTTGCAACACCAGAAGCATCACATATGCGTTGCCGACCCTTTAATAAACTTATTAACTGCTTTTTTGAAGAACCCCATACTGTAGTCTCCTGGAAAAACCTCAGCAGGGAGATCATTTCAAATCTGGAGCGTTCGCCAAAACATTACTGGTCACTTTGAATATAAGATACGAATACGACGTACATTCAATATGCATTTCTACTTACCTCTAAACGAATAAAGTGTGATAATACACGTATACATGTGTTTTATAAAACTCACCTGACATTGCATTATATCAAAAACCTTTATGACTAAATCAATCTAAGGTCCACTGCGAAGATCAGTAATATCGAATGAATAAAGGAGAGTTGATTTTTTGCGACTAGCCTAAAAGGGTATCTTAAGTACAGAATCTCGCAAACATTATCGTGAAGGCACAGACCCTTCCTTTAAGGTGAGCACTTTTATATGCCCATCAAACGTTACGAGTACAATAAAACACGATTGTTTTCCATTAACATCGACCACTGTCGGCCTCTGACCGAAGCGAAAAAATGTACAGGTCATTTATTTGGAAAATATAATGCGATTATATGTTCGTCAGCCTGATATTTTAGGTACATGGAAGCCAAAGTACGTAATTAGACGGTAAGCCACAGTACTCGATTAATTTAACGTAAATATTATAACATTATTAAACAATTTGAAATATTACCAAGGGTACATAATAAACAATTCAACAATAACAATACCAACGACAACAATGATAATGTAATAAAACAATTAATCTTAAATAAATAGCGTTGCTTCAAGAAAAAAAAAAGTAAAGAATCATAAGAGAGATCTGGTAGCAAATTTAAAATGTAATATTATGACACGAAATGTATTCATTGAACAAAACGGAATTTATTTACATCTGAAAAGTGTTCGTCAATTCACCCTAACCGTTCCCCGGGCTTGCGAGCAAATAAAATGAAATTAGAGAATACTGTTGTACACTGCCGGCGACAACAATGGACTGAATAAAGATTTATATATTGAACGAATTGTTAGAATTAGTTTATACTAATAAAAATATGAACGTTGCAGTTAAATGAACGAAATAGTATCGCGAACCGACTGGGAGTTAAAAGCACAATTGAAAAAGGTTTTTCTCATTTTTATATAAGCACGGTAAAGTGACATTTCTGTAAGTCCAAAAACCAACCACCAACCAACGCGAAATCAGCAGTCTACCGTAGCTCGACGCTGTCATATCGGCTTGCAGGCTTGTCGGCTGCTGAGTATACACTGATACACGGATCCTGAAACGCGACACACCAAAATAGAGTCACTATGACCGGTTTATCACCATGCGGTCGCGAGCACAAATTCTTCCCACCTGCTTTATTACTGATTATACATTGTCTGATCCTGAAACGCAATGAAGCAAGATGATTGCTTTTTGAAGAAATGATGGCTCAGTGGTAGAGTGTACGAATTCGCGTCGACTGACCTGAATTCGAATCCCGTGAATTCGGTGAAGGAAAACATTGCGAAGAAACCATAGCAAGGTGGTAGGGTATTTTCTAATGCCCGCCTGGCTAGCTACCACCCTCAAGTTGAAAATCTATCGCCAAGCACCAATAGGTGTATTCCGGCAGCTGCACTTGAGAGCCAGTCCTCCACTAGCTTTAGCGTGTTATCATCTTGGGCCACATCGTCACTTAACATCAGGTGAGATTGTAGCCACTACGTCGAAACCTGTAACAATAAAAAAAACGCAACACGCCTAAGCTTAGAACTGTCTTGTCTTACCACCCCTGTCTTTAAAAAAGTTGGAATATGTTTACCTTTAACCAATACATGCTTAATGACAACTAAGCTTATCGTTAGAATATTTATTAAATCTTACATCATTATTACATCATTGGATTACTTTCCACGTCATTCCAAACTCGTTAAATGATGTAAAATCATTTTCTATATAATATATATACATAATATTATGGGCCTTGTAACTTTCACTTCAAAAATTTAGAAATCCGATAATTTACTAAAAAGGGAAAGTGATCCGTTTTCTTAATTTCATCGAGAATCACAAATAAAACATTTAAGGTAATGCAACAATACCAATACATTGAAACGGTTTATAAAGAACTAAGCTTTAGATTCTTTAGAAGTATATCTGCGAGCTTACCATTTATTGTAATACTATTATTGAATACCTTCTTCAAAAGTGAAATATCTCACTCAAGAAATGAGTACATGCGTTTTAAGTTTAACTTGCAGTTTGCCCGATGGGATTTCCCAAGATTTCCAAGTAGATCCATACGATTATATTTCCTTAAATTTATTGAATACCTTAATTGTTATTACTTTTTGTAGAAAGTAATAGGTAATATAGGTACTTGTTTGCTTCATTTATATAAAAGAATATTTGTTGTCTATAAGGACCGTAAGAAATAAACATAAAATGCTGTCAGTTGAATTATAACGCAAGCGGGAACAAACAGGTTAATATGCATAATAATAGTACCTACGTTTGTTGTAGCAACTTTCAAATATTTATTACATTTATAAGTTTCCGAACAAATTCATGATGATCATCTTACATCCATAAAAAATCACGAACAGAACGAAAATTTCACGTCGATATACGCGTAGTGTCGTTCTAAATTTTTTTCCATAATCGTTTTTACATATTCATCACGATGTCAGGGTGCGTTTGAGTCGCGACGTCTGTACGTATTTGAATAACAAATGCCTGACATCTGCTAGCCCCTAGCCGGGATTTCTACGGCGGCCTTCAAAATCCTGATTTAGGGAAAGCAATACCATCCTTATAAATCCCTAGATCAGGCTCGTATTTAAGTTAAGCCGTCTATTATATGAGGTACGTACAGCTAAATAATATAATACAACTAAATAATATCACCGGTGTCGTTGATTTTTATGTCGATTGTACTCTGAGCGAAAGCACACATTATGAGAAATGTCATATGATAAAAATAATGGAATGTTGTCTGAAAACGGAGATGGGTTGTTGTACTCCGTGTGACATCACCGTTGGGCGCAAAATAAAAACTAAACGTGGTTGCATTTTTATTTATCTCTCCATTCTCTACAAACCTCTAAAACAGCGCGTCGATTTAAATTAAGCCAAAGATTAAGGAACATGATAAAAGTATTGTAAGTAAAAATAGCAGATACTTATTATATACTATATCACGGTTACTATCATTCAGAAGTCGTCATAAATGTGATGAATGCAATGATGGTTCAGTGGTAGCGTGTACAGACACCGCATTGATCGACGTGTATTTGAACCCCTCCAATGAGCTGAGCATTCTGTGAAGGAAACTTCATAATTAAACCATGGTATTTCGTATTTTCTAATACCCACTTGACTAGCTTCCACCCTGTAGTTAAAAAACTAACGCGAAGCATCTATAGGTGTTCTGGCAGCTGCAATTAACAAGCAGTCTCTCCACTAAGTCTAGCGCGTTACCATCTCGGACCACATCGTCACTTAACATCAGGTGAGATTGTGGCCAAATGATAATATACAATAAAAAAATCTACTACCCCCCAGGAAAACAGCGCCTCGGTTTAAATTAAGCCGAATGTTAAGTTAAGGAAATAGCAGATAATGATATACTATATCACGATTACTATAATTCATAAGTCGTCATAAATTAATTTAAGTGCGTTTTCAAATTATATTCATAACAAAAGAGCATAATAAAACCGTATTGAATGTACATTGGTTAAGTCTTACCTGTGTAAGACGAAACGATGCGGAGGTCATCGGTCTGTACTAATATAAGCAGACCTTACGTCACCGGTCGCCAGACAAACACTTCTTGAATAATAACGAAGTCCAATACCCAGAACGATAATTAAATTTTCCACACGCACAGCTCAACAAGTCGATTCGGAACGAACTCCCGAAGTAATATATTAATGTTAGGTGAAGTATCATGCAGTCGAATCCGATAATAATCTTTCATAAAAAAGTACCAGTTAAGAGGGAAACTAAATCAATTAACTTTCTCTAAATGATGATTAATTTTCACGGAACTATAGCATTTTATTACAATCTTGGTACTTGTGGGAAACAAATTCATGAACTTAAAAAACATGAAGTTATTTATATAAAACGCTTATAAACTGTTCAGTACATTGAAAAACTTTATAAATATTATGGCATCGCCATAAAACCTAGTTTCCTCGTACCTTCATTTGTTTCATGTTTTTGCATCATTCAAGATTTTTTGAGCGGTTTAAAACGCACTAGTTATGTCGTAAGAGGCCTCCGAGGACATTTTGTAACATTACGCTTGTGATGAGACACTAAATTGCTCATTTATCTACCACGATACTTGCAAAATTGCTCAAACCTGATAAGATCGTTGTGAAAAGATACTTATGGAATTACACAAATCTGAATATGACGAAATTGTTGCGAGCGACCGTAAATTATGATATCAATGTTTTTCTAGACGAAGTTATGTCTGTTTGAGCAATCTAAGTATAATTACTTTTATAATAATTATGTTTAATTGTCATAACTTTAAATACAACAAAAGTTTTAGTGACTTATTACTACGAATACCTGGCACCAGGGAAAGTACAAATTAAATGAATGGACCACAAACACAAATAAACAGTAAAAAAATAACATATAAGTTATAGTTTCGTGAACTTGAAGAGAAATTCAATGCTTAAAGATACCTTTTGAGTACCCCAGATTTCAAACATCTCACCCACGTGCAGTGGATGACGTCACAATGGCCCCGAGCGTTTGTCCTGGAAAACGTTAATTGCACGACACAGATCGACGCTGTCTTCTCCCTCACATTGCAACCGACATTCCACAATGAGTTTACTTTAAAATTGAACCTTATATTGGCTATGACAAAACATATTTTGTTTTTTTCAGAATAGTTTTTAATGAAATTTTTAATGAACTTCAGTTAACACCTGAGGACGTCGAAGACTTAGAAATTATAAATGAGAAAATTCAAGTTTCAGATATTGCACATATTGCCGATAATTTTAAATGCATTTTTTCATAACCAATCCATTATAAATAATTTGCACCCATATTATAAACAATCACCCGTGTTAGGTCTTAAATGGTCCTCTAAAAGCGGTACCCTATAATTTACTTCAGAATTTGCGATTATTTCAAAGATAAAATCCAAATATTTTTTCACGCTCATGTAAGATATTAACGGATCCATTAGGTATTTAAGAGTTATGTCACTTTTTTATTTTACGCACGATGCACTTTCTTTATTATATCTTACATTACAATATAGGTGCGAATCTCAAATTAAATGCTCTCATACAAAATATAAAGTAATCTTTATTGAAACGTACGCCTCTTTCATACATTAATATATGGTGACCGTGTAACGATCAGTGGCACGAGTATCCGGTACTCGTATAATGTGATATGTCCTTTCTAATATATTTTATAAATTCGATATACATACTTATATTTAAACATTTGTAAAAACTGAAGACATCACACAACATATTTAATCAATAATTCTAGGAGTTATTGTAGCTTCAATGTTATGAAGTTAAATTATTACTTCAATATTGAAAATTTCAAGATGTTTAATAAAATGCATAATAATAAGTGCATGTATAATACTTTATTACATTACATTTAAACTACTTTTTAATATGATGAAATGATTTTGAGTGGTTACAGCATCGGCAACACAGTGGAACATCAACCCATTCCGAAGTCAGTTACTGCTAGATCGCTACTTCTGTGCACAAAAGTAGAATGATTCATGTTTATAGTACGTGTTATTAAATACGCCCTTAAGATCGGACTTGTAGCGCGATCGCAAGTGTCATGATTGTCATGAAGCATAAAAATGTGTGGCGGTGGTCTTCAACTTGAACGTGCTATGTGAGGCATGATCGAAGATAATAATTTTCACATGCGCTGTTTTTGGTAGTATTTTGGGTTTATTCTGGAGGGACAGAGAGATAAATGAGAAAATTCTGCACCTTTCGCAATTGCATCGCATAACTGCCTTACACAAATAAAATCGTTTGCGGTGGTTAGGACACGTACACCGCATGAGTCTTTCACGTTTACCACGGCAAATTCCATTCGAGGAAATGGCATTTGCAAAAATAACTGTTTTGAAAACTTTAACTGAGATTTAAAGACAGCCCGAAACGCGACATGTATGACTTTTCTATTAGACCATCGTTGTTGGCAAAAACAAGCCGAAGATCGTAACGCGTGGAAAAAGGCCGTCACTGATGGTAGCAACGTTCATGAAAAACTATGGTTAAACTGGCTTAAAAAACTATGTGAGAATCAGGTATTAAGGCATGAACGCTCTGCAAATCCTGGACCGACAAATAATTTGTTTAGCAGCAGCAAATACGAACGTAGCTGCCGCTCCCATATCGGTTTGGTGAGTCACCAAAAAAGTGTTTCCGCGAAGGCCAAAAGGCCAATGATGGTTCTTTCGTAATAAAGTTCTACCACTTCAAAAGTTTTATGTTTAAAGACATTTGTATATAATTACTATTTTTGTTTTAATTACACAATATGTTAGCTTAAACATCGCTTTGAAATATATGCGAGTGAAGTTGAATACACGATCGCGTCACGGCTATATTGCGTTGTCAGAATGATATGGAACAACGGTAGACATGAATGGGTGGGATGGGAGAATCGCATGCTCTTATGGTGACTGAATCGATACTGCGTCACATATTCAATAGTTCCTGTTATGTATATCATTAGGGGCAGTTTATAATTTCCTTGTGTAACTTCGGTATATATATGTTTTGTTTTAGTTAATACAATATTTACTTTGTTCTTAATACCATAGTGAATATGTACTGTATGAATGTTTCGATTTTTTTAAATTCAATGTTAACATGAAACTGAGATTTCTAATAACTTTGTCCATTGATATTACTTACGTGTTTTTTAATAATTGAATATCATACAAACAATTAATATCTGTTTATAATAATGTTTTTGTATCTATGTATAAATCTGTTTATGTTTATGTTTTCTTGAAAGATAATCCCTGAAATCTCAGTAGTGAAATCTATTTTATATCGATTGGCAATAGCAAAAATATTAAAGACAATATATATTTTATACACATACGAAAAACATAAAACCGGAGTCATAATAACATCGAAAATTTGATTCTTTATTAAAAATATATACATCTATCTTTTATTCCGTCTAACAATTAGTAGTTTTGTTCAAGATTTCGTTAATTTACCGGACTTTTATCGACAGACATTAAGATATTTTTAAAAACACTTTAGGAACTCTAGCTGTAAGGAACACAAATTGCCTTATAAATTTATTAACTAATAAAATAAATCAAAATGCACTGACAATTATTACACTAGAAACGATTGAAAGTATTTATATACATCGAACTTTTAATTATTGTCGTAAATGTTTAGCTTGATTTTGTTTTTGTTTACGTTTAAACACCGACTGCGGTAGGCTATGTTCTGTAGATAGCTTGAGGGTGATTTGCTGCGGAACGTCTGGCATGATTCCATGAGTAAGCGTTGGAACGAGCCAGCTGAGCGTCAGCCTGCGTGAACATGTTACATTAAAATTGATATTTCATATATATTATAGTAGATGTCAATGGTATCTTATCTTAGGTTGTGCAGAAAGAAACAATTAATGCAATATTTGAAATGTATAAATTTATCGTTACATGAACAGGAATTTTCTCGACTTTTAGAACTTTAGCAAACCTCCGCCGCGATACTACAGTAGTTCAGGCATGACTTGCCCGTTGTACGACATCCGAAACAGAAGCGAAACTGTCTGTTCTAGCGCAGAGATTTAACTATGAATCTTTTTCTTTCTCATACAAATACGGTGATGTCCGTGTAATGCCGGTCACATCTCCGCGTTCGGATCGCCATCTTGTTATGGCTTCGCGTCTATTTCGCAAAAGATCTGTACAGTCGACAGATTTTAGTAGCAAAAATAGTATTAATTCGATAGACCTATGCCAGCTCATTCTAAAATATGTGTAATAAAGATATTCCTAAGGCTCTAGTTCTCCACATAATCGGTTTCTACCTAACCTCTTCTTTGTTCAATTAATTTCGTCCACCCATATTACACAGTAATATTTCCGTCTTCTGTCTCCGAAAGCGACGATTTTTTTTCAACTGCTATATTATACTGGGTTATATATACACTAGTCGATACGCGACGAAGTGTAGTGATGTTTTGTTATGCGGAGCATGTAGCGGCGGAGGTGTCCTAAAGGCCTTAAGAATATATCCTATATTCACGATACGGGAATACACAGAATTATAATCAATCAAAAGTTAGAAGCAAAACTTCTACTCTGTGCTCAAAAATTATTGCTGTAACTTCTAAACAAAACCTGGTACTCTCTAACCAAAGCAAAGAAATAACTGTTGTTGAATAGATGAAACCAGCAAATCAATAATTAATATAAATAACGATTCTATAAGATTGTGCCAGTATAACTTTCTTTAATCTATATTAATAAATATGTAGTTCTGCCTGCACATAATATACATACGAAGCAAACGTAGCAAACGAATATAACATTATAAGTTTTTTTGTTTGTCCTAATTTTATGTAATTTTATACATGACAAGTACATTATATCACTCCATAAATGGTAGGCGTCTATACAAATTATCAATATAGAATATAAATAAAATTAGTAGACGTAAATAATTACTGAGTATAAATACGTTTGGAGTCGCGAGTACAGTTAGTTCTACCTTAGTAAGGTTTCTTCTAATTTGAAAAGTGTGGGTTTCATTTTATGTAGCTTGCAGATAGATGTATGGTTCATATGATTTGTATCGGGAATTAAGAGGGTTATTTGTAATATTGTGATATCAAAATTAATAAACAAAAGATTAACTTTCTTGTATAGATTTTTAAGTTTTTATAAGCATTCCCGTGTTTACGAAAAGCATAACAAGTCAAAACAGGAAGTTTCTAAAAAAGATTTTATTTAGTAAATATTGTTTTAGTTTATTATGTTAATATAATGGTAGATACGGCTTGTCACGATGACTTCACATTTTCAAAGTTCTAACCAGGGTTTAGATGTATTCGATTAGACTTGTAATTTAGAAGAAACTTTGAAGTTTAAAAAACTTTGCTTTCGTTTGGGTCGGGGTTTATGCGGAGATGTAATAACGTATAATAGTTTTAGGAGTTCTTCTCGCACAGACAGGAATGTATTTGAGTAAGCGATATAGATATACTAAGATTTATTCGTAGTACCTCCTCAATTCACAATAACTATTATTTTGTAAGGAAATGCGAAACAGGTTATTTAATTGTATATGTTTCATCACAAACATTATTATTTTTTTTATTCGTGATTTGAATATACGTAGCGAAATTATCTAATTTTGTTTTGGAAGTTTGGAAAAGTTTTGGAGTTTACTCCTCAAGAAAGTATAGAATACTATATAGCCCGCGGTACGTAAATTAGTTGTTTTTTCATCTGACTATACTGTCATCCTTAAGGGCCCTAGGGCCATTAGAATGTAGGATATGTCAAAATAACAGGTTTTTACTAAATGCATATGAAATAAATCCTATAAAAAAATTGTGTCTGTCCGTCCGTCTGTCTGCCTGTCTCTCTGTTTGTTCTGACGAATTTCCGAAACGGTTGGACCGATTTTGACGGGACTGTCACTGGCAAATAGCTTTTTTTTTTGTTATAAGGCATTTTCGTCGGAGCTAACACGCGTCATTATGTTTTCTTTTTTGCGGCTTCAAAGTTATGGTTATATAAAGTACGAATCTTGACTATTTGACGTTAAGCCAATTTTAAGTAATCGAAGTTACTATCACTTGGTGACCACTTTTTCAATACGGAACACGAATCTAGAACACATTATAAGTTACTGGCAGTGACCACAGTTTGTAGTTATGTTTGATATTGTGACACTAGCTAGCTTTGCGAAAAAGATCTGTAATCTTTAAAATTCCTCCATTTTAATGGACCTTTTTGTCCATTCAAGAGCAGCAATCTAGCCGTAGGGTATTTTTATTGCTCTGATAAAATGTCGTAAAGTGATCGTAAAATATTTTCCTAAAACAATATCTAGATTCCAACACGAAGAAAAACTTCTTTCAACTGTCAATACTGTAGAATTATTTAGGTCATAATGTAAATTGCGTGTGCATATTCATTATTATTTTAACTGCTTACAGCAGCGATAACAATGATTGGATTCAGGAGAACAGAAACTATAAAATCGAAATCAATTTTCACATAATGGTTATGGGTTCATAAAACACGTATTGCTGGTCACAGAAAGAGTCATTTTATCTTTATTACGTCACTTCGTACTTAAAACGTCTATTTAACAGCTCCTGTCTTTACACCTAATAGAGTCTTCAATAAAATTCAATGTATCATACATTTACCAGCGATTCCGAACGCGTTTATTACGCAGTAGTTATTTTTGCCTCGTAGTTTTCTTTTTTACTCAGAATATTGACTATTTCTTATAGCCTATCAATTGAGTAACATATAGTTCCTATGTAAAAAAATCCGGACACACAAACAGACAGACAGGCAAAAAAAGTAATATTAGTAATTATGGTCGCCTATAATAGATGTCTATTAGCAAATTAAAAAAACAGATACTTATATGTAGAGAGAGAACCAGAGACTCATTAATATAGAGATATTCTTTACCTTACTTATGAAGCAATCCATATTTAAAAGCCAGTGGAAAGTAATAAAAGTTTAGCAAATAAAATTACTTAAACTCTTTCAGATGAACTTACTACTTATGAAAGTATTAGATTTCAATACATTGAATATATTTATCATCCTTATTGTCATATGATCACAATTCGGAATTTGTAAAAATATGTTGTTCACAAAGTGAATTTAGCACTTCCATAGTATAGCATAACAGTGAAAATCGCCTAAAGCGGAGAACTTCGCACTTATTTCTACGGCTTCAGGTTTATACAAAATAGACCCTTATGTCGAAGGGGAAAAGCACTATATCTTTCATAATAATGTATTCAGTTCACAAAATGAATTGCGAGTGTTAGTAACTCGGAGTGAGCCGGCGAACATATTCGTGGGGATCTGTTGCGTCGTTCGTACCTTTTATTTGTTACACGGTTGGGCGACATCGAATCTTATTGTTAATTGATTAAGGTTTTATTTTATTTGCGGGTTATCCTTAAGGATTTTCTTCACAGCGTTTTCCGATCGTTTTATATGTCTCTTATTTGTAGATGGTAGTCAGATTCTTATCGAGATATTAATTTACTTGTATTTCTACATTACTTAATTAATGAATGTTTGATTTCGAAATATGACTAAAGCTTACTGAACCATTCCTTAATGCCTTTGTTGGTTACAAAATTATTTTATTTCGAATTTATAAATAAATTTTACGTCTATATATAAATAAAAATGAAATGCTGGTCATTAGTAAGCGCATCACTTGAGAACGGTTGGACCGACTTGGCTATTTTTTTATTTTAAAATGTTCGTAATAGCCCGAATTAGGTTTTCATGAAAAGAAAAATTGTGAAAGTTTGCCGGACCACTTTCAAACTCGGGAAGAACTGACCGTCCAATTTCTATAGTATTTTTTTATAAACTCAAGACCATACTCACGATTAGAACAATAGATATGGGCAATTTTTATTTTGTTTTGTACGTTACGACCTGAATAAGTGATCAGAAAAAAAATGGGGATAGATGACGCTGTGGTCGAATTATTTACTACTGAAAAGGGTCGAACTATGTCTACCGGGCCAGCTAGTTTTTCAATATTAACGCAAAAATGTTATATATTCTTATGCGAGTGTCCTTTTGTACATTGCAATAAAACTTCAAGATAATATTTGGAAATGAAATTATTATAAAATTAAAAACCTACATCACTAGCATGTTAGTGACAAGAAAAACTAAATGGTTGGAATAGCTGAACATGCGATTGTGAGAAATTATGAATTGGTTGTATTTGTTATTTCATGCCAAATGTATCGTTGGAATGTCTTTGCTTTCGACTCAATTTTCATCCAATGACATCAGAATTTAAAATTAACACTGCAAGAACTATACTAATATAATAAAGCGAAGGAGTTTTTTTGTTTGTTTAAACACGCTAATCTCTGAAACTGCATGTCGAATTCGAAAAATTCTTTTTTATATGATAGCCAGATTCACGTAGAATAGTATAGACTAACTACACCTACGCTACACCTCTCAGCTAGCCTTAAATATTTATTTTTATTAAGTAAGTCGGACGAAACCGCGCGCCCGAACTGCTTTATCAGCGTGAGCTGGCGTATTGGTTAGTGGATACGTAAATACAATGTTCTACAAACATAATTTTCCTTGATACATCTAAAAAAAGTCTGCTATATCATATGCCTATCTCTTATACATAAGCCACAATAAGGAATTTTGCGACAGTTTTATTGAAAATTAAAAAGTGATTTATGAACATTATTGTTCGGCATGGCAAATTGTTTTTCTATTTAATTGCCATAATAGCGTGAGAAATTCTGCGATTGAAGAAACTGACGGGTAAAACGAATAATGATAAACTTTTCAAAATAACATATAAGTAATGAAAATGGTGATTGCACAATTTCTAAACAGAATAAGAAATTTAAAAACAAATTTAAGTAAATGTAATAAGTATTGAAATTAATTATTATTTATTAATCTTTCATATTAAAAATAAGAGATTCCGAATATTACACTGTTAAAAATTTCAATGGCAATTTTACAAAAAATGTATTGGAAACTGATAAGCAAAATACTTAGTAAGTACTGTAATAATGTAAAACTTTTTGTGTAGACTTTATACCAGAATATTGTAAAATTACCACACTTTTTTTTAGGCCACATGTCTAGAAAAATTACTCGTATAGTATTTTAATTTTGGATTAGCATACATTGTTTTGTAGTTTTACTCATACTTTGGTTTATAAAACGGAATAGTACCTACTTCGTCTTGTATAAGGATAGTGAATGCATCAGAAGCTTGTGGGTGGCTCAATGTAATACTGGAATACATAAAAGGTGTCCCGAGGGTGTCGCCACGGCCGGGCCTCGCTTCAGTCTGTCTACAGCACAATGCCACTTTATAGCTGTTTAGTTGCTTCATACAATGTTGAGAATTAAATTATAAACCTACTAGCTTCAGCCCGCGACTTCGTCTGCGTGGACTTCAGTATTGGGCCTTTACCAGGATAAAAAGTATCCTATGTCTTAATCCGGGTTATAAGCTGTCGGTGTACTAAATTTCGTGTAAATCCATTTAGCGGTTTTCGCGTGAAAGCGTAACAAACTAACTTACATTCACATTTATAATATTATTTAGATTAGATAGATATTTGTTTCGATAAAACGAACGATACAGACAAAAAGATATGAACGATACAGAAACCACCCAAAAGTACCTTGTAGGGAGAAGTTTATGATGCTAACCGCAAATGAATGGAACTTACTACCATTGTATATATTCCTGATTTTTAAAAGGAATATCAGTTTAAAAAGCGCGAAGGCGTACCATCCTCGGCCTTCACTTTCCATCAGGTGTGTTTAAGGCCAAACCTAGAGCAATATCTATATATATAAAGTAAGAAACCGATTGGCTGACTGATTCACTGACTGACTGATCGATCAACGCACAGTCCAAACTACTGGGGCTAGGACTGTGAAAATTTGCATGTGGGTTCCATTTGCACTGTAGGTGAGCATTAAGGAAGGATTTTTGGAAATTCAACCCCTAAAATGGTGAAAAAGGGGATGAAAGTTTGTAAAATATTAATCTATCCGTGCGAGGCCGGGGCGGGCCGCTAGTACTATATAAAAAACAAGTTCTCTCCTACCTTTAGGTAGTCAATATCGTATTTTCTTGCAAATTTATTTCCATACAAAGCAATCGTGAGTCGTTACAATGTATGTTAAGCCTTGTGCAAATAATTAAGGAATATTATTTAAGTTTAAACTGTATGTAATCGTATGAAATAGCTTCACTAATGAGGTGCGAGCTAAATAAATCCAATTACCGAAACTTAAAGGTATTCTTTTCCGAACTAGACATGTAGATACCTACGCTATATGTATAGTCATCAATGGTTTCTAAAATTTAATTACCTTATTATAGACAAGATATTATTATTACTATTATTTTACCCTTATTATAGGGTGAAGAGTTTACTAAGCAAACGAATTGTGGGACGCCCCCCAAGATGGAGCGACGACCTGCACAAGGAGGATGGAATCGACTGGATGCAAAAGACCGAAGATTGGATCCAGTGGCGTTTTTTGGGAGAGATCTGTGTCAAGCAGTCGACAGATACAGACTGATGATGATTATGTCTACCTTATTTCCGCAAAAGCAATCATAACGTTTACAGATTTAATGTAGTTTAATTTTAATATCATTAAGCGATTTTGTATGTTACATAGTACTAAAGTTCATCATATTTCAAATGTGTAACAGTCACAACAGCAGTATGTCCAAGACTACAAGAGAGGTAGATCACAGAGGAAACTCTTTGGAGATTTCTCTCCACTCGGGGCAGCGCGACTGGTGAAATACCTCCGCCTTACTGAACATCACAGCCAAATAACCTTGTGCTGTGTTCCTGCGGTAAGTAGAGTTGCCAGAGTTCCTTGGGTGAAGAGGGTTCAATGCAGGCAACGCGCTAGTGATACATCTTGTATTACAAACGTCCATAGGCTACGGTAGTCGATTACCATCAGGCCAGCCATACGATTATATGCCGCCTTAGTTATATAAAAACAAAACAGTGTGTGAAGTTTACAATTAAAAAAAATCTGTGAAAGCACGACCGCTACATTAATTTGTAACGCAAATCACCATTAACTATAGGATTGCCAACAGTAATACAACATTAATAATTATTGTCAATTTAAATAGGTAGTATGTATTTTTTATTACTAATTATAGTCAACCACGACATGCATAAGTTAAAAGTAATTATTAGATTAAATTAATACACTCATGGACAAAATTACACCTCTAATAGACTAGCGTTTATCGAGCGTGCGCGCTGCGTTAGCGTTGATCAAGCGTTGGACGAACGCGCACGTTCGACAAACGCTAGTCTGTTGAGGCGTAAATTTGTCCACGAGTGTATTAATTTAATCTAATAATTACTTTTAACTTATGCATGTCGTGGTTGACGTATTTATTTAACATCACTTGATGGTAAATAATAAGATGTCCAAAAACAGAAGCGTCTACCAAGTGATGTAAATCTATCGACAGCCGTTGCCGTCGCCGCGCTGGGCTCCAAACCTATCACGGTTTTAATCAAAAGGTGTTAGGATTACATTGACGCTAGCTGGTAAACTACTACGACCATTTCTCGAACATCGTCTGTATCGGGCGTGAATAATTAATACTAATACTGACAACTCTGTAATATCAGATGAACTTATAATAATATTTATAAATTTAATTCAACATAAAAAGATGCGTATACGCAGTAAGTAATTCTATATTTATTTATTTTTTCGACTAAATTTAAAGAAACACGATTTCCTATTAAAAGAATAACATATAGGCGAAAGAGCTTCGCTCGGTGTATTGGAAAAAAGCACTTATATAGGTAAAATTGAAAAGTAAAGCATCTAAATACAAAATTTCATCCAAATTGTTAGAGTCGTTTCCGAGAAACCACTTACATACACAACGTATGTATATAAACATGTAATACAAGAATTTCTCAATGAATAGTATATTAGATGGACACTATGTAATTGGTACTAGGTATATACATAAATAATAAATAGTTCAGAGTTATTTCTTTCTATTCATAAAGTTATCAGTAAAATGTAGATAACATGTTAAATAAGTATTGACATGTAAGCGGATATCCTTCGCCCGCACTTAGTTCGTGAAGACTTACGACCTCTCATTTGCATTATATCGTAATCTTATTGAATATCGGCATTATATTATTATACGTCGTTGAACAACTAAAACGTTTTTAACGTCAAAGAAAAACACGATTCAGCACATTTTAGAAAAAAATTTTGAAACAACACATATGTTTTTACACTTGGCCGATTTTTACGATTTCAGAACGATTCCTATTTTTATAGCGATAATAAAATATGTGCGTTGAAAATAATATTTTAAAAGTGAAGTAAAACTTGTTATTTATGTTTAGTTAACAAATACAATTGTTAAAATACTAATAAAAAACAAGTTCTTAAATTATTATCACAAAAGACTTGCAGATTAAGAAAAAAAAATTTGGAATTTGAAATACAATTTGATTTACATACTATTATTCTATTTATTATTAAACCGATAAACCAAATTCAATTTAATTCTTTCATATAATACGGTTCCCATTGCAAAAATTATACCAAAATACGAGGTGCGTTTCACCCGTGTTAATTTTATTCGACAAACTCTCTACCACGGCGACGCGTCTTTGTAACCCTATCGTTGTTCCACTTCCCACACTTATCTACAGCTTGCCTGATTGCTTGATGTTCATAGTTACTTCTCCACTCTTTAGGGTCGTAGCATGAAGTTATCCCTATACTATTTCTCATGTATCTGGCAATCATATACAAAAATAATTTTTCGAAAGCGACTGGTAGTTCCAGGGATTAGCGCATTTAAATATCCAAATAAAAATCTCTTCAGCTTTATTATTAGTAATACGAGAATATAGATTATACTGTGGCGTGTCTATTACAATACCTAATTTCCTATTTAACATCTAGTGCGTATTTGTTTAATATGACTATGAGGGTAAGCCTGATAGCGAGCAGTCTACGCATCGTATGCACACTAGACATACTAGAAATATCACATACGCATTGCCGAAGCTTTAAAAACCTGTTTATAACCCTTTTAAAAAACCCCATAATGTAGTCCACTAGGAAAACCTTAAAAGTAAGCACATTCAACAACCGAAGTATTCGTGGGAGAAAACTTCTTTGAAACCGAACTGTCTGAGATAAGGTTCCAAGGTGTGAGGATAATGTCCCTGCCGATGGTAAAAGTAGTCGCAAGTATCATATCGAACAATTTCTCGGAACATAAAACATTATACAAATGGCAGAACACACACAAGGAGGCAAAGCATAAACGTTCGATATCGCTTGAGTTTGGAATCTTCAACAAATCTCACAACTTGTTTTTGATGAGCAGAGTCAAATAGCCCAAGCTGATATCTAGATATCTTATTATACCATAGAAAACGGGCGCGCCGAGCGAATATAATACATAACATAAATTATAATATTTAAAATTTAGAATGTTTTTTGCGATGTAGGTTATAACCTGTTTGCCTCACATAACCCAGTAACCATGGCTTCGAGTCGTGACAATGCGTGAATGATATCATCGACACAATATTTTCCAGAGCTATAGCATCATCGGATATTAACTCAAGTATTTCGTAATACTACTAAACATAATTACTTTACAATTCAACACATACCACAGAGGTACCTCAAAACAATAACGTCCGTGTCGTATTTTGAATATAGAATCAATATTATTTGCCTTGATGTATGTCAAATTCAATCGATATTTATGTATGATCTATAGGTATTAAGCAAATCTGATATTTCCAACTTTAAAATTATAGTTCTTTTTATCTTTTTAATCCCCAACGCAAAAGGTGGGACTTGTTATAAGTTTATAATGTGTATCTTTCGGTGGCATCGTAGCTCCACAACGGATGATTAAATTTCAATTTAGTTTTTATTTACTTAAAAGGTTTCTAGACCGAGAGTGTTCTTAAGTCTGATTTGGAAAAAAACTGTTCAAGGGAAGTAGACAACTTACACAGGTCTGATCGATTCGAAATTTGGTATCCTATTACTTCAATAATAATGCAAGAATATAGTGACCTTGACCTGATGCTGCAGCATCATCTAGAATTTGCAGGAAAACCGACTTCTTATCAATTTACAGCAGAGGTATCGTATTTGAGCTCATTGGAATGGTTTCAATGAATAGGTTATTTGTCTAGCGTTTTTTTATTTGCTTTGTATATAAAGGTTATAAGTCAGCTGATGTACGTGATTTACAAAACACTTCATATATTTTTATACTGATATTGTTAATTGTTTTCATGGCAGCAATCCATGAAGATAGATGACACTCAGAAACTAGAATCCATCGACAGGTTTTTGTGTCGACTTGCAAATACCACACAGATAGTCACTGGGTAACTGTCTAATTAAACAACACATTGGCTGATGAGGAATAGCAACACGTGTTTTCGAAAGATTACTACTCACCGAATAATAATTATACAAAGAAATTTCTCATATACCTACTACAATTTGAGGGAATTTTCCCCTTTATATTCACTTTGAAAATTTTTGTAGTAGAGTTATATTGTATTTTTTATTATATTTTCTATTAGAGTTGCGAGGGCCACATGATTACTATGATTATTTCTATACATTATTTTTCCAATAAGCTAGCAACAAAGTTGTATACCGAGACATCTATTAGAAACTGATCGTGCAAAAATTCAATTACAAATAAACAAACGACAAATATTATAGAAATAAAAATACCGAACAAAACGTAAAAGGACAGTAATTTATGACTGTGAGTAAATTTAACTAATAATCATTTAAATACAAAGAACTCGTACAAACCGCTTTGTGATGCGTGCTTTTATAGTATTATATGTGGTAACGTAACAAATCGTGCCCGTCCCACGAGCGGCGACTCGACCGCATTCAGTTTCATTAACAAGGCTAACCATTGTTTATGATTCACAATCCATACGCTCAATTTCCTTTATGAAACGACGCTTGTTTAAATCCCGTTCTGTGACTCCGAGTTCAAATATCCCTGATAGTGATACGACTGTTGAAAAAATGTATGTTTTTAATTTATGAGTGCGATAACATTCTTAATTTCGGTTGATACTTTTGATATAATTACACAGCAGAATAAAAATACGAGTTACAAATAAAAAATAATGACAAAATATTTACTATAACTAGCTGAGCCGTGCAAATCTTTTGTACATTGTAGAGAATGTAACAAACAGCCGTCATATTAGTCAAACGGATTATTAATAGATGGCGCTTGCTATATGTTAGTCGAATATAAATTTGTTGTGAATATGTTGATATGAGCATAAAAAAAAAAAAATGTTGATGGCATTCTTAATGAAAAACTATTTTTAATTATTTGTACTATTTGCCTATTTTTTGTCAATAGCAGGAAATATAAGCTTTAAAATCATATTTGAATTATTAATTTTGATGAAGAATTGAGAAAGATATGGCGTTGCCATAAAAACAAATTTGAGAAATGATATATAGAGAATATTACCAATGTCTATTACCATCTTTTTTATTACTCCAATAAATCTTTTTAATACATACATAAATCACGCCTCTTTCCCAACGGGGTAGGCAGAGACCACATCCTTCCACTTGCTACGATCCTGACATATAACTTTCGCTTCCTCAACATTCACCAATCTTTTCATGCATGCTCGTCCGTGGAACGTTCTTCTTGGCCTTCCTCTTCCAACGTTGGGAACGTTACACTCATCTTATAAATCTGTCTAGTCAATCTTCTTTTTATAACTATTGAATAAGTCATACTGACATAATTCACTATTATGATAGTAAATTGCTATTGAGTGTAAAAATATACATAATTGAAAAATAAAGTAGCAAATAAACCTAACATTAAAAACTGAATTAAGTATAACTATTTACAAGAAATAGCTTCAACACGAAACCGAACGGGATGCCGCACTACTTTAAAAATATATTTTCCACATAATATCAGGAAATGAGGAGAACGCCTCGGGGATTGTATTACGTCGAGACTGAAGGCGTTTCCGCATTAAACTGATTTCACGTCAATAAAAATATTTGCCTGTAAAAATAAAGATTTTATTTAGAACTGGATTCTAACTAACGAGAACGGATCCAACAACAAAAAGTTTTTAAAAACATGAAAATAATTAGCTACAGCAATATTAGTTAAATTAAAATGTTTAAAGAAATCATTTAAATTTTCTAAATTTAATTCTTCTCGTCCTTTTTATACCTCTAAAATTCTGCTTATCGAAGAATATTGTACCTATCTTTTTTCCAAAACCCAGTACACCTGCATTGCCCTCCTTCATGGCGACTATGTACATAATCTACTAAGATATCATCCAATCTTTAGATAAATTTATGTTCTACAATGAAGTAGTAAAAGCTGACGATGAGGATCATCAAGTACCCACGACTATGATCAATGATATAATGATACGATAGTAACTCAACAAAAAAAAAGGTGTGTGTACGATTCACACACGATAGAAGTGAAACTTCATTTTAAAAGACATTTTATGTTTTATTTAAGCAGTGTGCAATATACATGCACACCGACATTTACTCTCTCGCTCTGGCTCACACAAAGAGGAGAGACCGATAATATATTGCTCTCTCGCTCTGGCTCACACAAAGAGGTGAGACCGATAATGTGCGTTAAACGTTTAACGTTTAACGCTTGGAAGTCGCATAAGAAGTTTCACTTCAAAAAAAGGTGTGTGTGCGATTCACACACGATAGAAGTGAAACTTCATTTTAAAAGACATTTTCTATTTTATTTAAACAGTGTGCAATATATACACACCGACATTTACTCTCTCGCTCTGGCTCACACAAAGAGGAGAGACCGATAATGTGCGTTAAACGTTTAATGTTTAACATTTAACGTTTAACGCTTGGAAGTTGCATAAGAAGTTTCACTTCTTCAATAACTGCACAGTACCTCATGGAAAGTACGATGCAGAAGCAGCGGCGGTCGGCGGTGACAAGTTCCATCGGCAGTCGTTGCCATCATGCCGACCTACAGAAATGGCTGTTTACACCTCGTTTAAAACACCCGATATCGTAAGACGGAGAAAGCATGCTAACCGGGAGGCGATTCTACATTTTCTCAGATTTTATTAGCAATAAAATTTATCCAAGAATAATATTTATTATGTAATTTTTTTAGCAGTAAT
Source organism: Saturnia pavonia (assembly GCA_947532125.1). Lineage (NCBI taxonomy): Eukaryota > Metazoa > Arthropoda > Insecta > Lepidoptera > Saturniidae > Saturnia > Saturnia pavonia. Next base: position 12,862,408 of record OX383901.1, read on the forward strand.
GCATCATCGAACAGTCGTACTTATCGATAGACGGATAAATATTTCAACAGATATCATTGACGCGTTGACAGCTGTCATACGCGATAAATAATTCAGAGCACCTTTTGGCGCTATCATTGATAACGTGAGAATAAAATATAGAGATTACAGATAAAGATTAAATGTAGCAATAACATTTGTACGTAAAGTATATATATTTGCATAAGGAGGAGGTTCAAAGAGAGGTAGGGCACAGAAAAATTTCTTCGGAGGTCTCTCTCTACTTGGAGTTGCCCGACAGGTGGAATACCTCCATCTTACAGAAGATCGTAGTAATTGCTACCTATGCTTATTATAAGTGTCAACAATTACAATCTGAGAGAAAGAAACATATTATATACTACTAGCGACCCGCCCCGGCTTCGCACGGGTGCAATGCTGATACTAAATGTACCTACCTACCACAGAATGTCCTTATAAACAACATTTACAGCTTTTTTGTCATTAGACAATACAAGCATGTTTTTTTAGAGGTTACTCTTGAAAGAACGACATATAATTGACCATGGTATATAGGGCAGGTACCGCCGCACTTCCTTACATTTTAAATCTGTAATATCTTCGGGAATATTCATTTAAATTACATGCTGTAAAGGGCTATATTGATCTATATTAAATGGACAATGCATTTAAGGTACTTAATTGGATAAGGATTAATGCTGTATTGCTTAAAATCACTTCGTAAATAAGCCATTTTTTCCCGTAAAATGTAAAGGATAAAAAATGGTTATTGTGGGTTATCCTTAAGAGATAGACATATACCATCGCGGACTTTTTTGTTGACCTTTTTAAGGTGTACAATACTGTAGTACATTATTTTGATTTGTATCGTGGGGTTCAGCCAGCGTTTGCAATGTAAGCGCAAAAAATGCGTTTATTTACGACATCACATTAGAAACCTCTAAATTTATCAGTGTTTCTCTGCAATATTATGCATGTATTATACATATAAACCTTCCTCTTGAATCACTCTATCTATTAAAAAAACCGCTTCAAAATCCGTTGCGTAGTTTTAAAGATTTAAGCATATATAGGGACGGACAGAGCGACGCGACTTTGTTTTATACTATGTAATGATACCACCATTTAAATACCAAAGTCCTAATAATCACATTTTACTCGTATGTACCAAATATTTTAGCTCTCACCATCAATCGTAATTGAAACTTATCGTGAATTACGAGCCTCTACCAGCGCTAATGAGCCAATTCAATATTAATCGAACCAATTTTTATTATATAGCAAAATAATTTATATCAATTATCCTAAGCATTCACGTAATACCTTTTAATATACCTATAATATATTGATTATTATAAAAAGGGTTTTCGTCACAGTTTTCCGGCAGTGCTCAGTAAAAAGTCCCTACTCAATTAATGCAAAATTTTGGAATTCACATTTCCTGTGCGATTCGGTGAATACACATTTGTTTTTTTTCTAACTGTTCTGTTTTTGTTATCGGGGCAAGTATAGAGTCATCTTTCTGAACGTGTATTTAAATATTACGGAATAGCAAGTTAGCTCCCATCTATTTATTAGGAATGTAAATAGGAATATTGAATAAGTAATATAAATAGAAGTCGAAATTACTACATATTCGAAATGCATATATATTATGATCATTTCCTGTTAACGATGGAGTAAATGTAATCGATTTTTGGAATACATCCAAATTTTTTCTCGCTACAAGCTTGCTGCTGGCACTTGTTATCACTGAATGATATTTGATTCCTCGTAGAAATCATTTCTAATTTTAGTTTTTCGCCTTCTTAATGCTGATGTTCGAGACTGTTACACTTTTTTTATTTCTCTAATAAAATATTAACACAACCATTGATAGTGTGTATAGAATTTAAGTGATAAAATATACAAAATTATTGTTTTAGTGTCTCAATGAAATAAATTTTTCTCGGTTTGAACAAGTAGCATGGATTCACATGCCACAATTTGTGAGTCATAATCAAGATGCACGAACAATGTCGACGTCTATATATATAAGAACTTTTGACTGTTTTATTTATGCATCGTATTATTTGGTAGTAGGTTTAAATCTAGTTTTAGATGATTTGAACAAATTACATGAAGTAAAGACAGGAACTCCACTGCATTTTTTAAATTGTAATAATATGTAATTTTTAATTAACTAGAAACCGCCTTCTTTCGTGTTAATCTATATCCATACTTATAATAAAATTCAATCGTCTGTTTGTTTTTAGTAAATGCATATGAAATTACACACGCTACCTATAACAAAAACCAAAAATTTTAAAATTTTTGTTTGTCCGCCTGTCTGTCTGCCTGTCTGTTTGTTCCGGGTAATCTCCCAAAACGGTTGGACCGATTTTGACAGGACTTATAACTTAGGATACTTTTATTTTAGAAAAATGATTAGGCTTCCGCACAAAAATTAAAAAAGCTTTTTTAGAGTCCAAGCGAGCTGAGTCGCGGGCACAGCTAGTATAGTATAGTATAGTATTGTAGTAGTAGCTAGTAGCTATTATATAAAACTTAATAACAATACAGTATAGTCTTTGTTACTCAGAGAGAACATAGCTTTCTATCAGTTAAAGATCTTTCAGTATCGGGTTAGTAGTTCCAAAGATTTTCAAATCCAAAGCCTGGATAGCTACACCACCTCTAAGTATGAAAATCTGTCGTCAAGCACCTATTGGTGTTTTCGAGCAGCTGCACTTGGGAGGCAGTTCCTTCACTAGAGTTTGCGTGAACCACATCGTCACTTAACATCAGGTGATATTGTGGCCATAACGCTAAACTTATAAAAAACCTCCTACAAACATAGAAAATTTACCTCTTTATAATATTACTATAGGATACAGAAGAAAAGTTTGATAGTGTAATTTAATTGTCCTGTTCATTTCTATGCCTCTTAGTATGTGAACAATTTACTCTATGTTATATCGAAAAAATTCAGACTCTATTCATGTTGACCACAAACTGACTAATGAATGAGTCTTGACTCTCCAAGTATGTTGTCCTTATGAAAAAAGGTAATTCACCAAATTGCGAGACTTGTGGATCGATTAAAGATGTGCGGACACTTGTTGACAGAATGTGGCTGAGACAATCTTCAACAAAAATCTCTTATAATCATTTTGACATAAATATAATGAATCAAGGCAGAATATCTTGGGTGCACCTGCAAGTCTGATAGCCAAAATCTTGTGGAAGTTGTCATTAGTGCAATTTTTGGACCCAAGTCCCTAAATTAATATTAAATACTCGAATGTGTCTCTCTTTGTCCAAATACCTAATGAAAGTAATCCACAAAAATGTAGTTGGAGTTTGGAACGTACCTTTAGCTATAAAAGGCAGTCCATAATAACGCTCATAAGTACTTATTATGCAAAGTCATCGGAATGATACAATAAGTAGTTTACGTTTAATCCATAGGTATCATGAATTCTGTAGACAGTAAACGAAGGTCACAACCGCAGACCGTCACGTGGCCTTAACGATTTAGGACATTAACCGATACGCTCAACGATTCACATACAATACTTAATTTGCAGAGATATCGGTTTATGAATGTTTTGCGTTTTTTTTAACCTTTATAGTGTAAACGTTTAACCACAATCTTACCCCATTATTAAATGCAGCTGTTGAAACACTTCTTTTAGCAGCTAAACTTGAGTGCAAGTCCTCACATTGAGCTACCATCTTGAGGCACATCAGCTGAGATTGTGACTAATCGCTAAACCAATAAAGAACATGAAATAAGGAAATTGCCCTACCACCATGCTATGTTCAACAATGTCCTTGTTTGTTTAACAATTTGCATTTATGGAGCATAGTATTCAGGTATTTAATATAACGCTATTGATGTAAACACATAAGAATGTATATTCATTATTGTATTGATATGTAATATGAAATAAGAAATTTGTGATTAACCAAAATTACAACATCACAGACTTCTCTATTTATTAAAAAAAAATGTCCTTTGAACTATTAAGTAAAAAGTCAAATATATTAAAGACCATATTTTATCTAAAAATAATATATATCTCAAAATAGTTCTACAACAGAGTATCATAGTGAAGTTAAGTTTAAGAAGCTTTTATAAAGGAGAAATAGATGTATGTTTTAGAATTTCGCTTCCGCGTGGTGAAAGGGTTTTCAAATATTCAAAATCTATTAGTCTAATTCCTAGTTTCTAGGCTTAGGGTGCTAACACCTACACTTAACATCTATTGAGATTGTTGTGAAACATGTACTTATAAAACTATTTTATGGGCATATTTTTACAAAAAGTCTAGAGCATGAAGTTGCCTGCTAAACCTTTTGTTTTGTATTGAACATAGTCACACAAGAGTTTTTGGCGGAATCATGAGTTGCCATGTTGTGGTTTTTATTTTTATTCATTAATTTAGGTTCTTTGACCCTATATTCTGTAATATTGGTGGTATTTTGCGTGATATAGTTTGGGTATTGTGCAACGTCAAGTAGTATACAAATATAAACTGGAAACATGCATTTTGAGTTGCCAGAAAAACTCGCTAGATAGTTCTTACAAGGAAGCCACCATCTTTCAAGATTAGGTATAAAATAATAAAAAGGCTTAAACAATGATGTTGCCAAGTGTTTCTGCGGCGCCAAAGTAATAAGAAGACGATAGCCACACATAACATCGAGTGTGAATATTCAGCGAAGTATAACTTCTAATGCCCGTAAAAATGCACGCGCATTCACTTTTTTACACACTAAGGGCGACTTGCGTAACATGTTTAAATATCATTAAAGTAGGACTAAACGCATTTAAAGTGGTTTAAACAAAATTAGCGTCTTGCACAAAGTAAAATTAGGTTGCTAAATATGTTTAAGGAACTGTCAAAATTAAATAGCCAATATGATTATTTACCGGTGCTAAATTCGTTTAAGTTATAAAAGGCGTCTCGACAGACAATAGGATCTTTTCTTTTATCGCAACGGTTTTTGTGGGAGTTGTCAGTGGAACTGTTAGTATAATGTTGATTACTAAGTGGCCTACCTTTTTTTGATATTTCTGATATGAATTTCTTTGTTATATTCGTATGATGACAAAAAAATTTAGCATACGTAAGCAGGCCCATTATTCGATAAGTTTTTTGGTAAGTTTCTAAAATTAAGTTCCCTGGTTCTTGTCACACTATTACCAGATTTTTCACTTCAACCTAATAGAAGATAACATAAAATTCTCGATTTTTAAATGTAAGTCGTCGCGTCGTAACACTATTTTCGTTTTATTTATTTGACTTTGACAGACAACAAACATTTAGTTCATTCTATGCATAATTTTATAAGTTATCGCGCTTTTCGGGTTAAGAAACTCGTCAAAACGTGAAACGGAATGCCGAGACTGTTTTACCAACTCGCTAATTATGTTTAACTTAATCAGTGGACTGTTTATCTCGTGCAAGATGACCCTAAATGCGTTTACGATAAATCCATTTACGAGCCTAATTGTAATTAACTAATTTTGTTTAGCGGTGAGATAAATGAAATATTACTTTCAAATGATCTCTTATTGTAAAATATATATTATATGTTGTATCAAGCAATCACAACTTTATTATTATTTTACCAAAGATAGTACGAGTAAATACCCAGTTGATTAACGTCTTTAAAATAAATTAAATTTAAAAAGACAAATCATGTGACTCACTGTGAATCATATGCTTTAATTTAAAATAAAACATAATTGGCAGAACGATATACTTATCACCATAGTTTATATTATACAACTAGAAGTGCATCACGATTTCACCCGTATTAAATTTATTCAACCAAATATCCACCGCGCTGCCCATATCGCGACTCATCGCATACGAGGCAACAGTGCAAGCTGAGGTTCGGCCACTTTGGCACCCTTGGAACTTGTAGCCTTGCTTTCGCGGCTGAGTGCCTTAAGCGCTTAAGCCTTAAGCCTTAAGCTGTAAAATTTGTAAAGGCTTCAGGGCCCCTGAACTATGGCTAACAGTATAGTCAGATCAAAAAACCGCGCGGCCATCGCACCTATGTAGCGTATTGTTGTTCTTACTTCCTATATTTGCCTACAGCTTGCCAGATTACTAGTCGTTCATGATGACTGCTTCACTCCTTAGGGTCGTAGAGTGAAGTTATATAGCCTATAAGCTCTTTAGCGCTATTTGCGCTTTCAAACAACAAACAATCTCTTGACCTTAATATACGCTAGACGTCAATGCTGTTTATTTGATTAAATAAACATGTTTATAAGTTACCTAGAAGTAACTTCGACATAGAAATGTAAAATGCATGCGAATGATGAATAAATCAAATTATACTCGTTTCGGCCTTCGAATAGATTCTTCAAAAACAGAAGGCGCTAAATATCTCACTAAATCTTAAACATCGAAATAACTTAGTAATTGCTATTTCCTAACTAATTTACGTTAACCTCGAGCTATTGGAGGGCGGACGAGAACTTGTGATCGCCTCTTATTTCCCCCAATTATAACTTCCTCCGCATTACCTTAACACTCTCATTATAAATGAAACGGTTTAGTTATGGTTTTAGTGTGCTTAGATCCTTCTATTACTTTCTTAATGATGAAGACACTGTAGTGTGAGTAAGTAATTGGAACAGAAGGCATGTTTATCTTTTATTATATTAATAATATTTGGGGGACCGAGCTTCTCTAGGTGTCTAAAAAAAATCACCTATCTAGTCAAACATGGGAAGCAAAACATTATCTAAATATAACATTTCTTCAAAATCGTTAGAGCCGTTTACGAGAAACTAATAGTCACTTAATAATGTTAGATTGTAGATATTAAGTTCCTTATCAAAAATGAATGTTTCATTAAACCGATCATTTAAAAAAGGATTTCCGTGAATGCTTCAGTGGTACAATGTAAGTCAAAATAAACGATAAAATTCTATCAAATCCAAAATGTACCATTATTTTCGGTAGAGCTAATTAAGTGCCGTTAGTTTAGATAGTAAAAAAGGGAACTTGTTACATTTGTTATCGTTAGTTCGGTGTCCCCTTAATGTAGTTGTCAAAATTGGTCTTAGATATTTAGTCCCACAAATTGACTACTGCAATTGGAAAATCTTACAAAATTATAATGGAATCCAACCAAAAAATTTCAGTTGGCATTTGTCGAACTGTGAACATAGAATCAATCAGCATTCAAAGCTGTCGGGTTTTACCGTTAAGCCCGGGAGAATACCAACCCGCTAGAATATAAATATTTTATTATTTTAATCTTTATATATTTTAGCGTTTGGCCACAATCTTACCTGATGTTAAGTGACGACGTAGCTCAAGATGGTAATACGCTAAGCCTAGTGGAGGACTGGCTCTAATGTGCAGCTGCTGGAACACACCTGTAAGTGCTTAACACAGATTTTTAACTTGAGGATGATAGATTGCCAGGCGGGCATTAGAAAATACGTTACCAACACCATGCTATGGTTTCATCACGACGTTTCCTTCACCGAAAGCTCAGGCTCACTGCAGGGATTCGAACTCACGTTGACTGGTGCGATATCCGTACACGCTAACACTGGGCTATCATTACTTCAAAACAATAATGAAACAAAACAATTGAATCCTATTAGCGACACAGTAAACGCAAACATTGATCTTATTACAGTAAGTTGACAAGGATTAATATATAAGAGCTTGCTAATTAGAGAGATAACCTTCTTAACAATCTACCGATCCTATATCAACAATCTCAGACTTAATATACAATCAGTTCTAACCAAGTTATCCTTAGATAAATTCACATATAGGTTACATCGTTTACTTACTTACGTAAATGCAAAGTACGTGATTCAAATTATATACAGTTTTGATTTATTATATAATTATAAAGTTTAGAGCGTCGATAGAAATTATATTGTTAGGTAATAAATTAATTTGATTATCGTTTTACTCTAACGCATCAACTGTCCATACTAAAAGAATTGATCACAGTCAGTCGGAGATATAATATTGAAAGTCTATGTATAAAGCGTACCTCGCTTAGGAGTGTTGCGTTTCTCAATCAGCCGGTGTACTTATATCCAAAATCATACGGGGTTGTTGGGATCGCGATCACCACACACTGTGATAAACTCCTAACAGTGAGTCTCTTTTGGTTTGTCATGTTTCGGGATAAGCCGGTATATAAGTACCGAGAGCCGATAGATTACCCATTCCTCAGTAATTGCCAACATCAAGGACCGTGTGTCTTCCGTCATGAAAGAAGGTGTAGGACCTCGGCGTACTATTAAAAAAATTACTGTAAGCATGAGCTAAGTCAATCCGATAAATTATTGTTTATCCATAGTTATCAAAGGATTGGTTAAAATAATCGAAAACCTATGATGAGCTACGCTTATTACTTATAACAAACAACTAACTAACAGGTTTTTTCTGTGTTCTCTGATGAATTTGATAAAGATTCGATGCATATCTCTTAAAATGTTTTCTTAGATCATATTATACATGTTACTTCGTGCATATATAATTATAAACGCGTGTATGATGTAATGTATTACGTTAACCTACTTTTAATATAATCGCTATAAAATCCATCTCAAAGCTCGTAGATAAAGCTAAGCCGTGTGGAAGGTTAAGATGTACAACCGTTCGGTTCGTGTAACCAAATAATATGATGTAAATTTAAATTATTTTTAATAATACATATTTATTACGGACATTGCACAATTACAAAAGAAATTTGATAATAATAGTGTAAGTTCCCAGATACAATTGCATATAATTCAAGTATATCAGTAGCCAAAAATGAATAGTCAATATCATCGATATATATGTACCTACTACGTACTAATTTCGCGATCAGAACATTCGAGCGAATTGCACGTCAAACCGTGCAGCTTTCTTTAATGTGGCTTCGAAAGTTATGCAGTGTGAGCGCGTACGGAGTGGTGCTAATAATACGATAACTCGGATAATTCTAAGCAAAGCATGAACCTGGACGTAAATACCAGTTCAGTAGTCAAGTAAGTAAAATTATTTGTTGTTCAAGTTAATAAATATGTAATAATATCTTAATAAAACAACAGAAAAAAAATGCCACGCCATATACAATATCGTAATACTTAACACAGCAGAAAAAAAACTTTATTTAAATGCCAAGCCATATACAATCATAGACTAAAATATGCAGATGTTCCATTACCAAACCGCTTTTAGGTAAAATTATGTGTCTGAACACAGACTTGACGTGGTGTTTTTAGAAAGTGTAAAGTAATTTCTGTAAAACTTCAGAAAATATGAAGATGTGCGTATTTGAGTTTAAATAAACGCAAATCAATTCATTTTCGTTTTTCCTTTTTGAAGTGAAAACTTCTTTAGCACCGTTGTGATTTCAAACTCGATGAAACGTAAAAGTGACAGTAAAAAGAGACGACCATATACATCTATAGGATTTAACCTGCGAGAGAATGAGATAGAATACATTTACATTATGCACGGTTAATGCAAGTCCTGATTTTCATGATTGTGATCGACGTCGGATTGGCCTAGTGGTGTGAGACGACCAGACTTCATACGTAGTACGCACGAGTGGTCGATAGTTCGAATCCCGCTGATTTAGGATATTTAAAAATATTTTTTTAATAACATATTTTTTCTGAAGATTTCACTTCTGACACGTGTGAACTGCAGTACACATATTAGTTTAAATATTGATTTAACTATTAATAAGTTTTTAAATAGAGTATGAATTCTAATGAAGCATTGAAGGTAAAAAAGCCGTGTCTTTTCTGCAATGTATAATCTATAGACCACCATGTTGAATATCATTATTTGAACAAATTGTTTCTATTAACGTTCTTCTTTATCGACAGAATATATGTCAATGGTCCATATGTATTAAATAAACTACAAAAGATTTATTAAGTTATTTATATTTCGCCATCCGGACAATAAATAACGTACAACATTTCAAGTGTGGTCAAAGTCAAATAGTATTTGAATTATGGTCGAAAGTAGCTCTTTTTTTATCTAATTACACTGTTAGCCATAAGGGTCCTGAAGCCTCAGAGGGCTATTACAGTTTCACCGTCTTCGGAGCGAGCGCTTACGGTACTCTACCGCCAAAGCTAGGCAACAAGCTCCAAGGGTCCCATAGTGGCCGAACCTCGACTTGGGCAGTTGCCGTTCATGCGAAAAAAACATACTAAAAAAGTATCTCGAAATGGTTCGTATAAATATACACACTGGCCGGTGTCGCCCTTTTCTTTTCCGCACTTGGCTGATTGACAAACTAAACACATTAAAAAACAATGAAAATAAACCAAGATACTCGTATATACAGTATTAAATATGAAAAGGGAAACGAATAGATTGAAGTAATTTTATTGTGAAATACAAGCTAATTGATCATAAATATCTGATATCCTTGTTCTATTATGCAAATTCAATGTTTCTTTTAGTGTCTGTAGCATACTAGAAACAGATTTATAGACCACTCATATGCTTTATAAAATGCCGGATTATGAATCCCGCACGGATTCCAAGAACGAATTGAAACGAGAATAGGTTAATAGCATAAATGTATTCAAATCCGAGCAATCCTATTTAAAATGAACGTATAGACATAGTCGATTCCTGATTTGGATTTTCAAGTTATTAGTACAAATATACAGAATACCTCATTATTTATTAGATACATAATTGTAAATTATAAGATCGTCTGTAAACTATGTAGATTGTGAATACATGAAATTAATTACTAATCTGGAAACGAAAAGGTATTGAAAGAACAGAAATATTTTCTATATTCTCACTGCCTAATACATATAGACGTGACTGGATCCTAAACAGAAATAGATAATAAACATATAAACAAATTTCATATTATAAAATTCAATGTCTTTCTGTCTGTATGTCGGTTCATTTATGTTTTTTTCACGCGAAAACCACTTACTTATCAGATTTACATGTTTTTTTTATTTTAATTTATAGTTATGTTATCTGACCAGGTTATAGGATATACTTTGTAAGATAAAGGAACATTAGAAGTAAGCAGTGACGATAATGGTGAATCAAATCGGAAAAAGGCGCATTTGAGGCGCTTAAACGACTTACGCTGAGTAAATCATATGAGATTTATCAAATTAATTTAATATATAATTGTAAATCTTAAAAAGAATTACAAAAAAGTCACTGACAACATATATATATCTTCTAAGGTTCACCCACAATAAGCATTTTTGTTTTCCGTCTTTTGAGCGGGGGCAGTACGATTCGCGTGTGCGTTCGACCGACGGCGACGTCGTTCTGTAGTCTACGCGAGCGGAGCCGCGGGCACAGCTAGTTATACATAAAAATAAAATAAAAGATACAGTAATCGACAAAATAAATCCAAAATAATTATTTTGTTAAGCCGGATAGAGATCATTTTGTTCTTGCACTAGAATGTAAGGAAATCTTCGACTGCACAAACAAGTTAATTGATCTAAACATTTTGCTCGTATTGTTTTTATTTTAAAGCGAACGTCACAAATGTCAGGAATCAATTAAACTTCGGAAATTCAATTCAAAATATTTACCTACTCTTTAATTAAGGTTAAAAGTAAATATTTACTCCAAGGCAGACGAAGCTATCTCTCGGAACGAAACGTTAGCTGATAAAAAAAGTTGAAAGCTTCACCCAGTTTGCATTTCCTAACTTGCTGGTCGGCATATTGAACCGAGAGTTTCTTTCAGTATAACTCGTCGGTCCAGCGAAATTCAAATGCGAACTGGGATTTATGGGCGACTTGGTTCGTATAATATGAATACTGGCTTACGAGGTTAAGAGGCACATACTGTTCGAGTAATGCACAGTAACAGAAAATAATTGGATTAAACACCAATATTATCCATTAGTTTTACTACGCTATTGCCCGAATGCAATATATACTCGTATAAAAAAAAACTATATTTTTTTACTTCTCATATGATAATAAGTTAATATAAAACGATTTAAGAATTATCACCCAAATGGGTATTTTTTTAAAAAAAAAAACAAAATTCTTAAAAAATACTTCTTTTTCTCGCATGATTTATTAGACTGTTTTTCCTTTTTAGATATAGTGGATGTTTTAAAGAATAGAAATAAAGCACGAGACCTAATAAAAACAAACAAAGACCATGTTTACTGCCGAACTCAATTAAATTATGTAAATTTAAATGCAACACAAATAATGGTTTTTCAAAAAAAAAAATTTATCGTGCTCTAATTCTGTTTGATAACATGTCCACTACAAGAAGAAAGTTTTGTAATCTTTACATTTACTGGAAGTTCGAAGTCATTTGAAGTACGCTAATTTAACAACGAAAAAAATCGTGAGCGACATCTATAAAGTAAGATATCAACTTAAAATTTTCAGAATACTTTTAATTTCAATCGTAGACCATAAATACAAGACGTTTACATTTTGTCATTATTTAACAATTTTAAAATTATAAAAAATTGAGCAAACTTTAGAAAAAATAAACTTGTTGATTTTGGATGAGAATTCTTAAAACAAGTTATATTACTTAAATTATTTTAACGTGGAAAGTAGGTACAAAATTTTTTGCCCAGTTTAACATTTATTTGTTACTTATGCATTTATTAACGCTTCAGTAATAATTCAAACCGTCCAACTTGCAGATAAAAAAAATAATTCAATGGTTTTGCTTATTGGTTTCAAAATTGTATCGAGATGGACATGTTAAATAAATCCTTGGGGATTTGGGTTCAATCCATGCACATTCATCTCCCCATACCTTTTCATATAACGACTAGCTGGTACCGTTCGGTTTCACCCGCAATATTTTTATGCTACACTCCTTAGCGCCCTAGTATGAAATTATTAATAAACATAGAATCTAATGCAAAAGTAACTTTTCACATCGGACTGCAAGTTACCGAGATAAGCGTGTTCATGTGTGCATACTTTCTAGTTACATAATATTAGTATAACGTATGTAGTAAAACAGACATTTCAGCCTTCATAATATTAAGTAGCAACTTCTGTCTTTGTTCATCCGTAAAAAAATCAAGCAATGGTCCATAAGCTAATCTAAGATCAGTCGTCAAAACTTCAAAATGTCAAAACTACTCCTCAGGTCTAAATGAAACCTCTGGACTTAATGCGTGTTTATAAACATTACGCACCCTTTAAACTGGTACATAATGTCATCCTATGTATGCTTTATGACACAAAAAAAATATTGCGGCAGTGCTTTAGCAGTTAAACTGTGGAAAAGTTCCACCACTCCCACAACCCATCAATATATAATAATTATATCATTATAATATATTTGTTACCACAACTTATAAGAAAACACTATCAATTAGAAGTGAACAAGAACTTACAAGCAATCAAAATTACTAGTTTTTGTCAATATAATAAGCAAATATTTGTATTACATCTTTGCAGCCGTCCGGCATTAAGTTTGAAGTGAATAGAAAGACAATGGAGCAATTTCTATCTTTTCGAAATACCTGTATCACATTCAATATTTATTTCATGAATCACTTTGGATATTTTTTCATAAAACCTTCGATTAAAAGTAATTTTATAATCGCAAAGCAATCATTTAATGAAAATATACGATATTAAATTATAATAAATGCGTATATACAGATCTTTTAATTACAATATGAACATAATTAACTAGAGTTAACAGTGCTACCACTTTGGGAGTTAAACGAATGGAATTATCCAAATTCCTTCAAGTCGAAGCCTACAGAAGTCTGAGCATTCTCGAAATTTCAAATTCCTTTAATCATGACTTATTTCGATGTTAATGATTCAGTTTGATAGTCTTTTATTCCTATTATGAGATAGTTATAATATCACGCAATACTTTATGTTTAAAGATTTATTATATCCACTAGACTCACCTCTACAAAGGGGTTTCAAAAAGTTTAGCCCAGGGGGATTGTCTCTCGTTCGTACTAACAAAACTCTATTTCAGTGCCTATGCTCAAATAAATACGATCTGAATATATTATCGGGTGCATTACGTACGATTCGCTTGAGGCGCGTATCTACTCGAGTCTGTTGGATTCAGTTGCATTGTGCATGCTCTTCAAACTTCATACTTGCCTGGTACAAAGATATATATTTTATCTTTTCGAGTTCTGTCTCAATGTCTCTATAATATAAGACTGCGGTTATCTATACTATAGTTTTGTGGTTTATCTCATATCACATATCTTGAGATTACTATTCTACCTAATTTTACTTTGGCTTTATTTAGCTAGAATTCTGAGTTACATTCTCTACTTTTTGTAGAGTATTGTGCTATTATGATATATCTAAATAACTCTCACTTAAACAGAACACGTACTATATTATTAAGCAGTATTTTAGTTAAATATACTACAAGACCACTGAGACAATTGCAAAACATACTACAGTTCGAATACATGACATTTCGAAACATACACAAGAACCATAAAATCTTCTAGGTAAGGACCTAGCACTTGTTTTCTGAACTCTAACTATATTTTAACTAAATAATAGATAATAATAATAAATATCCTGATACAATTTCACACGCCTAAGCAAACCTTGTATTACAGTAACTAAACAGGTCATCTATGATGAACATAGTTTTATAATCAGTTATGATACAGGGATTGAACCCGCGAACTCTCGGCTCAGTAGTACTAGGGCTTACTACTACTGCGCCACGAGACCTGTACTTTACTAAACATAACCAAACATTACCTATAAGTTAAAGTTAAAACAGTATAAATGCATAATAACAAGGTGGACATTACACAAGGTGACGTAACATAATTGACTACATAAGAATTGACAAGACAGTCTGAATATTCTGCATCGTTTGCGAAATTTTAGTAAAATATCATGTTTGTTTTCAAAGTTTCGTATTTATGACTGTTAGCGTATACTGCAGATGATTGTATGTATAAGTGAAAGCTCTCACTTAACGACCGAGTCAAGTGACGGTTTACACAAGAGACTTTTTTTTCGAACTAATATAAGTTCTTCAACTTATTAGCATTCACTGCGAGGTTGAATATACTTTACCTTTAAATATTGAAGGTTTTTATAATAACCGCGTATAGATGTCCTATTGCTGGACAAATGCCTATTTCCGAGAAAAGAGATGGTTTTAAGTGGAAATGCGGGCGGCGCTTCATCCATACAAACGTATTCCAGTGTTCCTCCCTGGATAATGGTACTAGAGGTAGACGAGTAGAGAAGGTAGGTAGAAGAAATGGCGTAGGTAGGTTTGTAGGTATACCGTCCACGCTATACATGACCATACCAGTTTACTCGAAAACAGATTATTTTTAACAATTTAAGTTCCATTTTGTGCCCTATCATTTTTTATTAACGCGGACCCCTTCAGCGAAACGAACGTTAAAAGTCTCAGCGAACAATATATTTAAAAGATAACGTTAACATTATTTTAATCAAATATAATAAAATCTCCAATCATTCTATATACTTTTGGAGTTAGTAGAAATAAATCAATTGTTACTATTGTATGCACTTCGAGATTGTAGTTTGTATTTGTACCTAGACTGTATAGCTCTTCACATTTCCTCACGATAGTTCCCATCAAAGCCGAGTAGGTAGGTATATGCAAGTCCATACTTAAAACATAAAACTAAGCGGCACAGAGAGTATTATCACCACCATTTGCGTGAAACACGAGTCCCTCTATCAATTATCTATCCAACACAATTCATAGACTTTATAATAATAAATGCAAATTCTTAAAGAGATATTGGGAATACGGTCTGTCTTATCGAACGTCAAACGCTAGGTTGTAAGCGAACTACGCTTAGTTAACCTCAATCGGTAAGGAACGCGGGGGTAGAAGACCGAACCGTAATTAATTACTGCTGTCGCTGACAGAGAACGCTGTTAAGTACCACCCCGCGTTTCCAAAACATATTATATTATATAATATTTATCTAAATTACTTATAATTGTAATGGTTTAATCACAATGGTCTAATTTAAGAAAACAATAATGTTACAGAATAATAATAATAAATTTATAATATCGTTGCATGTAGATTAGTAGTTTTTAGTCAAAGTTTTATTGATTATGGAAACATTAAGTCGCAGTACTAATTAACATTAGAATCAGCTAAATTCATACACATAGTTATTCACTTTTAAAGTTGAAAAAATCTCAAAACCTCGCAAGACAAACTAAAATCAGGTACCAACCCAGTAACCTACCTATACGGAGTACGGAATACATTGTTACGGTCTGAGTAAGAGGAAAATATAAAAAATACTATTCAAGAAATCTCAAGAATCGTCCGGAATGTGCTCGAAATATCGTGTATTTATTATAGTGTAGGCATAGGTTCGTAACGCACACATAGAAAGCCTTATCGCTATAACTGTCAACAAACAATGGGCTATAAATCAAACGTAAAAACAATAACATAAGTAGTTTACAACATGTTAAGAGTTCAGGGACCGTCTAGTGATTTTGTAATCGTCTCATTTGGGTATAAAAGAGAGCCGTATTGTGCGTCACGGCAGTTCTAATTTCGAAAGCGAAGTGGAAATAGTAAGCGAAATAAAAGAAGAACTACAAGAGTGACATACATGGTTATTCTGTAAGTACATTTGGGTTATTTTGTCAGTAAATTCGGTGAGCGATTTGTGAATATGTTTTTAATTGGTATTTCATTGAGTACGAATAAATTGTTTCCATGAAACACTACGGCATTTTACTACCTACGGGCGTAACAATATTATACAAAACAAATAGACCGATAAAAAGATAAACAATACTCGGAATTCATAACGAAATGTATAAAAGGTGTAATAAATTAAGATAAAAAATGTGGTAGAGAAAGAGAAATACAAAGACCAAGGCATACCATTTTGTGCGTAACCTTATAGATAATAATCGATATTATAATTAGATAATAGTAGTTATTTTAGTTTTACACCTACACAATAGTACGCATTCGAAGCTGCTTCATATGAATTATTCACTGATGTCGAGTGAATACTCTAAGAATATTCGGACTACGAACTACTAGGCAGAAAGAGATACAGACGAAATCTCCTACTTTTACATCTTTAGATCCACTACAAAACATCAAGTTCTATGTAAAAATATAGAATTTATAGATAACTAGCTGTGCACGCGGATCCGCCCGCATGCACAACAGAATGCCGTCGGCTAAGCGCACGCGCGAATTGTGCTGCCACAAAATTGCTTATTGAAAGTGATCCTTACAAAATAGACATATGCTATTGCTGACTTTTTTGTAGGTCTTTTTAAGATCTTCAAAAATGTAGAACATTAATTTGATATATCTCTTATGGTTTACTCAGCGTAAGCCATTTACTTAAGCACCCCAAATGCGTATTTTTTTCCGAATTGAATCACCATTATCATCACTGCTTATTTCGTATGTTAGTTTATCTTACAAAATATATCCTATAACCTAGCCAGATAACATAGCTATGAATTAAAGTAAAAAATATGTTAATCGCATGTGTAATTTTCGCGTGAAAATAACATTAACAGACAAACAGACAGAGAGACGTTGAGTTTCGCAATATGTATGTATGTATGTATATCTAGATGATTCAGTATAAAAAATAAGCTGTAAGCCGTTTACTAGCTAAAGATATGTTTGACTTTTTATAGATAAAATAAAAAGTCTTTGTCCCCTAATTTCACACGAGGCGTATCCCTTAGATAATAAATCAGATTTCAACTACCTAATCGGAACATGGGCAAAGGCAAATAGACGCGCGTCCCAACAAAATTGGAATTGTAAATATGCATAAACGTAAATCTTTTACCCACTCACCGAACCGCATATAGAAAGTTATATTTTTAACATCACTATGAATTCTTAAAACGAATTTTTATTGAAGCGAACATGTAAATTGATTTAAAGAGCTTCGTGTATATAAAACTAATTTATTCACCAACTTCTGGACATTCATCTTGTTGTGCTCTAAAATACTGAGGCCCCATACTACTCTGAGTAAGTAAAGTAGAGAATGTTCAAAAACATTATATTATAAGTAATTTCTCAGATTTGTTTCAGATTATTAACAGTAACAGAAATATCGAAAATTTAGTAATGTCGCAATGAAAATGGGCATAGGTACCTTTTTGTCCTTAACAATGCCTAAAAATGGTAAATGTTATCAGCAAAATAAGAAAATTTAATATCTTAAAAAATATATATATCAGCATTTTTTATATTTTATAAGTATTACTAGAATGTATATCCCTTAGATTAATTATTAATTTAAGGCAAATCCAGTAAATTACATGAGTTATATAAAACTTTATAGATAGACCGGAACAAAACACAAATATAAAATATATATGAATAAGAATATTACAATGATTGAAAAAGGCGTAGGTAAATATTGCAAAATCCTTTCTGTATATTGACACATCGCATACCAGCAACTGGTCAAAGATCAAGGATTAATTGGATAATCTACCGAAAATATTGTAGACATATAATTATTAAACACGGATTCCGAGGTCGACTCATGTAGGAAGGGATCTCTACCTGCTCTGCACGCGACCTCAACCACAAAAAAGAGCAATATACATTTCTTAAAGTTTAGAAACAAGTTTACAATATAAAAAAAAAAAACTTTACTAATATAACGCATACCTTTTCCAGTTTATATTCGTTCTGATGACTGGTTAAAAAGTAACGTATCGGAAGAGTAATTTGTTGATTATTAAATATTTAAATCTATGATATATGTTATTTAAAAAAAATGTATTTAAAAGTTAAATACTTATATAAAACAATATTTTCCACGAACTATACAGCACTTAGTAAAATTTTTAAAACTTTGAAATACAATTTTGAACTACCAATTACGAAGTACTAATACATAATAATTACATATCATAACATAACGATATACTGTTTATATAAATATATTTAGAATGATGATTATAATAATATAATTATTATACAATGTTATACATACTCACTAATAATTAATATTATAATTATTAGCACGTATGTTTTTAAAATAGGGGTGTACCCGCCACTTGTTCGCTATATATTATGTATCTAAGCTGTAACATGGAAGTTAACATTTTTAATTCCTTCGACATCACAGCCTAGTAATAATTAATAGCAGAGCTTTCAAGGACAAAATAACACTTCATTCACCGAAAAGTAATTGGTTCTGTAAAAAAAATATTGTCGTTTATTATCGATTAACCATTATCTTTTGCCAGACACCGTCGTTTTTTTAAGTATAAAGTGCTTACGATGACGTCATTACGGTCTTTTCGTCGATTCGCTATGAAATCCAACAAAGAATTAAGAAAAGTTTTGTGCCAACTACTACCGAATGACATCACAAAATGAATCAGTGTGGCTGTTGGTGCCATAGAATGATAATATGAAGGAACGCGCCCGGATCCGGTTGTTAAGCTCAATCGGGTTTACTATTTTTATTACTGTCGATGTCAGTATTAAAACTATTTTTAATCATTACGAACATTCTGTTAATATCTCCGTCACCGTTGAAGTTGACGTTATTTGTATTTAAATAGAAAATACATTTCATATAAATCTTATTATTTTGAACCTTATCTAGGTATATTTTAAGCGTACACGGACCTGTATTTTTTTTAGTTTTTTAGTCTTTAGTACAGTTTCAATTTTAAAAAGAACATTATTTTACTGTACAATTCATAATGCTCCTAATCACAGTATGCATATATCTAGTTAAGCATTTTTATTAGGTTTAAGTCTTATCTATATAAATATATAATAATATTGAAGTGTCTGTTTGTAATGTCAAAATAACACATTTTTACTAAATGCATATGAAAGTATACTAAACTATACCTATAACAAACAAATATATATATTTGTCTGTCTGCCTGTTTGTTCCAGGTAATCTCCGAAACGGTTGGACCTATTTTGACGGGACTTTCACTGGCAGATAGATACTTTAATTTTTAGAAAAATAATTAAAGTTCGGTACAAAAAATAAAAAAGGTTTTTTAGTAGTCAACGCGAGTGACGCCGCGGGCACAGGCAATACACAGGTAATAAAGGATTAGGCTAGAAAAAATATATTCAAAACTCACTTCAACAATAAAATTTATCAAATATATTTGACTGCAGAATCTAGTTAAACAAGTGTCAGGGATTATTTTTGGAATTATGTATATTGTACAATGTGTAAGAGTGGAACTTGTGGAAGATTCTGTTGTGGAAGCTCCACCGTATCATCTATTTTACCGCAACACAGCAGAGCAGTACTTGCGCTTTTGTGTTGCGGTTTAAAAGGTGTGTCTGACAAGACGGACTAGCGCCGCGTTCGCACATATGTCCAAACATAACTTTGCCCGCATGCAAAGAGTCCAAAATCGGTTTCTTCGTCGCCTGCTTGACCCTCCAGCCTTCGTTAGGAACATGGACCTGCACAGGGACATGAGGCTTCCCTCGATAGAAGCCTATGTGAAATATCTCACCAGGAGATACTTCGATAGCGCTTCGAATCATCCCAACCCGCTCGTAAAATCCACCGTGAACTACGTCCCAGACAACTCGATCCCCGCTGCCAAACGTTATAAACGCCGTCCGCGAAATCTCTTTGCCGATCCCGATGACGACATCGAGAACGCTAACAATTTCTACGCGTCCGCTCCCGCAACATATGCGTGCTCGCGCCCACGCCCGCGAAACCACCGTTCCCTCCGCAGGGGACGTACGGTTAACTTCGCTCCCGCACACCCGCCACGACCGCCCTCCTCTGCGGCAACTCAAGCCTAGGTCCGATCCATCGGCATGGAGCCCTTGAGCCAAGCAGCCGCTCGCGCGATACAAGTGACTCTACAATCACTAGCTTTCACAGCCATACATGACACTGCATTATACACACATGCACAACACACATAGGTACATAGGTTCTGTAAGGGACCTTTTTTTTTCTTTTTTTGCCTAGTTAGAGTAGACAAAAATTTCAGACCACTAAATACACATACACATGTTCCTTCCCTCCTCCCAGGGGGCAGAACCATGTATATATGTATAGTTAGTTTAGATCGAATTACGGATAGGGATTAGTCAGATCGCGACTTAATTGCATACGCGCAACAGTCCGAGCCGAGGTTCGGCCACTTTGGCACCCTCGGATGTTGTTGCTTAGCTTTCGTGGCTGAGTGCCCTAAGCGCTCGCCCCCAAGCCCGGTAAAGCTGTAAAAGCCGTAAAGGCTCCAGGGCCCCTAAGGCTAACAGTATAGTCAGTTCGAAAAAAAAAAAAAAAAAAAAAAAGACGGACTAGCACACGAGATGTACCAACTTGTCCTCAGGACTACAGTCTTCTAAAGTAGACTATAGGCATAGATATCAGGTGGAAAGAATGGCTTTTTGCAACTTCACATCGTTAAAAAAGTTGTCGACGGAGTGGCAAGTAAGATCTTGCAAGTTTCAAAAAGTTTTCGGCTACTTATTACAACTTTACGTAACGAACACTACAATTTAATGCTCCTTTGACATACATTAGAAACATCTTCAAACCTGCTTTAACATCTTATTACATTGTTTACCGGTGTTGCAAAATGGGGGAAATGACAATTTAGCAAATCCATCATTTTTAACAATTCAGACGCAATTAGCGTAATTTATTATGCTAACGTTTGTTTCGTTGCACATAATGATTGTAATGAAAAATAGACCGCTAGAGTAACGAACAGTCAACTTTTCGTTAAGTGTGGTCATAAATAATCTCGACCCCCGGAATATGACATTTGACCTCGCCTAAAACTTGTTGCAGATGTTACGTCTTTGATTTCAACAGCTGTTGTAAAATACTAATTAATCCTTCTATCTATTTTCAGATCACATGAATTCTCCTAGACTGGAAATATCTCCAAAATTTTTCAATAAATAAATTACAAAAATTGGTACGCAATGGACAAATAAATTTTACCAATCTTTGTCGGCAGATTGATATGTCTGATACAGACATCCAACTAATCGTATAACTAATCCAACTATAGTAAAGACTTTTGCTGCTTGCTACACTGGGAAATAACATCGTTGAAATAAAAAACAAATGAAACTAAATTGAAACTTATACTGTAGCAAAATCTTTCCCCTTTCTGCCACTAAATGTCATTCCTATAGCAGCTTTTATTTACTAGAAGTAACTATCTAGGAAATATCCCTGAATTGTATAAGAAACACGTTAAAAAATATACAATAAAAGTTTATATTTAAAATAACCAATGTTTTTTACGATAAAATAAATAAGTTAACTTTCAGTTGAGGAAAGTATGTCTACCTGTATACATAATTTGTACTCTCTGAATGTGCGTGTCGAAGATGGAAGATTCTACCGACCTAACCGGTTATGGTAATAATGCCAGTAATGTTGATTCGGTAAAGGTCAACTTTGGTTGTGCAATAAGAACAAAATT
The DNA here is from genome assembly GCA_947532125.1 of Saturnia pavonia. Lineage (NCBI taxonomy): Eukaryota > Metazoa > Arthropoda > Insecta > Lepidoptera > Saturniidae > Saturnia > Saturnia pavonia. Next base: position 12,884,852 of record OX383901.1, read on the forward strand.
AAATAGACATGTACGTAGCAGTGTATTTAGATATTTTTGGTTATTTTTTTTTATTTATAAATTCTGTATTTCCCTATTTAGTTTACAAATGTTAAACAAAAACGAATTCATATTCGTTCGTTCGTAGAAATTTGTTAATAATACATATTCAATTTTACCACTGTCCTCAGTAAAGAATATTTTATTATTTCTTTATAAATTATTTCTTTGTTGCCAGCATTTTATGCAAGAGCCATTTATGCAAAACAACTCAAATTAAAATAAAATGTCATAGCTTTTTTGTAATTGTTAAAATAGAAGCAAATTCAAATTAGAACTCGTTGGTAGAAAATTTAAATTCGAAACTTAAATTGTCCATTGCTTTTACACCGACAAGCTTTGTCCGGCAAATACCAGAATAGTAGAGTACTAAGAAACGAAATTTATTGACTTTTCCTGGTGACTATACATAACAGAGAGAGAAGCGTGTCTACCAACAAAATCTATTCGAATATATTTGGCAACCAGACTAGAAGCAAATATAGGAGGATTGTGAGAGTAAATATTTACTGTAGTTATGTATTGAAATTCGTTTAACTCAGCAATGACGCAAAGGTGTGAAGTGCTTAAGTATGAAATCGGAAATGACTTTTGTTAAATTGGTTACTGAGACGTTTAAATGACACTTCCTTTAATTAGGTTTTTATTTCAATTATATTTCAAAACTTATCTGATTAACACACTTACTACTACTACTTTACACGTTAGATAATGAGCCTTTTCAAGTTCAGTTAATTAGGCTCTTAACATAAAGTAAAAAGATTTCATTTTTTTATTACATCTAATATGGTTATTAGTTACTATACAAATACTAAAATACCAACTTAAAAACCTGTATAATATAAGACATAAAAGTTTTTGATATATCCTCAAAGCGGTCAGACGGTGTAGTTTTATATGAAACAGGAGACAAACATCGATCCAAATATTTTAAGACTTCCAAGTTCACCATTAATATGCGCTGTAAATAAAATACAAAATAGTGGTTTGAATTAATATAAGTAATTAAAACAAAATTACCGTTTAATAGCTTTTAAGTTTTTTTTTATTTGCTCGTGGTAAAGTGTTTTATTAAGTAGTAGTCTCGTCTAGCAGCATAACTACATAGCGAATGATGTATCTTGCACCTTGCATATTTGTACAAGTTATTTGTACGTAGTTGTTTTTAGTGGTCGGCAAATGTATTATGATAGATTAGTAAAGTAAGTTTAATTGTTTTCACTGAAACGGCTTACCCTAACAAGCTCTATTTCGTACGATATTATCATAGCGTATTTGTTGCGAATAATAGGTGTAGGAATAGGAACCCTTTTTACGTAACATATCGTGATAACCCAATATACATATATATCTACCTAGCAATGCAAGCCAACATGATAGACGCGATCATCTATGGATTGTCGACTTATCAGTGGTCTTGTTCCTTCTTTTTTTTGCTTCCTAAATTGGCAACCTCTTTATTGAAGACCATTACTGCAATTATCAAGTGAATATAGTTTCCAGCCTTATGACAATTTCAGGATCCTAACAAGACCGTGGCCCCCTTGTTAGAAGTTTCTAGAGAGTTTTTGTGGCATCTCAAAATTCATGATCCATGTTATTATTTCCAATCTAATTAACTTGTGCACAATAACCAAGCTTTATTATGCAAAATGCGACCTGTATTACACAATATATGTTCAAATAAGACAAATGTATGAATGAAAACACAAACCACTACATGACAGTTTGAGATCCCGCCAAAAACTCCTTATCAATGGTCACCGGTGTTTTTACATTGTAAAATTTCGTCACTACTATAAAAAAATGTAATAATACATAAGAACTTAAATATACAACTTTTACAAAACGCAATAGAATTGTAGACGTTTCATTCAGAATTGATTTCTTATCATATTAGGAACTGACCATAACGATCAAAATTATTATGAATTTGAAAACTCTACGTCTTTATTATTCTTATAAAAATAACTTGATAATACTTTAAAATATATATACTACATAACATATGCAACTACTAGCGGAGCCCCGCAGCTTCGCACGCAATAATAATTTTCGTCTCTTAATTTTATTTTATCGCATATTATTGACAATTCATACAATCTATCAATTATGGAACGACATATGCCTACTTTCGGTGTCCAAAATTACATTAAAACCGGTCAAATCGTTTTTGAATTAAAGCCGAATATACAGACAGACAAAAAATCATATCGTGATCAGATAACAGACGCCTTTAAAACAGACGCCTTTAATGAAAAAAGCATATGCAATGATTCCTTTTTTTTGTCAGTTGTTTGACCACGATTTTTGACTATGTGGTCGGCAAAAGAACACTTCAAAATACCAGTATGTTAAGTATGTTATGCACTATGCACTTCTAAGCCTCCACCGAAAACAATCAGCCTCAATGGAAAGCTCGAGCCCACGTCCTTGGCTGCGAAAGCGGAGTGCGTTTACCACTAAACCAAAAACTCTTCGATGGCAATAATTAAGTAATCATTACAGTAAACCTCCAGAAAGGTCGAGTTAAAACATTATTAAAACCACCACATAAGACAACATATTTAAAAAAAATAGCGATTAATTTTATGACCAGACCTTTTTTATGTTAAGGCGATATAACTAGTATAATTTTACATAGAAATAAATATTCATGTCATAATTAAATAAGACTTAAGTATAAATATAAAAAATTAAAATCAGATTTAATTAAATTAAATAATAGGATTCTATGTATGTATGTACGACTTGTCAATATATTAAAGTAGATAAGAACAGTAAGCTCACCTTTGTAAAGAAGTTCGGTGCGCGCGCAGGTAAAACAGAAATCCCACAGGTGAACGTTAGTTATCCTTTCAAAATTCAAAAAAGAAACCGTCAAGCACCAATAAAACCAGTGAATCCTTCGCGAGTGTATAATCGTGTGTTCTTCGTTAGCGACGCATCAAGTCACAACACTGTCACTGTTTGTTTATAAAATTATGAACCAACTATTAATAATTTCGATGACCCGAACTGCGCATGCCCGTGCAACACGCGCCTTGTTCGAAATAAGGTTATGTTTTAAGTTGTAAGCACCTCCACCGGACGTCACTTTACCGGCGAACTCACTTCACACGAGTTTCCGAGAAGATTCTTATGGGAATTATTCGTACAAACTTTTTCGAACCGCGTGAAACTTTATATCACCAATCGGCACTTAATATCGAAGTTTTCACTAGAAATCTATAATAACAACACTAAGCAACCGGACACTTACGCATCTATTAGTAGTTAGCCGGCTCTACCCGTCGCAAACTAAGACCGTTTACATATAATAAGCACTTGAAAACTCCGGAACCGGTAATAATTTGATTCCGCACGTGAATGTGACACTGTCAAAAAAATATTCAAACAAACATAGTAATACTTAGAACTCACTCACAGGCGAAAGAACATTTCATGTTTGTAATGCCGCGAGGTCCGATTGACAAATTAAACGAATAGAAAAAGAAAATAAACGAAGAATACTAAAGTTGTCGACTGCAAAGTCGAGCGTCCGACACTCCTGCTGAGCGCTGTACTAAACGCGAGAGGCCGCGCGACCCGCTCCGCCCCGCGGCCCGCGCTCGCCCCTCCCACGGCCTGCGACCCGCACTCATACTTCGTATGAAAATAAAGTTATGTTGAAAAAAAAAATGCACAGAGGGATGAGTACAGATTGCAGCCATCCCTCAATGGACGTACAAGTGGAATTTATTTGAGTTTCGGTAATTTACCGGAGGGACTCGGCTAGAGCAGGCGACGTAGCGGCGGGGCGCGGTGCGACGATGCAAAACCGAGGTGAACGGAAGGCATTCAATTAATCCGGCAACACGTGCGTGATGCACCCTCGAGGACGCGAGTTATCAACCGATTCATCATTATGCACTGTCGGACTTTCTTAAGTTTAGTTGTATTCCACATTTTAATTAAATAAACCATAAGGACACCAACCATTACCTTGTGATTTAAAGTCTCATACTAAAAGATTCAATTCGTTGGTCTGAGTTTTTTTTTATCGTTTATACGTTTTAGCGTTATGGCCACAATCTCACACCTGATGTTAAGTGACGATGTGGCCCAAAATGATGACACGCTAAGCCTAGTTGGGAAACTGGCTCTTAAGTGCAACGGCCGGAACACACTTATAGGTGCTTGGTGACAGATTTTCAACTTGAGGGTGGTAGCTAGCCAGGCGGGCATTAGAAAAAGCCCTAACACTATGCTATGGTTTCTTCACGGTATTATCCTTCACCGAAAGCTCAGGTTCATTGCAGGGATTCGAACTCACGTCGATCGACACGGTGTCCGTACACGCTAACACTGAGCCTTTATGTTTAAAGCATTGAAGTTTAAAGTTTAATATTATTTGCTCGAACTCAAAAAGTAAATCTTATAAAATACTTATCTTTGTATCTTGATATAGTCTCAAAACCAAAACGTTGAAAGTTTTATAATGAAAGAAGCAAAAATGAATAAACTTTGCTTCTCGTTGTTTTTCTTCGGTGACAGACAGTGTATAATTAAAATTATTGTTCTGTACAGAACTTTTCAAAGTCGGACAGCAGTGTTAAGATTTATTGGCAGAAAGAAAACCACAACTTAAAAACAATGTTCCTTATTAATTCAACTGCGTTAACTGCGTGAAGCTCGTTTTTTCGGAGATTATCTTATCTATCCATATAATTAAATTGAAGTGTCTCTTTGTAATATCAAAACAACATAATTTTACTAAATGCATATGAATGTATACACGCAACCTATATACAAAAAAAAAATTTGTCTGTCTGTCCGTCTGTCTGTCTGTCTGTCTGTTTGTTCCGGGTAATCTCCGAAACGGTTGGACCGATTTGGACGGGATTTTCACTGACAGATAGCTCATGTTATAAAAAATAACTGAAGCTATTTTATTTTACAAAAATAATTAGGGTTCCGCACAAAAATAAAAAATAAAATATAGTAGTCCACGCGACACAGCCGAGCGAGCCGCCGCCACAGCTAGTAGAGAATAAAGTATTTTATAAAAATAAAAAATAAATAATATTGAAGGTTGATTTATATAATAGGTACATCGTACCATATTTCTTATAAACTTAAACCGAAACCTTAAACTATATCAAAACGGTTAATTGTATACGAGTTACAATTACAAATACTCGCCTTCCATGTTTATGTTGTTTTTTTTTTTCATTAAGATGAAATACATATTTATATTTAAAAAAACAACAATTTTCACGGCTCTAACTTCACTTGTTTTTATTTGCTTATTCTTTATACTCATTTAGGTATAGAATTTCAAGTCTGTAGTACGGTAAGATAATCTATGTCGGGTTAGTTTAAATCTAAAGCTGAAAATAGCGTGTTAATTTTATCTAATATACTGTAATATCGTCTAAGATACTGTAGCGGAGAAAAAAAATTTGAGTATTTTTGAATTTTCAAAAATCTTTTTTTATACATCATAGGTGGCAAATGAACATACGGTCTGCCTGATGGTAAGCGACTACCATAGCCTATGAACGCTTGTTCCATACCATACGTATCCCTAGCGCGTTGCCGACCTTGAAGCCCCTGCCCCGAAGAGCTCTGGAAACCCTACTTACCGCAGGAACACAGCACAAGATTATTTGGCTGTTATCTTCTGTAAGGTGAAGAGGTATTTCACCAGTCGCGCTGCTCGAGTAATGAGACATCTCCAAAGAGTTTCCTCTGTGCTCTACCTCTCTTGTAGTCTTGGACCTACAGCTGTTGTGATTGTTACACATTTGAAATATGATGAATTTAAATACTTTTTAACGTAACGTACACAACACTAGGTTATTTGGCTGCGATCTTCTGTAGGGTCATGGTAGAGGTATTCCTCCACCAGTCGGACTGCTCCAAGTAGGGAGAAATTTCCAAAGTAATCGAGCTGTATCCTACCTTTCTTTTACAAGAGACTTTCTCTCTTTTAGATACAATTATTCAATTTAAAATCCAATTATACTGAGATATGTATAGTATATACGTAAATTATAGCTTTTTAATATAGCTTAATTAAACAAATAGTTTAATACCCACGGTGCTAAATGACGCTATTTCATAGCGTAATTACGTGCCATAGATAAATAAGAGATAATAGGTAAGATAAGTCCACACAGACAAGGAGAATCAAATCTATTCACAATTTTTTACTCCCACCGGAATATAATTAGGGTAAATGCTCTGCCAATATAATCAAACAGCCAATTAAATTTATATCGATTAAAATACAGAAATAAGATACAAATAATTTAGATAAAAGCTTTAACCATATACTGAAAAATCTAACAGAAAATTTTGACTCCAACCGGGTGAAAACTACGGATGCTTGACATACAAGATAGGTGCTCTACTGATTTCATCTACGAGCCGATCAATTGTAAATCCATTAATATACATAAATATGAAAAAGAAACAAGGACTCACCAAAATTAGACAAAAGCTTTAGGATTAACAAATCTATCAAAAATTATTGACCCCAACCGAGAGGAAATTAGGGGTGCATACAAGTTATATGCTCTACAAATTTCATCAACAAGTCTATCAGATTTATATCTATTAACATACAAAAATAAGAAAAAAAAATGAAGGTTCACCTAAATATAGACAAAAGGTTCGCTCTCATACTGATTAATCTATTAACAAATTTTGACTTCGTCTTAGGTTAAATTAGAAGTACTTGGAGTACAAGGTGGATGCTCTACAAAATTTTTATCAACGAGCCGATTAAAATTATATCCATGAATATACAGAAATAAGAAAAAAAGGAATACAACCTCACTAAATTTAGAAAAAGTAAGTTCAAATTCTAAAATAAGCCATCGACTAGACATATTATTATTTTCTGTATATCCAAACTGAGCATGAAAAGCTCCAAATCAGACTAAAATTATTACTATTATAATAGATTTTAAAGCGATGATGGCTCAGTGGTAGCGTGTACGAACTATCGCGTCGATCGACTTGAGTCGAATCCCTGCAATGAAACTGAGCTTTTCGTGAAGGAATTCATCGTGATGAAATCATAGCATGGTGGTAGAGCTTTTTCTAATGCCCGCCAGGCTAGTTACCACCCTCAAGTTAAAAATCTGTCACCAAGCATCTATAGGTGTGTTCCGGCAGTTGCACTTAAGAGCCAGTTTCCCCATTAGTGTTACCATCTTGGGCCACATCGTCACTTAACATCAGGTGGTATTGTAGCCACAACTTTCCCCTATAACCATTAAAAAAGATTACAATTTTATTTATACGCATCAAAAACACGAACATACATATATGCTTATATCATTTTAATGTACAAAATGTATATTTGTATAAACATTTCGATGTTTTAATACAGATAGATTTCAAATTTTTGAAAATTTCACCTCAAATACCAATTCATCTTATCGATTGATAACGTCCAAAGTGATGCTGGTTAAAGTCAACATTATTATGGTTGCATGCCAATTCAAACTTTATTTATGGAGGCGTAAAGTCGCGAAAATCGTGAGCTATCACGATCGAGCACTACGTACCCGATAAACAATGTTCATGAGATAAATTGTTACGAGGATTAAAATAAAACTTCCTTTTTGGTTTCAACGCTGTCGGGAAAAAATCCGAACAAAGCGTGAGAATACGTTGATAAGTTGAAAATGCATACCTTTTAAAGCTGCCATTGTAAAGTTTACACTTGTCTTTTTCACAAATTTCTATGGTAAGTCTTATTTAAAAAAATGGTAGTGCAATATTCCATAAATAAGTGTGCCTATACTTACTTATTTATTCACCATATAAATTAGGCATCCCAGATGCCAATTTTGAATAATTTTCAAATAATATGATGCAAATCGACTTGTAAACGTATTCCCTCCTGGTACGGAATTATAAATAGGTATGTATATATCCTCAGTACTTGAAAATAGTATCTATAATAAATAGAGCTAAAATATATTTTTTAATTTATACTGGACTAAACAAAGTTTTATGTCTATTCTATCAGATATTATGAAACGCGAGTGCTATTGTCATTTGAATATATAACATTTAATATTAAATTTTCTCCCAACGTTCCCAATACTTATGCAGTATCTATCCTCGAAAGAAAAAGTAAAAGAGTTATATCAAAAATTATTTTTACTCTATGGTCTATGAGTAATTTAGTCAAATTTCAAACTAAGATTAAATACAAAAAGCGATTTGGTAAAACATTAGCCAACCTAATGACTAATTTTTATTTATAATGACAGATCCTGAACCTTGATTCCAATCACTAACGGTCGTAAATAAATATTAACACTTCGATGATGAAGCGATTTTGTCTAATAAATATTATTGGCTAAATATTGACTTCTCCAAAGAGTGACGCGATCATTTATTTTGTCTATGTTTTGTACTATGTCAGGAAACCAGTAACTAATACTAAGGTAATATTGAAAATTTTTTTTGTTGTAAAAATGTATGTAATGTAATCTATTTATAACTGCAGCATCCTTAACACTGTACTGTAGCGTTAAATCTCATCTGATGTTAAGTGACAATGCGGTTGAATATATGTTTACATGCTAAACATAGAAAGTGCAGCTGTCGGAATATTGAAATAGGTGTTTGTTATAAGACAGCCAACTCGAGTATTATTTTTTATTTTAGAATCTGCGGGTAAGTACAGTTCAATCTAAAAGCAATGGTGACCAGCGACGGATCAAAAATCCATTACCATTCGCCGCTGTCATATCGGCCTGTATTATTAGAAACTGGATATGCAACGGTTGATCCCATAAAGCGACATGCATCATGCATAAGCGAATCACTATGAAGGGGTTTTCAGCATAAACGAAACAAGTATTAAACCATGCTTTAATACCTTTTAATTTTTACCTTAAAAAAACCAATAATTTTTTTTATGGACTTTATAAAAATTTACCCTTACAGTTTGTTTGAGGTTGGTGGCATTTAAGAAATCCACATATCAAATTAAAATCCTCAATATTATTAAAAACATTACTTAATGCTGGCCGATCTCAAAAAAATTGTAGCCCTCTTATTTGTTTCGTATCTATTTTTGATATAGTTATATTATTTAATTTCATGCATATGTATAAAAAAATGAAGTCGATTGTTTTAAGACACCTGGAGGTTGTATCAATAATCCAGGCCGTATCACTTACACTTATTAGTCCATATCTTAAAACTAGTGAACAATTTTGATGAAATTTGAACTGTTCCCTTAGTTGCAGTAAATGTAAGCCAAGAGAAAAAAGTAATCACAATATGTTTAATAGTTTCGAAGAAAAGCGTGGACAAACAACATACATACAGCTATAAAATTTTGTAGCAACAAACGACAGCTACTCTCCCGCTAGCCCGGACCCCGAACCGGAGTCCAACGAAATGGACACGGCAATACGCACAGACAACGAGGGCTTCACCCTCGTACAAAAAAACAAGCCCGCCAAACGGGCCTCGCGTTCGCGCCCAGAGTCTCCGGAGACTCAGTCGAGACCCCAAAAAGCGCAGCGAACCGGGCTGGATAGCCACGCCCCCCGCTCCGCAGCGCCCTCAGCGCCTGCCGGTACCTTTGCCGGCAGAAAGGCGCGTCGCCCGCCCCCCGTCACGGTCCAGAACAAATCGGTCTGGACTAAACTCTCAGAGAAACTGAGAGAACTCCGCATCCACTACACCCAGGCCAGTAACACGGCCAACGGTATCCGCGTCCAAGTTTCCACCTCGGACGAACACCGTCAATTTACCAGGTTGCTCCGAGACAGCAACCTAGAATATTTCACGTACTCCCTGGAGGAAGAACGTCAACTCCGGGTTGTAATCCGCCGCATCCCGGTGGCAATCACACCCGAGGAGGTCAAAACTGACCTCTTAGCCAAGGCCTTCCCTGTCCGCGAAGTGCACAGAATGCACGGCGGACAATCAAAAAACAGACCTCTCGACATGGTCTTAGTCATCTTGGAACTGACCCCCGAGGGCAGAGCCATTTTTAACGTTAGGAAAGTGTGTGAGCTCTCCGGAATAGCCGTAGAGCCCCCACACAAGAACCGCAGTCCTCCGCAGTGTCACAACTGCCAGCTGTACGGTCATTCGGCACGCAACTGCCATCTCCGTCCCAGGTGCGTTAAGTGCCTCGGGGACCACGCGACGAGCGAGTGCTCGCGCACTCGTGAGTCGGCTACCCCTCCGAGCTGCGTGCTATGCGGCAACGAAGGTCACCCCGCGAACTATCGCGGCTGTCCCCGTGCCCCGCGCCCCACGCGCCCTACGCGACCCATGCGCCCTACGCGACACACCCCTCCTCAGAGGACACGTCCCGCCGTAGGACAGCCAAAGCCTCTGATCACGCCAGAGGCTTTCCCCAGCCTCCCGGGCGCCTCCCGCGCCCCGGTGGCAGCTGCCCCCGCGCCCCGCGCACCCCTTCCGGCCATGCGAGCCCCTCAAGCAGCATGGGTCTCCACTCCCCGCCCTCAGCCTCCTAAGGCTCAGGCCCCCCCGCCCGTTAACACGCGCCGCGGCGTTGACTACATGGTCATGCTCTTCCGCGAGCATGACCCTCAGGAAGTACTGGCATACGAACAGTGCGTCGCTGAGTACGGCCCCGGCGAATCCATCAGGCGTTTCCCCCTGATGACAGCGACGCTAATGCGCCTGGCCCGTGCCGGGAAATAGATATCGGTTATCAATGGCACGCATTAAGCCTAGAAGCCTCAACATATCTTTTTTTAACGCGCGAAACCTCTTTCCACAACGGGACTTAGTATCCACCTTTCTTAGGGAACGGGAGATAGACGTGTTTCTAGTACAAGAAACACTTCCAAAACCCAGTAGGCGCGACCCTAAGATAGCAAATTACAATATAGTCAGAAATGACCGTGCCACCCTAGGAGGCGGCACGCTCATCTACTACAAGCGTTCCCTCTATTGCATGCCAATAGACCCTCCCGCACTTACCAATATGGAAGTGTCCGTCTGTAGAATAGGCATGACTGGCCATCCGTCAATCACGCTTGTCTCTGCATATCTCTCCCCGAATAAAAGACTCCTTCAGTCCGATCTGGAGGCGCTTTTTTCACTCGATCAATCAGTCATAATAGCAGGCGACCTCAATAGCGGTCACACCCTTTTCAACAACCCGCGCAACACCCGTAACGGGGTTATACTAGAACTACTATGCGACGTGCTCGGCTTTGACGTCATAGCACCGCTAGAGCCCACGCACTTTCAAGACAACTGTCAACCGACAGTACTTGACATAGCCCTCCTCAAAGGTGTCTCACTTCGGTTACGACTTATAGAAGTCGTACACGAACTAGACTCCGACCACCGCCCGGCTATCTCACAACTCGGGCAACCGTTCGACCCCAGTCCGCCAAAAGTCAAAATAGTTGACTACGCGATCTTAAATCGCTACTTATCCGATAACGCGACCCCGTCCAGCCTAGCTAGGATCCCCGACGTATTGGAGTCAACTGCAGACGCCGATTTAGCCATCGATTCCCTGGTCGACTACCTCCAAACCGGTGTAAGGGAGGCCTCGAGAGAGGTGCAAGCGGCAAACGAACGCCGTTTTATACTCCCCCCGGCTTACGAGCGTTAATCACGGAAAAGAACGCCGCGACACGTGCACATGACTCTTATCCGACGAGGGATAACACCCGTAGGTTACGACAACTTCAGAGAGAGGTTAGAACTCGCATCGGAGAGTACAGAGGTCACCGGTGGGATAACCTCTTAGAGGGTCTCAAGCCGTCCCATCTGGCTTACTGGAACCTCGCCCGCTCTCTGAAGTTAGAAGCTTCCGCCCAGATGCCGCCCCTCGAAAGGGGCCCCGATCTCCCACTCGCGTTCGATAGCGACGATAAGGCAGAATGCCTTGCCGCAAGCTTGGAGAGCCAGTGCTCCCCAAACTGCGACAACGTAGACACTGCCCACATCGAAACTATCGAGACCGCCGTTCAGGAACTCACGTTGATTCCCCCCGCGGAAACGTTAACCCCGGTCACGCCAGATGAGGTCTGTTCTATCATTAAAGGCCTTAAGCCTAGGAAATCTCCCGGTCCTGATGGTATCAGGAATGAAGTACTCAAACTTCTTCCTGATCACCTCATAGCTCTTTTGGTCTGCATCTTCAATGCAGCCATAGCCCACTGCTATTTTCCAGCCGTCTGGAAAAAAGCTATAGTTATAGGTATTCGCAAGCCCGGCAAAAAAGCTTCGCTTCCCGATAGCTATCGCCCGATCAGTCTCCTAAACACCCTAGGGAAACTCTATGAGCGGATCCTTCTGAACCGTCTCAAGGTCGTTATAGACGACAAGAATTTATACCCGCCCGAACAATTCGGTTTTCGCGCCCGTCACTCGTGTACACATCAAGTGCACCGCCTCACGGAGCACATCACGAGTAACTTCGCCAAGAGCAATATCGCTCCCGCCCGCACGCTTGCGGTCTTTTTCGACGTAGCCAAGGCCTTCGATAAGGTCTGGCACGCCGGACTGGTCCACAAGCTTCACCATTTAGAAGTCCCGGATAGGTTAGTACATTTAGTCCGCGATTACCTAAGCGACCGCACCTTCCACTACCGAGTGGAAGGAGTACTCTCCACCGCACGTCCCATTCGTTCAGGCGTCCCGCAAGGCTCCATTCTGGCACCTTGCTTATTCAATTTGTACGTCAGCGACCTCCCGAAACCCCCCGAGGTCGAGGTAGGGCTCTACGCTGATGACACAGTCATATACGCGTCAAATAGGAACAGATCTTTTCTCGCTCACAAAATACAACGCGCCGTAACCACTCTCGGAGAGTGGTTTTGAACGTGGCGTATAGCTATTAATCCGGTTAAGAGCGCCGCGATTATGTTCGAACCGACCACATGCAGATTACCACGCACGGTAGGACCTCTAACATTATTCGGTAGAAATATCCCTTGGGCCACCAAGACAAAATATCTGGGTGTCATCCTTGACTCGAAGCTTAACTTCAACCCACACGTCACTAGAGTCCGGAATAGGGCCATTTGGGTCCTTTCCCGTTTACGACCCTTGCTCAGTTCGGTAAGCAAAATGTCCATAAGACATAAGCTTACACTGTACAAGATGTGCGTCCGTCCGATCTTGACATATAGTTGCGCCGCGTTCGCACATATGTCCAAACACAACTTTGCCCGCTTGCAAAGAGTACAAAATCGATTCCTCCGTCGCCTGCTTGACCCTCCAGCCTTCGTTAGGAACATGGACCTACACAGGGACATGAGGCTTCCCTCGTTAGAAGCCTATGTGAAGTATCTGGCTAGGAGATACTTCGATAGCGCTTCGAACCATCCAAACCCGCTTGTAAAGTCCTTTGTGAACTACACGCCTAACCACGCGATACCCGTTGTCCAACGTTACAAACGCCGTCCGCGAAATCTCTTTGTCGATCCCGACGACGACATAGAGAAAGCTAACAACTTCTACGCGTCCGCTCCCGCAACATATGCGTGCTCGCGCCCACGCCCGCGAAACCACCGTTCCCTCCGCAGGGGACGAACGGTTAACTTCGCGCCCGCACACCCGCCACGACCACCCTCCTCTGCGGCAACTCAAGCCTAGGTCCGATCCATCGGCATGGAGCCCTTGAGCCAAGCAGCAGCTCGCGCGATACAAGTGACTGTACAATCACTAGCTTTCACAGCCATACATGACACTGCATTATACACACATGCACAACACACATAGGTACATAGGTTCTGTAAGGGACCTTTTTTTTCTTTTTTTTTGCCTAGTTAGAATAGACAAAAATTTCAGACCTCTAAATACACATACACATGTTCCTTCCCTCCTCCCAGGGGGCAGAAACATGTATATATGTATAGTTAGTTTAGATCGAATTACGGATAGGGAATTAGTCAGATCGCGACTTAATTGCATACGCGCAACAGTCCGAGCCGAGGTTCGGCCACTTTGGCACCCTCGGATGTTGTTGCTTAGCTTTCGTGGCTGAGTGCCCTAAGCGCTCGCCCCCAAGCCCGGTAAAGCTGTAAAAGCCGTAAAGGCTTGAGGGCCCCTCAGGCTAACAGTGTAGTCAGTTCGAAAAAAAAAAAAAAAAAACTATAAAATTTTGTATATTTGTTTGGAAGCCCTAATAGATTATCATATGTGAATATATTGCAGTTCCAATAATATTACATACATACGTGTCGAAATGATAACCTCCTTTTTTGGAGTCGGTTAATAAGGATTATACTTCATTTGTTGGTAAATAAAGTTCCGACCAAAACACCAGGGATCGCCAAGATGAGGTTTTTTGTTGTCATACTGGCTTACAAGGCAACCATGACGGAACCCACTAGATGGGTTATGACTATACTATGAACCGATCACAATCACGATAACGATCGAAATTTTGTGACGTACATTCTATAGAATACCTAGAAAATGTTATAAATGACGTGCATACCTCAATACAACAGTTCGTACAAATCTGGTCGTTACACAGCTAGACCAATTCGACGACGAATATAGTCATGACTATCATATATGTTACAAAATAACGACGATGCTCGGTTAGGTTAGGTTGGACTTGCGAACAAGTACTAGCGAGCCGGCCACGGGAGCGGTCGGGGAGCGCTACGGTCTCAATAAATAGGTATAAAATATTATAAATGACATGCATACCTCAGTACAATAGTTCGTACAAGTCGGGTCGTCACACCGCTAGCCTAAGTCGTGTCGGGATTCTACAATTATTACCTATAAAATATATACTTATTGATCTACCAAATTTAAAGTTTCTCAGTCACCTAGAAGTGGTCTAGGTTTTTCATGAGTGAGTATTAAAAAGCTACTTTTCAATCCCTAATAACTCAAGAATTATAATAAATTTATTCGTGAAATTTGGGATTGTAGGTGTTCAAGAGAGGCTTATTAAACGTACAAAATGTAGGTCGAATAGTTTTTGACTTATGGAGAGGGCGAAAGTAGCTCGAAATGGTTCGTGTAAATATACTTTTTTATTTATTATAGTCACTGGATACAAGTCTATTCTTTAAGCAAAGTCTTCGTAGTCTTTTCTAATCTTCAAAATGAGTTCAAAGATGATGGTGACTTCTCAGAACAATCTATAAGGGACTTTTTGTGGCAACTCAAAATGCATGTTTCCAGTTTATATTTTTAATCCACATTTACAATAACCAAACTGTATCACGCAAAACGCCAGTACACATCATATTACGCAATATAGGGTCAAAAACCTAAGTTCATGAATTAAAATAACAACCACAATATGGCAGTTCAAGATCCCGCCAAAAACTCTGTAAATATACATACTGATTGGTATCGCCTGTTCCGAACTTGGCTGACACACTGTTGTGTATCTAGATTGTGTATGTCACGTTTTGCATTACGTTTGCAAGAGATTGTCAAGAGCATTCATAATATATATTAAAAGTCGCTGTATAATAATAACCTTACAAGCTCGCTAAAGAATAATAAAATTCAAAAATTAAAAAAGTAAAATACCTTTTTTCGTAGAAAAATAACAAACCTTTAAATCTATGTAAAACGAATGCGATATTAGGAACGAGGCCATATATCACCCTCTGATGCTTGTTGACGTGTTTTAGTGTTGCCACTCTAATTAACTGCATTCCCCAATTAATGTTTTTAGGCCGTAACCTACTTATCGCGATCTTCATTAAAAGCCTCGACAACAGTTTTCACGACATTATAATTAAGGGAAATGGTGTGCACATTATTACTCTTTTTTGATGTACCGATACAAACTTTTTTATACTATTTGCATGTATAGAAGAACAGTATAATTTAAGAACAACCACAAAAGCTGAAATATCCCACTGCTGAGCAAACACTTCTTTCTGAAGGAAACCATGTTTGATGCACGACGTATTGGCGATTTAACGCCAATAAGTTTAGAGTTTTAATATTTTTATCTGTTACATTTTATATACTACCAAAATATTTGCTCAAGCGTTCAAATTTATTTAGAACTTTTTAATTCCCAATCAACCAATGGTCATACCAGTTAGCAATTATCACAGTGTAAGCCATTAATCACATCATGTCACTTTGGTGACTACTTCACTACGGGGATTTTGAAATAGAAATGAATATGAGCGCTCTGCCACCCCAATTCACTTTTTAGTATAATTGGGTTTTAAAAAAGACTATTTTTTTTGTATTTTAAAGTTTTATCATAATTATATTAATAGTCAATTGAAAAAACTCTTCACATATTTTTTTTATTAATTATAAACATTTGAAAATTGATAATATTTTAAAAAAAATCACGTGAATACGAACGCGCCACGACTAATCGCCAGGTTTGTGACGTCATAATGTTAAAGGAATTTCATCGACCAAGAGTCAAAACACTGTATCACTGTATAAGTAGAAATTAACATTGTGACGTCACACGAGCTCGGGTTTGTTCTGGTTTTAGGTACTGGATTGAAAAATTTATTATGATTATTTATTAAACTTACATAATATGATCTTTCCATTTTTGTTTTCAAAATCCCTATTAATTAAAGAGCTTAATACTTTATGATTACTGTACAAATTATAAAACTCAACGTATCTCTGTCTCTCTTTTCGTTTATGTTCCGTTCACGCGAAAACCGCTTATCCAATTTACATGCTTTTGTATTTTAATTCATAGCTATATTATCTGGCCAGGTTATAGGATATATTTTGTAAGATAAAGTAACATACGAAATAAGCAGCGACGAAAATATTGAATAAATTCGGAAAAATATACATTTGGGGCGCTTACATGGCTTATGCAGAATATAAACTACGAGATTTATCAAATTAATGTACTACATAATTTTAGATATTAAAAAGATCTACAAAAAAGTCAACGATAGCATATATCTATCCTCTAAGGATTACCCACAATAAGCATTTTTGTCTTACGTCTTTTAAACGGGCGCAGCACAATTCGCGCGTGCGTTCGACCGACGGCATTATGTAGTCCAAGCGGGCGGGCACAGCTAGTAAATATGACACTATAAAAAAAATATGACACTTTTACACACAACATTTGACATTAAATTAGTTAGGTAATGCTACCCCTTTTATGATTGATCTCATTAATAGAGCCAGCCACCTTTATCATCTAGCGATCAAAATTTTAAAAGAATACCACTTAAATCGTAATTCATTTCCATAATAGCGTACAGTCATTAATTCATTGTGGTAAATTGATTGTAAATTAATCTCTTGCATTCGCAACAAAATCGTACATTACTTACCAAAGTATAGTAGACGTGCTAAATTAGTAGATATATTCCTTCGTTATCTGTATGTAGACACTCTATAAAACACATTACTGTAGTGTACACAGTGTAGATTACGAACTAAAACTATGGAAAACAATATTTAGTATAGCTGCAATAATTTTTGTGTACCTATATTTTTTGTTAATTTTACTTTATACTAGCTGTGCCGCGGCTTCACTCGCGTGGACTACAGAATGCTGTTCGTATTGCGGTGACCGTCGCCAGCGGTTAAAAACGCTTATTGAAGTGAAACTTCTTATGCGACTTCCAACACGTTAAACGTTCAACGTTTAACGCACATTATCGGTCTCTACTCTTTGTGTGAGCCAGAGCGAGAGAGTAGATAATATATTATCGGTCTCTCCTCTTTATGTGAGCCAGAGCGAGAGAGCAAATGTCGGTATGTATGTATATTGCACACTGTTTAAATAAAATATAAAATATCTTTTAAAATGAAGTTTCACTTCAATCGTGTGTGATTCGCACACACACCTTTTTATTTGACTACGTACCTATAATTTCATCAGATTCAGATTTTATTTTATTTGTGCGAAACCCTAATTCTTTTTCTAAAATAAAAGTAGCCTAAGTTCCGTCTTTTGAGAAGGCACAATTCGCGCATGCTCTCGACCGACGGTATTCTGTAGTTACCGGAAGCGGTTAAAATAAGTATCTTAGTACGGTTAATATAAGTAAATTAGTTTAAATATTTATTACACTTTTAATTATGACGTGTTGTTGCAACAAATCCGGAATTGCAACGTTATTGTCTGTTTTCGTTAAAATATTGTGATAAGTTTTTTTGGTAAAAATAGTAGGGTGTTAGAGTAAGTAATTTTAAAAAGAGAAGGCAAAGATTGGTAGTATTTAGATCTAAAAGAGAAGGGAAGTTTTTGTTTTGCCTAAAGTAGAGTATAGTAAAAAAGAAGGGAAGCTTTCGAATAAATTTAAGAATTTTTAGACTTAAGTTATCTTTTAAATTTGTTAAATATTATAGCATGGGGTATTGTGGGAGATTTCATCATGGCCGGAAGGGCACCGTGTAATTTTTTTATTAGAAGACACAAGGTCTCTGATTAAGGTATCGTACGGAACTTTAAAAAAAAAAAGTACCTATAAATATGAAGATGTGTACATAAAATTCATAAGTACACTAATAAATCATAAAATATAACTTGGGACCCTTATTAGGTGACAGCGTGTCGTGTTCGTCACATAAAACCGTGATCGAGTGTAATGTGACGTTTGAATCCCAAATTGGCAGTTTCCAACTCTATAAATATGTCAAGATCGAATGTGAATGTACGGATTTTTATGTAAATTAATACATCTCAAATTGCTTCAAAGAAATTTTAGAAACCTTAGACGATCCGTAATTTGGAACAGAGATTTTAATCATTGAAATTTATTCCCTAGTTGGATAATTCAGGTTTGACACCTCACTAACTATATATATATATATATATATATATATATATATATATATATATATATATATATATATATATATATATATATATATATATATACAATATATAACTATACATATAATTTCTCAAAAGTGTTTTTTTCCGGCAATGCTTAGTTCCTTTAATTATTCATAGATACAACTTATGTACCCCGCTATTGAAGAAACATATACAAATAGTTAATTAAATAGATTGATTAAAATATTCCTGTTAAATTGTATTCTTATCTCTACATACTATTTCTCAAAGGTGTTGATTAAAGGTATTCCTAATGAATAAATATATTCAACTAACAAGTAGGAAGCGACATCTATTAACTATCTGTTTAACTAACGTGGTAGCTGTTAGACTCTTATATTCTATAATATGTTAAATATTCGCATTGGCTACTTAAATTTATTTTCAATCGGACATAATACAAGTAACTGGGTGCCTGTAGGCACTACAACAAGAAATGTTTTATGCCCTCTGATGTAGTAACATAACAATATCTCTTCTCTCTTATCTATACTTACTTTTTCTTTTATGAAGGCTGAGTATTCGTTCCATTATAATATCAATATTTAATGCAGGTCTAGAACTTGCCTTACTATTTAATTATTCGACGTTGAAAGGTCTGGTTACATGGGCCGTGGTCACGAGCGGACTAATGTGTTGCGATGTCTTCGTTAACGAGGGCAGTTTTTTTGTGAATACCCCTATCTGCCTATTGTCACTAGAGACGTTCCTGTGTGTACCGGAATACAGAATAAGAATGTAGTGTACATTCATTCAAGTGCCCGATGCGAAATCCATCGATCGCATCCGAGTAAATTTTCTTATCACCTTTTCCATTCCGAAGATAGTTTTAATCTGGCATCCTGAGTCAGTTTTTTGTACTTTTTAACTTCATCTGCCCCAGAATAGTAGAAGCAATCTGTGGAGCGGAGTTTTGGCTGACTTTAGAACCCTCTTCAAGTAGGTGTTCAGCTATATAGTTTATTTATGTTTATGTCCATTTTTGACTGTAACTATGTATACTTTATAACCCTTTCTTAAAATTAAATATATATTATAACTAGCTGTGCCCGCGCCTCCGCTCGCGTGGACTACAGAATGCCGTGGGTCGAGCAGACGCGCTAAGCTCCCAGCCATGGCGATCGTTATTTTTTTAAACAAATATGCTTATTATAGACGATCCTTAGAAGATAGACATATGCTATCGCTTAATTTTTTGTTGAGCCTTTTTAAGATCTACAATTACGTAGCACATTTTTTTGATATATATCTTATGGTTTCTCAGCGTAAGTCCCAAAAGAGTATTTTTTCCGAATTGATTCACCATTGCCGTCACTGCTTATTTCTTATGTTACTTTATCTAGCAAAATATATCCTATAACCTGGCCACATAATATAGCTATGAATATAAAATAGAGCCATGTAAATCTGACAAGCGGGCTTCGCGTGAAAAGCACATAAATGGACAGACCGACAGAGAGACGTTGAGTTTTATAATATGTATAGACATAGTTTAAAAAGTGTTATTTCCATCGATTTTTTTATTTCTAAATCAAACTGCTAAAGTAACAGAAGTAGGCTTTAAATTCTTGTATCATATTTCGTCTCTTATTTTTAAAGTACGTCGTTTAAGGTAATGCTACTCAAAAATTAAAAATAATAGTCTCATCACAGAAGCATTAACAAATGAAAAATTCAGTGCTGTACAAACTTTCTAGGTATTTCAAAGTTTAAATTATCATCGATTAGGTTGTTAACTTCAGAACGTTCATATCTCGTAGCTAAATTATCCGCAACTTTGAACATGTAGCAAAATTACATATATGCGAGCCTACGAGCACTAAACTCTTGAACAATCTTGTGAACGAACAGCCACTGTTGTAACCTATAAATTATTTAGGCAAGGTAGTTTAAGTTTTAGCGGGTTTACACATCTATAAATAATCCTCGCCTTGGTGCTTACGTGCTAACTGAAACAATTTATACGCCAAAGTTTGACTTTGTGTCGCTTAAGTAGGCCGGTTAGTAGACCGGTAGGAGTCATATTGGCTTGTGTTTAGTCTTTCCATTTTATATGCTTTTTTTAAGATTACATTGATTGTATAATTCAGAATATTGTAATAGAAACTACAGTAAACATTTTGAGAGCTGCTTAGCACAATATAAAATTCAGTGTTTTTGTGAAGTGAAAACTGCTTTAGCACCGTTGTGATTTGAAACTAGATGAAACGTAAAAGTGACAGTAAAGAGAGACAACCATATACATCTACAGGATTTAGCCTGCGGGAGAATGAGATAGAATACATTTACATTATGCACGGTTAATGCAAGTCCTGATTTTCATGGTTGTGATCGCCGTCGGATTGGCCTAGTGGTTTGAGACGACCAGACTTCATACGCAGTACGCACGAGTGATTGATAGTTCGAATCCCGCTGATGTAGGATAATAAAAAATATTATTTAAAGACCTTTATTTTTTTCTGAGGTTTTCACTTCTAACATGTGTGAACTGCACACATATTTTTTTTTTTATTTCTTGTGTTATTAATTATAAATTTACTCATACTAATATCCGATGACTGACAATGACTTTGCTGGGTGGTAAGATACGACAGTCGTGACCAACTGGATCGCGACCACCATATACGAAGTGTAATTAATAACTGACAAAGTGTCACGCGAGTTGCGATGTCAGAGATCTATACCCAAATGAGTCGCAACCACCATGCCCATGATGATAAAGCCGTCACAATAACTCTCGTTTGGTTCATTGCGTTTAGAGATCAGCTAGTGCAAATCCAATTTCGAGTCGAGCACAGGCTTTCGGGTCGGAATGACAGCGGCAGACATCGATGTATAAAGATCTCTCCGTGATCGCCATTGGCTTTGGATTGCACTGTGCTTCACCACTATAAAAAAGTGATAACTGACCGACTGTTAGCAAAGTTGAAAAAAAAAAGACTAGCTAGGCCGGCTGTCAAGTACTGCTTTCGGTACACTCCCGAAAATGCTCGATGACATATTTCAAATACAACCCAGTCGTGTTCCCAAAAATATCTTAGCACCTTAATGAAACTCATTACATTTTTTTTTATTCACCAAAAGCTCAAGTTCCAGCTCCTTTGATGAAAAGTACAACCACAATTTCACTAAGTCATGACGGCTTTAAATTTTACAAAATTGTGCATTTAACTTTTTTCGAATCGTAGATATCATACCGAGATAATATTCAGCTTAAAAAGTTGAATCATCCCGGAAACATGATATTTTCAATAGTTCGAGTGCGTTAATATTGGCCAAATTAAACTGATGATGCATTCGAATGCAACAGCACGATGAAGCGGCTGAAATCAGAGCGGGATATTCATTACGCGATATTTTCTCCCCCAAGAGAAAATCGCAATGAAGCGTATATAGAGGGAAAAACGGGGAACTTCGTTTCACAAACAAAGCGCTCTCCTGAAAGAGGCCTGTGAAAAAACATTTTCATTGTGTCTGCGAGTCGCTCGATTTTTAATCTACCCCCGCGTCCCTCTGTAAGTTTATTGTGAGCTTTGCGAATCAGTTGACGGCTGTGACTGAATATAACGTTTGTGACTGCATCTGAACGTCGCCGCCACGTACCTCCTTTATTTCAAGTATAATATGCAGATTGAAATTAAAAAATATAAAGAACATATATATTTCATAGTACTTATATGAAAGAAATCATCTACATTAATTTCGGAACTGATTTAGTACATCTCGTCAATAAAAGGTATTCCGATTACCTATTCGATATTAAAATCAATTTTTAGTTTCCAATATTAGTAGTAAAACAACAAAACTTCAATGGATTTAGTTTCATATTGAATTTGATGGTAATGAAAAAGCTGATTTATTGACTAACCAAGCTGCAAATGACGGTATTCCGATACAGATCACCTCTGTTTATAGTGAATACTTGTCTGACTTGAAATCCAATTGTAAAGATATGTAGAAGGTGTATTTTGATAAGATATTGCAAGAAAAAGAAATCTGGTATAAAATTATACAATCACAACCTCATTTTTATTTGTCATAGATCGATCAAACAATATAAATTAGATCCGACTTAATAGTAGGTCTCCGACTGTGCTCAGAACACATTCCATCAAATAAGTCTTTAGATTTAATAAGAAAAAGAGCATCGCTTAACTGCACGGTATGTGGCGTGGTGGACGATGGACATCACATTTAGACGGAATGTGTTAAATATGAAAATACTAGGAATATAGTCAACATAACGCGATCCATGGAGGTAGGTAATATTTGTAATTCGATGCTGTCACACCCTCTGTCTCAGAGTGTGAAAGTATTATATAGAATAGTAAAATTAGCTTTGTGTTTCGAATTTAGTCAAAAATTACAGTATATTTGTGATGTTTTGGCGGGGTGTCATAGTCACAAGGCAACAAAGCCCGTTTTCAAATATATAAAAAAATCTCATTGTCTGTAAACATATCATCTTAGGCGAATAAATTTTACTAACAACTAGGTCACTTAGAAAACTAACTATATCCGGATAATATTTTATGAAACTTCAATTCAATTCAATTAATTTTGGGGTTTTTATTCCGAAAGGACATATCAGCCCTACTTATATCCTAAAAGCTAATTATTAAAAATTATACATAGAAAAAAGATATGATAGAAGCAATACAAAAAATAAATAAAAAAAGAAAGCTACCAAAAACTATTCGAAAGCGAAGTAATTGACATAATATCAGCAACATAAAAGCAGGCTTTAAAACATTTTAAATGGTTTAAAATATTACCTTTCCTAAAATTCTATCTTAACCTGAATCGCTTGTTTTTATTATTACGCTTACAAAATTTTAAACAACAGATAAATGAAGTATTTGTATTTCCTGAAGTATTTCTTACACTCGATGAAATTGTTATCGCTACCACTATAATCAGACCTATAAGATTCTCAAGAGTTCCTTTTAGAACATTACAGTTTTAAAGGAAGTAAACGTAAATGGTGTCTAACGTTAACTGGACGTTTATGTACGTGTAAAAGGGATCGACTTGATGCCCTAGTGATGTTTGATTCATTGCTTTAAAGACAACGATGTGATGTAAACTCGCCTTCCGGGTAGACATGCATTGAAGACGGGTGTTTGTTATTATTTTGAACAGTGACACAAACATGGGTAACATTTTTATATGACTTATAATAATACCATATTCTATGATAATATTAGCGATGCGTTTATTATTTTCGTCTCGTATTATAATTATTTTATTAATTTTTTTTTAATAGTAAAATTTTTACTATGTAGAATATGTAATAATCCAAGTAGATGCAGCAAGCCCAAATCACTGTCTTTAAATTGCTTATTTATTATTGTTTTACGACTCTGCGAACTTGTTACCAGCCTGAACGCAATTGAAGACAAACTGAAATTCAATCACGTTGTACGCACAAACATCAACCGTTTAGAGTGTCACACAAGAAAGAGAATAAACCTTGTTTCATCTGAAAGACTACATCTTTCTTAAACCTTTTCTGAAAATCAAGATTTTTTAATATATTAACATTTTTATCTAGAACACTGTCAAGACTGTAGCTCGGTTACCAACTTCAAGATGAAAATCTGTCTATGATAATATATATAAACTCTTTATGATTTTTTTGTTGGCTGTATTTGAAAACCGATTCTTATTCTAGACTTTATATCTATTACTTATAGATTATAATGGCATAAAGTATAGCAGCAACTGACGATATTATAACAATATCAATTTCAATAAGAGTATTATGCCATTAAGGAATGATTGTGTAATTTATTTTGCATTGTAACACAATATAATCACTTTGCACCAATTAATTTAAACATATAATTACTCGTGGCATATCTTTATTTACACAAAATGCTATGAACTTCCATATACGATCGATGAGCCTGTTCAAAAGTATGTAATGATAATTTACTAAATTCAATTTACAACTTCATGAATAAATATCATTAAATATAAACATTATGGAAATTATACTATTAATTTAGTTATCTGAAAGGCAATAATCTTTCTGCTAAACATAGAATCTTCTTTAATAAATCAGATAACATTTCTATATAAACTTGGTACCTTTCGATATTTTTAGAAATTTAATCATTTCGATTATGATTATAATTTTATTCCTTTTTATTCTGCTTTATATTCGTCAACTTTCTAGTGTTATTTTAACTTGTGTTTTGAGTTTGTTCAAATTCTGTACAAGGAATCGGAACTAAATTCAAATGAATTGGAATAAATTAGATTGAAAGAATTGTTACAAATATGAGTAAAAAAAAATAACGAGACGAATATAATTATTTTGTTATAAAAGCGTGCGAAGCCGCGGAGCATCGCTAGATATTTATACAGCTTTCTAAAATCGTATAGGTATGTGTATAACCTATTTTATGCATCCTAAATGATTATAATTATTTTAACACAATAAGCGTTTTAGGATAACAATTCAAGTTTCCGCAATAAAATGGTCCTTTTCTCAGTAAGAAGATAGTTATGAATAAAACATAGCAATGTTGTAGGGACGAACAGCTATCTGTCTTGCGTTGTGAGATGCCATCCATCCTTTTCACTATCCATGCTACCTTATCCATGCTTGACGGTCCCTTGACGCACATTTAAAGCTGCTTATATTTGAATGCTGTGAATAATAGTACAATAACATTGTTTAGTCGTAATATTTTTGAGAATTCCCAAAGGTCCCGTTAGTACATATTCAATTCATATTTTGATGATTTTTTTTTCAGTATAGTTTTCAAGTACTACAAGTAAGTAAGTTTACAAATTCCAATAATAATTATGACTAATACTGAATTAAAATGATCTCAAACTGCTGAAATCCCATGAGTATACTGTATTCATAACATACTTATTTTAATTAAAGTTGAAATAAGTGGATAATTTTTTTGTCAATCACCTTATCGGCATTAAATTACCCATACAAATTGTTTACTCGTGAGTTTTCAGTCTCTCCTACACATTAGGCCGCTATCATACAACCGTTTGGTCGAGCGTGCGCGTTCTCCAACGCTTGATCAGCGCTGACGCAGCGCGCACACGGCGTTCGCGTCGCGCGCCTACATAATGCAGCGCTCACGTCGCGTACACACCAAGCCCGGTGAAGCTGTAAAAGCTGCAAAGGCTCCAGGGCCCCTAAGGCTAGCAGTATCGTCAGTTCGAAAAAAAAAAAAGAAAAAAGTCGCGTACACACCGCATGCCTTCTTGTTGCTTCGTTCAGCAGATGCGCGACGCGTACCTCGCGTGCGCGCTGCGTCAGTGCTGATCAAGCATTGGAGGAACGCGCACGCTTGACAAACGCTAGTCTGTTAGCGGCCTTAGAAGAGCGACCAGAGCCGTAATTAGAAGAAAAATATGAAGGTTCAAACTTTATCTTCGAAATACTCTAGTACATTCTCACCATTACGTCATTAGAAAATCTATCAGTCTACAAAAAACCACCTGGAGTCAACGTTTCATTAATTATAGTGTCATTTTGCAATACAAGATCCTAAATTTATTCATTTTTAACCCACGACGCAAACAAAGGGTTGTTATAAGTTAAACATGTGTATCAATCAGCCTGTGGTATAATAACTCTTAAACGAATGAGCCAATTTTGATTTAGTTTTACTTTATCTAAAAGTTTCACAGGTCTGATGGACTCAAAATTTGATATCCTGTTACTTGAATAATATTGCAAGAACATGATATCCTTCATTTGTTGCTGCAGCATCCTCTACAATCTGCAGGATACCTAACTGCTCATAAACTTACAGCAAAGATATCGTGTTTGGGCTCATTGTAATTGTCTCAATGAATAGGTTATTTATATCGGGATTTTTAAAACTTTAATTTTTCATTCTTAATAATATGTCGTTATTCCTAAAATGAAATATTAATGTTGTTTAAGCATTCTATAATCAAATTTAAGCATTGAGTGCGCAGTGGAATCAATATTGTGTAAAACATGTCACGCGGTAAGCTACCGAAACCACATAGCCTTCGCAAATAAAATTAAACTGAAAACTCCGGCCGGACTCAGCACACACCGGAATTGATTCACTCGCGTTAAATTACATTAATATAAATAACTTTAAAAATTGCACGAAATTGTAAAATATTTACTACAGTAACGGAATAAATGAAATTACTGGTATTGGAAATTAATTTATGTCGTTTTAAAGTAATATCGACTTAATTTTCCAACCAGTTCAGCACATGTGGGAACTGAATCATTAATACGAACGATGAACGAGTAAAATATTGTGGATATTTCTAGCCAATTACATGTAGAAGATGGTTATTTACTTCTAACTTGTGGACGGTTGTTAACCTAGACGTATATGACAATAGAGGCTTATTCCGTACATTACATTTCACCAATTCAGGCTCCTCCTGAAGACTTGCGGAAAATATTAGAATTTATTCAAGTCACGAAAGCACTACAATCACTTTTATCCTCGCAAAATGCTTATTATTGTGTTCTGATCAGAAGAGGGTAATAGGCTGAACGTCTTTATACACGCGGTGTTCCAGCATAGACCCCCAGAGGTTAGGTTATCAATGATTATTATAGATTGCATTAACTATTTAACATCAGGTGCGTAACTATTTGCTACTTCTTTTAAATAAAAAACAGTTAATTGTCAATTTAAACTTACAGCAGTTCGTCACCTCAGTGCTTATTTGTTCAATTCAATCATTGCTACATTGCTTATATATACATACTATGACATGTAAAAAAAACTTTAAAATAATGCTTTGTTTTCAAAGTTGAGCAAGAAACATTCTACTGTAAAATGTAACGGATTGATTAAATAAGCCTTGAGGCGGCAAAATGGAGTTGTCGATTTTGAAATTTTTCGATTAGCTTCCATTTCAATCTTAAACTGTTTTTTTTTTGAACGAAGTTCCTTATTGGGCGTTGCGGAGTTGTACCCTAGCCGGCAAAAGACGTCTGTAACGTTAAAAAAAGCGTAAGATTTTTATGTATAGTCTATGTATGATGGCTATACCTACAGTGTCTAATGTATAGTCTAGGTGAAGGCTGTTATTATTAATGCAGTTTGCTATTATTTTATTATATATTTTTATAAATAATTGTAAAGAAAATAAAGGTGGTAAGATAATTTTGTAAAGTAGTTTTTTTTTATCGATAAAAAATCTTAATAAAAATGTATATCCGAATAATTATTTTCTTTATACCTCTAATATAACTTGAAATTAATATTTTATAATAAGGAACTTCGTCCCTATCTGGTGTCCCACGACACCACAGTGTTTTTTTTATCGTTATAGCTTTTGGCGTAGTGGCCACTATCTCACCTGATGTTAAGTCACATGTGGCCCAAGATGATAACACGCTAAACCTAGTGGAAGACTGGCTCTCAAGTCCAGCTTCTGGAACATACCTATTGGTGGGTGTAGGCAGATTTTCAACTTGAGGAAGGTAGCTAACCAGGCGGGCATCAGAAAAATCCCTACCACCATGCTATAGTTTCCTCAAGATGTTTTCCTTCACCGAAAGCTCAAGCTCATTGCAGGGATTCGAATGCACGTCAATCGACTCGAAGTCGTACATGCTACCAATGAGCCATCATTGCTTCAAAACATTGTCAAAACTTTCATTGTTGTAACCAATAAAAAATACTTATAATTTAATTAAACAGTGGTTTAAAAGTTTTTTCGTAGAAATAATGTCGATTAATGATCAATTTCTTTTATAACTTTGGAGATTACAATGAAACCATTTGTGGAACAATTTGTTAACCATTTCTATTCGTAAGTATTGATTAATATTTATTGGAGTACTGAGAGGTAATTCGCACGGGACCGTGTAATTTACGACAGCGGCTTCGGACCCGACAATACCTTATTTACGATTAAATAAAATACGATCATTGAAGAAATTGTATAATAGAAAATAGCTTTTATTTTGTTTCTAGACTGACTTTTCATGTATTAATGAGAGTATTTTGCGTATTATTTCATGGGGTCTACTGCAAATTTGGGCACAACGTCGCTTGAAATGAACATCGTCGTCAATTTCATGCCGGCCTCGTTTGAATGATCCAATATCAAAGGAAAGTGGCACAAGTTAGCTAAGAGACCATTACACATGTGCACGGTATAGAAAATTTAAAAATTCGCGAGCTTTATCGTTCGTGCCGTGATGGGCGCTACCGTATAGCTGTGGCTCCGTAAAC
Source organism: Saturnia pavonia (assembly GCA_947532125.1). Taxonomy (NCBI): domain Eukaryota; kingdom Metazoa; phylum Arthropoda; class Insecta; order Lepidoptera; family Saturniidae; genus Saturnia; species Saturnia pavonia. The sequence continues at coordinate 12,913,910 of OX383901.1, forward strand.
CAGCCAGTGTGGTTCTGTAATGAAAGGGGGATGATGAGATAAGGTCAAAAAATCTTCAGAGCATTCCCATGATAGAGATAATAAAACACGCTTAACGAGGCACAGTTTCTTCGTTGCTGAAGCGGTTTTAAATTTTTGTGACAACTGTATCATTCACAATGCAGATAGTCCATCGCTGTAACCTGTCCAGGGCATCGAGGATATGTTAGGGAGAACACTCAGAGATACGAATAATATTCCATGCACGGCTGAACTTGAGCCTTTTAAATAAGGTACAACTAGCAGGGCGTGAGAAAGTATTGCACACAGTTCAGGATACCAAATCTCCTGGATGTTGCGGTGAAAACACTTCCTTCAGAGATATACATTCCTAGGATACTAAGGCTGTCAAGCTTTGTGACTGTGACATTCTGAAGAGTTGGGAGTTGTGGGAAATGAGATTTTTACAAGAGAACACTGAAACCTAAGCTTTCTTGTTTTTGAACTTAACCAATTTTTTTGTCCTCCATAAACTGATTGAGGTCAGTGACAAACGGTTTTATTGTTTATAAATTGTATATCTTTAATGTTAATATTACAAGAATTGAATTAGAAAATAATTACCCGAGGATTTAAAGAATTACTTTGTTAAGCAGGAGTAATCATTTAAAAATTATGATAATATGTAAATATAAAACATAATAATGAATTCCTTAAATCTTTAATTTAGAATTAAAATTAAATTATAAAAAAATTATATTGTTTTGGATTGTTTAGAGATAGAGTAAGTACATGTTAATAAAGAACCTAAATACAATTTACAAATTATCATTGATTTCAGTATCTCACAAAGAAAAATATACTCCAGTTTTTACAATAGAAATAAAGTTATAAATTCGTAATAACCGCCATATACGTCAGCAATGAATTCAGATCTCGCGAGAATAGTGCCCCTAATCCTTTATGTTATTGACATGTTAGGAGTTTTACATGGAGTTAGTTCCCTCGATTCTCTTGTGAAGACGTTTCTGTATAAAATAGTGCTATTTTTCTTTCAGAACAATATCATATTGTTTATTTTAGACATATTTTGTTTGTTATATGTGAGTAACATTTCCGTAATATTCCGTAAGATTTTACCTACTCGTATATCGGGTTAATTATACGCGACTAACTTTGTAATGATTTAAAAAATTAGTATCCATTTATTGAAGGAATAAGTCGAGAAAAAATTATGCAAAATTAAAAAAAAAAACATTAAAAATTCATTTATTATACTATAATAAATATATGAAAAAGGCATTTTATTTTTTGTTTAATCTACTTATATAATAGTAATAATGATTTTCGCAGGAATTGCTTAATATTATATATATATTTTTAGATAAATGGAAATGTACTCGTAAAGAGCGAGCCGCGTAACCCAATAGCTCCCTATACATTCATAGAGGTCAAATTAGTTATTCCCAAACTGGACAGTTTGGTCACGAACTAAAGTTTGGACATGCTATAAATCATCTTTTGTGGATACATAAACTTTGATAATTAGGAAATGGTGTCTACAAAATGGAATTAATACCCATTAACAATAGTTTTGCTCGTTATTAGATAATATTATAATTGTTATTTTTAGTTTAAATTACAGTAAGTTTGTATAAATTGACTCTACCTTCTTAAATTTCTTATTATTTAATTACATGCATAGCTTTGTTTCAAAGTTAAAAAACTTACACAAAAGTAACCAAATTTTTTACTATCTTTCAGATTTTACTAGCTTTTATTTAGTTTCACCTGTGTCAGTGTCTGTCTGTGATGAAATCTTGCAAGTTAAATTTGACCCACTTCCTCTTATCCTCCGTAATTGAATATTTATTATTTGTATAATTTTCACTGACAATGGATTTTTATGTTAAGCGTGTCCCAATTCCACACCCAGGATTGGCTCCAGATGAAAGAACTCCTTAACGGCCAACAGCTTGAACAGGAAATTTTGTACACACATTTAATTTAGATTGACCGCTTCAAATTGCATCATAGCTTGGCTGATGCACACAAGGTAGGCTTTCGATGTGGAAACTCCTCAACGATCAGCAGAACAGACAAAAAATTTTGATTGCGCATTTAGTTATGATAGCCGATTATAACGATAAAAGCTTATTTGTAAAAAATAACTTTCAAATTAAAAACTGTTTACATGTCAGTGATTGAGTCAAGGAAATAATCGTAGTTTAGAATTGGGAATTATAAGTTTACCGAATGTAAAAACTGACTGTTAAAATGACGACTGACGTAGACAGTTTTAGTATTTAATGCCCTGTTTCAATCCTGTCACGGAAGATCACTGTCGACGCAGTTGTAAGAAAGGGCCACTAGTAATTGGACCCCAACGCTGTTACCCTTGGAATAAAACACGAGTCCTCGCTGCCATACTGTAACTCTACATTCATATACTTTGTGACGTAGGAATACGTCTCCAATACTTTTGCTGTACCATCATCCTTATACAGAATGACCTTTCAATACACACTTTTATTTAAGAAAATGATATCTGAATACCTTCTTATCATTTTGAAGTTTTTAAAAGAGTATCTGGTTTATACTTCTCTTATCGATCAAACCGTTAAATTCTAACGTATAAATGGAGAAATACCAGCAATTATTCTAAATGAAATATATACAATTGAAATCATACATTTCAAGCAAGAGATCAATTGATAATTCAGCCTAACTAGTATTTAAAAATATCATAAACTCAAGGAGTTCTGGTATCTGTTAATACATATAATAAAACTGAAGTGTCTCTTTGTAATATCAAAATAACAGCTTTTTACTAAAAGCACGCGTGGACTACTAAAACAGTTTTTTTATTTTTTTTTGTGCGGTACCCTAATTATTTCTCTAAAACAAATTTAGCCTAAGTTATTCCTTATAACATCAGCTATCTGCCAGTGAAAGTCCCGTCGAAATCGGTCCATCCGTTTCGGAGATCACCCGGAACAATCATCAAACAGAGAGACATTAATTTAAAATATGGGTTTTTTTCATTGGTACTGTGTATAATTTCATATGCATTTAGTAAAAACCTGTCTATTTTGACACTACTAATAGACACTTCAATTTTATTTTTATGTACCTGTAGATTGAGTCAAACCATAATAAATAATTGGAATGCCTGAAAAAAACATATTTTAAATAACCACAAAAAATATCAAAAAATATCATAGTATATAATATATATCGTAGTAATTTACAAATTGGAATAGCATGTAATCTCGGAATAGCACTATTAGACGATAAAGCACCGTACAGTCACTACATTCCTATGAACCTATGAACCGTTGTCAAAAGAAATTGCCTCGAATCTACAATAGTTACATTACTTCGAGATCTATTAAATCTATTCAGTGAACCAGAAATTATCTACGAAAAATTTATAAATTTCTTTTTAAAATATTTAAATTGAATATTAAACATATTTTAAGGAATCAAATCTTATATTTTACTTGCTGTGCCCGCGGCTCCGCTCGCGTGGATTTCAGAATGCCGTCGGTCGAGCCTAAGCGTAAGTCGTGTTTCCCCCGCTCAAAAGACGGAAGAAAAAAATGCTTATTGTGGGTGTACTTTAGAAGATAGATATATTATAGCTGACTTTTTTGTGGGTCTTTTTAAGATATACAATTATGTTGAACATGAATTTGATATATGTCTTATGGTTTACTCAGCGTAAGGCATTTAAGAGCCCCAAATGCGCCTTTTTTCGGATCTGATTCACCATTTTCATCACTGCTTATCTCTTATGTTACTTTATATTACAGAACATATCCTATAACCTGGTCAGAAACAAAATAAAAAACATGTAAATCGGATAAGTGGTTTCCGAGTGAAAAGAACATCAACGGACAGAGAGACATAAATACGTTGAGTTTTATAATATGTATAGATACCTTATTTATAAGATTATATAAAAATAAACGTTACATATATTTTTTTATCGTTGCACTGCAAATTACGGCACTATACCTAAATTACGCACAGAACAGCCCAAAAACAACGGTGACTGTCGAGAGATAGCCAGTCCATATACACTGACTGATCCCGAAATAGGTAAACCATAAGAGAGTTAAAGTGACTGGTTTATCACAATGTGAATGGTGGTTGCAATCCAGTCTGGTACAGAATTCTACCACCTCGCCTGATTACTGTATACTGTACTGATCTCGCAACGCGATAAGTCTAAACACGCCATTATGTCGGGTTTAACACATGTAATAAAATGTAATGTCTTTGTAATGTCGTAATAACAGTTTTTTTAAACATATGAAAGTATACACGATACGTATAATGAAAAGCCATTTTTTTTGTCTGTCTGTTTGTTTGTTCCGAGTAATCTCCGAAACGGTTAAACCGATTTTGACGGGACTTTCACTGGCAGCTAACTGATGCTATAAGAAATAACTTAGGCTACTTTTATTTTAGAAAAAGAAGTAGGGTTCCGCACAAATAAAATAATAAGCATTTTTTACTGGCGGGCGACGGTTACCACAATACAGACGTGACGGCATTCTGTAGTAAACGCGAGCGAAGCCGCGGGCACAGCTAGTTACTAATAAATACATCTATTTTAGTCCTTAAAATTACAAATACACAAATTATCTTCCCGTTACCGACCGAATAAAGGGCATTTGTTAAACTTCCAGTTTTATTGTTCACGTAAACCCTTTTTGAACAAATATGTTTACGTTTCATTATAACACCTCGAATGCTGAAAACAAACTTGTTTGTTTTCCACTATGTGAAAGCCGTACATTTAAGACATACTTTTCTGTACTCCTAACAAATATTTTTCTTATTGGAGCAGAAAATTCAATCGTATTATAGAAGAATACAATAAACCAAAGCTTTTACTTCTGTGTTTCAGTTCAAACTCATTAAATATATTTAAAAAAAACCTAAATGGTACATATGGAATATTAATGGTTTATGTTTCCATTATAGTTTTTTTTCGATGTTTTATAATATAAACATAATAAAAACTTCACAAAGTATTTATATATATAACCAGTTATATTACGAAAGTTAGAATATTTCATACACACGTCGACTTAAACCAAATATATATCCGATTGGAATCATGTAAGTCCGGTTTTAAAAACTATGAATGTATTAATTTGAAAAATATAGTTGAGATTACACACGAAGGTTGATTTTTTTTGTGGTGTACTCAATCAGAAATGTTTGGTTTTATTCCATTAAAATTCTTTTGCTTTTTATTTCATCAATTTTTTTTTTCGAAGTTTAAGTGTTAAATAATACTCTTTGAAATATCAGCACGTACATATATTATATTTATTGTAGGAGGATTAACGTGAATAGGAAGTTACTGATGATGACAGAGACTTCTTCTCATTCCCAGAGCCAATCCTAGTACCTATAGCAATTGTAGAAAGTTTCCACGGCCGAACTTGCTCGCAATTCTACAAAGCTAATTGATCGGATCTATTATTCAACGTTCAAACTTGTTGAGGTATTCAGTTTTGCTGACGGTGTTCTATGAATAATCAATCAACTGTTCTTAATAAAAAAAAAACTTTCATGGTCTATCAATTTATAAATCACTGGAAAATTTTCAAGAATTCTTTAGTATTCAGCATGACTAATAGTAAAGTAAAAAATATATTAAATTATTATTTTTATATTGTTAATATTATGGTTTCATTACTTTTAAATGATTGATTGATATTGGCAATCACACCCACGGTCATTTTATTCCTTACAATAGAATAATCAAACCCCTAAAATTTAAAATTCAATTAAAATTCATACATATAAAGATATTTAATGTCCAAACATAGAATAGACAAACATGCTTACGACACAAAAGTCAATCATGCCAGTAAAATAATTAATGAAATAATACGTAATACGTATTCTTCGATAGCGTAACAATAGAGTCCAAGCATTCTATTTACAATTTACTATAACTGTGCACTGTTAGTTGTTCACGATCAATTGTGTTCAATAATAAACATCCGATTCAGAGTTTACTCGGCGTAGTGCGGCATGGTCGGCCTCCGACGTTCCGGGAGTCTGTTTAAAAATATTTTCCATTAGCACCGACCAGCTTTTGCCTATGGCGAAATGAGAGGCTTTCAAGTCCATTAGGATTATCTATGAAATAGAATTATTTACGTTCTTTCAAATATACGCGCAAAAGGAGGTAGGCTTTTCATTCATGTGAATATTTTGCGTATTTAATTGTATAGAATTGGTAATGATTGGAATCCTTTCAATAACTTGAATAAGTTTGTATTCAAATACGTTATTCGAAAACTAGAAAAAGCTTTGAGGTGATTCTTTAGAATTAACTACGGAATTAAAATACAAATTAATTAACTGGGGTTCAAGAGAATAAAATAAAGTATTGTAAGATATTAAACATTCTTGCTGCCTCGTGTTTTACGTTAGTGGTGTGTGGGAATTAGATACATATTTAATTGGTAATCACTTTATTGGGTTCTACAAATATGTTCATGTAGTTCATGTACGATGACATACAACTCAAGGACATCTACCACAGACACCATAGACCTTATCATAGAGTACTTTATCTAAGTTCGTAACAACTCCATAAGCCACAAGGTAAAAGCATCTGATAACGTAGATTGCGGGTTCGATTATGACTTTAACATGTTCGTGGTAATAAAATGTTTAAATATGAACTCATTACTTCGAATTCATTTCAGCCGACTGTGGCAAGGGCTATACTAAGATAATTTAAAAATAAAAGCTTTATATTTAAATAATTATTTATTGCAATTTACTAAGTTATAATCAGTAGTGACAACTGTACAATATAGCATCTCGTATCCAAATGTTTGCAGAAGTTTAGAGAAGGTAACCACTACTATAACTGTACTATGTTATGTTTATAATTCCATTTGTTAGCATCCTCGCCGCGTAACATTCGCTTCCGTATTGGAGGTGGTTTAATTGAAATATTTCCATGTAGATTATGTAGTTTATCACGAAATGATATTGCATGTGGATACTAACCCAGTATTGTAATTCTTCGCAGTAGCTTCTTCAATTAACATAAATTTGAACTTATAGCAAGAGGCATAATCTTAATATTGGAAATAAATATAAAATAGTAATACCATCTTTTCGACTTAGTAAATCAAATAAAAGTATTTTTAGGTAATTGTGTTAGGTTCTACAGAAATCTTCCTAAGCGCTTTACCGATTTTCGGACAATAGGTTCAAGAATCATGTAAAGAAATTTTTATTGTCGAAAAAGTATTGTTAAGGTTGTATTCTCTGTACAACCACTAAAAATATAATAAACTGTAAATAATAGTAAAGGAAAAAAATTCGCTAAGAAAAATATTGATGACCCCAATTCAGTTTTTACTGGGTCTTGTCGATGACTGGGTTGTTTTTCGAATTGGTGGTAGGATTTTGATATTCATAAGTGTCTTTTTAGTGCCTAAATTGAATAAAGTATTTTTTATTTTGCTCATAGAGAATCGTTTACGTTGCTAGTGATTCTATAGTCTTATTACGTAATAATATATGTTCAGTAACAGATTAGGATGATACACGATTACCTACATTCGTTTTTTAAACTCTCTATATGATTAGCCTTTGACTACAATATCATCTGACGCCAAGAGATGATGTGTCGTAAGATGGTAACGCGAGAAGCCTAGAGGAACTGGTAAGTACAGTTGCCGGAATTCACTTATAGCTTATAGGTGCTTTGCGACACATTTTCAATTGTGGATGGTAGCTAGACAGCGATTTTTAAAATTTGGTTGTTTATGGTATCATTACGCTATGTTCCGGCACCGAAAGCTCAGGCTTACTGCAGGAATTGATCTCACGTCGATCGACGTGGTTTCCGAACACACTACCACTTAGCCACATTCGCCCCTAAATTTCCTAACTATTAATTTCAACATGATTCACTCTTATCGATTCAATTTAAAATTAAAGAAATTAAAATTACCTTATAGTTTTTATTGTACGTATGTACTGTATACTTGTATACCAAATGGTAAGTTCTCAGCAACACTAATCTATTTATCAATAACTATATAACTGTGCTCCACGGTTTCAGCCGTGTTAATCGTTGTTCTGCCTTGTCGTACTTGTGTAAGATTATTTCATGGTATGGCATAATGGCATGGCATAAGTTCATGGTTACTGCTTCACTCCTTAGGATAACTTACCTTTCTCAATAAATATCCTATAATATGTAATTATTGTTTTTCTAATCTGACTGGTAGTTCCAGAGATTAGCGCATTCAAACAAACAAACAATCGCTTGAGTTTTATAGTAGATAACACTAAACACTGACCCAAATATTTGCGAACTTCCAAGCGGAAACAAATAATACTCAGTACTGAAGTAATGACTAGATGTTCAGAAATAAGCATGTGAAACCTAAATACTACCCATCATCCATTTAACGGCTTTATTGAGAACACAAACAAAACGTTGGCAATGCGTTACATACCAAGACGTTCTACAAATGTATCTTCCAAACACAGTTTATCACATTCAATTTTGGATGTTTCTGAAGTACTAACTTTTTATTTTTACATCATGCAATATTCATATATATATATATATATATATAATTACTTGTTAATAATTCCACAGTCTACCTAATCTAATCACGAACACAGTTTATTTCGTCTGCGTGGACTTCAGAATTGGGTCCAGAGAGAAATGAAAATATGTCATATATCGGGATAGAAGTTTATCCAGATGATAAACTATCAGTGTGCCCAATTTCATCCAAATCCGTTAAGCGGTTTTTGCGTGATAGAGTAACAAACATCCAAACATAATACAAAGTAATATAATATACTAGCTGTGCCAGCGGCTTCCCTCGCTTGAACTACATTGTTTTTTGTTACCGGAATAAAAAGTATCTTCTGTGTTAATCCAGGTTATGAACTATCCGTGTGTACCCAAATTTCATCTAAATTCGTTCAGCCGTTTTTCCGTGATTGAGTAACAAACAATCAAACTCACTTTAGCCTTTATAATATTATAGTTAGGATAGTAGGATGGTGGGAAATAAGCGTGCAGTCCGCCTTATGGTAAGCGATCACCGCAGCCTATGCAAGCGTTTTTCTCCGGTTTGTCTTTAGTTAGATGTGGCCCTTTTAATTACGTCACGGCGCGGCAGCAAAATACTAGAAGTATCATATTGTGTTCGTTCCCGAATTATATTTAAGTATATCGTAAATTATGCCAAAGGAGGCGAAATATCTGAAACAATTTTTTATAATACAATCACTCTTCTTACTCATGATATCTTAATATAAACTGGATCACACAAATCGGATGTAGGTGTATTGAATTTAGTTCAATGAGAAATTCCTCGCGTCTCTAATATTACATACACAGCTTACTAAACTAACTGGGCTTTATTTATGTTTTTGTTCGCATTTGCTCACGCTTAGTAATATTGTTGTGTTAAATAAATTTAACAAATATGTAAAAGTTATTTCCAATGTTTCGCACGCTCATTACTAAATAATAATCTTTAATTTTAATGTGTAGGTAAGCCTTGTTCCCCTCCCATGTCCTGCAGACCATTAGGAGGGACGCGCTCACGGCGCGTCGGTCGACTTACAGTAATGAAAATATTTGTTACTGTATAATTGAACTGCAATTTTACCAAATAAGAACGTATGGCAATCCGTGAAAATTAATAAAATATTAGCCCAATTAAATATTTCCCACTAATATTTACCGACATATAAACAATTAAACCATTAATGCGCTGTGAATTGGAATGACTACCAAACGAATTATTATTTGTTATGTTCACACTAGTTCATGATTGAGATTATTCCTAAATGAGATATTTATACTTTTAATTATTACTGGCCATATTTGTAGTAAATAATAAGCAATATAGTTATCGGTAATATATTAAAACAATGTTATCAAAACGAACATGCATTGACATATACAATACAACACAACATAATACAATACAATATATTTATTTGTCTAAATATGGTCGTTACAGACCTTAAAATGATAAAACACATCATATTATACCATTTGTACCAATACTCACTACAACAAATTATGACATAAAAGAATCCCTATAAAAACATTTAAGATGCCCGAAGTAGTTAATATCATTAATGATTACAATGGAAACATATATTTTATATTTATTACAGAATTGTTAGATTTAGGTAAATTTTATATTAATGTTGATTATACAAAAGTGTCGTTTATAAAGTCATTAATGCTTTAATAACATTTACAATTCAATAAACCTTTTAACTTTTATCTAAAAAAGTTAAATTCTTTATAAGCGTTTGGTATTTGGTTGTAGAATTGTTGTTTTCCTAAGCATTGTTAAAATCTAGAATGCGAATTAAAAAAATACTTTTAATTGTGTCTATTAAGATCAAATGTACTTAATAATGATCATAAAATAATATACCATAGTTCGACGATCCCATACGATTGAGAAACGAAGCCTACATTGACATAACATTTGTTGTTCGGAATGGGATGACATCACAAGGCAAGCACATTTGTGCGACCAATTTCACGAGCAATATCACCGAATAATGCTCGAGATGTAAAGAGACCTTCTGCTTGACTACATCTATACATACATATTAATACTATTATACGATATAATAGTACGTGAATGTGGATACCGTTTTTATATGAATAATAGATACACTATATATACAAATAGTTACTATTTCTTTAGCATTTATCTAAGCTTGTTAAACTTTATTTCATTTGATTTAGTTCTTTAGAAATTTAAAGCTCTGGTTTCTTTTATTTAATTTAGTAACAGTAATTTAGAACATTCTCATACATACATTTTCTTGATAAGGCCGTCAGGTCATAAATCCATCAGGGAAAATGAAGGGTTCACGATAAAAGTATGAAAAAATGTAATAAAAGTTTTTAATTAGTTTTTTACCTTATTTTTTTGTTCAATCATAACATTCACAAGGGATCGATGTTCACTGGCTGACATTGCGTTACTTGAAGTTACGTAATAAAACTTTTTGCTTCAGTTTAGCAATAGCCGTTGAATATTCACTTTTAGAAACTTTTTAATGTGGTTATAATTTATTACCAATAATTCCAATTATCTTTTGTATTTGACACAACTTTGTAACCTCATTTACAGGATACATATAGGTAATTACATACTGGATGGGTCTTAGGTTTTCATAAACAGAAACGACTGTTCGTTGTACATACTTTTTTGAAGTTCTTTATAGATTTAGCGTTTGACGACAACCTCATCTGGTAGATTGTAGGTAATACGCTAAGCATATTGGGGAGACTGAGTCCCAAGTGCAGCTACCGAAACACACATATAGGGGCTTCGCGATAGATTTTAAACTCGAGGGTGGTAGCTAGCCAGGCGGATCTTAAAAAATGCCCTACCACAACGCTATGGTTTCACCATTATGTATTCCTTTACGAAAGCTCAGACTCATTGCAGAGATACGATTTACGTCGATTGACGCGGTGTCCGTACACGCTACCACTGAGCCATCGCTGCTTCAAAAGTAGTGTTTATATGTTGAATTTAATGTCGTCTCACGGACCACTAGATAGCATAACTGAAGGAGGTAACGTGCACGGAAACGCCGTAAAGGTAGAAAGAAAAAATTTATAGCAAAAATTCTAGCTCTAAAATAAATCTCAATCAGTGTTAATCACACCGGTAAATATTTAAAACTTAATAACTATCAGTACACCATTTGTTATGGAAGCCGGGATCTTTATAAAGCATTCATGGGATGAAACCAATTGAACTGTGGCCATGAATCTCGTATTACAAAGAAAAAGTAATTACTTTGCGAAGATTTGTTTCGTAAATTTCCGTTTTTAAATATTTAAGGATGTGAGTCGAGTCGTACTAAAATATTAAAATATTTATAAGGCCGAATTAATTAAAAATGTTTTAAAAATAATATTATCCTTTGCTTTAGTATTATTCTCAAATTAAGTACAATATATTATATATATATTTTTTTTATTTAATTTAGAGACTTGAGTTCCAAAAAGAACATATCAGTTCCATCGTAACCTATCTTTAATATTTACACGGCTAACTTAGTGCACTAATAACAAGCTTCCATAAAATCTTGGCTTCCTCATTTGCATGAAAGATACCTTGACCCATTACAGTAAGGTTAAACTAGAATATAATAGATTTTTATTAATGGTTAATTTTTATTTTGTAGCTAACATTCAATTAACTTCATTCTTATTTGATTGCTTTACTTAAACTTGTCGATCTAAGAAGATAATTTAAAGGATTATTTTTTATGCGCTCGCGTGAGTTACAGAATGCCGCAGATCGGGCACACGCACGAATTGTGCTCGTTTTTCCGAATTATTTTTATTCGCGTAGAACCCTAATTATTTTTCTAAAACAAAAGTAGCTTAATTTATTTTTTATAACATCAGCTATCTGCAAGTGAAAGTCCCGTCAAAAACGATCCAACCAAACAATAAATTTAAACATTGTTTTTTTTTGTTATAAGTGCCGTATATACTTTCATATGCATTGAGTAAAAACCTGTTATTTTGACTTTACTAACAGATACTTTTGGAACTCTGTACAACACATTTTGAAACCACAGAAAAAAAAGAAATCCGATATTAACAGATTCAGGTTGAATGGAAAAAGATTGAAAAAAATTTCAACGTTGTCCGATCGGTAGAAAACATGTAGGAGCTGTTTGTATAACCTTAGTTAGGAGTCAGTAAAGCTGTGACCAGTTGAAATGCCTAAGCAATTGCCCGGGACTCAGGTGTCTCACAAGTTGTGAATAACGAGATTTTTTGCTATTACCGTCGCGACTCCGCGGGATTTCCCTCTGAATTGTATTTGCATATTTGAGTGGCGTGATATAGGGAGGGAGTTAGAAGCCAAAATTGGCTTCGTACATAATCTGACAGGTAATGTGTAACGCACGCTCGACTAAATATCTCGTGTGATTTAAATTCAATAAATGCAAGAATTGTTATTTAAACAAAGAACAATATTTTACAATTCACAATAATATTATAAATGGGAAAGTTACTCTGTCTGCCTGTATGTTTACCTATTCATGACTAAATCATTGAACCACTCGCAATGGAATTAGGCATAAAGGTAGCCGGGAACTGGAGAAAGACATAGTACAAGAAACACGCAGACAAAGTAACGGGAAAAGCTAATATTTTATAAACCCTTCGCATAAAGTCCTGTGCTAACGAAATATAGTAATTCATTTTCTTTCTTGAGTTTAGTAACCTTTTAATTGAGGACTACAGTCATCTTCAAATGAGTTGTTTTATTATAAAGTTATAAAATGCGAAGCAAAAAAGTACTATCCTGAAAGAAAAAAATTGCTTGTAACTATTAAATGCAGTTCAAGTGAAACTTCTGTGAATTTAATAGTATATATTGACCATATAATTGAATAAAAAACGCGTTAAAGCATTACTTTCGATTGACAGTATAGTTTTTTTAAACATAGCGACCGTAATTCTATCTTGGTAAAATAATCTGATGTGTAACAGTCACAAAAATAAAACCACATAGGCCCACACGTCAAACGTCTATTGCTGCCGGCAGCGGGCTACAGACTAGCTTATTGGTCATAAATCACTGATGAAGCTTAGTTAAGAAAACTTTCTACAAACTAAAATAACGTAAACATTACAATTAACAATTAAAAAACCTAATACGAGATATTATGATACATAAAAATTATCTTAATCATATAATAGTCTAAATAACATCTTTTCCATTAATACTTGTTTATAAATAATCGATGATATATAGTCCTAATATATAATATATATTATAGGTTTAGCGTTTTGGCCACAATCTCACCTGATGTTAAGTGACGATGTGTCTCAAAATGGTGACACGCTAAGACTAGTGAACTGGCTCTTAAGTGCCAGCTGCCGGAACACACCTATAGGCGCTTGGCGACAGATTTTATCTTGGGGGTGGTAGCTAGCCATGCTGGCATTAGAAAATACCCTACCACCATGATATGGTATTATCACGAAGTTTTCCTTCACCGAAAGCTCAGGCTCATTGTAGTTGATCAACTCACGTCGATCGACAACACGCTACCACTGAGCCATCACTGCTTCACAATATATTATGGATATCAGAAAAAGTATTTTGATTTAAGGAGATGATTACTCATAATTATCCCTAATGCAGTAGGTATGTTTTAAATATATACGTGAGATCTAAGTGAGATAAAACATTCTTCAAACTTAATCTACATCCTAAATTCCTTCAGAAACTTTATTTTTAAAACACGTTTTATCGCTATTATCGAGGATAATATTTTGCGGCGGTGATTTTAATGTTTACTAAACAAATAGAACAACCTTCGCTCACAAAAATAGCACATGGTACTATAGAAATGGTGTCTAATCTAAAATGTAAGCTACGTACCTATACATAACTAAAAATCTTGTGTGTATATCATACCCATTCTAATATAAAATACATGGTACATATAGCATTTTCTCCTTGAGGTAATGTGCCTTACAATGGCCCTATGTATTCAGGCGGGCGAGCGGGAGCAGAATAACCTCTCGTGATTTCTCTGGAGATGTCTTGTGAATGGCGGTCGCTGGGCCACTGTACTTACTTCGAAGTGTACTATTATGGCGTTAGCTTTGATTTTATATTTCATATACTAGGCATGATTCCATAGTTCAACCACGTTAATTGTAATATAAGTAATAATAACAATAAAACCATCAACCTGAACGTAGCTTTCTGTCGGTGAAAATCTAGTTAGTGTGAAAAATATTTGGAAATATAAGCTATATACATAATTAGAAAAACTCTGTACACTTAAATAAAATAATTTAAAAAATACTAATAATGATTTCATACGGATCGATAAAAAGCATCAATAAATCTATGAACCCAATCTTAACTCTTTTATCACTATTATATGTATTATCACAAATAACGTAAATCTGAAAACGAAAGATTATATACTCAATTTAGACTTCGATCGGTAATCAATACCGAGGACGTCGCCGTTTTAAAGTAAAACAAAGCATTACGCATTCGAAATTTTAAAAAAACTGGTTGATACTTTACGTTATATACTCTACATGACTTTAACCCTATGGCTCTCACATCACACAAAATGTGCGTAAAATTGTCCTTAATGCCATCCATGGAAGTCAAGTGTGTATGGAAAATAAAAAAGGTAAATACTCTTTAAATAATATAGAAATTAAGTACGCTGTACAATGAATTTAAGTTCGGAATGTAATACAAATTTAATCCACACAGTCACGAAACATACCTACTGTATCACTCAAATCAAAATACTTTTCATTGCTTTTTTATGTTTAAGTAGATATCTACCAATGTTTGCATCAAGTGAGAGTATTGAAAATACATATATAGAAATCTGTGATTTAGGAACGATTATTTGTTTTAGATATAACAAATAAGTAGGTATTTCAAGATTATATTACGATTAATTTAATTTAATATCTCGTATTATTATTTTTTTAATTTCCTTGTTCATTTCAATTTTACTACCAAAATAAGCCTAGGTATAGGTTTTCGTAAACAAAGTCTTTAGGATATTAAAATTGATGTATGAATGTAAAGTCGAACTCCATACTTCAGTATCTCAAAAAAAAAACAAGATTCCGATTTCTTTGCAAAAACCCACGTATTAGGGGGAGCGCTAACAGTCAGTTAATTTAGGCGAAATTCACAAAATTTCATTAAACTAATGAGGTAAAACGCATTCTTCTGGGAAGAGTCAAATTCTATTAATTTAAAATTCATTCATTCCAATTTACGAGTTCAAACTACTTACCAGATTAACTTTACCTATTCATAGGTATAAAGCTACATTTAATTTTGTATGGAAATTACAAAATATACGGAACATTTTCAAAATCTTATTATCTATAATATATCAGTATATCTGTTGAGAGACTTATAAATAAATATCAACGTACATGATTGGAATTGCGTTTGAGAGCTATTTCATTTACATCTTGATTCCTGACAGATGGAGCTCAATGATACGTTTACTTTGTCGGTGATATCCTTATAACAGGAAGACTGTTTTCCGTTGGTTTAGTTCAGATCATAGACTTCGGTCTGTGACGGATGTGCTTTGAGCAGAAACTAATTGCAAGAGAGCTATACAACAAAACCTTAGTATTAATGGAACAGTCATGCCGGTTTTATTATGACATTTTAGTCAAATTAATTATTTCATTGTTCTAAACATTGAATAACATAAATGACCCAATCGTCAAGCGTTTCTACTACTAGATGAAGCAGTTCTGGGGATTAAGCATTTTCAATATACCATAACTATGGAACTGCCAGGGTAATTTCTCTTCAAGGACTACGATTTTTTTTAATAACGTAACACTGGAAAACAAAAAAAAGACCACTGTTTATCAACACCACAGTTCTTCAAATACCAGTTCAAATTTTTGTATTTAACCACAGTTTATTCCGTTATTTTTATGTTTCAAATTATAAAAAAATCGATTTAAATGTTTAAAAATTTGAGAATATACCTATATATATTTTATTGTTTAAAAAAGGATGCAAACATACGTATAACTTATTATGTACAGTACCTTTTTTAATCGATTTCAAAAGGGAAAGGTCTCTGGTTTCCTAGTATGTTTGTATGTAAGTTTACAGAAACTGTATACTTGATTCACTGATTTTTATGATTCCTTGGCTGGTATAATCTTCTACATACATTTGGGAAGTTTTAATATATAAAATATTAAGGTTTCATTCTTGTGTTCAACTTATAGATATAAAAATTTTGTTCATTGTTGATCATCACAAAAATTGTTTGTTCTCAAAAAAACATTTATTTATTTACTTTAATGATAAAAACAATATTCATCTTTATAAAAACAAAACCCTGTGTTTAATTAAACTTTACTTTTTACAAATATCCGCGCTACATCTAGATCCTCTCTACTTCTGCGTCCTATGGACCACCCCTGGATTAAAGCCAACGAAGATGTTTGCCGCAATCCTGAATAACTAGACGGCGTCAGTATTCACTCTGCAATAATACCAAAATACGTGAATGGCTTTATCGGGCATTGTATTGCGACTAGTCATGATTTCTGTTTCATGACACGAAGACAATAGCTTTTCAATATACTCTGTAACCATTAAAACACTGTTACTAATAACAGTATTATCAAATATAACATTATCCAATATTAATCGTCTTATCAGATACATATGCGCATAATTATTACAACAGATGAAAAAATCTATCTATCTTTATTATTTTTAATTTCGTTCGTATTGAATTAATAATGTGCTTAACTTGAATATCATTAGCAAATGTGATAACTAAAGAGTCAAGTAAAAATCACAACAAATACATTAACAATAAGTTCCTCATTACAATGTACATAAAAAAAAACATGGAATGACCAAATGAGTGTCTGAAGTGTCACTTTCACTGACTACATAAAAGGATATTCAGTGTGATGAAAGGTAATGTAATTTAACAAACTTGACGAAACTGACGTAACCAGGAACGCGACAGCTCTCGGGTAAAGGCTTATGGAATGATCTCGGATTAGTTCGCAATTAGAAACATCCCAGACCTTATTGTATTTCCGTTTTGCGAACGAACGCCACTTTAAACCTTAAGTGTCTTGTAGCCTCTAGTGGTAGCTTGGTCTTGCTAAAGTTAATCTCATCGGACGCTCTAGTGGCACGCTTGGTAAGCTTGCTTGGGTATAGCGGTTACACTTCTAACCTAACCTAGCCTATTGTGCCATGTAGCTGTACATTACCTTATATCAATATATATTATGTTCGTTTTGAATATTTATATTTAAAACTATATTATATACCGATTGCCTTGGCCTTCTGAACTGTAATCTTCATTTTTAGGAATACCTGTTATTGGCCTCGGTAAAATTAATTCAACCTCTGCCTCCACAGTATGGGTTTTAATAGTTTTCAAATGTCTTTGTTCGTGTTTATATATCTATGCTTTCTATTAATGTGTTTAAAATGTTTTTTTTTATAATATCCCCATTACATAATATTATTTCTATCTTTGTGACTATTTTGTGTTGTGTTATTGTTTTGCTTTTAAGTTATTTTATAGTACACCGATCAATTGGCAATTAACCTTTAAAACGTGATACTCTTGATATTGGTGAAATTGCCTACATAGGCAGAAGCCATATGATGATGTACATTAGCGCTTACACGGGGGGAATTAAAATTGAATATACAAAACTGATTCTGTCGGCCATTAGGCACAATTTAATTATTCATAATGCTGTAATAAGGGAGTTAAATATTGAAGTTTATAAAAAAGTCGTTCAAATAGCCTCTTATTCCTTATTCGTAATCACAATGATAGTAATAATTAAAGCTGTTTAAACACTAACAAATAATCATGAAGTAAAAATATATTAAAAATGTAGTTATTAATGAATAAGTAGGTACATTAAAGAATATACTACTGAGTTCATTCAAATTAAAAGGATCGTTGTATTGAATTTTTCTAGAGCGGTTAGAATTTAAGAAACACATAAAAAGAACTTGACGAATAATAAAGGTTATGAATTGTAAGAAGGAAATTTATTACTTTTTATAACAATGAATATAAATAAACCTACGCATCCACTTGTCACGTTGTAGACCTAGGTATCATTCACCCAACTAACCGCACCTTGGTTCAACATATTTTATACGATCTTCATAAATCTGTCTAAGTTTTATATACAATAAATATCCTGCGACAATATTTTATATTTTCCTGTATAGTCGATATAGAATGTTTACAAAAGGCAAGGATATTGTGTGAGGCTTGGACAATAATATAGGTACTTACTATGTTGTGCCTAGGTTTCACTGAATTTAATGGTGAAAAAATCCGAAATTACATTGACTTTTGACATCTCAGATTTATTAATAGGTAGTAAAGTAATACCTACCATTATTCTTAAGTGAAATTAATACATTTACACTTACAGACTTTTTTTGTAAAAATAATAGTATAAATAAACCCCAAATAAACATTAATTTAATTTGATTATATTAATATGACTTATGACTAACTTCATTATGTCGTACTTCAGTCATATGACGCGCGCCACTATCAATTTTATTCTCTTCAAAACTCACCAAAAGACGTATCACTTCAAATATATTTTTTAACATTGTTTATTTTACCAACAGGTTGTGGTCACTCTGTAACAAAATATTAAAAACATTTATAATTTAATAATCCACTTTATAAATATATTATTAACGGCAGCAATAAATTTATATATATATATATATATAGCCTTCACAAATCCCGAGTTGTAAATTCACTTAGAACAGCTTAGAGCGTACCGAATCTTGTACATCCGTTATTCTGTTGGCTGGCATGTTATTGTAGTCCTGCTTAAGCTTGTGTTTCAAGTTAGATACACTTACTTGCTTTACGACGTAACATCTACATGAAAATACAAAAGATTTATAATTTTATAACATATAACATAGATTATTAGAGCTAACGAGCCTTACAGTAGTCGCATATGATATGTAACCCTTACTTACGACGTAACATCTACATGAAAATACAAAAGAGTTATAATTTTATAACATATTACATAGCTTATTAGAGCTAACGAGCCTTACAGTAGTCGCATATGATGTGTAACATTTGTCATGTTATCCTAATATGAAGTTGAGATGAAATATATGTGTAGTCAATTTATTCGTTATATTATTGGTCGAATTATCAAAAAGTAATCCTCAATTCAACTTGCTCACTGACGCTAAACAACAGCATCCATCTCATTAAATAGTTCTGATTATTAAACTAACTAATCTAATACCATTTGCTACAACGTACCTGTGCGAGTAAGATTTCTCGGCTCTGGTATCAATTAAAATTAAAAACCATAATAGATTAAATGTGAACGACGACATGCGCCTTGCATTATCAAAAAGTAATCCTCAATCCAATTTGCTCACTGACGCTAAACAACAGCATCCATCTCATTAACTAGTTCTGATCATTAAACTAACTAATCTAATACCGTTTGCAACAACGTACCTGTGCGAGTCAGGTTTCTCGGCTCTGAATCAATTAAAATAAAAAAACCGTAATAGACTAAATGTGAACGACGACATGCGCCTTGCATTATCAAAAAGTAATCTTCAATTCAACTTGCTCACTGACGCTAAACAACAGCATCCATCTCATTAACTAGTTCTGATCATTAAACTAACTAATCTAATACCGTTTGCAACAACGTACCTGTGCGAGTCAGGTTTCTCGGCTCTGAATCAATTAAAATAAAAAAACCGTAATAGACTAAATGTGGACGACGACATGCGCCTTGCATTATCAAAAAGTAATCTTCAATTCAACTTGCTCACTGACGCTAAACAACAGCATCCATCTCATTAACTAGTTCTGATTATTAAACTAACTAATCTAATACCGTTTGCAACAACGTACCTGTGCGAGTCAGGTTTCTCGGCTCTGGTATCAATTAAAATGAAAAACCATAATAGATTAAATGTGAACGACGACATGCGCCTTGCATTATCAAAAAGTAATCCTCAGTCCAATTTGCTCACTGACGCTAAACAACAGCATCCATCTCATTAACTAGTTCTGATTATTAAACTAACTAATCTAATACCGTTTGCAACAACGTACCTGTGCGAGTCAGGTTTCTCGGCTCTGAATCAATTAAAATAAAAAACCGTAATAGACTAAATGTGAACGACGACATGCGCCTTGCATTATCAACAACTACTCCTCAATTAATCTTACTCACCGAGGCGAAACAACAACATCCATCTAATTAACTAGTTCTGGCTATTAAACTAACGAATTAAGTGATTTTTTAAATGCATTGTTTTCTTTTCTACAATTTTGTTCGACAGGTGTTGCAGCTGCGTAATTTAATTCTGTCGTGTATTAAAGTAGGTAGTTGGAATTAATTATTTTTTTGTCGTCGCGAATAATTATGATATCCAGTGTGGTAGTTTTACAATTTGTCGTTGCCACTCACACACTCGCGTCGGAGTCTCATCGAAGCACTGTCGCGTCCGCACGGTGCAAAAGTCGCTCGTTTCGAATATTCCACCACACCCACACGCTCCAGGATCGACTACTGTTGAGCGAGTGTACTCGTACGTGAAGGTGCATATATACATCAAGACTTTGTCGGCAACTGACCAGCAAGTACCACAGAAAACAGAACCGGTGAGTTGGCATGACATTTTAAACATACTTTCGCTGGATAATATCGCATTTTCGTAATTCGGCTTTTAGCTTCGCGTGGGAATGACCAAAAGGGCTCCATGGTAGTTTTGAAATTTTGAAAGTGGTCCATGTCTACAAACAGTTTAATAACTGCTTTAGGTAATATATAGAATAGAAGAAGTTATGATGATAATAGTATATAAATTTAGACGACCAAAAATGACTATCGGTACTTTTTATTGCAATGCTAAACAAATATTACTAATGGTATGGTTTACAATAGAAATACAAGAACGTTGTGTCCTTTCTGAAATAAAAGTGGTTTAGATTTAGCTTTTTTAATTTCAGTTCTATTTTTACTGTTTATCTCCTAAAGAAAAGCATAATAATATGTAAGCTATGTCCCAATGAAATTCCCGTCAATACCGGTTCATACGTTTCGGAGATTAGCTGTTATATTCTGTCTGTCCAGGAAACAGAAATTTAAAAATCACATATATGTCTTTTGCTAAAGTGCAAATAAGAGAGTTTTTGGCGGTAACTCAAAGTGTCATGTGGTGGTTTTTGTTTTAATTCATAAACTTATGTCATTTGACCCTATATTATGTAATTTTGGCGGCATTTTACGTGATGTAGTGTGGTTGTTGTGCACAAGTGAAGTGAATTACAATAAATAACTAGGAACATGCATTTTAAGTTGCTACAAAGGCTCCCTGGAAAGGTTTAACAAGAGTGCCGCCATCTTGTTGGAGCGATGTTTAAAGATTACAGAATATTTTCCTCGCTTTGTTGACAAAATGTAAAATACTTGACACTGGCCTAATGCACGAATAGTGCCGAGCCTTAATTAATAAGAAGAAGAAGTGCAAATTAACCACATAAGTTAAAAATTACGCCTGTATTTCGAAATTGGTTTTTTTTTGTGATAAATGGAAAGATCATATATAAGTTTTATAATGAACCTTTTTTTTTATCGCAATATTTCAAAAGTTATTTCAAAATAAAATTAGTTTTTGAATTCAGTACCGAAAACGCGCCGATCGGCATCCTACACTGTGCGTGACCCGACACGCAATTGATATTTTTTTATGTAACATTATCCCTATATCCCTAACGCTAGACATACTACAACACTAACCAATATTCTTTGATTCGTTTGTTGAAGAGATTCGTTTGTTGTTGAGATTGTTAAAGAAATAATTGGATAAATATTAAAAACTGAGCTAAACAGACTCCATATGTTTATGTAATTTACATTTAAACTGATAATTTACAAGACCGCGGTTTTTTCAAATCCAAATTCGACTACAACGATTTGGATGAAACTGTGTATTTATATAATGTTTTACTTTCCGAGTTAACCTACATTTTTTTTCAAGACACCAAGTAAAGCTCTGTTACCTAGATATTGCTCTTTTATAATATAGACTTTTAAAATATGTAATTTCAAATTCGATAAATACTGCTTAGATAACAGCACAAATAAGCTAAATAAACAATACTACTGTACGAAATTCTCGTTTAACATTAATCAAATTATTATACGAATATGTCAAAAGTAATGTAATAAATAAGTTTCAACAAGAAGATGAATCTGTTTACCACGCGACGGTTTAAATGATAAATTTTCAAATGTATTTAAAGTTCACGAATTATATGAAGTCGGAGAGCTTGTCGTTTTTGTTTTGAAAGTAATTAAAAGTTTAATTTCTATAACGAAATAAGTTGATAACCGACACAGAGCAGTAGATATTATTCTACGTCTTCTATCTGGCACAAGCTTTTTCTTTAATTTTAATATCTATCAATCTTATCACTATTTCTTTGTAAAATATTAGGTATAGTCAACCCGTAGTTTAAAATTATAACAACTACATCAATATTATTCCAGTTTATTACACATACTTATAAATAAGCATGCAGTTTAATGGGCCAGTTTTTGAGCAAGATCCCTAATGCTAGAAGGTTTTACAGGAGCCCAAGTACGTATAATCGTCCCCAACAACCTCTACCTGGTTCACACCAGGAAGAAGAAGGCATTGATTACCAGCCATGGATACGGGACCGGGAAAAAACTCACGCAACTTGGCAATTCACGAAGCTCAGGAGTTGACTTTCGAGTTGGTGATTATTCTCCAGAAGCTGAAGCTCTGCAACAGTGTCTCAGTGTCGTATTACAGTGAGGACTTGGACAGCGCAATTGCTAGACTTGTCAAGCAGGCTATGGGAGTGACTGAGCTTGCCATCTTAAATCAATTGAGGAAGCAATGATGGGTCAGTGGTGGCGTGTACGGACATCGCGTCCATGGACGTGAGTTCGAATCTCTGCCTAAGCTATCGAAGTAGGAAAACATCGTGATAAAACCATAACATGGTGATAGGGCTTTTTCTAATGCCCGCCTGGTGAGCTACTACCCTCAAATTGAAAATCTGTCGACAGCACCAATAGGTTTATTCCGGCAGCTGCACTAGAGAGCCAGTCCTTCCCCTAGACTAGGCTTAGCGTACCATCTTCTATCATCATCATCTTAAATCATCACTTAACGTCAGGTGAGATTGTGGCCACATCGCCAAAACCTAAAACTAAAAAAAACATAACTGTAACACTCAAACAAGAAAGATAAACATTGCTGTAGGTACGCCGCAGTCTATATTGCATACATGAGGAAAGAAACAACAAATAAATACATTTGCCAGAAACTCAGGTTTAAGTATGTACTTAGTTAAATAAACCTCTTTCTGTCTGCAGTAACTTGAGCATATACATTTTTTTTGACACAAAATTTGTATGTATAAAATATTTTTATTAAAAAGTGTGGGTATAAAGAGTCTTATTTACCTTTATTAGTATTATGCTCTAGATAAAATATCTAATATTCACATTTGTAATTGTAACGTACACTATAATGTGAAAAGTAAATATAAATAATGTTGTGTCAAGAGCACAAATTGAAAAATCAAGCACAAAAATATCTAAGATAAAGATTTTCTATTACCACACAGCCTAGATACCGCCTCGCGATGAGATGAGATAATTGCAATCCGTCATAGTAACTTGTGTGACAAATGACAACCGACGAGTTGTTTGACCTCAGACACGCTCAACTTTAACTCTGTTAACTATACATAAAAATAAAAAAAAGACTTGAATGATGGCAGAGCATTTTCTAATTCCCACCTGACTAGCTACCACTCGAAAAGTTGAAAACCTTAATATGGAATCAATTTATAAATACTCTCCAAACTCTCAGTTCATCATATTTAGTGCGTACTTTAGTAGTAGAGAGGTAGGGCTAAGGGCACAGAGAAATTTCTTTGAAGATTTATCTCTACTTGGGGCAGTCCGACTGGTGGAATACCTCACCTTACACAAGATCACAGCCAAATGACCTAGTGTTGAGTTCCTGCGGTGAGTCGGGCTTCCAGAGCTCCTTGGGGCTAAGGTCGGCAATACGTAAGTGATAAGTGTGGTATTACAAGCGTCCATAGGCTACGGTAGCCGCTTACCATCAGGCGGGTCGTCTGCGTCTTTGCCATCTTTGTAATATAAAAAAAAAACTACGTTAGTGGTCAATGTGTAATATATGTTTCCTTATAGCTGTAACGCTTCCATCACTTGACGTCAAAAAGAATTTATTTACCGTTTACTCGCAGCAAAAAAATGTATTTATTTCATAAAAGTTTTATAAAATAATGTCGTATATATATTTTGGACACACCCGTGGACAAGCGAAATGATGTTAAACTGAATTCAAAGGATTCTTAGGACAACTCTGTATATGTCATTTATCATCCGCGACGTTCAGACCAAGTATTCCACATGAACCGGTTGCTTAACGTTCCTACCGTAACTTTCCATGTAAAATCTCCAACTTTACGACCGATCGTAAAAGTTGTTTGTCCGATCGCGGATAAATGCAGAACGTAAGTTTCAAAATGTAGTTCGTTTGATAATGAAATAGTTAATTTAGAAAATTAATATATAAAAAAATACGGCCGACCATAAAAATTGTTTGTCCAATCGCCGACAAGTGAACAAAACATAAATTTTAAATTGTAATTATTTGATGAAATATTAATTATTAAGGATAATTTAGAAGAAGAAAAAAAACAGAAATCGTAAATAAATGTAGGTAAGTACATCTCATAGTGTTCCTTTGAAAAAGATTATAATGAGAATGAACACCGAAAGTGATAGCACAGTTTTGCACCAGTGGTTTTCGAAAATTATTTTTGTATATGATAACCAGCCTATGTAACTTCAAGCTACGACCGTAAGGAGCGATGCAGTAACTATGAACGTCAAGCAATTTCACAAGCTGTAGACAAGGGATAGGTAATAAGAACAACGATAGAGCTACACGGGCGCGTTGGCGAAGCAGTCGTGGAGTTTGTGGCGAATAAATTTAACACGGGTGAAGCCGGCGGGCACAACTAGTACTTATATGTATATATGGATATATACATATATAAACAACCACAAACAGACACAACTCATAAATTTCTTCAGCTTCATTATATTAAGTATAGATAACATCATCGTTAGTTAGATAATATGAAACAAGATTTAATTAAAATTCATATTATTCATCCTTTAGTAAAATTAATTTAATACTTGGATATTAATTTAATCCAAAATCTGTTGGTAATTATAATGATAAGCTGAGCAACATTAACTTTACAATGCCCATTGTTTAAACCAATGTTGTTAAAGTCCCAAAGAAAACTTTTAATAGGTATGAAGTTACGGAGAATTGAATACAACTCCAGTAATTGTTATATAAAGTCGGTTTGTGAGGTAATAGCATCGTAAAATATATCTTTTAAATTATTTTGAAGAAGATTTTTCCGTTAAACTTGAACAATTCCACAAGGGGTTGTTAAATCTGTTCTTGTATAACATTTTACAAATACCAGTTAAGATAACAAGTTTAAAAATCATCATTGTTCATTTTATTTTACGGTTTTCTGATGAAATTATGTTATAATTATTACATATCATTAAAAAAATTACAGTACTTCTTGTCAGTTTAATTATTACATATTAGGTAGAATTACTGTAATAATAAATTCCTTCACAGTTGTTAACGTTTTGAAGGTTTTTTAAACGCATTTAGTATTAACACAAACCCGCTTAATCCGTAAATAATTTTAACACTGATATTTATGAACGCTAAGTTTTAAATACCAAAGCATCTATATTGTAATGAATATCATTCATCTTAAATATATGCATAGAGCTCTTTTGGAACAGGCTAGCTACCACCCTCAAGTTGAAAATCTGTCGCCAAGCACCAATAGGTGTGTTCCGGCAGTTGCACTTGGGTCACTTAACATCAGGTGAGATTGTGGCCACTACGCCGAAACTATAAAGATAAAAAAAAATGCGTAAGCTTATATAATGTGTTTTTTTGTGAACGAATTTTTACGGTAATAACCCACAAATACCTAAGTAGGTAAGTAATATTTTTTTATATATATATTCTCTTTGTTTTATTACGTTTCAAAATATACAGAAAATACAAAAACGATTACTAATAACATATATATAATATTGTAAGTTACAATTTGTATTTAAATAATTACTCTAAATGTCGGGACTATTAGGCAGTGTGCCCAAAATACTAGCAGCATTGCCGCGTTAATTGGCAATGCTGATTTTTTTTAGGCAAGGTAAAAACATGGTCTTGCGTGGACTCAAACAAACGCCTTACAGTGTCTTTATAATACAAGGCGCGTGCACTCGGCCCTCATAAGTCTATTGTTTCGACCCCAAAGCTGCGTTGCCAGCCTTGACAGTAGTAGCCGAAAGATGGGATCGAGACATTTTGTATGCTCTGCCCATCCTTCAAGGAACCAAAGTCATGCCATCGGGTCTTTTACCATCAAATGTAGTAATATTATATGTTTATATGCATAATTATTAATATTTGAATTCTTGTACGTAGAATTACATACATTTTGAATTTCATGTTAATTAATATCAACAAAAGTCAAAGCACTTCGTATAGGATCATACATATCAGATTCACTAACGAATTGCTGTCTCGACGTCGTGTAATAACAACACTGTGGCCGTTTATGTACTAGACACAGATCGCGTTCCAAAACAACTGTTAAGCACGGTGCTACATCACTCATAATATATTCCATTTGACAACCTTCGCGATGTCACACGGTGGATGCAGCTGGAAAACGGATAGCGGCAGGGGAATTAAGTGTCTGTGACACAGAATAAATAATGAAGACGGGGATTGGTTGGGTACAAAACGCGAGCGTTCATATCGCTGAGCCCGCAAAGGCTTAAAACTGTACCAACAGGCAAATAAGTCTTGCACAGCACTTGCATAGAGTTTCTTTATGATAATACAATTTTAAACAAAAAAGAAAATCAATTTCAATTATTTTTAGGAGTTCCCTTGTGTATCTTTGAAGTCAAAGGTTCCAATGCCAATGAAATTAAAATGGGAATTGCTTTGAGGGATCCCTTTTCCAACGAAAAAAGAATCATCTAAATCGGTTCATAAACAAAGAATTTATGCCTAAACATCCATAAAACTTTCGAATTGAAACATTCACACTAAAACGTCACGTATTTCTGAGAATGACAAAATGGACTTAAAGCTTTATGGAGTACAGCACCGTAATTTAGGACAGTTGTGTTATTAAAAACTACATACAAAATATTCTTACGTAATACGTACAAACGTACCAAGTATTGTGATTAATTAAATAATTTTGAGAAAACTGTAAAATTTTGTAATAAATTTAAATTACTAAAACGCTTGTTTGCCTTGTACCTACAATAATTGTATAATATATGTCTTTTTCTACATAAATTTCATACTATAAAATTGAATCATTTTTGAATTTTAAAGATTTTAGTAACTTTTATGTAATTTATTATAACATAGTACATAAGCTTATTATTTTCGAATAATTATGTTAATATTTACTTATAATTAATTTATAAACAAACAAAGCAGTGACGTATAGAAATTTAATTATTTAACCTATTTCCTTTTTATTTTCTCGAATTATAACCAAACATTGTATATTAATCAATGTGTCTATGTATGGAGATAAATATATTTTTATATGCCACTGCCATTGCCACTTCATGCTTTTTCTGTTTTAGCAAGTTTGACACATTAATATACGCGTGCATTGATATAACAGCTTCAACAGCGACATTTCAAAGTTATAATAAAGACAAAAATAATGTATATGTTATGGATGGATCCTTTCCACTCAAAAATTTTTTTTATTGTCACAATCTGAATATAAATTTATGCAAGTAATTTATAACAGTTGAAATTTTAAAATATTACATTATCCTTCCTTTATTTTATTACTCCATTTTTGTTTCATTTTAACAAGAAAATATATTCATTAATATACAGCCAGAATTTTAGAATCAAGAATTACTGTAAAAACAATGTACAAATAAAAATCGTCAATAATTACTTTTTTTTTTTGATATCTTAGGAATATCATATGAAGAAAAGACTACATACACACGATTTTTATAATTAATAATTACATTTTTAGTTGCTTTTGCCATCTGTTATCGAATAGTGTTAATTATACGGTTCTTAGTACGGCTTTCTGTTTTGGTTCTTAAACGGCTACCTAGATGGCGCTAAAATAAATTTATAACTCTTTTACGTTTACAATATTGTTATTAGTTTTATTAATATGAAAATCACAGATTTCAGAAAAAGGAATCAGTAATGAAAATGAATATAATATTGTAAAATATTACAAAATAAATAGAAGGAAATATTACATGGAAATATATTCTTACTGTTGAAATTTTAAGAATATTGATTTATGTTAGCTATATGACAACACATTACATACAGTAATATCACGATAATAAAAGATGAAGAACATTTTTTCTCTTGTTAATATACAATTTGGCAATCCCTTATCTTTTACCTTATTATTATCATAGTCCCTATGTGACCAATATAAATTGCTCCTCTATCTTATTTCCTGACATGTTATTAAGGCATTCAGGTATTAGGAGTTTTTGCTACATAGTTGTACCGTGCCACCTGTAATAAATAGGTACATGTTTTCATCACTATAGAGTGATAATTAATTTATTTTATTAATTGATTAATACGTACATAGTTAAATATTATTTGATACTAATTTTAATTTTCTGCCGTTTGTAAAGCCAAATATTGTATTGACTACCTATATTAATTTTTGGTATTCGAATGTTTGGTTTCACAATATATTGTTAGGTGAATCTTCTTATAATAGAAGGTGGTACAGTGCTACGTACTAATTAACTCTTGGTTTACCAGGCAGGAAGAGAATAAACACAGGTACATCATCAACGTCCATGTCAAAACATGCAGACATGCATAAATCCATCATGATCTAAACTCTTTTACTTCGAGTAAAGAGTGTGTGCCACTGTTACTCAGAAGCAAGATGCAGACAAACACATTTATACATCCCTTAGTATCAGCAACAATTGCAATTTTTAACGCCCGACGCAAAAAGAGGGTTGTAGATTCCAAACGGTTAAACCGATTTTGATGTATTTTTTTTTTCTTTGAAATGTGATTGGATCGAGAGTGTTCTTAGCTATGTTCAAGAAAATATGTTTATGCATTTGAAGCTCTTTTCTAGTTCATAGGTAGGTGTGAGCATCTTTCATAGGTTTAATTGAGTAGAAATTTAGTATTCTGTTATAAGAACTTTTGTATATTAGAAGTATATGGCAACATTGCGCTGATGTTACGGCATCGTCTGGAGTAACCTAATTCTTTACCAACTTACAGCTAAGATATCGTGTTGAGCTCATTGAAAGAAACAAAGAAAAAAATACATTTATTGCAGAGAACATACGGGCATACAGTTTTTAAAGACAAAATTAAAATCACATAAAAGTTAAACACCGAATAAAAAATATTAAAAAAGGCAATAATTTTATCAATGACACCCATGTGTCGCAGTACCATTGCCACTGTTCTGATGACCCCAGCGCTGTTTTTCAGTTGCAGCCAAGTGGGTTTACAGAAGAAGTAAAAATATTTAAACTGCAGAAGAAAAATCAAAATATGCATTTAAAGTATTGTGTAACATAATTAAATAATAATAGAATATATAATTAATACGTATAAGATACATAAACAGGATTAATTAAACCAAAAGAAAAAGGAGTTAAATAGCCGAAATACCCAGATTACAGTTTTCGAAACACACCTGAGATTCCAGTCAATAATTTCTTAATTTGTTTTTAAAAGATGGCAAATTAGACGCTGATCTTATTGGTGGTGGTATATTGTTGTTTGTCATTGGAATAATCTCAATAAATACCTATTTATTCAAGTCACCTGACTTGCGTCGGGGGCTTATAACATTTTCAGTTTACCTTGTTACAAAATCAATAATGTTAATAACGGTAATAATAAACGATATACAATACGCGTCTAATACAGCAGAGTACTCACAATATAGTTAACTACTAGCTATGCCCGCGGCTCTGCTGCGTGGACTATACAATTGTCGAGCGCACGCGAATCCTGCTACCCCGCTCCAATCCACGGCGCGGCCGGATATTTTAAAGACAAAAATCCTTATTGAGGGTGGCTTAAGATAGGCTTATGCTATCCTATCACCTGGCCAAATAACATAGCTATGAACTCACAAAAAATCATGTTAATCGGAAAAGTGGTTTTTGTCTGAAAATAACATAAACAGACAGAGAGACGTTGAGTTTTATAAAATGTAGAAGATAAAACTAAAAATATATATCAAGCTTTTACTTTTTTACACTATTTAACGACTGTCGTGTTTCCCTAAGTTGAGTTTGAACTCAACGGAGCGGCAAAGGATTTTAACGATGTCTCCTGAACCGCAAACTGTAAAATTTTATAATTTTATTTTTTCACTCGCAATAAATCTTGCTACTATTAATATGATTTGTGCAACGATATGAATTAATCAATTTATTAAATTAATAGTTTTCTTTTTTAGGAACTTTTATTCAATCGCATATACTAGCCCCATCATTTATAATAAAGGTACTATAATTATTATTTAAGACATCAATTCATTGCCATACAAAAAAATACTGAATAAAATTACTAAAAGCTACAATGTAGCGCTAAGTAAGGATATCAGTGTAGTAGGCGATCTATATCTCTTACTTCACTTGTACTTTACAAGATTACCTAAATTGATGGTTCACTTTTATCGAAGTCATTATTTTCTTACATTTGAGAGCAATTTACACAAAAGAGTATCCAATAAATGGAGTATATAAACTACAACAAATTAATTTATTTAATAATATCGACGAACACAAACGACATGGCTATGAGCTTACCGAGCTAATACATTATAATAGTTGTCCAAAGTCCGTACCGGTTGCAGCGTGCACTTTATTTTCTCGGGATAACAATGCGCTGGTCGACGTTGACGAATCACGCGACCGATGAAACGTACCAAACGCTTTCAATGCGCAGGGCATTGCAATGAAGCATGTTAGTTATGGTAGTAATATAAATAGTAAAGTTTTGTACTAACTATTACACAGTGGAAATCATATAAAAGAGTAATAACCAATTAAATTCATTCCCTGGCCGGTCACTCCAAAATGAAATGGATAAGATCACAAAATACAAGGATTCTATATATATATACTGACACTGAGCTACAAACAACCTGCACTACAAGAACAATACTAAAATTGTTATAAAATATATAATTACATATTTATAGTTAAAGCAAAGATGATAAATACTTGATATATAATATAAAATTATATGTGTTGGACAAGAGGAAAAGTGAATTATATGTCACGAATGCTATATACATAAGTTAGCTTGTAGATATAAATTGTAAGTATTGATACCAATGATAGATTCAATATTTTAAAATTATATTTAAAAAAAACATGTAGGTACTTAATGTAAAAAGTTTATTGACTTGCAAAACATAAAACTATTTTTATTTGATTTCACACAATGACAATTATAATTGAGATCTCAATAAATACAAATTACTGTTTTCTCAAAGATTTTAGATAATAATAATAATTATAAAGAATACTGAAGTAATTTTAGAATTACTCAACATTTTAAGCATTGCAATGATGGCAAGTGGAATAGTGTACGGACCTGAGTCTTCGGTGCAGGAAAACGTCGTGATGAAATCATATCATGTATGTAGTCCATTTTGTAATGCCCGCCTGTCTAGCTATCATCTTCAAGTTTAAAATCTCTCATCAAGCACCTATAGATGTGTTACGGTGATTGCAGAAATGAAATAAATATTTGACAATATTGTGACTGTTTTATAACGTTTATCTCCTGTGTTCAAATACAGGTTCAATTATGTATAATTGATACCTTGGTTTAATATCGTCAGTAAGTGTTCAGTTTGCTCACTTCAAAGCGTAGTAATATTGCAACTAGCATGGTACTTTTCAATAAACCTCTTTACTGCACTTAGAATTAGAATTAACAAATGTACCAACTATCTCACAGTTTCCTGTCTATTGCAATCGGATCGTCTAGAGCGACAAATAGCTTTTTTATGTAGCCGCAAGCCGCAACGGTTACACGCTAAATGGTTGACTCGATTGCCTCCGACTGGCTTTCCGTCTTGTCTTGTTACTAGTCACGACTTTACCAATGGTCTATTCTGTTACTGGGTGATATATAAAAATAATCCTTTTGTTTGTAGTAAAAGTTTTTTTTTTGTGCAGGTTTTTATACGATGTTATATTGTTACTTAAAATAATATTGCATAGTTTATGTATTGAAGTAATTTATTCAAATTAAAACCGAGAATAATCCTAAACCATACTATCCTACTATCATAATGATAATCCATACTAATATTATAAATGACAAAGTAACTCTGTCTGTCTGTTACGTTTTCACGTGTAAACCGCTTAACCAATGATAATGAATTTTGGTATAGAGATAGATTGAATCTCTGCTACCTATTGTTGCGAAAATAAAACTTGAAGAGTTGAAATGGGGGTTTGTTTGGAGAACCATTCATATTTATGCTTTTAGTATGAAATAACTATTTTATAGCGTTTTTGAAAAATCATCCCTCAAGACGGTGCAACAGGGGTGGTTTCAATCTCTATTTTAGCTTTGTATCTGTAACTTATACTAAGCCGTTGGCAGATTTTCGGCATTTGTCGGAGAGATATCCTACTATCCTAAAAAGCGAATTCTTAATTCCACACTGAGGAAATCGCGGGCAGAAGCTGATAATTAATGAAACAGAACAAACAATACCATTCTGATAGCGCAATTTGAAGCGCAAATACATAACTGCATAAAACTTCCTACATTATAAGCACCTGAACACGAAAGAAGAATAAAAATGCAATTTCTGAAAAGTAAAACTCGTTTGTGTACAAAAACGTGGTTCAGACTAGAAATCAAATACTAATTAATATAATAATATTTAATTTGTGATACATTTCTTAATTTCCATTTATATAATTTAATAATAGCAACGGCTCTTAAATTGTCTCTAATAATGGCAACAGAACTTCACTCTACACTAAGACAATTACCTATTAATAATACCATTCTAGGCATACTGAAAATACTTTATATTTTATTTTCCAAACGAGATAATGTCGTAAATTCATGATAAGGGCACAATAGTTTTCCCACTAGAACTTTTCAATCGCTAGATAAGAGGCTTGCGACCCGTCCCCTACATTTATTTACCGCGGTGCGGCGAGCAAACTTCCTCGCTTTGTGAACAATAAATTGTCCCTGTTCATCATTCAATAATTCATTTCATTTTAAACCTATAATGAGCTTAGTGATTTCTCATAAAGAATTTTGTTTGCAATCGAAATACAAATGTTGCAAAATTTCTCGTTTAAGCAAAGTCTGTAAACTTTAACTTTGTTTACTTTAATGGTTGGTTTTATCGATCAAAATAATTTTAATAATATTTATTTTACTTTGAAATACGTGATATAAATTAACTAACTTGCGTAGTGATTACATACTACACTAATTAAATGATAGGAGAGATACACATTAGGCTATTTAAACACATTAATTTTAAATTTACGTCTATTTGTTATTCCAGAATATAACATATAACATAGCATTAACCAAAGATGAAGTTCTAAGCGTTGAGTATTTACTGTGAGATGCGATTGAAAATAAAAAAAGTTAAAACTTTTGAATATCTGCTTCCTTTGGGACTGCACCAGATTTGATTCCAAGAGATTAGACCTTTTAATCATATAATATCATACACTCATATATCATATTCTATTCATTCCTTGTGGTTCCATTTATTGGACTCGCTGAACAAGGAGTAGGCTAAACATTGCTTTAATATTTTCTCAAGGCGTATTGTGGTCATTGTCAAGATAAACAATAATAATTGAAATGACATTTCTTTGACTTACTTTTATGATGTGTTAGCTGTGCCCGCGGCTCCGCTTGGCTGGATGACAGAATAAAGTGTAGTGCTTATAAAAATCGTAGTTTCTTAAAACGATAATAACTTTTTATTTAATGAAAATGTCGTATTTTTTTCTTCTTTTTTTAAGGAATAAGTAACTAAGGAGTAAAAAAATCTGTCCAGTAGTTATTGCGTGATACGCGTACAACGGAAAACCTCAATCATGTTATTTATATAGATAGATTTTCATATTTTGCTGCCACCTCCCTCACTGCACAGCCTTTATAACCATGTATAAAAAACATTCTTGCATTTTTAGTCAACTTTTATATATATAAAACTTATCACATTTTTCGTTAAACGCTTGTCTTTAATTTGTAATTTTATATTAAGTGCCAACGCGACCAATTTTGATATAACAATTAAACGAGAAAGGGATTAAGTTTAAAGGGCGATCGTCGGAACACAGCCATCGATGCTTCGCGAGTACTAGTTATTCGTCAATTTCATCAGAATCTTTCCTGTTACCAAAGATACTAAGCCAGTGCTTTGACGCGGCAGCGCTCTACTTCTAAAATTGAAAATAAAAAAGGTAAGGGTCTCTGTTCTTTCTAGACATTAGCGCGTTACCATTTTCGACTGCATCGTAACTCAAATTCAGGTGTGTCTGGGATAAAAGCGTAACCTATAATTTACATATGATCTTGAAGTAAATATAAATTCTATCCATTTATAGTCTATTTTATCTTATTAAACAATCTTCTTCTTTAATTTAAGAGCTAAGCTCTTGTCGGTGGAACAGTTGCTTTGCCTTTTTTTTTACCTCTTGATATGACATGAGTCCCACTTTATCCTTCTCTTATTGAAAAAGCTTCGTCTAGGTCTTCCTCTTACTCGCTTCACTACAATTTTTCCGTCCATGATTGTTTAAAAAAAATGTCTTGCCGTATCAAGTGTCCAATTATCTTTCCTCTTCTGCTATTTTGTCAACAGCTGACTTTCGTCGTCAACCATTCTTAACATTTCCCCATCTGTAAACCTATCTGTCCAATTGACGTTCTCCATCCTTCTCCTATACAAAATCTCAAACGCAGAACGCATTCATCGTCCATATTTCACACCCATACAATGCTATGCTCCAGATGTAGGTTTAATTAGCCGTGTTCTAATATTGGTATAAATTTTAGATTTGAACATATGATTCTTTCGCTTAGAAGCTTGTTTAGCCATTGCAATTGTTCCTATTATGTCAGTGAATACCTAGAATTATGCGTTATTACACTACCTAAGTATATAAACTGGTTAACGTGCTCAATATGAAAATATGGACAATACTTTTAAAGAGTTCGGGCTGAAAATAAATATTACTAAAACTAAGACCTTCACAACATCAAAGTATCCATTAGAGAATATTCCAATCCAGCTTGATAAAATTAAAATTAAACACTCATACATTCATAAATTTTATATTACAAAATATATATTAGAATTACTTACCTTTATCTAGAAGTTATTTATTTAAAACAGATCCACACAATATACCTTTATCTAAAAGCTAAATATTTTCAGAAAATACTTGTTTACATAAATCAGTAGGATATTAAACAGTTTCTAAGCTCAGTTATAAGTCGGTCAGGTGCCCCTGAAAGCTTAACTAAGCCTCCGCGTCTACTCAATGATTCAAAAGCCCTAATTGCATCTTCCAAAACTCGGATCATCCAGCCTAAACCTTTGTTAAAGCTAATGGCGACCTATATTTTATACATAGGAAATGATAGAATATAATTATATTATTCATATTCGTTTCATTGTGAAAAATATTATTTAAAATTATCTTCATTTCATTCATTAGAATCTCCGATCAAAATAAATTTTGTTAATTTCATTGTAACTTGTAAGACTTTCTGATTTCTAGACATTTGTTAGGCAATGCATTTTTTTACAATACCTACAGTATTTAAAATGTCTTTTCACGTTATGTTTGAAAGACCAGATGTCATAAGAAGGATGAAAACCACTGGCCAGGAGACGGTTCCGCAGCTTCACTATACGACAAGGATATGATCGATGATGATGATGAGTTACCGTAAAGCTGTGAATTCTTGAGGTCAGCGCGTGTGGTTCTGCTATAAAAGGCAGGACAGGGGATTATATTCAACAGCTCTTCATGACACTCGTCATGTTACAGACGGTAGAACACGCTCAGCAAGGCGTCTCTACGCAGCTGAAGCAGTCCAATATTCTTAGTAACGTTTGCATTATTTATAATGTGGACAGCCCATCCCTGCAACCTGTCCAGGACATTTATGGGGTTTTGTGGATCTGTCCCAGATATGCGAACAGTATTCTATATTATCTCGAACTTGTATCTTGTATACCAGGCGTATAAATACGTCACACCCTGTTTAGAATGCCCGAGATCCACTGAAAATATCCACACTTAGGACACTGAGGTTATCGTTTATTGCGAGCGAGACTTTCTGAAGAGAAGGCAGGGCTAAAACGGATATTTTGTATAGTTTATGAAATCTGAAGATTACATAAGTTCAATAATGTCAATATATTTTAAAATAATCTAAAGTATGAGTACAAAAATTCACACACGGCCATTTAATTCCAAACTAAGTAAAGCTTACATTATATATATATTTAATTCCCAGACACACAACTGACAATTAGGCTCATAACACAAAAACTAACATGTATGGGGATGGAACCCGCGACCTCTCAGCTCAATAATAAAGCTTACTATCACTACGCCAATAAGAACCTACTACCTATATACCATGTATATAGGTATGTATAATATATCATAAGTAGTACGAAGTGTGATAGTACTTACTCGTAGTATAAGATAAAATTGTACACATTGGACAATGAGAATGCGACGTACGCAAAATCTGTGGGCGGTTAATAAAATACAACATAAAGCATTTAGAAGGAGACGTGGAACATACCGCACAACGCGTTTAAAATTTCAACCACCTCGTAAAAGCTTACAATTGAATCGTTTTAATATTGCCAGATATAAAAATGTGCACACTTCAAGGTAGTTACAATCTTACATTTAATAATGTGTACGAACTTGCACTATATTTTGAAGTAAGTAATATTAACTTGTACCTCTTTTATTTCTTACTGCAGATAGTAAATCTAATTAATTGTTTAAATATAAAGACGTTTTCATTTTGATGTGTCTATAAGTTATTTTGTTTGTTTGTTCACAGTATATAATTTTATCATTACAATATAATTATTTTTAAATAACAGATAACATAATATATATTCTACTACCTGTTTCTGCGTATAATTTCTAGTTTAAGCAACGTAACAATTACAAGAAAAATACTACACATCCTTTGTCACTTGATAAAGTCCTAAATTATTGTATAATTTATTCTAAAATCCATTGTTACCTATTAAACACAAAACCACGAAGTCAGAGGCCTACATATGCCGTCACCAAACCGGCCCGCTCCAACTAAACAGATTTATCCATTAGATGTTATGAATTCGTTATGATGTTGAATAACCTATATTTACCTATAATCGAACCTTAAGCCTGTTTAACGTACCGTACCTATTGGGGATTGTACTTCAAGTAGTCCAGCCCTAATTCGCTTCAAATATATACGAATATAATGAAGCTGATATTTTATTTTTTTGTTTAAACACGCTAATCCCTAGAACTACCAGTCGGATTCGAAAATTATTTAAATATTAAATAGCCAGATTCATGAGGACTATATAACTTCACGCTAGGACTCTAAGGAGCGGAGCAGTAACTATGAACGTCAAAGAATCTGGCAAGATGGCCGCGTCGTGAAGAGTTTGTCCGATTAAATTTAACACGAGTGAAACCGTGGGGTATAGCTAGTAAATAAATATATTAAATACTGTATTATCAGCCCTTTTTCTTATTGGATATAAAAAAAATTAAGGTTAGGTCATTTATTTTATATTTTCACAGCCGACCACGATTACGTTCGCATTAATTACAATATAATATTTAATAATAATAATAATAACCTAATCATGCGGTCACCAGGACTATCCGTTTCCACGAAAACGCGGTGTAAGCATGTTCATTCCTGGTACACGTGTAACTCATGAGAACAATAGCGAAAATTTAGAAAGTAAGGCCGTCGTGCTGGGCATTCCGATCTGTTCGTACACTCTTAAATTAATAATTATTATTTTTTTTAATATTTTTTACAATCGAATGAGTAGTTCCTGAGATTATCTCCTACGGACATACAAACTTTACCTTCTTTATAGTAGTACTAGCTGAGCCCCAAGGTTTCACCCATGGTTGATATATTCGAACTACTCTCCACTATGCAGCCACCAAAGCACCCATCTAGCATCGTTATTCTCACTTCCTGTATATTTGCCTACAACTTACCAGATTGTTTAACGTTCATTACAACTCGGCTTCTTAGGGTTCATAATATTATACCAATAGAAAAACAACTATTTATGCATGCTTTCCAAGGCCTTCGATCTAGTATCCTATAAAATTTTGTGAAGCAAGTTGAGGGACACCGGTTCACCCACTGAACTAATTAGCATTTTTCGGCATTGGAACGGACATCAAATAAATTATGTAAGATGAGTAGGAGAAACTTATGATATGTACAGGTTGAGACAGAGAGGCATAAGTTTACCAAACTTTTCAACTTGTATATGAATGAAGTAATCCTCAAGTTGAACAGCATTCGTGCTAGATATACGACTGATAAATAAATTATTAATAACACAAGTGACGCAGATGACGTGGTACTCCTCAGTCCTACGGTTGGTGCTCTAATAAAGCTTTTTTTGCTTGTCTGTGAAACCTACGCTAATAAACATGGCTTAAAATATAATACTAAGAAAAGTGAGCTTATATATATTAATCATATTTATATAACTAGGCCGAGCCTGTATCTCAATATATTATTACAGTGTGACAGAGTATTACAATATTTTTATAGTATTTCAGTTTTTTTTTTCATTTAACTTTACAGTTGTAATGTAGACCTCCCCCAAAAATCGCCACACGACTGGTACTATGCTGCCCGCATCTAACGGCTTTCTGTAACTTTTACCAGATCGTTGGTCATCTTTACCTTGCGGCGGGTATGCCGACGCTGCGTCTTCCGGTACATGACTGGAAAGGTTAATCTAAAATATATTTTATACTTCACGGTAAAATCTGTTATAATGTAAGATATTGTTATTATTTTAAACAAATGAATCATGACGCTTTTAACGTAAATAACTGTTTAAGGAAAGTTATACATGTGTATACTTCTTTGTTTTGGTACTCTGTTGCGGTAAATAATCGGCATATTCCTAACAATGGTTGGAATTGGCCGTGCCAGTTTATTTACGTTGAGCAAACAGGCCCGGAGGTAGATTGCCCACAGCAACCTTGTTCATTTACAGTGGAAAATTAAAACAAAGACTTTAAACAATGCATATTTTTGTGTATTAAATCTTGTAATTAATTAATTATTCATTAACAAAGCTGGTTAGTTACCTACTTTAATAAAAATGCTTCCTCATGATAAGTTATTGGTAAGCTAAAAAACTTTTATTCAATTCTTTCATGAAAAACACTTTGCGGACGTTTGTTTCGGCGATTTAAGAGATCAGTAAAATCAATACACATTTACGTGTCAAGTACAAGATTACTTACGCCGTGGTATTAGAAAACTTGCGTAAAAACAATGACTGTAGATAAACATTTGCCTCTCGGTAGTCACCATGTACTTGAAGTTTAACGTTACAATTACTTACTTTGAACTAATGTTTTTTAAGGGTTCCGAAGTCAACAAGGAACCCTTATAGTTTCGCCATATCCATCTGTTTGTCCGCAGCTAAGCTCAGAGATACTTAGTACTAGACATGTGTAATTTGGTATGCGTTACATTATAATCACACCGACAAAATGGTAAAATAA
Organism: Saturnia pavonia; assembly: GCA_947532125.1. Lineage (NCBI taxonomy): Eukaryota > Metazoa > Arthropoda > Insecta > Lepidoptera > Saturniidae > Saturnia > Saturnia pavonia. The sequence continues at coordinate 12,954,561 of OX383901.1, forward strand.
AATCATGAAACAAAATTATTCTGGGGTACCTCCCCTACCCGTAATATGGGGTATATGTCCTTTGGATAGGTCGTTCAAAAATATTTCGGGTGTCTAAAAATCATTTTTCGATTCAGGGATCCTTTTGCGAAATATTAAGCTTTAAAGTGCTTATTTTTGCTAAAGTCAAGTGTCCCCTAACAAGGTGAATGGTTGTTTTGGATAAGTGAAAAAATTCATGACAGTCGTATATATAATTAAGTTAAAAGGCAAACTATCACAGCTAAGTAGGCTTGTACAAGTTAACCAGTAATAGTCGACAAACTTATAAAATGTACTTGATTCCATTGAAAATTACTTATGTTATAGGTACAATCTCATCAGATGTTAAGGGGCGATATGACTGAGATAGTAACGCTCAAAATGAATGTACGCCCCAAGAAGGCACTTGCGAACGTCAAAATACTACTACCAGTTCGAAAACCTCCTAGTCATTGAGAAGAACCGACAAGATATACGATCGGGTTAATCTTCTTTTTTAACTGTACAAATATTGTTTACAATTAAAAATCATATTAATAATTTAGTATATGCACGGAGTGGGAGTCATTTCCAGACATAACGACTCTTAAGTTCTCTACAGGAACACACCTATACTTGGCGATAGATTTTCATCTCGATGTTTCTCTTCACCGAAAGCTTAGGCTCATTGTAAGATTCGAACTCACGCCGATTGGCCATCATCACTTCATAGTAATTATGCTAAGCCAGTACATATAAATAATAATCAATGCCATATTTCTATTCACTAATTAATTCAAAATCAAACTTTTTTTTACATTGTTGAACAGAACTAACTGTTACTGAAATACTCATTAAAACATACTACAATTACATATAAGTGCATCATTAAAGTCAACGGTCACACAATATAACAACGTGGAATAATACTTCGCAGCCAAATATGTAATTTCAAATATATATATATTTAAATTAATTGAGTTTACTTTTCAAAGGTAAATTCATAAAGCGTTTCGACATAGAGGTGTATGGCTGTAGGGCTAACAACGGCCAACCTGGACTGCGCAAACTAAACTAGTTATGGCCGCCTATCAGAACGTTTTCAAATTAAACAATAATATAATAGTGAATCCTATACAAATAGAGCATGGCTATCTTGTGTTAACAGACCGTATGTGTTTGTAAAATAAGAAAAGATAATTGAAATATAATTATCTATTTACTTGCAGTTTTATAATGGGTAAAGAAAAACATAGAATAATTATTTAAGCATTTAATCACCACGTACAGTTCGCCATTTTTTCCATTAAATTGTGATACCATGATATTTTTCAAGGTCACTAGCCCATGGACTTACAAATAAAAATGAAAAAATATGCGCGAATCTGAAACATTCATTAGTAAGCTCAGTTTGACCTAACAGACACCCTATAGATATTCTACTGGTCTTAATTATTCAATTACAGCGATTACAAAATACAATACCTAGTCAATCAAAAAGTCCATTTATAATAAACTAGCCATGCACGCGGCTCCGCTCGCGTGAACTACAGAATGCCATCAGTCGAGCACACGCGCGAAACGTGCTGCCCTCGCTCAAAAGACGGAAGACAAAAATGCTTATTGTGGGTGATCCTTAGAAGATAGATATATGCTATTCCTGACTTATTTGTAGGTAATTTTAAGATCTACAATAATTCATAACATTAATTTTATATATCTTGAATGGTTTACTTAGCGTAAACCCTTTGAGCGCCCTAAATGCGTCTTTTTTCCGAATTGATTCACTATTACCGTCACTGTTTATTTCGTTGGTTATTTTATCTTACAAAAAATCTCCTATGACCTGGCCAGATAACATAGCTATGAATTAAAATAAAAAACATGTAAATGGCATAAGTGGTTTTCGCGTAAAAGAATATAGCCGAGAAACGTTAAGTTTTATAATATGTATATGAGAAAATATAGACAAATAAATGATACTATGGTAGTATCATTGACTAAGACTATGTCGAAAATCGACGTAGATAACAAATAATTAACATTAGTATAGAAATACACGTGAATTAAATTTTCCAGAAAGACTCTCTCATCTTGCGTTAATCAAGAAAAGATAAATAATTGAACAAGTTCGCCGAGTGTACCTAGACGTTTTCAAAACTTAAATATTAATTGAATTATGGTATCTATATAAGTACTATTTTAAGTGAACATTATGGCTGAACATACCGAGACCTAAATAAACAAAACACAAAATCAAAGTCAAATTTCAAATAGTAGCTGTGTACAGGTACTTACAAAAATCTTTGTTCTTTATACAGCTTGTGGAACTGAAAAGACACTTTTAATTGCTTATAATTATTGGCTTAATATATAAACATACTAGAAAGGATTATACATGAATAGCTGTGCCCACGGCTTTGCTCGCGTGGACTGCAGAATACTGTTGCTCAAATGCACGTGCGAATTGTGCTACTTACTTCAAAAGTTCTTATTGTGTGTGTGATCCTTATCTCTTGTGACCATATGCTATCGCTGACTTTTTTGTGGGTATTTTTAAAATCTACAATTATTTAATATATTAAATTGATATATCTCTTATGGTTAACTCAGCGTAGCTATTAAATCGGCTCAAAGGCGTATTTTTTCCGAATTGATGCACCATTATCGTCACTGCCTATTTCGTATGTTACTTTATGTAACAAAATATTACAACCTGGCCAGATAAGAAATATGAGGATTAAAGAAAAACCATGTAAATCGGATAAATGGTTTTCGCGTAAAATTAACATAAACACACACACACACACACATACTCACACGTATACTCACTCGTGCACACACGCACATGTGCATACACGAGACATCGCGCACACACGCACACGCAAACGTACACATTAACTTTTCTTTCTCTACTACACATGGCATTCCAAATGTTGGTTATATTTTTTGTAATCTTTTCTGTGTATGGGACGCAGACTCTTCTGGTACATGGTCTGCGACACATTATTCACTAATGTAGCTAATACAAGGTACCTAGTCTTTATCTTATACGGAGAAGAGTACATTGAGTTCTTTATATCCAGCATCTACGAGGACCAGCTTAATGGCATATTATTTTTTAAACAAACTCAATACTGTATTTGAGCCTCATTTTCCTTGTGTTTAACACTATCATTAAAGTTTACAATTATTTCTACTCGAGCGCTATCAAATATAAACGCAGCCTTTACAATGAATTATTAAAATTAAACCGTTTTCAGTTGCGGTCTCAAAGTCTCTAGTTCGGTGCTGCAAGAAAGTTGAGAAATTCATTACAAAGGACAAAGGATTCCACACCGGAGGCCATTTGTTCAGCGAGTATTTGTTCGCGCCTAATTAAACATGAAACAGTGGGAGTAACAGGTACATCTGGGGAATTACGAATGTGCCTTTACCTAGCGTGTATGATTTTAATGTTGGTTTCCTACGTTAAGGCAAACAAGCCTTTGAAAACTTTCAGGACTGTTGATTTCTGGACTGTAGGTTATAATTTATATTTTGCAAATTTATTTAAACTGCCATTTATTTTTTGCCATATATAGTCGGATAGGTTAGAATAGTTAATAAGTATCTTGGATTTTTTATTGAATTAATATTTCTTTAGGCGCGACTTGAGATTGACTCAAATCTTTTGACGATTGGAAATAGCGTTCACTAAAATTTATGATCAAAGTTTATATTTCTTTTATATAACTCAATAGTATATAATAATAATTTCATTGATAATTATTATATAAATATTATAATAAAACAAATTGTACGTGTAACTTATACGCGCGTTTGAAGTAAAACCTATTTGACTTTGTAGCATATGTTACTATAATCTTATATATTATGTCGGATAATCATGTCTGTAATAATGACTTAGTACATTTCGACTAGGCGCGATAGGAACAGGTGTGCGACAGACGGAAATCGCGCATCGACCACCGGCTTGAGAACAGTCTCGCTCGAGCCGTCGGATAGTGAAGATCTCTTGTAACCTAGCGTTGTTCGTGATAACCTGCTACATCGGATCCTGAACAGGGATAGTTTTGCTCGTGACCTCGGTATCCTGGGGATCGCTTGAGGCTACTTACGGGACCCTGAGAGAGAGTCTCTGTGTCGAGGTGCCGGACTGGGATAGCGTCCGGATCAGTTACCAGTTTGATCAGACATGTGACGCTCGGATGGCTATAGATGGGTTAGAGGCCACTGAGGGTAATCCTAAATAAACAAGAATAGCGCTGCTTGCACTAATCCGGATGACGTCCGCAAGAGCTATTTCCGTAACGACGATATCGAGGGAAATCTTGGTATCCTGTTGATGATGGTATCTTCGACATATATAAAAATCTTGTATGCGTGTGTTAGTGATTCTATAACTTCTAAACGAGTTGATCGATTGATCTCATATTCACATTTTTTTAAAGGGCTGAGCAATGTCTAGTTTATAAATAAATCATATTCCGTTCGAAAAGATCCGAGTTACTTTTAAGTCGTGCCTAAAAATGTTGCATTTACCTTTGATTTAAGAAATAGTTAAAATATGTTAGATGGACTGTAGTTATTTGTTAATTGTTTTAGATTGGACATAATATAATTGTGAATCATAGATGCTGCCCGGGAACTTTCAAATAAGATTAAAACTGCTTGTCTATCACATAAATCCATTTATAACCAACGAGCGCGACAGTTTCCTTTGGTAAAACAACTATTGCCGTCCTCATTTACTCAGACTTAACATGTCACCAGCATTTATAACAAAAATTATGCAATCGAATAGGATACATAACGATTTTTTGTTTATACAAGTAAATTGGCAAACAAGCATACAGCCCTCCTGGTGGTAAGGGTTACGGAAGCCTGTAATACCAGAGGTATCAGTAGTGCATTGTCGACCCTGAACCCTTCTCCAGGAAGCTCTGGAAACCGTAATAAAAGCGGGTACACAACACAACATTATTTGACTGCGATCTTCTTTAGGGTGGAGATATTCTACCAGTTGAGTTTCCCTAAATAGAGAAAAATTTATCTGTGACTTACCTCTCTTATTATTTCATCATCAACATGTATATAATGGGTAGTAGTAACTTATGCACCCTATTCGAAACAATGATGGCCCAAAGGTATATATAATTTCTTGTGTAATTGCTTATATTGTTCTAAATGTATTTAAATCCACTTATTATTTCATATTGCACATTGTCCGAAGATAAAATGTAATTCACTAAAAACTATTTCAACTATTCCACTTCTTTGCATAAAGTAGCACTCGTATAATATAACGACGCGCACTTCATATTAGCAACCTCATTTCGTTAATGAGAGCAATCTGCAAACATTTGCATACATACTGAGCGGCTGCCCGTCTATTTATCGGCTAACAGTGGATGCTTTGCAATCAGAACCAATATTCCAAATATTAGGTGCGCTTTTAGTTGACCAAGCGAAAATTGATATCACAAGCTAGTTGGTTTAAATCGAACTATACTCGTAAACTAGCCATGCATGCGGCTGCGCACGCGTAATCCGCATAATTATAATTGATTTGTAAGCACCATATTGCATATATACAATACTTATGGCAAATATATTTTTTTTTTAAATAAGTATCATTGTTGTACAAAACTACTATACTTTATAATACTAATAATTCTAAACCATTAATATCAACGTGTAAATGTCGAGTTCAACTTAATGATCCTGAACAAACTCTGTTAAATAGCAAATCGATATGCTATAAAAGTGACGGAATAAATAACCATACTCGATGAGATATTCTTATTACGGATTGTAATGTCAAAATTCATTTTTTACTAAATGCATATGAAAATATACACGCAATATTTTATTATTAATAAGTAAAGGCTACTATTATTTTAGAAAAATAATTAGGGTTCCGTACAACAAATATAAAACCTTTTTTAGTAGCCGACGCGACCGGAGCCGCGAGAACGGCTAGTATTTGATAAAAACGAGGGGTCAAATTTTTTTTTTTCGAACTCACTATTCTATTAGCCGTAAGGGCCCTGAAGCCTCAAACGGCTTTTAAAGCTTCTCCAGGGCTAGGGGCCGAGCGCTTAAGGCATTCAGGGGTCAAATTTTCGAGAGTAAGCTTGATATACCGACAACGTTGAAAAGAATGATAGAACCTTCTAGGCAGAGGGTATTATTAGAAATTGTTTGTTTGTTTACGTAACCGGATCATAAAGGTTTCACTGTGTGAATGTTCCGCGCGACCATGACGCCTTGTCTTCCCTACAAATTTATACTCAATGTAGTGAATTCTAAGCTTTTCCAGATATTTCTGTACTTTTTGGAAATAATAATGTTTTTTATATAGATCGTAAAATACCATCTTTATTTTATCAACTCATTTTCATTGCATTACCAGCTAGATATTCTTGTATCAGCATTTATTATTGAGAATATTACCTATCACTACAAATACTACTATATATTATGGTAAAATCATAGTAGATTTATAGTACAAACAACAGTTTGTCAACTTAAATTCACTACTTATTACTATTGAAATACACCAAGTCATAGGTTTCATTTATTATAAACAGATAAATGCATCTATATATAACTATGCAAATAATTATTCATGCATGCAATCTTGTGGCTATTTCACATCATCTACCATCTAATATATAAGCCACTAAAAATTCATGAGTGCTTCTAGCTTAATATTGAATTTCCAATCACATGTGAAATGCCAATTCAGCAGTCTGATTATTTCCTATCATAAACTTTCGTAGAATGAAATAATATTTACTGAGGTGATTACTAGTAGTAATTTACTACTTTCATACACTTGGTTATTTGGTTCTAACGTAATGGTCAAGATTTCAAGTGAGCTTTGTGGCAAAAACAAAGTTCAAAATGGTGAATTTAAAGTTTTTTTCAATCATTTCCATCTTTCCATCATATCCACATTCTTTCTACAAAAATTAACTGCATCTTACACTATAAATTGTTTAGAGCAATTCGACTATACTACGAAGAATTTATTTTAATAAAATTCATTTTTAAGTAGGCGCCCACGCGCCCGTGTTGATTATCATTCTTCTCACTTCCCTTACTTCCCGTTCACGATTACTGCTCCGCTCCTTAGGGTTGTAGCGTGAAGTTATTTAGCCTATAAACTTTCTAAAAAAATACACTACAACATGCAGAAAGTTATTTTTGTATCTGTATGTTCGTGTAGTATCAATTTCATTTTGTTCCATATAATATATTACATAAATAAATCCTCTAAAGTAAAGAGTAACAAATAAAATATTCTATTAGCAGAATTCGCTACCTCATAATTCATTGAGAGATGATTTCTGTGAGCATCGCGGGCGGTCTTAATAAATATGAAAATGGTCTATCCTGAACTTAGTAGATAATAAATTCAAAAGGCAATCAACGCCACGGCAGCCGTAAAAATATTAATAGTCGAGAAATAATTACGTATTCATGACTTTCAACGTCGGTTGGATGAAGTGGGTCCAAGCATCGGGGTAAACTAAATCCGCGGGGTTTGGACGAAGCACTCTGCAACCTCCACCGCCGCGCCGATGTAAGCCAATCCCTTCTGGACTTACATTTTAAGTTTATTGATTATATTGAACTCGTGGTTTAATTGAACACAGTGATAGGTTACATGATAAATTTGATTTGCAAACTTTTCTCGTAAAATAGCATTGAGTTATATGTAATACAGATGTTAACGATAATTTAAGTTTGTTACGAATTTTAATGAGTGAGCCACGAAGAAATAATGAAGATTAATTTCAATTTTTTTTATTAATATTCCTCAACTTCCATTTTGTTAATACCATTTTTACGTCTTTTTTTATGTGTAACATCTTTTCTCTCGGTTCCTGGATATTTTTTGTGGGAGTGTTTTTGGAAAAGGGACGGAAATGTGTTACAGGAAACCGGGAAGCGCGCGCTATTTGATTTCACCGAAAGCGCGAGCGGTGGCGGAGAGATGGTTGTCAACCCACTTTGCGTGAAGCTGGTACCACGACGTACTGTCGGCCAACGTAGTGTATGCGTGTGTGTGTGACGAGAAAGAGAAATAGAGAAGGAGAACGCATCATCTACAGTTATACAGTGTTGTTTATAAAATCTGATGTTATAACTATTTATATGTGTAAACTATATTAATTATTATCTTTATTATTAAACGTCAGACAAACTTCAACATTCTTAAAAAAATGCGAGTAAGTAATATGTAATTATTCGAATAAATATTTTAGTGCGGATCTTATTTTCAGGATTTAAGTTACTATTGCGTATTTATCGCGACTAGAGTTAAACTTGCGCGAGCAAGCGCGCGTCTTAATATAGAATTACATATATTTCCATGCTTAGAATATGTTCGACCAATAATATGACGTATAAAATGACTTCACATATATTTCATCTGAACTTCATAGTATGATAACGTGTCAGATGTTACACATCATATGCGACTACTGTAAGGCTCGTTTTTAAGCTACTACTGAACTCAACTAAGCTAAACCTTCGAACTATAATTAAGAACCATAATTCATTATCTTTATAATAGTAGACATTTTTACACACATTTACTGGTCTATTTGAGAGTTGTCCCTTGAGTGTGTTCAATTTAGTTACTCTTCGTAAAGCGTCTCTTCGTCTAACTTGATCTTCGAAACATAAAAGTATATAAAAATGATTTTATTATTTAATTCAATTCTCACTGAAATTCGAAACTTCTGCCTTGCATTTCGGTAAATGCTTTTAAATGTATGGTACCGAGTATCGGCAATTGCTATAGAACACAGAACAAGCGAAATCAGCTTTTCGGATCCACGTGTCATCAATCAATCGTTAATCGAACGCTGTAATATCCATAAAATGAATCACGGCCACGTTGGCATGGGTCGCGGCCCGGCGCGGTGCGGCTCGGCATCACACGGGTAGGGTTGGCTTGCATTCGGTACGTAATTCTGTCGTAGCCGACGACAATGCCGCAATCGGACCGGCAATCTGCATAATGGATTGCTCGGCCGAACGCGTCGTCCGGTCGCCGCTCATTCAATTGTCGAGGTCGGTGATGTGTCGCACGGTTATTACGGAATACGGAATTAATAATTTCACGAATGTATAGACAGCCATTTTTATATATTATGTTACATAATATTAGATTGCACTGTACATGAATTGTTTCGATAATAAACAAATTTTTATGATATAAAATCAACACTCCAGTAGGGTTCAAGACTTGTACTATAGACTACCTAATTCATAATTATGCATTAAGCTAAAGTCCGTTTCTAAGATAGATGGAAAAACGAACTTACCTAATATATAGTAATACAAGATAAGAACTTCTATCAATCCGTTTTTCATGCAGTCACTTTTCATTTCCTACAAACATTTCATACAAAATCATATTAAACCAAATTATTGTCACATTTATACTAATCGTGTGATTGTTTAAAATGAAGAGTATTTTAAATTATCTAATACTTAAATTTCCCTCAAAGTTAGAAAAACTTTTCATGAATAAAATTTATTTAATCATTACATATTTAGTTATATTTTTGTTCATGTCTGCTAAATTTTTAAACATGAAATCTTTATTGATTTATTGAAAAAAAAAGTTCGACGATGACGACAAAATTCTGTGATACAGACAGTTCATTCTTTTTCTTCTCGAATGTTATGATAATACTAAAGCTGTTAGACAAATGCTTATTTAAAGAGTTTCCTCGAAAATCAAAGTTATAGATAGAAATATTATTATATCAAATATAATATATTATATTATATCGATATATCAAATATTATTATTAATTATATTTTCTCGAAGCGAAAACAAAAGTGTGATATAAATCTTCAACACATTTCCTTTCTGTGCGTTCTAATGTATTGTTGTATATTTACTATTACACACAAACTTTCAGCGAATTACATAAGTTTCAAAACTAATGTTTTGAATTTCAAATGCAAAATGTAAAGTGACAGTACGTACATATACTTTAGCGTACGCATCCCAAAGGACTTCTTTGCATATATGACAAACTGTTTTGGTAATTTCTAATCACTTATTCAAATAGGCCGCTGAAGTGCACATTGAAATTTACTTACCTATTGAAATTTTCATACATCGTAAACAGTACTAGTCTAAATCATTAAATAATAGTTAATACAGTTTTAGTTTTTTCTATTTCGTTTGATTCAATATCAGTTTTTAGATACATCCATCTTATTTATACTTATTTGGTTTTCACCGATAGTAAGGTGTTTGTTAAATTGCCAAAAAATATATATTTGGTATTCATTTACACACTGTAACATAATTCCGTAATAACACACACGTGTATTTTATTAGTAATTTCATCCGGGAATCTCACAATAAAATTTCTTTATGATATATATATATATATTTTATTATAATTCCTACGACACCCCTAACACAAATCAGGGACTTGGTGTCATCTAAAAAATAAAATTACTAATTTGAACCCATCCTTCTGTGAGGAGTTACCTAATGACCTCATACTATAATGTTAACAATTTGACTTAATTAACCGAAAGCTTCCCTTCTCTTTTGTTTATTTGTCTTACACTAAGTTATTAATCTAAACATGCTACAAAGTGTGCTCATAAATTAAATTAAAATATTGTTTACATTTAAACTGCTACAAGTCCGGGTACGTCGTGACGGCACCCGTCTGAATTTTAAAATTTATTAATTAATAAACTAATTTATAAACTAATAAAATATGTGTATAATTCTTTTTCGAATGCTAATTAAAAAAAACGATTTGCTAGTAAAATTTAATATTAAATTTGAGGTTAATTTGAGATTAGTTTAATGATTAATTTAAATAATAAATTAGATAAAATTAAGATTTAAAAATATTACAATTACTTGAGGTATTATGATATTTCTCAGTACGAAAAAGGCAGACTTGCCTTGAAATCTAATAAAGATTCTTTACGTATTACTTAAAGTACCGGATACATACAGGTCAAATTAATAAAAGCGTGTAAAAAAGGTTTTTGGTGGAATACAAAAAAGGTTTAGTTCTTGTGCAAATTCTGTTAAATTAATATTTCTTCTGTTAAATTTTATATTAGCTAACTCAAATGAAGCCATTGTTACGCATAAAATCGTTATAAAACATTTTTTCTTTCTACCACGTTATTTAGCCGTACGTAGGTTTCAACGAAAGCAGAAGATGTACGGCTCAATAACGGGCCCTAATCTAAGCCCGGCTTTCCTGAGACACTTGAGATTTAGTGCCCTCACATATTATACGTGTTGCGGAGACTGAACAATGGATATATTGATTTAAAGTATGATATATGGTAGCAATCTACAGCTACTAGTGAAAGTGTTCAATTTTATTAACAAAAATATGAATTCTTTTGTGAGTTTCAGAATTCAGCGATGTAGATAGTTATTATGATATTCAATATTTGCGATTTTTTTTTTACTGGTTTTATGGTCTTTTACCCTTTGGGTTACTTTGGCTTAGTTGAATCAATGCATTTTAATTGAAGTAACAAGTATTGAAGTTGTATACAGAAAGGGCGTCAGTGCTGCCTCGTTTAGAAGATATAGCATGAAAGGCACCCTGATCCCACATATTGGGACCAAGAAGCCCTACCGGGCTTTTTCTCTCTGTTTTGTTCCATCAAAACGAGATGGCATATCTTGGACTTTACCGCATTGTTCACAATTAGAAGAACGTTATTTCATCAGATAAAAAAAAAATTCAAGGCCATGTGCCCGGAACGCTTGCTGTAAGCGATAGCAATTTGGCTTCTGTACATTTTAATGTGAATTAAATGTTCAGTTTAAACAAATGCATGTTTAGTGCCTCTTCAGAGATAATATTTGGAGATTTCCAAATATGATGTTATCATTGAATAGGTTACCTAGATAGTAAAATGCTTATGAAATTAACATATAAACAACAAAAGTTAGAAACATATCTTCATTGCTTCTTAAACTGACATTGGGAAAGAATCTACTGGTAGATAAAATAAAAGAAAGGAGAAGTAGATGTAAAATTGTAGCTTAGCAGATAATAATTTTCGTATTTGATTTGTTCCAAATAACCATCATCATCAAGTAATAAAATGAATCAGAAGACACAAAAGGAAACTTATGAAACGCAGCGAATGAAACATTGTAAAAAGAAAAAGTCTCAGACATTTAAAAAAATATCATTTTGAAGAACTCTATACCATTTTTATATAAAGGACTAAAAAAAATATTTCAAAGAGTAATCGCTCTCGTTCGAGTTGCCGAACGATCTCTATTAAAATAACTAATTTCGAACCATTCCATATACAATGTCAGTACAGTAATTGGAATCCATGAACTGCACAGCCATTTGCAGTATGAGCCGTGTGGGTCAATAGAAAAACACAATGGTCCGGCACAATGGATCCCATTCAATGGTCTTAAACGGTCGCAGCAAAATGGAAATTTCAGCGCTCGCGAAACTATCACAATCTGAGTTGGTTTATTTGATGGAAATGGAACGATTTCAAGGTTTAAAACGCTAACTAATTGTGACCAAGCGATTAATTACAGTCTTGAAGTCGGTCGTTTCAGATCCTTGTAAAATTTTAAATAAATAAAAAAAATACTGGGACAATTGTGTTCGGTTAGATCGCGACCAACGGACACCAGGTGTAACACTCGCCACAGTGACACGCTTAGACGTGTCATCAATCATCAAGCGGGATAGTAGACATGTGTACTCGACTGGGACGCAACCACCCGCAGATAGTAAGAAACCCGTCACAGTGACTCTGCTTTCTGTGTCGGGTTCAACCAGTTTATATTCAGAATTGCCGGTCTCTCGGTGGTTATCGTTATTTTTTAATTGTATTGTTATTAGATGCTTATTATACAGTAAAATGCCGTCACTTTGCTTGCTACCATAAAAGAATATCAATGAAAACGTGTAATAATAACCAAAACAAAACCTATTATACATTTATTAATTTCGTTTTATTAAATTACCTAACTACGAAGAGTGTAAACTTTTTTGATAGCATTTAACGAGTATAATGTTATATATGCTGAAACTGTGACATATTTTCTAATATCAACGGAGTTGGTTATTTTCTTTTAGAGTTAATTTGATTGATGATTTGATTTTAGGTAATTTGATAATTCATTTGATATATCTCTTTTGGTTTACTCAGCGTAAGCCACTTAAAACACTTTTTACCGAATTGATTCACCAATATATAATATGTTACAAAATCTTACAAAATATATCCTATAAACTGGCCAGATAAGAAACCTATGAATTAAAATAAAAAAAATCATGTAAATCAGATAGGGGGTTTTCGCGTGAAAAGAACACAAACGGACAGACAGACAGAGAGACGTTGAGTTTTATAATATGTACGTACAGGAGATAAAAAAGGAAAGTATGTGTATGTAATACTGTAATCTATACATATAATATAAATTAAGTGCCTGTTTGTAATGTCAAAAGAGCACCTTTTCACTAAATGCACATGAAATTATATACAGAACATATAACAAAAAAAAAACAATTTTTAAACGTTTTGTCTGTTTGTCTCTTTGCTCCAGCTAATCTCCGAAACCGTTGGTCCGATTTTGATGGGACTTTCACTGGCAGACAGCTGATATTATAAAGAGCAACGTAGGCCACTTTTATTTTAGAAAAATAATTAAGGTTTCGCTTTATTGGCGAGCGACCGCTGTGTGTGGACGCGGGGTCAACACAGTTCCGATGGCACTCTATAGTCCACGCGAGAGATGCCGCGGGTACAGCTAGTACAGAATAAGAGAGGTAGGACACAGCCAAACTTCTTTAAAGATTTCAGCCCGCCTGGTGGAATACCTCCATCCTATAGAAGATCACAGCCAAATAAGCTTGTGTTGTATTCTTGCGGTGAGTAGGGTTTGCAGAGCTCCTTGGAATAGGAGGGTTTATTGTCAGTAACGCGCTAGTATATACCTATGGTCAAGCGTACATAGGCTAAGGTAGCCGCTGGCCATTAGGCGAGCCGTATGCTTGTTTGCCACCTTAGTTGAAATAGAAAATTTACAATTATTATGAACGCATGTATATTTTAATGTAAAATGTAATGTAAAAAATAAGTTTTAATGTAAGTATCATGCTTTTATATGTATGACAGAATTAGAAAATAATATAAAAAAATTTTTATTAACATTATTAATATATGTAATTTCGCAAGGTGTTAGAGCAATTTCTAGTGCTCGCCTGGCTAGCGCCACCCTCAAATTTGAAATCTGACGCCACTGTCGCCAAGCAACTGTAGGTACTATTAGGTATGTCAAGCTGTACTTGAGAGCCAGCAATTAGGCTTTGCATGATACCTTCTTGGGCCACATCGTCACTTGATATCAGATGAGATTGTGGCTAAACGCTAAACTTATAAAAAAATACCATTCGATATAAATAACAATTATCAATACACTTTAATAAAATCGTTAGAAATAGTTACCGCGATCTTGAATGTAATGTTATTGGATATTAATAAATTCTGCAAAGGATACACCAAAAACAAACACTTTTCTAATTGATCAACATATAATTCTGAATATTACTTTTTGAAATTATTTTCAAATAATAATTTAAAGAACAATTTAACAGTGAAGACGATACTAATTCAAAGTGCATTGTATATTTAGATTTATTTCGCAAGAGCCTAGATTTTTATCAATCTGTTGATAATAATAATCGAAGCAAGTTACATTTTATTTTTAATGTGTTCCAGACAATGTTCATTGCATATTTAATAGAAAATATTTTAGTAATTTAGATAGTAATCGATACATTAATATCTACTAGTTACTTTACTCTATTTCCTTCTCTAGTAATCAACACTGTATATAAAGTGTACGAAGAACGGACAATCTGAAATTTAAAATAAATATGAGATCGAAAATTCAATACTTATCTACGTATGTTCCATCTTTTACTAAAACAAATATAAGCGCTATTTAGGTGGGTATTAGCCTTATTGTATTAGGTTCTACAATAGACTTCCATAGCACTTTATCAATTTGCCGTACAATAAGTTCAACAAAAGGTATTATTGTACAGTGGATCATTACGTGAATGATAGCGATATCAATGACACCCTCTCGATATCCACTAAACATTACAATGTTAAACGATACATGTAGTGTAAAAAATTAACTATATTTTTTTATTGTTCTAGGTTTAGCGTTGTGGCCACAATATCACCTGATGTTAAGTGACGATGTGGCCCAAGATGATAACACGCTAAACCTAGTGGAAGACTGGTTCTCAAGTGCTGCTGCCGGAACAACCCTATTGATGTTTGGCGACAGATTTTCAACTTGAGGGTGGTAGGTAGCTAGGCGGGCATTAGAAAATACCCTACCTACATGCTATGGTTTCCTCACGATGTTTTCTTTCACCGAAAGCTCAGGCTCATTGCAGGGATTCGAACTCACGTCAATCGACGCTAAGTCGTACACGCTACCACTGAGCCATCATTGTTTCAAGTCGAATGAATGCTAAAATAGAAAATATTGATAAACCTAATCGAATTTCGTTCTGCGTTCTTCGTTTCATATTCTAGAGTAGACTGCATATTATATTCTGTTAGCCATACATATCACAAACGGAACCATTAGTCCCACAAATAATCATAAATTCATGTGGATTTAACCATCACCCCAGTTCTTTTATTTAAATACTAATTGTACACGCGATTCCACCGCGTATTTTACACATAAACTCAATTTATATACCATACAAGTGTCCATGAGTCTAAAAAGGCATCCTTAATGTTACTACTAACTATAAATTATCATCCGAACAAATTGTGTAAAATTCGGTTCAGTAATTTCTGTACAAATTTACCTACAGACAGACAGGCAATAATTTCAAAAACTCGAAATGTTTACTGTCCATAAGTATAAAACCTCTAATAGTATTTTTTCTTCAATATCTTTATTGTTTTATTATTCGTATAGATGATCAGAACATACCGAAATGAACGTATCAAGTGACACAGGGATGACAGCGGCAACATGCGTGCTCAGAGGTTTTGACCAACGCAACATGGCGACAAGTACCGTACGTCGAAAACGTGGAGACAACGACGTCCAATCACTCATATACATATATGTATTTATTGATCGACTCTGTAATATACAATACATTTATACAAGATCTGCACCTTTCAGTTTTACTAAACATAGGTGTACCGATTGCGTCTCAATTTTTCCCTTACACTGTTAAAAAATTCCAACAATCTTTTTGGAATAATTGTTGTTTTCACAGGTCTACGACATTAAGTCCAAACCGAGAATATATAATTTCTTTATACAGTAACTAACAGCCATAGAAAAAAATGTATTCCACATCCAGTTACCAATTATACATAATAGTTTTGATTGCCGCTTTTTTTATAGTACGCCGACGGTATGTAGTTGAAGCGGCGTGGAAACCAATCAATAATGTAGGGTTCAAAAGTAATTTTACTGTGTAGAGTAGTATTTTGTAAAAAAGGCTCACCTAAAAACTCAAGGCAAAGTATAAATAATAATAAAAGTACAAAGTAAATAATAAAATAACATACCTCATATTGGACACGATTTCCAAAATAACAATACATAAAAACCTGAATTAGCAGTATAACAACAAGCGTTAATAAGAACACGAAATTTACGGACAACACGTTAGTCTGAAAAAAAAAATACAAAGGTTATGACTTAATTATTGAAACCTAAAGAAGTTATGAAATTGTTTTCATTCGACACAAAAATAATGTGCAAATAAGTACATGCAATAACTTTACAGTTCAATTTTTTATCCCATAGTGTAATTACCTTTCATTTATGAGTATGATATTTTCTCCTCAATTTAGTTTATTAGTAAAAAATACTTACGGCTACATCGCCAGTTCTCTAATTACGTGTAACTAATTCGTATAGATAAATATTATTTATAATTTTCCCGAAATTAACCGGATGAATTTAGTAGTTTGTTTATTACCACATTATACCAGGGATTAAACTATAAGGCGGCCATTTTGTACTGTATAATTAATTTGTCGGGTTATATTATCGTTAATCTGAGACACAATATGTTTTTGGTATATAGGACCGAGATTCATCGCAGCTTGATTACACTTAATTTGATGACAGATTGACACTTGATGGTGTAGAATGTCAAAGCTTTTAACTGATCAGTTTAGTTAGTTAAAAATGTACTTAGCCCATAACTTTAACAAGTTTTATTCCGACTGTCTAGTAGTAATTTAGATACCTTTTCCATTTGCTTTTAAAACATTCTATACATATAATTAAATTGAAGTGTCTGTTTGTAATGTCAGAATAATAGGTTTATACTAAATGCATATGAAAGTATACAAGGCACCTATAACAAAAACCCATTTTTTAATTTTTTGTCGGCCTGTCTGTTTGTTCCGGGCAATCTCCGAAACGGTTGGACTGATATTGACGAGACTTTAACTTTCAAACTTTTTTAGTAGTCCATGCGAACGAAGCCGCGAGCCCAACTAGTTTTACATATAAACAAATAATAATAAGGGAAAAAAACTGAATTAACTCAACCGAAAAATTATGTCAGTGTGAAAATACAACTAACACCAACAACAAACTTTATATATCACACTATAGAACAATGTTGCTACTCATGCCCGATAGTAATCCATATCTAATCTAAAAATAAGCGACCACAGATAGATCAGTAATCTATCGCCGGTCGTCGTTACCATGTCGCGACCATCCTGCAAGACTCTCTGCAACCAAAATAGAGTCACTCTGAAAGGTTTATCACTATGTCTATATGGTCGGGACCCAGTCTTTTACATTTCCCTACCACCCTTCGTAATTACTGGTCATAAACACGCTTGAGCATGCCACTATAGCGAGTTTTACACCTGGTTTATGCTGGCCGCGATCCAGTTTAATACAATTGTCATGTCCTAAGTGCCCAACAAAAAAGTCGAATATTATATAAACTAGGAAATTAACAAAATCTTACAACGCTCATTCTGTAAATAGTCACACAAATTGTGGCAGAAGATGTGAAGAATTGAAACGACACAGACGGATTAAAAAGTCGATTCACTTCGTTCGTGTACCTGAAATAAAAAAATACGGAAACTTAAGGCACAGTAAGCTTCCATAACATACAATAGATACTAATACACACACACACAGACTGTAAAACATATTCATTGCTATTGTTCTTAATGACGAAAAATAATGATACACGCGTAATAGTATATTATATGTTTTTATGTTGGTTTGTGACAGAATGGCACATATGTTGATAAAACCAAATAAATGTCTGTCGTTTTATTAATTTTTAATGCGAAACCTCCTTGGAGTATATTTGTAAGAAAAATATGTACTCAACTGGAGGAAGTTTATTGCTAGAGTCTGTGAACGATGATTGGACGGTGCAGTACTCCCGCGTTCTCTGTGCTTTTATATGAAGCTAAGTATTTATATTATATTATTTGTAATGTATTTCTGATAGTTCTTGGTAGAAATCTTTTGTTATTTTAATGTTAATTATTATTGTAAAGTGATTGGTTTACAAAAGCAACCTCAGAGTTTCTTGCCAGTTCTTCGCTAAGGACAAGTGCCTTCCAAACCGGTTGTAGCGTCATTTGAGATATTAAATATAACACACAACATCAATTACGTTGTATTATTTTTATACTATATCTTAGAACTAACCCATATATATAGAATTAAATTAAAAATCTAACACGCGCAGTAGAAGAACCTATGAACATTGACAAATTATATTTATATTTTCATATGCATCAGCAGTAAAGTGATCATCTGGCTTATCACGTATAAATTAACCAAGAGATTCTGGCCTGGTTTAATTAGTCTGAGGTCAGATTCTAACCTGGTTAAGATCTCCAAAGTACTAAAACACTGAAAATGATCACGTTAGGCATAATAATTATTAAAACCAATGTAGACAATGTCACAATAAATTTAAAAAGTGTACAAAATAAACTCCGACAGAAATCAATTAAGATATACAAATATATTAATGACTCACCAAACAACTTTTTCATATCGCTTTATATAATACACAAAACGTTCGTGCAGTTTCCGATCTCCAAAATCTTTATATTGAAAAGGAGTTCTATATTTCTTATTCAAATGTGAATCAAAAATGTGCTGTAAATTATGCTTTATAATTTTCAGTTGTACTTGCGCTTGGGAATAATAAGCTGCTACGAGACAATCTAATGCAAGATGCCCGTAACCTACCCATAATAATGGTAAAATTTGCAATATTATTGTATATGTGAATCTGAAAAAATATTTATAATTAAATTGCCTAAAATACGGACTATCTATATATTCTATACATATAAATTTCAACGTCTAAGTTTCAACTCTGTCTGTCTGCCTGTTTATGTTCTTTTCACGCGAAAACCAGTTATCTTGATTTACATGCCTTTTATTTTAATTCATAGCTATGTTATCTGGCCAGGTTATAGGATATATTTTGTAAGATAAAATAACATATATTAAATTACTTAATGTATAGTAAAATTGTTGATCTATATATTTTCTAAGGATCACCCACAATAAGCATTTTTGTCTTCCGTCTTTTAAGCGGGGGCAGCACTATTCGCGCTTGCGCTCGGCCGCCGGTATTCTGTATTCCACGCGAGCGAAGCCGCAGGCACAGCTACTACCACAGCAGGTACTATTATAAAGAGATTTTTAGGAGGTAATTCTCTTGTCTTAATCGATTCTAAAATTTTCACTTTTAAAAACTATATTTAAGTTGATAGTTATAGGCAAAATCTTTGATCAGTTTTTTAATATAAAAGTTATTTGTTTAACCTATTAACATGTTTACGTATAGTTATTCTTATATTACTGTATATAAATTATATATTGAATTGTAAAATATAAAATTAAATTACGTAGTCCACGAATTAACTTCAAACAGAGTATAAATTGGTATGGTATAGGATTCGTCACGACTTCTCTGAATATAATGTGATATAGGCAAGCATATTCCTGCAATCGTTACACATATGTTTACTATCGTCGTCAACCGATACAATTCATGTTTATTCTTTAACATGATTTCTTTGTCTTTATCTCCGTTTGCAGCAAAAATGGGATCTGAAAATTTTAACCAACAGTTTTTTTCAAAAAATTGAAGATGAAGTCAATGTGGTTGATCGGTTTATGTAGACCAACGGAATATCGATTTGATGTCCACAGATACGAATCCGCATGAATGGCATTTACAAACGAATTTTTCGAAATTCGCGTACACATATTAATTTTGAACACTATCCGGCTGTCGGTGAAGGATAACATTGCGAGGAAACCTGAAAGCTTGAGAAATCTTTTTGTAGTACCACTGCATATGGGAAAAATATAGAATTATAGGCTTTATTATTAATTCTCGGCTTTTGAAATCGCCAGTACTTCGTGGGCTGGCGTGGCGATTAAGCCCGTGCCTTCCCTGGGGTCGAGGCCTTTGCCATCAGTGATATGTTTACAGGCTGGTATTATTATTTATTACTGATTTTTTATGAACAACTCTTGAATATATAAAATATCCAATTTGAAAAAAATATCATAAGGTTGAAATCTCTTTAGTATAATAACAGTGAATTAAATAAAAGGGATATTATAGTACAATGGTCAAACAATTTTTTGAAGTGTCTACAATCTTTATATAATATTTATTTTATTTTTTGGTCATTAAAGAAATTATCGTTTTATGGCGATTATGTGAAATTTTGTAAACAAGTCTTCGCTGTAATTCATAAATAATTATCGCGAAGAGCACCTAATCGCATTAATGACAATTTATTGCATCAGCTTAACCCTGATTACGTACTGAAAATATTTCAGTAACGCAGAACAGAGAAGTCATATATTTTTCAATTAACAGATGCTAAAATGCACTGGCGAAGCAAGACCTAAATTTGATGAGGGCAAGGTTCAGATCGCGAGGCCCTCTGGTGGCGGTAGAAGACGTGGTTTTATAGTATAAAAATTATTGAAACAGCCATTTTTTATTCATAAAAATGCAAACTATGTTCGATGACTACATTAAAAAAAATTAAAAGAATTAAAGAAACTGAATTATTGCTTGAAGAATTCGTGCTTTTAGCCTTACTGAACTCCTTAATAATTCTATGGTATTCAGCTTAGATGCAATCGATTCTGTTTCAATCGATAAAACTACTAAAGCAAAAGTCTTTCCTCACCCTTTGCATTCCTTAAATAATTTTATATAAGTTTTAATTTTGTAAAGCTCTTTTCGGCAGAGGCTGTACCTACTGGTATTGTTAACAGAATTCGAACGACAATGTAAAGATTTGTTTCTTTTTTTAGTTATTTTCTTTTATGTATTGGAGCAACCGAGTTGGATTTGACGACTGACCTCTTTCTCGAAATTGGATCTACCTAACTCGATAGTTTGTCCTAGGTAAATATAATCAACAGCAATTCCAAGCGTATATCTATCTATCTATGTATAATATCTGATAGTTACGGGAGTTGGCGCTACATGGATGTTCGACATAATCTTCGTCTTGTCCATGTTCATTTTAAGACTAACTCGTTCAGAGGCTTTCCTGGGATTACTGGGCATTGCACGGAGGTCGTCCATGGTATCGCCAAAAGTACTATGTCGTCTGCAAGCCGAAGGTGGGTGATGTATTTGTCGTTTATATTGATGTCTAGTTCTTTCCAGTCCAGAACCTTGAAAACATCTTCCAGTGCAGCGGTGAACAGTTTAGAAGAGATAACATCTCCTTGTCTGAATCCACGATGCAACAGGATACGTTTCGAGTTCTGATCCTGCAGTCGGACTGACATAGTGGCGTTTTTATACAAACACTTCGATGTACCTGTAGTCAACTTGACACCGCTAGAGAGACTGCAGTACAACCCAGCTCTAAATCGAATCGAAGGCTTTCTCGTAGTCCACAAACGCTAAGCAAAGGGGCAGGTTATACTCTTCGGTCTTATGTATAACATGCCGTAATGCATGTATGTGGTCTTTCGGAAATCGGATTATTCAGGAGGCTAGAAGTCCTCGAACTTGAGTACGAGAAGGTTCGTAATAGTTCTCGAAAACAGCTTACTCGTATAAACATGGCTCAAAAGTAAGTTGGGCCTATAATTCTTCAATTCTTTAAGCAATGTGTATTGACAGTGATAACATATGGTGCTGAGACGTGGTCACTAACTATGGGTCTCATAAGAAAGCTCAAAGGGCAATGCAGAGGGCTATGCTTGGAGTTTCTCTGCGTGATTGAATTAGAAATGAGGAAGTCCGCAGAAGAACCAAAGTCATCGACATAGCCCTAAGAATAGCTAGACTTAAGTGGTAGTGGGCGGGCCACGTAGCTCGTAGAACGGATAGTCGATGGGGGAATCCTTCATATAGTTTGTAAGGTTGGAAGTTGCTGCTCTCGCCCACTAACTGACTCGCAGGACTGTGTGTAAATTTTGTCAGTTTTTATAATATTTAATTATTAATATTGTTTAACTCAGAATGTACCAAAATTTTCATAACTTTAATATAAGGACATCAATCTTGAATTCATATTGGTTATTATGAAGTCAATCATAATGTTTAAAAAACCTGTTTCATACCGGCTTTTTGGAGACTGTATAGCCTTCATAATCGAACATCCTTTTCTTTTTGGCTACCCTCTTATTTTTAAAGTCTTTTGGCAGGGCACAGCTGCTTTTATCAATAAATTGACGAGCGTCAGATAAGTAGTTTTAAGTGGCTTGGTTTTAGCTTAAATGAACTTGTACAGATTGCTATAATTTGTTTATGATATTAACTTGCGTTAACATATAACATGTAATGATTTGATGAGTTCCAAACTTTGCATATCGTTTAAAACAGAATCACAATCACTGAGTATATCTGATTGTTCCCTTTGATTTTTTAAGCTTTCGAGACATTCAACAACATAATCTAATTGCAATAATACGCCACCCACTGCACCGATTCTGCTTTCCCACCTTGTGTCTGATAAAGGCTTCATAGTAGGTTTAATTTGCCTTTGATTAATCCCAGCATTTGCGTCTGAATAAAACCAAGAAATGTTTTTGTTGCCACAGAATAATTAGCTAAGTGCAAAAATAGCAGATTACAGCTATAACAACCGCAAGCTGTAAAACATGCAACATGCGCTAGGTTAGTAGGTAGACGTTAAATTAGCTCATACTATTATTATATGAGAGTTCATATTAGTGTGAACAAAACGCCATTCTTTGTAACATATTGGGTGTACGGGTTTACACCACGCCACCCAATTTAGCCACCAGAATTATGCTACGAGTCATGGTTGATATAAATAATGCATAAACCATCGAGGCGCGAGGCCCCTCGGACCGCGAGACCGTAGGCGATGGCCCACGTCGCCCACACCTTACGCCGCCTCTGCTAAAATGTATAGGAATAAATAAATAATCCGTCTATCAATTAGTATTCCAAGTAAAGTGACCTTTGACTTACCATTTATGAGTTCATTAATTTTATCGACTCTTGAACTTTGCAAATTAAATGTAAGCAATTTTGAGAGCAAATTAATTTGTGGAATCTCAATCATGAGCCCTTCTAGCCTTTTGTTGTTATCGTTACTTGACTGTAAAGCAAAACGTAAATTATTATTGTACACAATTATTATTATTAAATACATGTACTCGCTAGATTTATAGTTTACTTTCCACTTAACTGTCAGCGCTGCTTACTTCCTACCGCTGATGTTTTTTCACACAGAGAAGAATATCATATGCTTATTTTGGACACGAATCGAATTTTTTTAAGACATACCAGCCACCTTGGGTTTTTTTGTAGTTTCACACGTCCTTTTCTAAATCTTAAATATTTTCCGGTGTAAGACAATAACAGCTTATTATCTGTGATTTTTTAGATTGTCCGTAATTTTATAGTCTTTTACCGAATTGGTTAATATTTATTTAACTTGGCTAATTATCCTTATTAATATTACAAGAGTATCGTACAATTTACATTACTATGGTGGTCAACGTTTTCAATATATATTTTTTATTAATTATGAATACTTTTATTAATTTAATAATATAACAATTAAATCGATTGTTTCCCATAAAGCAGGTTCATTAATATGTAATTGTACATACCTGTAAAATATATAAGATATGCTGTAAATTATACATAATACCTAATATAAACGAACAAAGTCTATATATCTGATGACATATTCGTAGGAAATTAGTTTTTGCTTTATAATTCTTATAGAATCCGGTTAACATCAAGATTTTGTATAATTGCCCAAATGAATCGAAAGGCCGAACTTTTTGCCTATCCATTTTACTGGAAAAATCAACTTCTCTAGATTTTGTTCATCAATGTTTAACGAATAACCGTGACTTACAGTTACCCATAAGTATGTAAAAGTTAATTAATTATGTTGAATTAGGACTATTATTATTGTATTACATAGGACAAATAAAAGGATGTCCCAAAATAAAAATTAAACAATATCGTAATGTGAAGAGATATTTATGCACGCCCAGGTTTAAAGAGAGGTAGGACACAGAAAAATTTCTATGAAGATTTTTTCCTACCTGGATTAGCCCGACTGGTGGGATACCTCCACCCTACAGAAGATCGCAGCCATATTTGGTTATTTACCTTGTGTTGTGTTCCTGTAGTGAGTAGGATTTCCTGAGCTCCTTAGAGTAGGGGTAGTAGTCAGTAATCATTATCATCATGATATCACATGATAGTTACACGCAGCTCTCAATGTACTCTCTACTAAACTCGACAAAAAAGTATAACTTCAATCAGTTTTACAGATTTAACATCCAGTTTATTAGTATAGCAGTATTATTTATGATATAATAATTCAGAACGATGAATATTAACAGTTTGAGTTTATAATATCAATTTTAGCTTTGACGGTCCCAAGTGCCTTCTCTCAGGGATTAAGTTTGATAAAATTTATTTAATTTTTGAAGTAAATGAATCTAGAATAATTTTGTGGAAATCATAAAACTCGTTATGATTTCGGTTAAATAAAAGAAATGTAGTGTATTTAAAACTAAAGTAATTTTATGATTATCGTGAAGTTAAACACCCTGTAAAACTTCGTACAATTAAGTTACGAAATATTAATAACTCCTAAGTTAATTTATAATTTACCAAGAAAGAAGGTAATATAACTGAAAATTCAAACTTAATTAGACTAAACACGTTTATGACGAAAATTGTAAATTATTTTTTTACTACAATTATAAATGATGAAGCATATAAATATATGCAATTATGAAGCAATTACTGCTCAGTGGTATCGTGTACGGACATCGCGTCGACCGACGTGAGTTCGAATCCCTGCAATGTGCCTGAGCGTTCGGTGAAGGAAAACATCACTATGAAACCATAGTAGAGTAGTAAGCCCTACTATTTAGCCGAGTAGTTACGGATTCCATCCCTGCACATAATTGATTTTGGGTAATAAGCCTAATCGTCAGTTTTGTGTCTGGGTGTATATATGTATAGCATATTAGTTGTTTAGTACAAGCTATGCTTAGTTTGGATCTAAATGGCCGTGTGTAAAATTGTTTCCCCATTGTTTTTTATTTATTTACTTATTCGTGGGAATTAGACAATAATCTGCATTGACCAAACACGAACATTTCTATAATGAGCCTGAGCTTTCAGTAAAGGCATATATCGTAATGAAACAAAATACAGTGGTAGGGAGGGCATTTTTTGTTCTCTTCTGGCTATCACCTTTTAGTGAAATATTTACATGACACTGCAAGCACCTATCGGTATTTTCCGACAACGTACTTGAAAGCCACAGTTTTTTAGACTTGGTGAATTATCACCTTTAAAATATTATGTGTGATTTGTGGTTTAATGAAAGTTTTTTGCTTTACTCATCAAAAGTTATCTTATTTCAAAAAGTATTTTCTTTCATTTCATCAGTACTATCTCTAGCTAATGTTTGATGTTCAATAAAAGTAAGTATTAAAAAAAATATGTAAATTAATTATTAAATGCCTTTATTAAGCTTAATTATTATTTCATTTAACACTTCAATGAACACATCAGAAAGGCGGGTGCCACACTTCGAATTTCTGTCGGTATTCAAGCTTCTTGTGCAGTGCGGCCTCGAAGGCAGCGTCTCGAGCGGCATCCCGAGGAGCAAAAGAATCGCGTCCGCCTTCGCGATACACCTCCCGGGCCGCTCGTATGAACTTCGATACTTGTGCAACACTCTCACGCACGTCTTCCATTGGTGTCTAAGATTAAAAAGCTTTTTAAAGTAATAATACAACATAAAAATTTTAATAATTAAATTAAACCTGTAAACTCAATAAATTCAATTACAGATCTGTCCCCAAGCACCTATAGGAGTATTCTGGTAGTAACACTAGAAAGCCAGTCCTTCCACTAGGCGTAGAGTGTTACCATCTTGTTATCACTTAACAACAAAGGAGATTGTTGACAAAAAAAATATATCCTACTTAAAGCTTATTCTACTAATTATTATTGACGTCAAAATTTTTCAAGAGATTCTAATAGGGATTTAGGAATTCTAAATATTTACAAAATAAACTAAGGGTCTGATCTGATTAGCGACGTTCCATTTTACGGTATTTCATTTTAGCTAATTTTAACGAAGCTTCTCATCTACCTAGTCTGATAACTACTCGCCAGTCTCCTAAAGTCTACAAAAAATCAAACCACCAATACCATATATTTTCACGGTGAGCTAACCCTAACCTAAGTATTTGGTGCCTTATTTTCAGTATGACAAGAGGACACATTCCTAACAAAGGGATCCATAATCCTTTTTCAGTCTGTGCCAAGAGGAAAATAAGGTAATATAGATATTTTTGTAGTGACTAAAAGTAACTACACTAGACTAGACTAAAGTTTCGAGCTTAGAATTAAGTGATAATTTTAAAAGAAAGGCGCATAACATACTTCATCTTCATTCGGCAAGACATGTGGATATATTCGCACCCATTGTCCCACTCTTCCAATTGCACGATCCCACCGCACGCCATTTCCCCACGAACACGCACTCATTATCCGCCTGCGTGACGCGGCTGTTGCGTATCCGCCACGCCATGTTTCAAAAACCGTCTCCGCTGACGTTATGGACACACTCGGCGTAGACTAGAGAAAAGAAAAGCAAGTTTTTACAAAGAAAAGATTATATATAAATGAGGATTATAACATACATTTTTTTAATTATCTTTAAATTAAGCCAATGATAGTGTTTTAACAATGATTGTTACTATTAACTACAACGAATTGCATGCTAAAATGGGGGTTATTTGAATGTACCAAGATAACTCTTTGGTTTTGTTTAACTAAATTTGAAGCAATGATATATCAGTGGTATCGTATACGGACACCGCGTCGATCGACGTGAGTTCGAATTCCTACAATGAGTTTGAGCTTACGGTGAAAGAAAACATCGTAATGAAACCATCGCATGATGGTAGGCTATTTTTTAATGTGCGCCTGGCTAACTCGAGTTAAAAATCTGTCACCAAGCATCTATAGGTGTTTTCTGACAGCTGCACTTGAGGGCCAGTTCCCAACTAGGCTTAACATGTTACCATTTTAGGCCACATCGTCACTTAATATCCGGTGAAAATGTGACAATATCGCTAAACCGATAGAGAATTTAAAAAACTATCATCTTCGTTATTATGTTAAACGAATGTTTCTCATTGTATGAATAAATATACTGAATGATAAAAGTATTAGCTTTAAAATAGAGGCAATAAATTCCTTGCATGACTATACAAATTTGAAGGATTCCCTTTAACTCTTTTACCTTTCGCATTAACGTAACAGTCACGAAAAATACACTTATGGATTGATTTGTTATTGTCATTTTCTTCTACGCAATTTTAAACCTTAGCAACTCGGATAAAAGTTAATTTTGCTTTGTAACAAATTGCCAAAGTAATTTAATTATAGATACAATTTTGTTTACCATCCTTCCTGTAATTTCGATGACAATTTGTAAAATTACCTGAACGTCGGAGTTGTCTGTGCTAATTTGGGTCGAAGTTTTGTTAGTTTGTCCTCTGTTTACTTCTCTGTTTTTGTCTGTCACGTCCTGAAAATTTCTAAACGTATATACCGCATAATATACGAACAAATCAAGATATATTACTTTAAATGGCAATCTCCTTATTGGATACTTTTTATCTAGCTAAGTGAATATCTCGTTACATAATCACCGGTAGTTTTTCAACTATGGGTGGTTGTAAAGTAACACAATTTATAGGTAGAGGTCGACGGCGTCTGAACTTCGGTCCGCGTCTTGTACCAGCGGTAGTCGTTCGGGTATTTGCAGCTCGAGGAACACCACTCTCGTCCTCGGAACTGCAACTAAAAATAACAAAACTTCTACGATTCAATAAACACAGACATAGAAATTATGAACATCAGAGATAAATAAGGTCTTGAATCAAAATAGTTTAGAAGTTATACCCTTTATTAAAAAAATTATGCTAGGGTAGCACAACAATTATATCCAACTGGATAGTTACCACCAGGTACCAGGTACCGAACATCCACAATAGTGGCACGCTTAAGCAAATCGCATCCCAGGTTTTTTTTATCGTTATAGGTTTTGGCGTAGTGGCCACAATCTCACCTGCTGTAAAGTGATGATGTGGCCCAAGATGATAACACGCTAAACCTAGTGGAAGACTGGCTATCAAATGCAGCTGCCGGAACACACCTATTGGTGCTTGGTGACAGATTTTCAACTTGAAGATCGGCATGACAGCTAAGACAAAATTAATCTAAACGACTACCGGATCGTCTTGCTTTTGGACTATTCTGTGCATATCATTAGATATAGAACCATCACTTTGCCATGGAAACAAAATTAAATAAGAAGATGACGAAGAGTAACGTTTTCACAGCAAGAATAAATTATCTAATTAGAAAATTTTAGGCACTATTTACTCCCAATGTACCTACTTCTATTGTTTTTTTTTTCAAAGTTTCCAAATAGACTTTGCTATTTGTTGCATGACGTTAATCAATCACTTCTTTAACTCTGAGACTTCCCCAGGATTTCATACACGTTACATATGATATAAATATCCTATTTTACAAAATCTATATTATGTCGCATCGCAACTAAATATTTGTAAGATAATACTAGTATGTTTCTCATATAGATAGTTTATATTTTATTACAGTAGAACTTGTGCTGGTGGGCCCTGTAGAAGGGCTAGACCGGTGTGTTTCATAGGTAATCCAATCAAGTCGAACAGTTCATGTAGCATCGGTTGTTTAACTGTAACATCAGCTTCACAGTCAGCCGCCAAAGCTGGTGACAAATTCACCTGGAAGTAATATAGATAAACATTAACAAGCGATAAGTTCATATATTACGATATTTTCTGAAATATAGTTTTAAGCAACATTCACAATATGACGTTTGTTTATAATAAGTCACGTTATAATACAAGTTATAATTCACGTGAACAATCAATGCGAAACGGTATGTGTACCGGTACTTATGACGTCCGACATTTCAAATTTTAATAATACTCAATACCGACAAAGTGAAACTGTGGACTAATAGAAATCTAAAATGGCAATGGGCAGATCACATCTGTCAAAGAAGCTATAACATTTTGTTCTCGAGTGAAGTATAAATGAATCGTAAAAAATATGTATGTATTATTACATGATTATACATCCATATTACTATTTGGTTTCGTTTCTTATATTTACGATAATTATTTAACTTTATTTCGTGTGATTTTACTATTTATTCGTTATAATTGATTATTATCGTTGTTTCGTGACCGTAACTGATATAAATAATTAAAATTTTGGCACTAATCTGTTTCGGATACCGGTGTGAACAGCGTATGAATCTGTCGCTTGTTGTGATGGGATTTGAACCAATAGCAGAGCTTTGTGAAGCGCTCATTCGTTCCCGTCCAATCACAACGTCTCGTCATGGCGCCATTAAAAATGGCGTCTGTCTTTTCGTCTTGCCGGCGCACGCTACTGCGTGCAATTCAAAGTGGCTCATTAGAATATAATTACTGATAAACTATTAAAATGCAACGAACAATTAGTCAGTGGCGATTATATAGTGTGCATCGGGAAAACAAGCGTGCGTTACCTACGCCGGCTCACCAGACCTGACCTCCCTTCTCGCTTCAACTGCTGGACGAACGAGCGCACGTGGATAAAGGTAATAATTCCTATCATAGGGGCGACAGATTCTTAAGCGCTTGCAGCCTTCAAACCAAATCCGGTGGCTGCTCCCAAATGTAAGTGGTGCTCTACGCACAATTGTCATAATAGAATTTCAAATACAAGTAATTTTGAGTTATACATCAGGCACAGTGTAGCTATCACTTTGTAATGCTACTATGAAAAAACATGAATTCCACAACATTTTTCTACAAGATTTACCAACAATGAAAAATAATTACCTATTAATTAACATTAAAGAGTTCTCGAGTGGAGATTACATTCAGGTAAAAGTAGTTTAGGATCGATAAGCAGAACTGTAATCTTCGTAAAATTACTTAGAGTAATTTCAAGGATCAATTACAATGACATATCTTAAGAGATAAATTTCTCCAGCAGTATAAAATATGGATTGACAGTAATGATGAATTTGCGAGAAAATTCTGTAAATCAGATATTAGCTATGGCCCACGGTTTCACACACGTTAAATTTATTGCACCAACTCTCTACTATACCAAAAAAGACGCTTTTGGGGCGCTTAAATGGCTTACGCTGAGTAAATTATAAGACGTATTTCAAATTAATGTATAACATAATTATAGATATTAAAAATACATACAAAAAAGTCAGGAATAGCATATGTCTATCTTCTAAGGATCATCCACAATAAGCATTTTTGTGGCAGCACGATCGACATCATTCTGTTGTTCACCCGAGCGGAGCCGCGGGCACGGCTAGTATATTAGTAAGATTAAGAGGAAATAATGGAGTGCTAATTCATTACAACACAGAAAGCGATTAATTTTATATTTATTACCTCCAACAGCCAAGGTTTTAGCGTGTCGTCAAGAAGCACATCGAATCCATAAAACTCGAAACAGTTCCTAGCTGGCGGAGTGCCAGTCGCTTGGGCTAAGAGTGTCAGGGTGACTAGTGCTCTGATACGTTGCCACGCGAGCCACTCTACCGCACCCCATCTTCCAATCAATGCTCTTCGTACTTGTTTCAATGTCCATTTACAACCTGTAAAAAGACAAAGAACGATTTCTATGTAGAAGCATATTTGGGCATAAGTTGCGTGGGCTTGCATTTTGCAACAATCGCACCTAACAATCACATCTGAAGTTAGGTGATCTAGTAGAAGACGTTAACAAGAGAAGCCTAACAAAATTATTAAAAAAAACTTTATAAAAAGCAAGTTTTTATTTATAAATGATCGAACTAAAAAATAAATAATAACATTTGATAAATAAAGTTACATGAGAACCTCGTCTTTGGTCAGTGGACAGGGACGCAAGCAGCACGTACTAAATGAAATTGAAATGAACTTAAATGTATATTTCTTGAAAAACTTACGGTTTTAGTTTAAGTGATATGATGTTTTGCGCCTCGAATTATAAAGATAATTTTGAGGATTTTTTTTAATTGTTTGTTTTTGAAATTATATCATAACGATAATAATCAATTACAACGTAAATAGTAAAAACATGCGAAACAAAGTTAAATAAATATCGAAAATATAATAAAAGAATCCAAAAAATTAATATTATAACTTGGAACTTTCAAAGTACGTTGCGTAAGGAAAATAAGGTAAGAATGCGGGTTGATACGGATTTGAACCCAAAAGGATCGAGACCACCATGCATATAGCAAAAAAAACGTCATATAGGTTTTCTTTTGGTGTGTCACATTTCGGGGACAGCCTGTATATATCCAGCTTGCAAGAGCCTTGCTGGTCGGTATGGCAACAACTATCGGCGGTGGATTGCCTATCTCTCTAGGATCACCGTTGGTTTTAAATTATACTTTGGTTACCACCAGGCACTTTGATACATTTAAAAAAGAAGATGAAATACATTTAATATTAATTTACAATAATCTTAGTATATTTTTCGAGAAGATTCTTACCGGTGCCAATCCTATCCTTGCATTCGGCGTATCGCGGCCCGGTTTTATTCAAAGATGTATTCGTCAAGTGTCTATATGGGTTGTGAATGTCAGATAAAGTGTATTTGTCCGTTCCTGGGTAAGATTATAAATTTTTTATCATTTGCTCATATGAAATCCTGAAGGTTTTTTCAACTTGCGGTAGTAGTATAAAAATATTCCCGAAGCTTATTTTATTTTACTTATGATATCACTATTTTGTTATCTTTATCTCTACATATTACCAAACTCAACGTCTGTCTTTCCGTTTATGTTCTTTTCACTCAAAAAACACGGATCCGATTTATATGTATTTTATTTTTAATTCATAGCTATATTATCTGGCCAGGTTACAGAATATATTTTGTAAAATAAAGTAACATATGAAATAAGTAACGACGATAATGGGGAAACATTTCGGAAAAAAGACGCTGTTGCGGCGTTTAAATGGCTTACGCTCAGTAAACCATTAGAGGTATATAAAATTAATGTATAAAATAATTGTAGATCTTAAAAAGTCCTACAAAAAAGTCAGTGATAACATATGTATATCTTTTAAAGACAATTCACAATAAGCATTTTTGTCTTTGAAATAAGTTGTGGCTAAATTAGATTGAACCGGGAGCAGCACGATTCGCGCGTGTGTTCGTGGAGATGACAGCGAAGCTGCGGGTACAGCTAGTATACTGTAATGATGTTTAACTTTTGTTTTCTTTTTTTACTAGTTGCTAGACCATAGGTACTAGTAGGTGTAATACTCGCCATACAGGCGTGGCACGCTTAGGCGTATCATGTTCCAGGATCAACCGGTGTATATCCAGTAATCATGCGCGATTTTGTACTGTGGTGTGACCATCATGCATATTGTGATAAACCCTTCACAGAGACTATCTTTCGATAGTCGCATTTCGGGCTCAGCCATTGTAGGTGTTCCCAGGTGCCTAGAGGCTGGAGATCGGAAGGACACCAAAAACCGGCTATGAATTGCCGTTCTCTCGGTGATCGTCGTTCTTTTTGGATTGTTTGCTTGATAGGAACTAAAGAAATACCATCAATTTGTTGTGCTACTATTTTACAAGACAATTGGTATGTGTAACTTTACCGAATCTGGCAAGACCCTCAGCGTACATATAAGCGGTTAGAGGTCTGTAACTAGGCACACAGACGTATAGCCTGAGATCGAACTTGTATCCGGCAATCAAAAGCGGTCGCTCTATGTACCGCTGAACCACTGCCGCGGTGCCGCAACTCATCTCACACACACTCTGAAAGTAAATTCAACTATTTTTATGAAGATTATAGGATACATAATTTCACGCTACTATCCTAAATAACGGAGTACTAACCATGAATGTCAAGAAATCTGACAAGCTGTAGGCAAGCAAGTACACCAAGTAAAAACAACGGTTGGCTAGACGGGTGCATTGATAGCGACGCGTTGGAAAGTTGGTAGAATAAATATAACACGGATATAATCGAGGGACACAACTAGTTATTCTATAACACAATGCAATAATGACTCCTAGACAGCGCACTCTGAGGCTATTCCGATGAATGTGCAAAGTTTATGTATCGATCTAAAAAACTACACTTGTCAAGTTGAAAATCTAATTTCAGTACTTCAGCAACTTCCAACGTTTAAAATTTATAATTATGGGAATTTACGAATTGAGTCTCAGTTTCTTTAGGGAAACAAATTTTGACAAAGTAAAATACTATGAGAACAGATCAGCTAACAACATTCAAAAATATTCTGTGAAACTTATACACAAAAATTGCTTACCCGAAACAAAAAAATTCCTCTACCCTGGCTCTGCGCAACTGGCTTGTGTATCCAAACGACGTTTGACGCTCCATTGCCCTCATCACGACGGAGACGCGAACATTCTGACACCAATTTAGCATATTCCAACGGCAAGTGAAAGCATGATGGGCTGAAATCACAACAATAATCAATCTATCAAACAATCTGTTGAACTATAACATGCGTTTATACATAAAACTCCTTTAACCGGCCAACCAAATTAGAACATTGATCATCAAACCATTTGAATCAAGAGAGTACCTATAGCTTGACCGCCTTAAGCGTGACCCTCCAAATGGTTTGCGGGACACGGGAGGGGAACGAGACCGACCAATATGACTATATATATTGACTTATATATATATATATATATATATATATATTTATGACTGCTACATATGACATTATTCTACCAAGATCGAATTACGGATGCTGCGTTTTAGAAAACTATATATAGAGTCAATCAAAACTAACTCCTTTTTATTCAATTATATTGGTTATATATACCATTAAATTCAAAGAAGTTTTACTTCATAGGTGTGTAAAGGTTATAAGACTTCAATATTATGTGTATTATAATATATATTATTTGTCATTATATATCAGTCCCAGTTGCAAAAAACATGAATAATCTATTGATCTTAAGATATAGGGTATCATCTCAAAATACCATACATATCCGTGCACACCCTCCGCTCCGCGTCCCGCTAAACATCTGAAGGGTCGCACTTACAGCCGTCGACCTACTTAGTGTGCGTGCCAACGACACGGAAAAAGGACAAAAACACTCAAATTATCAAAATATATCAATGTATTTTTTTAATAATTGTCCGGTAAATTGATGGTAAGCACAGTTCAATCAAAAAACAAGGGCGACCACGAAGAGATTAACAATCAATAGGCTGTCGTTGCTGTTATGCCGACCTGCATGCCCTTCCGCAATTGAATACACACTGACTGATCCCCAAATGCGACAAACCAAAAAATAGTCACTGTGACGGGTGACGGGTGGTCACGGCACGTTTGATTACTGTATATATACACACCTTCTGATTCAGAGACGCGATACGCCTATGCATGTACCACTATGTTGGGGTTTTTACACTTATTTATTTACTTATTAAGCTCAAGCAAAGAGAATAATACACATTGGAGTTTTACAATAATACAGTAATATTAAGAAAACTTAAACATGCTTTTAACTGTAGATCACATGTTTATATATATGTGCCTTAGTAATGTATGCATTTAAATTATATTATACTAGCAACCTGCACCGGCTTCGCTCGGGTAGCAGATTATTACATATTATAATTCTATGGTTTACCCGGCGCACGCCAGTATAGCTCCCAGTCGACATGATTTTTTCCGACATCTTCAACAATCATCGTCATATTTCAGCCAATTTACACATAAACTTAATGAATTATACTCCTAAACCTTCCTCCTGAATCACTTTGTCCTTTGATGAAAGCCGTACGAAATCACGTTCGGTAGTTTTTGAGTTTATCGCGTTCAGACACAGACGTGGCGAATGTCTTTATTTTATAATATGTATAGATTATATTACTTAGTGTATAATGGTCGCAATAAATATTTGTATAATTATGTACCAACTATTTAAACGAGCATTATATACGTTTTACATATAGATATGAACAAATAACAAGTATAAATTGTAATAATTTAAGCTTACTTATTTTACCTAATATAAGAAGCGGTAAAATGTATCTTTTACCATCCTACTCGTATATTGACTAAACATTGAAAACAGTAAAATGTGTTGATTGCGATAAGGATCTATGGTAAACACACGTATTTGTTGATCATAAAAAATCTTATCGCACCCTCATCTACATTTTCGCGTAAAATTTCAAGCGTACAACTCGGAATAACATCACGCAACTTGTTTATTAGCAATATTAAACTTTTAATGTAGCATAATATAACTGTATGCTGTTAAGAATTTACCTTATGAATACTTTACTGAAATACACATTCAGTTCTATAAGATAGGTTGTAATATTGAGATAGGTCATTGAAGGAAACTATAATATATAGAGAAGTATGTTCTAAAGAACCATGTAATCAAATTTAAAGACAAGATTTTTTTTTACATTTTGAAGCCATGATGGCTCAGTGGTAGAGTGTACGACTTCGCTATGAAGCGGTGATGGCTCAGAGGTAGCGTGTACGACTTCGCGTCGAGTAACGTGAGTTCGAATACCTGCAATGAGCCTGAGCTTTCGGTGAAGGAAAACATCGTGAGGAAACTATAGTATAGTGGTAGAGCTTTTTCTAATGCCTGTCTGGCTAGCTACCACCCTCAACTTGAAAATCTGTCGCCAAAC
This sequence comes from Saturnia pavonia, assembly GCA_947532125.1. Taxonomy (NCBI): domain Eukaryota; kingdom Metazoa; phylum Arthropoda; class Insecta; order Lepidoptera; family Saturniidae; genus Saturnia; species Saturnia pavonia. Next base: position 12,990,942 of record OX383901.1, read on the forward strand.
ACCAAGAGGTGTGTCCCGGCAGCTGCACTTGAGAGCCACAAGTCTTCCACAAGGTTAGCGTGTTATCATCATCTTGGGCCACATCGTCAATTAACATCAGGTGTGATTGTGGACACTAAGCCAAAACCTATAACGATAAAAAAATGAATATCTGCTTATTAGTATGTTGCTAGGAAACTGACTCTAATATAAAAAATATATATATTATTTATAAATGTTCACAATAACAGGCATTATTACAATTATCAACTCTTTTAGGTAACGATCTTGTTATTAAATTTTGTATTGTCAATTAGTGAAGAAAATGATCTCTATGACTGTTATGAGACCTTCAACGGTGTCGTAGTTGGTTTTATATACTTCATTTTTAAGATAAAATAACAAGATTTTTTTATGCTATTACTGATGATAACTTGCTACCATAGCCTATGGACGCTTGTAATACCACAAGTATTAACACAACCGAAGTCACCAGATTTAACTACATTAAATTATTTCTTGTGTGGTTACGTTAAAACTGAAAGTTTACAAAACCAGCCACGACACATTTAAAGGTTTAACTACGACTAACCAGCAGTCAGCACATAATAATAGTAATAATTATGATGAATAAGATTAGAAAACAATTGCTATAAAATAACTAGCTGGATCGGCAGACAATGTTCTGCCCTTTTCGATAATTAATGGCTCGACCACAGCATCACCTATCAGATACTAATATTTATATACCATCGTTTCGATAACACGTGCACAAAATATTTATATATAAGATAATAATAAATATAATTAGAATAGTATATATTTAAATTATATCCCACGATCCCAGTAATAGTGGAATATAGCGTTCAAAACAAAACACAACGACATTGATCCCTTTTCTTGGTGCAATCGTCACGCGATCTTCGGTACCACTTGGGGGTAATTGCCATGAAAATATCCCTGGTTTAATATTCTAAACAATAATTTAATATCGCCGTGAACTTTCACCTTCCGACACTGTGTAGGAATTTTTAACGTGGCCTTTTCAAACTTACCAAATTGTTTTAACTTACATATACACAATATCATTTTAATAGCTTGACTTTTATTAATTTCAACTGATATTATTTAAATTGTTTGTAATTTCTTATGTATTATTTTTACGACCATCGTTATATATCAATACACCAATGATAGCCCGCTTTGGTCGATTTGTCGATCGAAACTACTTGTGTCCGCGCCTCCGCTCGCGTGGACTACAGAATGCCGACGGTCGAGAGCACGCGGGAATCGTGCTGTCCCCAAAACGGATGACATTTTTTTTATTGTGAGTGATCCTAATAAGGTAGACGACCTATGCTATAGCTGATTCTTGTATGTCTTTTAAGATCTACAATTATGTAGAAAATTAATTTGATAGATCTCGTATGGTTTACTCAGCGTAAGCCATTTAAGCGTCCCAAATGCATCTTTTTTCCGAATTGATTCACCATTATCATCCCTGCTTAAAACGCATGAAAATGTATCCGATTTATTGAAACAAGTACGTACTTCACCAGACAATTCCACCCTTTCTTCGCTAGATGTAAGTCCGTATAGAAAGGTAAATATACTACGAATGATGACTTAGTGATAGCCCATTCGTATATTACTTCGAGGGAAGTAAATTTGAATCTTAAAATAATCCTGAGCTTACGTAATGTGTCGACGAAAATGTTGATATGTTCCGACGTCTGTACTAGAGAGAATTTTAATACTACACTAGAAATTTAATTTAATACCTATCCCATTTAAATTATAAATAAGAAAAAGAAATAAAAATACTAATATAAAACAAATTACATTGCGCGTCACATTAACTACGCTATTAGAAGGACACAAATCTTTTTTTGTTCAAGGTATCCCTATAAGTAAAATTAAATGCAAGGTAATACCGTGCAGCACGCAACAAAGCGCGCGAGTTCATTCAAATAACCGATGACGCGGGCGATTGACTCGTACCGTGCTATCGGAGCTCACGACAACACAACCACCACCCTATTATTACGTAGGTACGCATAATTCCTACACAAAGGTATACAGGTAAAGGACAATAGTTCCGCTGAATTAGATAGGTCCTGAGACTTTATTATATAGGTATCAAAAGACATGAATCAGCAATCTACACAATTATCTATCTATATCTAAATTTAACTACACTCAAAAGATTCTTTTTTATTTGTTTGAACACGCTAACCTCTGTAATTACCAATCGGATTTGAATAATTCTTCTCGTATTTTATAGCCAATTTATTGAGGAAGGGTTCTAAGGAGTGGAGCAGTAACCTTGAACATCATACAATTTGGCAAGATGTAGGCAAGTACGGGAAATGAGAAAAACGATAGTGACACGGGTCGAATAAATTTGAAATCAGACGAAACCATTTACTATCTAAATAAAACTTCATAATAAATTAAGCCAATAGAGATTTGTTAATGGAGACATTTATCAATTTCTCACTTGTATGTATTTTGTAAGCGGAGACCGTACTATAATTTATCGTTATTTTACTACACTACACATTTATGTTGATGATCTGTATTTTTAACCCCCGACGTAAATAGAGGGGTGTTATAAGTTTAACATGTGTAAATGTCTGTGAAATCTTAGCTCTCAAACGGATGAACGGATTTTGATGTAGTTTTCTTTGTTTGGAAGATGACTTGATCGAGAGTGTTCTTAGCTATGATTCAAGAAAATCTGCAGCCATTTGAAAGTTATTAGCTCTCCTATAGTTGATAAATGGATGTGAGCATCTGTCGCAGGTCTAATCGAGTCGAAATTTGGTATTCTGTTATTTCAATTATATTAGAAGGTCTTGGAAACCTGGACCATTGCTGCAGTATCATCTACCCAACTCATTACGACTTACAGCAGAGATATCGTATTTGTGCTCATTGGAATAGTCTCAATGAATGGGTTACATATGTACCGGGTTTCTTAAATTTTTAATTTGTCTTGTTACATAAAATGTTATAATTTCACTTTCTAATTATGCTGTTATGATAATCAATTATAGCTTAATCCATTACTATGTAAAAAGTACTTCATGATTACTTTTACATTTTTAAACGTATTATTTCTGTCACGTGTATAGATACGATTTCTTACTTCTATGATTTATTTCTGATTACTAGTTCCATACCGTACGTTTATATGACTAATGGATCTATTTTTATTATTATTTATTACCTAACATTTCAGTTTTGCTAGCACACAAATAAATGTAGGGTTGGTTATTAGTCATAGCCAAAGAATGATATCTATATGGGTAATAATAGAAGTCATTATTTAACAGAATCTTGAATTGTTGAAAATATAAAAAAAAATAGTTTCAAAGAATATAATTTAAAATATACAAAAAATATGTTTAAATGAACATTTGCAATAAAACGCTCATTTAATTACTCTTATAGCAAATTATGGCAAATTTCGATTATATATGTATTTTGTAATAACGATACGAAAATTCAATTTTGGTGTCGGTAATTTAAGTAATCAACTAAAGAATATTATTTCTCTCTCGTACCGTGTTTTTTATTCTCGACTTTGAGAGGCGGTTGCACAATTCGAAAGTGTCAGCCCCATCGTAGCATAATCCTTGTATCCTAGAATATTTGCATTAATAACTTTATAAACTATTTAATAGTAAGGATCGGCAACGTGCATGTGATGCTTCCAGTGTTGCAAGCGTCCATAGGCTGCGGTGACAGCTTACCATCAGGCGGAAAGCACGCTATTTTGTCACCATAGTGGAGCAAAAAACATGTAATTGATTTGAACAGACTAAGTAGCCGTCTCATTGGTGGATGTATCCCCTAATGACTTATTATACATTTCAACATCTAGTCTGTTCAAAACAAAAGTATTCCTTGTTAAATGTATAAAAATAAAAATTTAGATTATCAGTGAAGCACTGTATTCCACTATACTCCTCTACCACATTAATCAGAGCTTAAATTAAAAAAAAAAACACTAAGAGCCGTCGTGCACACGTTCATGTAGTACGAACAAAAGCATTTCTGATACTATCATTTGTATCGAGTTTTTACTACTACCTCGTACGATATGAGATCTGAAACCATTGATTTTGTGTGGGGAAGAGAAGTGCTTTTATGGCCATCAACGGGCACTACATGAATCTCTTTAGAAACGGATATGCAAGCTACATATTTATGTATTTATCATTTTAATACAAAATGCGTGTGTAATTGACAAGTGTCAGTACTTAACATGCCGCGTATGGTTGCGCCGGGTGTCAGTGTGTTAGGTACATCGTTTTTTCCTTTTTATACAATTAAGGTGCAAACAAGCGTTCGGCCCGCCTGGTGATAAGCGGCTACCGTAACCTATGGACGCTTATAACACCAAAGATAGCGTGTCGCCGACCTTGAACCCCCTGCCACAAGGAGCTCTGGAAACGCGAGTAGGGGTTGAAATTCGCAGGAACGCAACACAAGGTTATTTGACTGCGGTCTTCTGTATGGTCGAAGTATTTCACCAGTCGCGCTACCTCAAGTAGAAAGATATCTCCAAAAAATTTTTTTGTGTACCGCCTCTTAACCCTGCACACAAGTGAATCCTTTAAGTCACTAGAATTAAACCAAAAGAACATTTGTCCAGTTTGTATTTAAATAACATAAATAAAGTTATGTAAAATAAAAAACAACGTATTTTCCTTTTATGATAATAGTTAGGTAACATTAAGCGATGCTAATCAGTTGTTTTTACAAATTTCAAAACATAAAAGTCGGGCAAATAATTTTTGAGCACGCAACTCGACGTAGCTCTTGCGGTTGAATTTTAATTTCGTCTCATGGAAATTAACAATGAACGGCAGAGGATTTGTTTACTAAACAAATCACTGATTTAATAACATCGTAAAAACTTGTTATCAGGACCGGATTGAAATGTTGGGAGGTTCTGACGTAACGAAGAAGTGGAGGCCGCAAATAATTATTTGATATTAATTTTAAGATGTTTTAAAAATAATGCTTCGTGTATAAGTACTTTTAACCCGACTACGGCGAGGGATATGATTTCAGCTCATATGTAGGTTTTTTTTTTATTAACAACGTTGGTATTTTCTGTTATTAAAAAATAATCAAAGGCTCAAATTGTAAAAAACGCGTTTCGTCTCGGTGCTCAAAGCTCCCCTAAATCCGGTCCTGGCTGTTCATTTTTTTCTACATAATTAATGTAAATGTCCTTCGTGTTATGAAATAATAATTAATGGGTATTGATTTCTCTGTTTAGTTGTTATCGTTACCCAGCAAATAGCATTAATTTCCAAACCGCCGATTCTCGAGCGACAGTTGCTTATTCAGCCTGATATAGGAATCAGAATATATACATTACTTATTAATATTAAAAATTCATACAAATTGAGGCGTGTAAGCTTTGTAGTCATCGAAATAGACCTATATTGATTTTGTAATAAACTCTTATATTATTATCTCTCTTATATGACAAAATCCGAAAGCAGTGCACGTTAATGTCCACTTTTTGATTCTTGAGATTTTCTTTAAAATACGGATATGTCAATTACTCGGAATTTTATAAAGAAAAATATTATATAACTAGCTATAACTGTCTCCACATGTGTTTATTACTCAGTAATATTTTTATATTAGTACTAGCTTTGCCGCGGCTTCGCTCGCGTGGACGACAAAAATTGTTGTTATAATATGTGTTTTCAATTTCAAATTCAAGATTAGTGGCTTGTAAAATGGTTATTTGCTAAATTTGGAAAATACATGTACATACAAAAGTACATTTTTCAATCAACAGATAACTTTATTTGAAGAATAATTTTTAAATTTTGACAGGTTTTCCATACATTATCTGTTGATTGAAAAATCTCTTTATTGAAAAATCGACCCAAGATGAAATAATTCTGACACGCGGTTAATTAATTACTATTTACCAAATTAAAACTTCAAAAAGATAAAATTTTATACAAACTTAATCAGTGAAGTTTGCTAATGAATTCCGACATTAAAATGTAATTTACCTGGAAAACTCAACTTTTGAATAAATTTTAACATTTGACTGATTAATTATACAGTATAATTATAATTCCGTGTATTTCATTATAATATAGTGTTATGAGTTTATGCTAACACCGACTTTTCTAGCCGTAGTTAACAATACGAAAAGTGATCAACGTTTAATTTAGCTAAATATATAAAAAATGTAATATATATAATACAATTTACTTTAGTTTGTATTTACGTAACAGTTTACGCAATTGAATCAAATTAGTGCCACTATTTAGCTGGTCTAATAGGCGTCTGAACGTTGGTATGATTTCTACTTTTCACTATGTGACTTGCTCGATCCCTAAAAAAAACGTAATTTTCAGTTTTTGCTGTTCTTTTGTTATGGAGTTTATGAGTCTCTATAAATACACTCCGCCATGGTACAAGAAATATTTTAATTTTCATTTATGTATGCGTTGTGAACTTTCGCAGTAGATATTTTTTGGTATCTACTTTTAAGTTATAAGTCTAGTTATAATTAATCTAAGATAATAATCACTTATTTCATCGATATTCGATAAGATACGATTATTATAGGTATGTGATATCATCACAACATGTCAACGCTGTAATATAGTATGTAAACAGTAGTAGATTTCCAAATGGACTTTGTGTAAGACGCAATCTGAAATCCTTGACATGACTAGCCAAATGTTTTATGTTTTCTTTACACAACGGCTTTATTTGTTTAAACCAACCCTAGTGGTCTAGTGGCAACGTAAACTGTAATAATTTTTGCTACTTGTTTATTTAGTTTCTAAACTATTGAAAACAAATGTGTAATAATTACCTGAAATCATATATAGAGCCATAAATCCTCTTCATGCATCGCAGAAGTCGAGACAAATTGTCTTTCCGACATATCGACCCACCTTTCGGTATGTGGTTCATGAACTGGAACATGTAAAATGTTGATGAATATTGCAACTTTGGGCCTGTAGAAAAATGGTGAATGATGGCTGATGTACACACATACATAAGATACACATTTAAACATAATGATAGTACCAAAAAGAGATTAATAGATAATGAGAAGTGATATGTATCTCAAATTCAGGATGATATCAACAAAGCAAATAATTACAAAGTAATCAAAGAATGCCTTCTGTTATTAAATACTCTTTTGAATGTTGTTGCTTAAATTTAAGTTTTAATATAAGTCAGTCGCAACCTGCCAGTCGCCCAGAGTTTTGTAGCTGGCAGAGGGGAAAGCGCTTGATCTCCACCACAAATTCCATCGGTCCTCGGAGCCACTGCAGCCTTGATATATACGCCAACCACGCTCGGCGCAGACCTTATCATAATAACAAATAAAAATATTATATATATAGAGGTATGTGTATTGTTTGCGTGGATGTGTATATAATAATGGTATCACCATATACAAAAAATATTATACATATTCAATAAGTATTTTATTGTATTTGATATTGATTATTAGTAGGAATAGAGTGCAAACGACCCTTAAATATACTACATTGAAAAAAAAACTACTTTTATCTTGTAAGTGCATTTACTTTAATTTGTAGACACAATTAAATTCTCTTCCCAAATAATGAGGCTATCTATACATTTATTAAGTAGAAAAAAGTTAATTACAATTTTTATCCATTAATGATAAAAATTTATTTACTAATGCCGTGATAAAATTAAAGAGACAATCGAATTCTAATATAGTGAAATCTGATAAATATTGTAATAAACGAAATTATCGCAGTCCAAATAAGTAAATACCTTAACAAGTAGACCGGGTCCTGAACCGTTATCGTTCAGTCGGTAGACAAAAGGTTCATCGTTCTCGACACCTCCTTCCATGGCACTGCAGAGTCCTAGCAAATGCATAATCATTACCATTTTATAATAAGAACTACTAAATATGTAAATGAGCTTAGGTCGCATTTTAAGTTTTACAATCAGTAAGACTCAGAGTCCTAGACGTGGTGCTGATAAAATTGACGAATATGATGTATACCGGCAAACTTCATTGATGAATCTTGATTCTTTTTAAGTTATTTAATTTTACTCGTTCTTTTAATTGCTTATCATTTCAGTATAATGTTGGTTGAGTTTATCATAACGTGACTACAAGGTTTGATTATTGAGCCTTATCAAACAATCTCCCTACAATTTAAACACAGACCTGGAAGGTTTGAAGTAGGTACCAGAACTATATCTAATTGTATACTAAAACTACCGAATATTATAACGAATGTACTGTGACTTTTACAAGGCACAACTATAGGCTCCACGTTCATTATATTTGGTTTAGTATACGATTAGAACTTTGCACGTGATGTTATAATGTGCATACAAGTGTTACTGTTACTAGCTAACTGTTACTAGTTAAGTAATTTGGTGGCAGACTTTCATTATACCGGTAAAGCTCATGTTAACGACTCAAATACAATTTCCTTGAAATTTGTCGTTGTTCTCATAATTTAGTTTCACGAATATCTTTAAAAATTGGATGACATTTAGTAAAATAAGCCAATATGCATATATCTTAATTATTATTGTACATTTTATACAAACCTTATCGTCAGCATATCCAACTTCCTCTTAATGACGTACACCCAATAACAGAAGTATACGAGAACGCGTGAATCGCATCTTAAATTATCATCCCAATCGTTTCGTTGCTACAATTTAACGTTATCAGACACGTTAAGGCTACGCCCGCGACTGAGTCACTCGCCCGCCCGCCCTACACTGTCTTGCCGAATTCCCGAGCATCAGATTCAAACAACCCCCGATGATTTTTAACCGGGCGTTCGTGATAGAAGCTCTGAATAAACGTAACAACGACAATGCATTTGTATAATGTAAAAACGTGACCATAGTTTTATATATTTATTTAATTATATTTATGTAATTATTATATATAGTATATTATATACACAAATAAATATTTCAAAACTGGAAAAATTTAGAATGCGCACTAATTCAGTTTATTCTTATTTAACAATTGTGCAATGTTATTCCAGTCAAATAATATTAAAATTTGCCAAGTGCATGTCGAGGCACGCGCAGTGTAATGTTCCGTAGTTGCCCGTCATAATATGCAGATTTAAGAGTTCTTATGTTACACCGGGCCAGGGCTGGCCCTGGCCCTGGCTGGCTTTTGTATGAATTATTTCATACAAAAGTATACTATAGATGTTTGAACGTGTCCTGGCCGGCGCTAACTCGGCCCCGGCCCGGTGTACCATGAATTACTTCATACAAATGTATACTACAGATGTTTGACCGTATCCCGGTTGGCGCCCGGCTTGATGTAACATGAATCATACTTTAAAGTCTTTAATTAATTTTGAATGGAATTTGTACGAAATTACTTCTCGTTAACGGTAACGTTAACGTTACGTTAAATTGTAAAGCCTACTTACCTTTGATAGCTTCCTTTTAAATTTATTATATATACTACTATCATGAATTTTTTCACATATCCAAAGATAACCATTTAGCTGGCATTACTTGACTTTATCAAAGATTAGCAATTTAAAGCTTAATATTTTGCAAACGGATATTTGAATCGAAAAATGGTTTTCAGAAACCCACAATATTTTTGAACGACCTAACCAACGACATTCCGCATGATGTGATAGGCAAGAAAAAGAATCATTCCTATTTTACTTGTAGGAGAAGTACGCTGAACAATTTTTTTTTTCGATATTTTATTATATCACTTTGTCGGTGTGGTTAATATGTTTAATCATACCAAATTACAGCTTTCTAGTACTATGAATCTCTGAGCTAAGCCGCGGACAAACAGATGAATGTACCGAAACTATAAGGGTTACTTTTGACTTCGGAACTCTAAAAAAGAGGTAACCTCGGAATTAAAAGTAATGACTAAAATTACACATTACATTACAATACTACGAGTACTATTATTATTAAACGATTTCATAAAATATGTTATGTACTGAATTGCACAGTTGGTCTGTCATTACATCATTATGCCTAAGCGCTTCGCACTCTTCACGCTTGATCTCAAAAACTATTGACCGTATAAAATACTTCTCTAAACAAAATTTTATAGGAAACAGTGCTCCATACTTATGTGATAACTTCAAACATCATTTTTTTAAAAGGAAACGAGGTATTCAGAAAACACAATCTTTGTGGCCTTATCCTCTAATATGTTGTGACATGTATACGAAATTATATGAGACTTTTTGAGCCAACTCATAAAATGCTAAAACAATTTATAGCTTATTAGTTGTGCCCGCGGCTATGCTCGCGTGGACTACAGAGTGCCGTCGGTATTGTGATGCGCTTCCACTCACGGCGGTCGCCACAATACAAACAGAGACTTCAATTTTATTTATTTCTATATAGAAGATTATTATCTTTCATTCCGAGGTTAAATCCTTTGTTATCTGGACTATTTTAATTGTTTTTTTATATTCTCAAAAACTTTAGAGTCTAGATACTGACATCGCAAATACATTAGACGTAGTTCGCATATAATATTATACGTTGCATATTTTTACATAAGTAACAATAGATTGTTAATCTATTTTATTTTTATATTATTTGGCCAGCGAATAACATTAATCACACTTTTTTATCGTTATATGTTTAAAGTTATGACCAAAATCTCACCTGATCTTGAGTGACGATGTTCCCAAGATGGTAACACGCCAAGCCTAGTGGAAGACCGGCTTTAAAGTGCAGCTGCCGGAACACACCCATTGGTATTTAGCGACTGATTTTTAATTTGAGGTTGGTAGCTAGTCAGATGGGCTTCACAAAAAGCCCTACCACCATGATATTGTTTCAATCAATCAAGATGTTTTCCTTTACCGAATGCTCAAACTCATTGCCAGGATTCGAACTCGAATCGACGCGATGTCCGTACACGCTACCACTAAGCTGATGTTTAGGGACTATTGGACAATGAAGCTGAAAACAGTAACACGCCGCGTCGAGTATATATAGGCTACTTGCTCTTAACTGCAGCTTCAGGAAAGCACTAATTAGTGCTTTGTGACACAATTTTAATTTAAGCTACCTATTCAAGGACTAAAATTATACCACTATGCAGTGTATTAGTTTAGACTAAACAATTTATGCAAGATCGAAAGAAGATCAAATAAAAAACGTTTGCATTCGGTTTTATATTCAACTAGCTGTGTCTGTGCTCTAAGTCTATAACTAGTCAAAAAAGAAAAAAAAAAGTTCCTTACAGAATCTATATACCTGTGTGGTGTGCATGTGTGAAGTGCAGTGTCATATGTGTATGTTGGTAGCTAGGGAATGCAGTGTCACTGTATCGCGAGAGCGGTTGCTGGCTTGAAGGGTCCATGCCGGAGAAACGGATCTTGGCTTAAGTTGCCGCTGTGCGGGAGCGAATTTTACCACCCATCCCCTGCAGAGGGAACGGTGTTTTCGCCGGTGTAGGCACAAAAAGCTTGACTTGAAGACACGGATGGGTAGAATCCATTCTACACCAGGCTCCAAGGCTCCAGCCTTGAGGGACACCTGAGCGTATTGGGTGGAGTGGAGGAAATTCACCTGCCACTCGGTAGCGGAAGGTGCGACTACCTGAATGCCATTTATTATGGGTGATCTATATAAAATAGAAATATTTTATCGCTGACTTTTTTGTAGGTCTTTTCAAGAACTCAGCGTATTCAACTTTATCATCACTACTTATTTCGTACGTCAATTTATTTAACGAAATATATCTTAAAACAACATAGCTATAAAATAAAATAAAATCCACGTAAATCGGATTAGTGGTTCTCGTGTGAAAAAAAAACCTAAACGGACAGAGAGATGTTGAGTTTTATAATATGTTGTAATGATTAATTTTCTTTATTCATTATTTATTAATATTACCTTTGGTTATTTTTTCATTTAGTCCTCATTTTTCTGGACAGATTCTGAAGGCATCTGTTAAGTCATTTATTATTTATAAATTTGTGTGGCAAATTTTGCCTTTGCGTTGTTAATCTTTACGTGTTTTTTTATTATTTTTGGTATATTATTGCTTACATTGTAAAAGTTAATAATTACTTACTTTATATTAATATTTAGAACTTTAGTTTATTATTGTTATGAAGTTTGATTGATCAGGGACAGAGTTGAAAGGGTTGTAACATCACCATAAAATAAATTATGTACTTAAAAGATAAAGAAGCAGATATAATGCAGAATATTTTCGAATGAAAATTGGAAATCCAAGTAATTTAATTATTATAACCCGTGCATCGTTATAATATGCACGTGAAGTTGTCATCCAGGTGCTCAATTTAAAATAAGGGCACATATTTTAACAATTCGTTCTCATTTCTATATTGCGTGCTGAGCAACAATCTACTGGCCTCATCGGTCTTCTTCGTCCCTCTATCCTGAGCAACTACTGCTCTACACTATACTCTATACAATTTTCAAAATTTAGATTCATAAAGAGAGAATTCAAATATAGTTTTTTTTTTTACGATTACAAGTATTATTTACAAACAATTCTTATAGCCTATAAACAACCAAATGACTTGTGCTTCCTGATGTTCCTGTGTACAAAATTTAATCAAAATGGGTAGAGAATTAATAAAAATGTATTTCTTTGGGTTTTTTCCGTTTTCTAAAACGAAAATTCTTATAGTTTATCATTTGACTAACGACATATGCTTCCCGTGTACAAATTTTCAAAGCCGTTTTTGAGTTAAATCCGGAAATGTAGACAGACAGACAACAAATTTATAATGGCATATTTATGATGTGTGTCCTTCATATATTACATCTATCGGCAAATTTGGAAAAAAATACACGTATCTATAGACAAAAATACAATTTTATTAATATAGATAGACAGTGAGAACGAAATTCTTATCTATATTGTAAACAGTGTATGGAACAACTTTTAAACCAACACGTTAAACCTTATCCTTATTTTTCATATCTTTACATATTATAAACAACCTAAATACATGTAATTATATTTCTAGTTGAACATGGACAGAATATATAATACATACACATCGCTAAATCGGTATATGTGGAAAGATGTGCATTATTTACTGATGGAGTGTGCCAAGAACAAGATCAAAAGGGAGTCGCTGGTGAATAGCATGAATTTAAACTGTCAAGATATAGGGGTTTTTCACAGCATTTTGGCAGAACCTTATTCAGATGATGACAGGATGTTGTGTGATCTTGTAGTGCTATCTCATCAGCGACTCTCCTGATGTTATGTTATAAAGGATGGGGGAACAATGGGACTGATTTATTCGGTAAAATAAAAGTCCCAAAAACAACAACAAAAAATCGCTAAATCAAACACATGTTGTTTGCTTACGGAGCTGAGATAATAATAAAAAATAAAAATGCAAGACCTTGAATAAGTTATTCTTGCCAGTTTTTATTCCACTTGCAAACTTTGAAGTAAATATTAGAGTTATTTCGAAACAAACGTATATCCGCAATTAAAATTATCGCGTTAACATTTAATTAGATTTAATAAGATTAGATGTTTAAGAAATAAATCTATAGGGACTAATAGACTGTTTGTTTGTTTAAATGCGAATGAATTAGCATAGCATATTATTAGGGAAGGTTATATGGCTATATAACTTTACGCTACTACACAAATAGTGGAGCAGTAACCTTGAACGTCAAGCATTCTGGCGAGCTGTAGGTAAGTACAGGAAGTATGAACAACGATACACTACCACAGGTACGTTGGCGGCGGCAAGAGTCGGCCGTGGAGATCGGGTGAACCGTGGCGCACAGCTAGTGCACGAATTAATGCAATAAAAACTTGTTTATCAATAAAAACCGGTTAATTACGAATGTAGCCAGCTCGTCTGTTTTTATAATTCAGTGTAATTAATCTAGTTTATTTTGATTTCATGTAAATGAAAAGCAGTTATTTTGCTAAAGAAACATTCATGTTTAATATTATCTTTTCTCTTACTCTATATCATGTAGAAGACTTTATCAAATAAATGTTTAAAGTCCAATAATATCAGAATATTTTTTAATTAGAATCGTGCGGTTAAATGCGCTCTTCACACGTTGTCGTCAATAAACGAAATATATAAACTTTTATAGTATTATATGACATTTAAAATTCATGCTAATTTTATGATAAACAATTGTAATGATTGTTTTCTCAATCATTTTTATCTTTTCATTATATATTTAATTCACCTTATTTGATTTCTCATTTATTCATTTATTGTGTTTATGCTCCTTTCCGAAGGCATCTCATCTATAGGTAATTTATTATTTTAAATATTGCATTACAAACTTCTTTTACATTCGTATATATATATAATAGGTCTTTACCTATGAAATTGCCGTTCTGCAGTACTGGCCATTTCAAATCAAAATAATGTTTGTTTGGCTAAGAAATCTAATTTCAAATTAATTTTATTTTAAAAACATGGAATACTTTTTCCAAAAGTAGTCATTTGTTTATTGATTAGTGTTACATTTTCATCGAATTTCAATCTTTTTTGTCATCATGGATACGTTAAAAATTCGAGTAATTATGGAATATGAGTACCGTCGTGGCAGTAACGCGGCACAAGCAGCACGCAACATCAACGACGTTTACGGAGCTAACACTTCAAACCAACGCACCAACTGTTATCGGTTTGCTCGCTACAGTTCTGGGAATTTCCACCTGAAAAATGAACCTCGCAGTCGTCCGAAGACTTTGGTCGACAATGACGAATTAAAGGCGATTGTGGAACCTGATGATACACAATCTACGGCTGAATTAGCAGCAGCTTTCGACGTTAGCGTCAAAACAATATTGGTCCATTTGCGTCTGGCAAGGTAAAAAAGCTTGACAAATGGGTGCCCCACGAACTCAAGGATCGCCAGCGCGAAGTACGCGTCGAGACGTGCCTTGCACTGCTCAGCAGACACACAAATGAAGGAATTTTGAACCGCATTGTTACCTGCGATGAAAAATGGATTCTGTTTGATAACCGCAAGCGCTCAGCAAGTTGGTTGGATCCTGGTTCAGCACCTAAACCATGCCCTA
Source organism: Saturnia pavonia (assembly GCA_947532125.1). Lineage (NCBI taxonomy): Eukaryota > Metazoa > Arthropoda > Insecta > Lepidoptera > Saturniidae > Saturnia > Saturnia pavonia. The sequence goes on from OX383901.1 coordinate 13,006,006, forward strand.
AACAAAAACTTACCCCTAGAAAAGTGATGGTCACTGTTTGGTGGTCCAGCGCCGGTGTGATTCATCACAGCTTCTTAACAAACGGGGTGAGCATTACTGCAGATGTGTACTGTGAAGAACTGAACACAATGATGGAGAAGCTGGCACATCTCCAACCAGCATTGATCAATCGGTCGTCTCCGCTGCTCCTGCACGACAACGCGCGACCTCATACTGCACAACAGACGGTCTCCAAGTTGCAAGAACTGGGGTTGGAAGTTCTCCGTCATCCGCCCTACTCACCAGACCTTGCGCCTACAGACTACAATTTTTCCAGAATTTGGATAACTCCTTGGCGGGAAAAAAATTCAATACCCGAGAGGCAGTACAAAATGCCTTTGAAGAATTTGTTGCCTCCCGTCCAGCTGATTTCTTTAAGAAGGGCATCTATAAACTGCCACTGCGCTGGCAAAGATGAATTGATTACATTGGTGATTACTTCGATTAATACAAATAAAAAATACATGAAAAAACATCGTTTATATTTTTTCATACAAAACGGCAATTTCATAGGTAAAGACCTAATATAATAAGTAGGTCTTATACTAATATTGTATTTTTGGCTGAAGAACTTTTTGAATTTGAAAAATATGAACAAGACGGTAAAATAATAGAAAAAAATGATGGATTCTGACTTATGGAGAGAGACACGGATCGCTAGAAAAGAAAACGTACAATCTTAAATTAGATTTGTATAAGTTTATTTATAACTATTATTCTATTTGACTCGCACATACCTATCTGGAGTCTATAAAACTTATTTTGTTACAATAAGAGACCTCTCGAATTATAACCGGTATTCGAAGGAGTTCGAACCTTTTACTCGAAATTATAAAACGAATGGAAAACCTGGCGGACGCATTCATGCATGCTGGCTTGAGGATGCAGTTATAAAAATTGGAACAGAATGGAGTTCTAGTTTAACACAAGCTTCTCACGACGGAATTTTACTAGCAGATCTGTTACGGATATATTCAAAACTTGGACTATTTCTTACTAGTGAAGGTGTTACTATCATTAAAAGGCTTTAATAAGGTACTCTGTTTTTATATCTCATTTAATGTTAATACCTTCGGAATACACTTATTTATCTATTTCGAATTTCATTCCATTATCTTGAATTATTTATTTTCTGGTATTTTATACCTATTTAATTGTCCACGTGACACAATTCAAGTAAATGCTTAAAAAGTCCACTTCATGACCGATTACATTCAAACTTACGATATCCTTTTTATCACGAGACATATTAATTAAGTCGGCGAGGTCACTTCGTTTTGGTTTTATAACAGCAACTTTTTCTGTGAGTAGCAGAGTTATTATCTTGATCTAAGTTTGGCGCGCTCTCATCTCGGAAACCGTAATTCATTTTGAGCCAGCGGAGTGTGTATGTTAATTCGTGACCTAGACGCACCCTGTTCAGAAATAAAACAAATACATAGGTTATTCGAAGGTGATACTCGTGGAAACGTACGACCATCAGAGTAGTGCCGAAATATTTTAATTCCTTAGCAATTTACTTGGAAGTACGAAACTAGTTTAAAAAAGATTAATAAACATAACAATGATGCCTTAATATTTTATACACTAATAGCTAATAGCGATAGTAGGTATCTATGCAGATCTTACCAGTGAACAAATAAAAAATCAGTCGTGTGGTTTCGGAAAAAAATCGCACGTATACGAATATATAAAGAAAACACAGAAACTTCTTTTTGAAGTTGGTTAAAAATGTTAGCTCATGAACTTTCATAACTTTTCAATTAAAAGATTAGTGAAAAAATAATAATTACTTAGTTTGTAGAAGTAAGTACATTCATCTGCGTAAAATTCATGTTTTAGAATTAATTTTCCCAGAATGATTATTACTTTATTTTTACCATTATGTAAACTTTCGTTTCCTGCTCCATCTTTTAAGGGTTTGACATAAAAAAGAGTATTCATTCGTTTTCATTACAGATTCCATACATCTATCTACGTCTCTTACGTCTCAGGTTTCGAATTTCTGCACAATATTTTACAAAGTTTTTACCTTTAATGTTTGTAATTTATTATAAAGAACTTATTTATTATAATTATGATCTTAAATGTTAACCTCTATTCTTCTACTTTCTTATATTAAAGAATCTTAATATAGTTCTTGCTTTATGTTAGATTTTTTTAAAACGCATAGAGACTTAGTTTCTAACCAAGAGCCTAACTACCAAATTTTGGTATCTCTAATTTTCAAAACCACAGAGCGCGCTCGGAAACTTCTCATTACATTATTAGGTACCTTATTAAACCCCCATAAAGATGAATAGATTCCGATCACGACCGCCGGCGGGAACGGACGTGTTTACGACCGCTCTCTGCCGCCTTCGTGACCTTCTACGACCGACCGGTTTGGCTGCGCACCTGCACCGCACCTGCATCTCGCCATACTCGTCGCACATATCGCCGTCTCGCTCGCACCTTTTGTGTCACGTACTTTTCAGTACGCAACACGAACACAAACTGCACTTTTAAGTGCAACTGTTTCTATAAGACGAAAACCACACTTTAGTGGTCACTTGCTGGATACCTGACGGTGACAACTAAGGCAAGTGGGTGCGTGACCCAAGCGCCCCTCGGTTGCCTCCTTCAGAGGCAAACGACAGTACTTGGCCGGGCTTGGGAACTTTGGCATTTGATAGAGTCATAGTCAAGTCCCAAGTGTCTCCTTCCCACCCTACCTATCCTGCTACACATTCCATCCCCGAGTGTCTGTTTGGGCGTAGCTAGGTATTTATACCGGCTGCGTTCTCTGCCTCGGGCTTGCTAGGGACTCCCCGTAGGCCCGGTAGGTTCTCATTCCTGCGTGTCATTGCACCTCGACTCGCAGGTCACTTTGCCGGACTCGGGATAGTCCGTTAAATTTTATTTGGCGCACCCCCCTGCCCTTCGGCGGGGAGGTTTATATTTTGTTTCGAATTCGGAATTCAAATTTCAAATTTTTTCCCCAGTCCTCCACACGCCACCGGAATGGCCGATTCTGCAGAAGCCCTAAAGCTAAGGAGGCTCCGTACCTTTCTCAAGGAGAACATTCCCGACGCCTTCGTTTCCTTTAATAGGAAGTACCCACGCGTCCGTCCCGCGCCGGCACAGACCCCCGCGAGAAATGCCGCCCCGCCGCACACTTCGTACCCCTCACCGCCGCGTCAAATGGAGTACCCGCCGCGCCGCGCCCGCGCTCGCCGTGCTCGCCGCGCTCCCCGCGCCCCCCGCATCCTGACACGCGTGCCCCGCGCCCGCGCTCGTCGATCTCAGCTCTAAGAGATCTTCTCTCTCGCGTCCGCGGTCACGTTCGCCCGTAGTGCGAACTTTCATTAATACGGCGAATTCTTTCTCGCCTTTATCTCCGGATCCGGAGATCCAATCGTTAATGCCACCTTTCGCGCGGAAAAACGTAAATGTCCCCGCGATGGACACCGCGGTCCTCAACGAGACCCTACTAAACGACGGTTTCATAACCGTCAAGTCCACCAAAAGGAAGGGGAGGGGCTCTCCGCCCTCTTCCCCTACACCTGAGGCCGCAGGAAAAGCACGCCGAACGAGCGAGGACACTCGCTCCAACCCCTCCTCCGCGCCCACTGCGGCCCCCGCACCCGCTGAAGGGAAAAAACCCCGCCGCCCGCCTCCAATCATTATCCAAGACAAAACGTCTTGCACGAAAATCGCGGACAAGTGTAAGGAGCTCAAGCTCCACTACACCGGGGTCCGGAACACCCCTTCAGGGATCCAGGTCCAGGTGTCCACCTCCGATGACCACAGGAGGCTCACTTCCCTCCTGCGGTCGAACAGACTAGGTTACTTCACCTATGCCCTCGAGGAGGAGCGCCTCCTGCGAGTGGTTATACGTCAGATCCCGGTCGAGATCACTCCCGACCAAATCTCAGTCTCCCTTAAGGAGCAGAACTTCCCAATTCGTGAGGTACACAGGATGTACAAACACACCACCAGGGCACCATACAATATGGTGCTTGTCTTTCATGCTTGTCACCGGAATAACCGTTGAGCCGCCACACAAAAATAGAATCCCGTCGCAGTGTCACAACTGCCAGCTCTACGGTCACTCTTCCCGTAACTGCTGTTTCCGCGCTAGGTGCGTCAAGTGCGAATTATCGCGGTTGTCCCCGCGCCCCGCGCACGAAACGCCCCCAGCCAGTCAGACAGGCCACCTTTCCCAAGGTACCTGTCGCTCGGCCTCATATCCAGCCTCTAATGTCTCTAGAGGCTTTCCCCAGTCTTCCAGGCACAAATCATCGCATTCAACGCGGTGATTAACTCCAATAAGGACTTAGGATTGCTCAACGCAATAACCCAATTCCCGGGCATAGCCGCCACTATTCAACGGCTTGTCCGCGCCTCACATAGCCAAAATTAGAAATGGATCGGATCAAACCTAAGAGTTTGTGCCTTTCCTTTTTTAATGCGCGATCAATTAGACCTCAGCGTGATCTAGTTGCCGCCTTCCTCCGAGAGCACCAAATAGACGTGTTTCTAGTCCAAGAAACATTCCTAAAACCCAGCGCTCGCAATCCCCGAATCGCGAACTCCAACATTATTAGGAACGACCGGGTCCACGCTAACGGCGGAGGCACCCTCATATACTATAAACGCTCTCTATACTGCATAGCAATAGAACCTCCCGAACTCTCCAGTATAGAGGTATCTGTTTGCAGACTCGGTATGACTGGTCACTCGTCAATCATAATCGTCTCTGCCTATCACACCCCGAACAAAAGGCTTCTCAGGTCAGATCTGGAGGCTCTTTTTGCACTAGGTAATTCAGTTATTATAGCGGGTGACCTCAATTGCGGGAATGTCATCTGGAACAACCCGACTACCTCCCCGAACGGCAGGATTCTGGAAGATCTATCTGCCATTCTCGACTTTGATGTCATCGTTCCTTCAGAGCCCACTCACTTTCAGGACGATTGTCGTCCATCTGTTTTAGATATAGCACTTTTAAAAAATGTCTCTCTCAACATAAGACTCGTACAAGTCGTACATGAGTTAGACTCTAATCACCAACCCGTAGTTCTCCACCTAGGTCAGCCTTCTGACCAGCATCCCTCCTCCGTCAAGGTGGTGGATTATGCGGAGCTAAACAGATACCTCTTGCACAATCCCTCATCTTCCAGCTTGGATAGAGTCCCAGACGAGTTGAAATCGATAGCCGATGCCGATCTGGCGATCGATTCCCTGGTCAGCCATCTCCAAAACGCCGTCAGCAAGGCCTCGAAAGAGGTGCAAGCGGCGAACGAACGCCGCTTTATATTTCATGCCGACGTGAGAGCGCTGATCACGGAAAAGAACGCCGCGACTCGAGCACACGATTCATACCCGACTGCGGACAATCGTAGGCGGTTAAACTCACTTCGGAAAACGGTAAAAACCGTATTTCCGAAATCCGTAATGCCAGATGGGAGGCCCTACTCGAGGGTATCCAACCATCCCATCTAGCTTTCTGGAAATTAGCACGCACATTCAAATGTGACGATACAATCCCCATGCCCCCCTTAGATCAAGGCTCCGGCAAACCTCCCGCTTTCGATAGCCCTGAAAAAGCAGAATGCCGTGCCGAGAGCCTTGAAAATCAATGCTCTCCGAACTGCGTTAACATCAATTCCGAGTTCGTAAGCTCGATAGAATCGGCGGTAACAAATTCTCTCGCGGTCCCTCCGACAGATGATTTGGACTCGGAACGGACACGCCTGAGGAAGTTATGTCAACCATTAAAGGCCTTAAGCCTAGAAAATCACCTGGTCCCGACGGTATCAGGAACGAAGTACTCAAACTTCTTCCTGATCACCTCATAGCTCTTTTGGTCTGCATCTTCAATGTAGCCATAGCCCACTGCCATTTTCCAGCCGTCTGGAAAAAGGCCATAGTAATAGGTATTCACAAGCCCGGCAAAAAAGCGTCGCTTCCCGACAGCTATCGCCCTATCAGTCTCCTTAACACGTTAGGAAAAATCTATGAGCGGCTCCTTCTGAACCGGCTCCAGTCAGTAGTCACAGACAAAAATGTTTTACCACCTGAGCAGTTTGGTTTTCGTGCCAAACACTCTTGTACCCACAAAGTGCACCGCCTCACGGAGCACATTCTTCAAAATTTCAACCGCGACCCAACACCTCGTCCTACACTTGCGGTCTTCTTCGACGTCGCCAAGGCCTTCGATAAGGTCTGGCACGCCGGTTTAGTCCACAAGCTTTTGGAACTTCAAATTCCGGATAGATTAGTTAAAATCATACACGCGTACCTCTCTGACCAGACCTTCTGCTACCGAGTAGGGGGTGCTCTCTCTGAGCCTCATCCCATACGCTCAGGTGTTCCCCAGGGTTCCATTCTGGCGCCCTCTCTATTTAACTTATATATCAGTGACCTCCCTCGCCTCCCCGAGGTAGAGGTAGGTTCCTACGCTGATGACACAGTCCTGTTTAGTTCCTCGTGGAACAGACAAACCCTCAGGCTACGAGTCCAAAAAGCCGTAGATAAGCTAGGCGAATGGTTCCGTAGATGGCACATAGGAATTAATCCCGATAAGAGTAGCGCTATCCTCTTCCATCCCACTCAAAAATTAGTTAAAATTCCCGCTATCAAACTATTTAGTGTGGCTATCCCGTGGGCCAACCAGATTAAATATCTGGGTGTCACACTGGATAAACACCTAAATTTCAAGGCATATATCGAAAGGGTGCGAAGGAAGGCCGGTATGGTCTCAAGCCGCTTGCACCCTCTCGTGTGCTCGAAGAGCAAAATGTCCCTCAGGCATAAGCTCACGCTCTACAAGACTTGTATCAGGCCGATCCTAACTTATAGTTCCCCAGTCTTTGCTCACATAAGTAAATTCACCCTCAATAAGTTACAAATAGTTCAGAACCGCTTTCTCAGAAGAGCGGTCGGTGTCCCATGGTTCGCTCGGAACGTAGATCTCCATAAAGATATGGAAATACCTTCGATCGAATCATTTATAAAGTCCCTTTCAAATAATTATTTTGAAAAAGCGTCGAACCATTCGAACCAGCTAGTAGTGGCAGCCGCATCTCAGAACCCGAATCCAGACATCCGAATGTCTAATAAATATAGACGCCCGCGCGACATTTTATCTGACCCCGATGATAAAATCACGGAAGCGAACGCGACTTTCCCGCCCGTCTCTAATAACCAAGCGTGTTTACGCCCACGCCCGCGTAATCACCGCTCGCTCCGCAGGGGCGGGCGGCTAACTTCGTTCCCGCACACATATCTCGACCGCCTTCTCCTGCAGCGACTTGAGCCTAGGTCCGTTCCCCCGCTAGGGAGCTCTCAAGCCAGCTGCTCGCGCGATACAGTGACACTGCAATCATTAGCTACCGACATACATTCATTACACTGTATGAACATTCATGCACTACACTCAGGTACATAGGTCTTGTAAGGGACCTTTTTTTTTTTCTTTTTTGTGGTTAGTTAGCCTTAGAAAATTTTTCAGATTACTAAATACATGTACGCGTGTCTCTTCCTCCCTCCCAGGAGGCAAGAGACATGCATACATGTATAGTTAGTGTTTCGTCACCGTAACTGGTATTCGTAATTTGGCACTAATCTGTATTAGATACCAGTGTCAACACCGTGTGAATCTGTCGCTTCTTGTACTGGGATTCGAACCAATAGCAGAGCGTTGTGAAGCGCTCATACGTCCCCATCCAATCAAAACCTCTCGTGATGGCGCCATCAAGAATGGCGTCGGATTGTGGTCGTCTTCTCGCCGGTGCACGCGACTGCATGCGTTTTCAAAGTGGTGCGGTAGCACATCATTACATATAAACTATTAGAAATGTAAGAAACTATTCAGTGTGTTGATTGTGTGGTGTACATCGGACAACAAGCGTGCGAGACCAACTTCGGCTCCCCAGACCTGACCACCTGGACGTTTTCAACTGCTGGACGAACGGGCGTACGTGGCTAAAGGTAAGAATTCCTGTCATAGGGGCGACAGATTCTTAATCGCTTGCAGCCTTTACATCAAATACGGTGGCTGCTCCCAATGTGCGTGGTGTTCTACGCACATTAATGGTGCCGAAAACCCGGGAATAAGGTTTAAAATCTACTCAATTCAGCCTTATTCTCAGTCTAATTAGTTTTCATACGTTTCTTATGCATATTTCGTAAAAATATTAGTGCTTTTACATCATATTTCAATCTGCTTAATGTTGGTAAATAACTTAAAAGTACCGACATTTACCAATTTGTTCGAGATAATTGTTCAATTTATATTTAAAAGCCAAAATCTATATTGTAATAACGAATGCATATGAAATAAGACCGTTTTCGTTTATTTCGTGTGGTAATTAATGAATATAAATTCATTTTAATACTAAAAAACTAACACGTGAACGGTATAACGCGTCTGAATTACGTAGGTCGTGATGACAGTTCCTTCAATACGTTCATTTTCATTCAATTCGTTCATTCACTTCGCGAGCTGTACCTACCGAATTTAGATGCTTAACATCTGTTATTAATGAGAACGATGCGTACAAACAGGTGTTCGTTTGGATATAACTTTTACTTAACTTTTAATTCGTCTTGACGTTTCATATTTCATGTTTCTATTTCCCGTACTCGTCTCATTTGCGAAATAATACTAAGAAACAAAGTTGATTATCGTCTCGCGCCTAGGTAACATTCACTCGACTCGATCGAATATCCGTCAATTACCTATGGTTCAATTTCACTTGCATTGCCCATCGGCTAGTCGTTTAGCAATATTCTCGGATGTGCAACGTTAACTTTTGCTACCTACATAACTCTCGTGATTATTCTCTTATTTAGTGGCAATACGTTTTTTAATCTGATAGATATTCGTAGATTTATCCTTTACTATGCTATAATTTTACTTAATGCAGGTATCAATACTATCGTATTGTACGTATGCGTTGTATGTTTTGAACTTGTTTATATTAGACTTGGATTTCTGTACTACACAACTTTCGTGTTATATTCTCTTGTGTAGTACCTATACGCTTCCAATCTAGTAGTATCATATTCGGAATATATCTACAACGTTATACCTACGTATAACTGTTTACATTCGTTTATTTGGTTTTCTGTATGCACAACTTTCGTTTTTTAAAATTCTCTTGTGTAGTACCTATACGTTTCCAACCAAATAATCTCATATTCTTAAAGTACCTACGACGTTAGACCTAAGTATAACTGTTTAAGTAAGTTTATTTTCCTGTACTATACAACTTTCGGGTTTTCTTCTCTTGTATAGTACCGATACGGTCCCAATCTAATAATACTGCAACTACGTTCTGTTCAATCTGTGAATTGCGGAGCACTTATTTACCAAGTGATCCGAGCCGCAATACATTCTTGGGGTATAATTCGTGTTGTATTGTATTTTGTTTAAGTCTTCGTTCATAGATAATTGTGAAATCCAGATATCCTTCTAATCGTTAGTTTAAATTCGTAGCAAGGATGTCTCATAGTCTTAGACGGAAGACAAAAACCGACCAATCTAAGAAACGCAAATCGCTCACCATGGTTGGTGATGAGCCTTCTGTCACTATCCGCGACTTACCTGTTCTGCGCCGCAAGCGTACACTTGCATTAAATCGATTAAAAAGGATTTTAGAAGTCGCTAAACTAGTTAGGCAGGATCGTTCTCATGAGGACGCGTTCCTTGCTCATTACTCCGTCGTGCAGACATTGTGCGATAGTTTTGAAGAGGCGCACTCTGACATTCTCTGCGTAATAGATAGTGAATCCGAAGAACAGGAAGATTTAATCCGTGAAGAGTTTGATATGATTTATTTTGACGTGATGACGACTCATAGGCAGTTATTTCCTTCCGATACAGGAGAATCGAAATTGAATGAAAGTAATTTCAACCGTCTTAGCCTTTCCAACGTCAAGCTGTCTAAAATTAATATACCTATGTATTCGGGAATCACTAAAGAATGGCCTAAGTTTTACGATTTGTATAATTCGTTAATTCATAACAATAAATCGCTTTCAGACGTTGAACGCATGCACTTTCTCATATCTAGTCTATCTGGTGATGCTCTCGCTCTCATACGCGCGTACCCTGTTCAAGGTACATTCTACAGAGAAGCATACAAGACTTTGACTGATAGATATCAAGATAAACGCGAGCTAGCGTTTACGTGCTGGAAGGAAATACTAAATCTTAATTTGAATTCAAACTCAGCTCTCGAGTTTCGTCGCGCTCTTGATCTCACAATGGAGAATTTAAATATTCTAAAGGGTCTTGGACTACCTACAGCTGAATGGGATTTTGTACTTTCTTATCTCTTCCTATCGAAATTAGATACCAAAACGCGTTGCGCTTATGAACAAAAGCAATCATCTGCGGAGATACCAAACTTCACTGATTTATTGGAATTCTTGTATTCTAAATGTGAAGCGCTCGTACGAGACACGCATTTCTCCGCACAAAATCGTTCCAAATCTACAACATTAAATCGCGATTCAGACAAAGTTCATACTTGTAGAAAATTAAATAATAAAACATTTAATTTCCAAAATCCTTCTGTATTTCTTTCCAACACAAACGAACCGAGATCAAAGCTAGTCGCTCAGTCTGAAAATCTGAAACCACGTTCTTCAACAGCTGTTGAAGCATCAGCGCCTCCGCTCATCAAGTGTTCCTTTTGTTCAGAAAATCACTCTATCAACCGTTGTCAACGGTTTGAAAAGACTTCCGTTGCTGAACGAATTGAATATGCGAAAATTCACCGTTGGTGTTTCAATTGTCTCAAACCTTCACATTGTATAAAAGATTGCAGATCAGTGTTCAAGTGTCAAAAATGTCGTCAACGTCATCACACATTGCTTCATATAGATCAAAAGGAAAGTTCTTCTTTATCAACTCGCCCATCGGATAGTCAAATTAACAATCAAATTAAAGCACTCACTAGCATCGGTGACAGTTCAGTTGTCCTCCTCTCTACTGCCAAAGTTCAAATTTGTGATTCGTCGGGCAACTTTCAATCGTTTCGTGCTCTTATAGACTCAGGCAGCCAAGCGCATTTCATCACTGAACGAGCTGTTAAGCAACTTGGTATAACTCGTGATGTGACTTCACGTTGTGTTTATGGTTTAGGTCAGCTGTTTCAGGAACCTGTCAGATCGAAATCGGTACCAATAACCAGTCTCTTTTCAAAATTTGCGCGCTCACGTTGCCCAGCATTTGTGGTAAGATGCCATCAAGTCATATTAATGCATCCTCGTGGCAACATTTGCAAAACCTTCATTTGGCTGACCCTGATTTCCATAAACCCGGTCCCGTCGATCTTCTCCTCGGTGCTGAGATCTTCGCATCTCTACTACTCCCTGGTAGCGTTGGTGGAGGCTTGAAGCAACCCTCCGCTCTTAACTCCGTGTTTGGTTGGTTCTTGCTCGGTGGAATCGACTGTAAACAAGAACAAGCTCCGACCTTCTTCGTACAGGCAGATGAGCTTCTTAATGAACAGGTTAAACAATTCTGGGAACTCGAATCTTTTGAATCTGTCAAAAGTCTAACTCCGGACGAGGTCCGCTGTGAAGAGATATTTGCCGAACACCACACTCGCGACCCTACCAGTAGGTATGTGGTTAATTTGCCGTTTAAAAATGAAAATAAAGTCGAATTCTCAGGGTCTCGCGACATCGCTTTACGTTGTTTTCTCTCTCTTGAGCGCAGAATCGTTAAAAATACGGATTTATATAAACAGTACTGTGATTTCATGAAAGACTATCTTGAAAGAGGTCATATGAGTCTAGTTCCAGTTCAAGAGATTTCATCAGGAAAATATTATATTCCACACCATTGCGTTCTTCGCCCTGATGCCGTGACAACCAAGTTGCGTGTAGTTTTTAATGCGTCGTGCAGGGATTTTCGGGGAACTTCGCTTAACGATACCCTTTTAATAGGTCCGAAACTTCAAACCAACATTACTGAAATTTTACTTAAGTTTCGCGTACATTTTATTGTGTTTACAGCTGATGTTCGCCAAATGTATAGAATGATCGAAGTCCGTGATAATCATCGCGAATACCAGCGTATTCTTTGGCGCTTCGATACTGAACAACCTATTCAGGAATACCGTCTCAATACCGTTACCTACGGCGTGTCTTCCGCTCCTTTTCTCGCATGCCGTAGTCTCAAACAGTTAATAACTGATGAAGGGCAGGATTTTCCACTGGGTAGTTCAATTCTATCTTCAGATGTATATATTGACGATGTTGTCACTGGATTTGATAGTCTTGATCAAGCGATACAAGCTAAATCCGAGATTATCGAATTGCTCAAAAGAGGAAATTTCGAGTTGCGAAAGTGGGCTAGCAATATTCCTGAGCTCTTGGCTGACCTGCCTTCCGATCACTGTTTAACATCTCCAGTCACTCTAGACGATGAAAACAACCCAATTCTCAAGGTTCTAGGCCTTAAGTATAATCCACTCCGTGACTGCTTCTTTTTTGATGCTATTCCACAGAAGAAGAAGTGTAGCAAGAGAAATATTCTTAGTGAACTCGCGCGTATATTTGACCCCTTAGGCTTTCTCTCCCCACTCACGATTATTGCCAAAGTTCTAGTTCAGCGCCTGTGGGTTCGTAATATCGGATGGGACGATGATCCTCCCGAGGACGTAGTACATAGCTGGAATCGCTACCTCGAGGAGCTTCCTCTCTTGCAATCGTTAGAGATTCCACGTAGTGTATCTGCGAAAAACCTTATGTCATGTGAAATACATGGTTTTTCAGATAGTTCGGAAAGAGCTTACGGCGCGGTTGTTTACTTACGCATGACGGATGTGGACAACAATGTCAAGGTTTTCTTCGTTTCCTCTAAAGGTCGAGTAGCTCCACTCAAATCAACGTCGTTGCCCCGTCTTGAGTTGTGTGCTGCCGTCCTTCTCGCCGACCTTCTGAAATTCGTAAAAGAATTATACTTACCGATGTTTCCATGTGGGGGTGTCTTCGCTTGGTCAGACTACACCGTTGTAATTGCGTGGATTCGCTCGCACCCTTCACGCTGGAAAGCTTTCGTTGCGAACCGCGTAGGTCATATTCTTGATGTTATTCCAGATGCTCGTTGGAATCACGTGGCTTCCGAAGACAATCCGGCCAATGTCGTTTCGCGAGGTCAACTTCCATCAGTTCTAGCCGACAATCGTTTATGGTGGGCGGGTCCTCCGTGGCTTTCCCAGCCCGTTCTCTCTTGGCCTCGTTCTGACGAAGTTTTCGATGAAAATGCTCTTGCCACTGAAGAAAACCGTCGATATACTCTAATCACCCATAGTGAAATTCCAATTTCCTTTATCGATACCTTGCTCGAAAGTTATTCGTCAATCCGTAAAATCCAACGCAATGTCTGTGTGTGGATAAAATTCGTTACGTTTATTCGTAATAAACGTATTCGTTGTTCTTATCCTAAATCACATCGTCTAGAGCTTCATAACGCACTTATGATTATCGTAAAACATGTTCAGGCTCGACATTTTGCTGCTGAGATTCAACAGCTGCAATTAAAAACACTTTTGTCAAAACAAATGCGTAAATTAAATCCATTCTTAGACAATCGAGGGGTTCTCAGGGTGGGCGGCAGGCTCTCAAAATCTGGCCTTGAGTTCGAACATAAACATCCTGCTCTCCTCCCTCGCGATTCGCGACTTACTTACAAGATAATATTTTAATTCATATGCATTCTTTAGGTTAGGGATTCTTAGTTTAGTTTTCAATTAAGAAAATCCATTCATGTATTTTGGTGGGCGGAATGTTTCGTCACCGTAACTGGTATTCGTAATTTGGCACTAATCTGTATTAGATACCAGTGTCAACACCGTGTGAATCTGTCGCTTCTTGTACTGGGATTCGAACCAATAGCAGAGCGTTGTGAAGCGCTCATACGTCCCCATCCAATCAAAACCTCTCGTGATGGCGCCATCAAGAATGGTTTCGGATTGTGGTCGTCTTCTCGCCGGTGCACGCGACTGCATGCGTTTTCAAAGTGGTGCGGTAGCACATCATTACATATAAACTATTAGAAATGTAAGAAACTATTCAGTGTGTTGATTGTGTGGTGTACATCGGACAACAAGCATGCGTGACCAACTCCGGCTCCCCAGACCTGACCACCTGGACGTTTTCAACTGCTGGACGAACGGGCGTACGTGGCTAAAGGTAAGAATTCCTGTCATAGGGGCGACAGATTCTTAATCGCTTGCAGCCTTTACATCAAATACGGTGGCTGCTCCCAATGTGCGTGGTGTTCTACGCACAGTTAGTTAGCTCGAATTCGCGTAGGAATTTAGCTAGGTCGCGTATGTTGCAAAAACGGCAACAGCTCAAGCCGAGGTTCGGCCACTTTGGCACCCTTGCGCATGTTGCCCAAAACTTCTCGGCTGAGTGCCTTAAGCGCTCGCCAACAAGTCCGGTGAAACCCCATAAAGATTGTCACAAAATGGTAAATTAAGTTAACGTTGCATTTTAGTAGAATATCTAATGGCAGATTTTAGACAGGTATGTACAAAGTGTCGTTAGCCTTAACTTACGATTTAATTTAATGAACTTATTTTCTTGAATTCCTTTCAAGACTAAGACATTTCCTATATTTCACAAAAAAACAGGATTTTCATGTTATTATATGATGGCTAATAAGTCTGTTTAGAAGAACAATGATTTTTTACAACCTCACAACTTCACAACCTCTAAGGGTGTGAAAATGGATGCATAAGGTTGTTTGGGAAATAATATTTTTTTATTCGAATTTATTTCAAACAAAGTATTAATAGTCTTTGACACAATTAATGAAACACGTATATTCGCGTTTTTGAAAATTCAACACCTAAAGCATGGGAGTAATAGGGAATATGCATGTAGTTAAATATAGGTCAAATATTTTTATTTGAATTTTTATTACTATAGAATTGAGTTTTTGAAAAAATATATATTTGAATATGTGATATTACACAAATATAAATAGTGCACATAAATATAGGGTTTACGATATATTAAAACACATTTCTTGAGCATAATATTTTATGAAAATTTTAAAATATCGATATAAAACATTAACACCTGTTTATGGTGGCAAATTCCATGTCCTGACAACACTGACATAATGCTGCCGCCACCATTTTGTTTGCCGACTTTTATCACTCCGCAACAGTCGCAACGAGAGGCCTGTACTTACGACCTAGTCACTTTTGTGTGTACTGTTTCCCAGTTTTAATATGTTAAGTTGAGTACATTACATTCCTCCGTGTAGAACTTTAGTGTTTGCTATTTCAATTTCGCATATATTTAGACATTCTAATATTCCGAAGGGAAGTGTACTAAGAGGACAATCGACGGAATTGAGTTTCTTGCCGGTCCTTCTCTATGACTGGGATGTTTTCCGAACCGGTAGTAGTGTTTGACGTTCATAAGTGCCATATGAACCATCTAATACGATTTGGTGAGGTGTCGCCATGCGCGTTGTGGCTGTTTATTTTTGAATATGCCATATTTATTTCCTTTCATAAATTATTCTTTTATGCATATTATCAGTACAAAATAATGTCTATGTTTCATATCTGCCAGGCGTTCCGCGACGGCAATTTATTTTAATATTCAATTTTCACAGAACCATTATTAAGTTATGGTTACCATTAATATAAACTTTCATTTCCTGCTCCATATCTTTAGGGTTTGACATTTTAAAAATTGAGTAATTATACGTTTTCCTTACAGATTCCAAACTTCTATCTATATCTAGTACTTCACAGGTTTCGAATTTCCGCGCAATACAAAGTTTTCAACGTTAAGGACCTATTATAAATAAACTCGTTTATTATAATTTTTATCTTAAATATCACCTCTATTGTTCTAATTTCTTATATTAAAGAATCTTCCATAAATATCGTCATCTATTTGCTTGTTTGATTTTCCAAAAACGCTGATGCCCAGATTTTTTTTTTCAAGCAAGAGTTTAAGTTATTTTGGTATTTCCTCCTTTTAAAACAACAGAACTCGCTTGGAACTTCTCATGACATTTTTAGGTTTCTTATTACAACAAAACAATGAATTATGAAAATGATAAAACATGTTTACGTTGCATTTCAATATAAGATCTAAACGAAGATTTTAGATAGTTACCGACAAAGATGTCACTAGCCTTAAAACTTTTGGGGACTAAGGGGTGCTGAAGTACATCTTTAGCACTGAGACTTCCAAGCCAACCCCACCTGCACCTGCTGAGCAACGAACGAGGAAATTGAGAGAGCGGGTTGGTAAGGTTTTTTTGCCCGACTGGGTTGCGACCACCAAGCATGTGGTGAAAAGCCTGATATAGTGACTCTCTTCTGTTTGTCCCGTTTCGAGATCAGCCTATGTATATTCTAATAACGAGTGGTTTTCGCCTTAGCACGAGAGTGGCTTATTGCCTGAGTGAACTACATTGACACGGCGGCGAAGGAGACCCATAGAAACGGTTGGCAGGCTGGCCGCCCGTGGTATGAGTAAAGTGGCCCAATCATGAATAATCACCATGAGAGGTTGCTCACTCTCTCTTCACGTGTTCTTCCTTCTTTCTTACAAAACTATGACAGCCCAAATAATGAGAGCAGTTACGACAGCGCTTTACAAACCCCTGCCACCTTTACGGTGGAGTTCGCCAACATCCGTAAACTCCACTCCAACTTAAAGACCGTTCACCAACACCTAGAGACGGCTCAGCCTGTTATGCTCTCGTTGACGGAGACACAGATTCGCTATCAAGCCGATACGTTCTACTTATACTACCCCGTAAATCTGTTTAAGGAGAACTTTCAAGCAAAAGCCGGAGTATGGTCAGACATGTGTTGTCGTGGTTTGCGCTGCAAGTAGGACCCTTCCTTCTGTTTCCTCTGGGAACATGTGGATCTGGGCACTCAAATCCGAATCTATGTGCGCCTCTACAGATCCCATAATGGGGATGATGAGAAAACTCGGCTGTTTGAGTACTTGAGCAGAGCGACAGACGACGCATAGGACCAGATTCCTACTGAGGAATTGGTAGCCTTGGGGGACTTTAACGCACACCACGAGTCATAGTTTGGTTTGCATTCACACTAACTCATGACCTGACTCAACTGGTAATCCAGCCCACCCAGATTCCCGATATTGATGGTCAAGCGCGTTCTTTGCTGGACCTCTTGTTGACGAGTCATCCAACTGGGTATGTTGTATTAGCTGATGCGCCTTTGGGAACATCGGACCACTAGGCAGGCAAGCAGGCACTTGTGACATCAGTGCCACATGCACCACTTCCACCATATGTGGGTGCTATTACAGCTAACTTTCATGCGGTCGGGCAGAAAAAGAAAAGAGACGGGGAGAACTTGTCATTGAACTTGAACTAATCCTTATACCACGTATCTACATGGGGATCGAGTAACTTGGTTAATTTTAATGCCAAGAATACTAAGATGTGCCCGTTTTCTTCAAAAAAATCACCGTTTTCTCCCCTTCCCCTCTTAAGAACGTCTCACAAGCAACAATCCTCCAACAGCCTCAATATCCTAGGTTTGGATATTCGCAGCGACCTCAACTCTACGAATTACTTCGGAAGTGTCATCTCTTCTACATCTCGGAGACTCGGAATCCTGAACAGGGTGATACGGTTTTACACGGGTGCTTCGGTTAACTGTATCTTCTTAAGAAGGCACAATTTCGGCTGTGTATTAATCAGCGTCACATTTTAATGATGCAGACGTTAGCAAATAAGTCGAGCCACTTCAGGTGCGCAGGAACATCGCCTCGCTAAGCAAGTTCTACTGTGTGTATATTGTTATTGTTTTGTTGTATTATTGTATTGTTAGTGTGTATATTGTTAAGTGTACTGTGTTCAATCTAATTCCGTCCTCTCCTTTGTCGTACCGTGAAACTATCTCCCGGCCAATTCATAACGCTATTCAACAAGGAAATTCTGCCAGCATTTTGGGAACTTTACCAACTTGCAGTAGCCTAGAACCTTATTGTTGATCCTTTTGTTTTTATTGATAAATTAATGTTTTATGTTTGTATTTAATTCTAAGGTACCTAAAATATTTAGCCTTGTAAAATATTAATAAATTTTTTAACTTAACTTATTCATATTATTTATAAGGTGATTTATTAATAATACGAATTTTTAATTCTTATTTATATTACAATAAATGGAAAATAATAAACAAATGTGTTTCAATTATCACTTATAATAAAAAAAATACATAGTTCATTATAATATAATTAATTAAATCTTGAATCTTTAATCTTGTTGTAACCAAAGTACATTTACTCTGAGATAAGAATGCGACGAGGGTATTAAAGCTACGGAGCCTTAATCACTCTTTTAGTCAAAGCCAACTGATAACCATCGACCGCCTTCATAGTAATATCGAACTTCACTCTTATGTGAGGAATTGGACCAACTTCTGGTTCTGCCACTACTTTATACCTTCGAAGTATTGCTGCTAAGGATGTCTTTATTGACATCAATGCATACTGATATCCTAGAAGTTAAAAAACAAGGTTCTTAAGCTTCAACAACATCATAACTCATTATCTAGCCTAAATAACTAATATGGCATTCGTTATTTGGTACCTAAGTTTAAAGAAAAAGCATAAATCACGTACATATTAATATTAAAATATGTTATAAAAAAGAGAATACGTGTACTAATTAATATACACGCGTTACAATGTGCACGCGCATCATAGAAATTCACACTCACATTTTTTCGTAACACAATTAAAGAAATATTATTTCAATAATTTATTAATAATTTCAAAAGACCTTAGTATCAATGAATATATATATATATATATATATATATATATATATATTAAGGGCTGAAATAAGAGAGCTGCAAGTATGAGGGGAAATTGCACCAGATTCTATCTGATGGATATAATAAGTTCATAAATAATTTTATAGTATAAATAAAATCACTTTCCAATTATAAATAATCTCCATTAATTATGTTAAGAAAAACTTATTTTCTTGATGCCCTTTTAAGACTAAGATATTTACATAAAACATGTCAAAAAAACGGATGATGATTTTTTAAATTAACCCAATCATGTTTTGGATCTTTGAATTGTAAAAGGATCAGCGTGAATTCAATTCCTTCAGTGATATTAAGCCTCAACTGAAAGAAAATATCACGATCAAACAGAAGGGTGGCATAATCAGCATTTGAGAGCCAGTACTTCGGTTACATAATTTACCCTCAGGTGAGAATGTGGTGAAATGCTGACCAATAAATCAATCTAAGTAATAAACATATTTAAGTATTTGAAGTCATTTGAAAACTTACCGACACAATTCCGAGGTCCACGACTAAAAGGCATAAAACTACAACTATGGGCTAATTTGAATCGTTCAGGTAAAAATCGATCAGGATCAAAATGCTCGGCATTAGGTCCCCAATATTTGGGGTCTCGGTGAACTCCCCATATAGAAATTACTATCCCTGATCCAGCTGGTAAAACACGACCAGACGCTAAAATTAAAATAACACAAAGTAAACAATTTGTAAAACTCTGCAATCTAAGAAAGTGAATTCATAGAAAAAAATGAAACGTAAAAGGAAATCAAAACCAGATTTTTAAATAAAGAGTGAAATAAAGAAAGCGAAAGAAGTCTGCAAGGATTAATGGATATTCCACGCTATTCTGATGAATTCAGTAGGCCCACGGCATTTTGACAGATTTTAAGTAGCGTATAGTAATGGATTTTCTTCTATCCTAGTAGACTTAAAATAATGTTAGTGTAAATGGTAAGACAAGAACTAACTACCTACAAACAAAATTTGTGGTTACAAAATACATGAAAGATTTAATAATTTATAACTACGCAAAGTGACCTTTTGTGACAAAGTACCTACAGATAGTATAAAAGAAATGTTTATACTTACGCAAGACGGTGTCTTCTAATACTTTTCTTACAATAAAAGGCACTGGTGGAAAAAGCCTAAGTGACTCCTTCACTACCCTATCTAAATATTTTAAACGAGTCAAATCTTCCATCACTAGAGGTCGATCAATGTCTTCGAAAACCTCACACAATCTAAGACACAGATAAAATATAATTAAAATAAAAGTAAAGTGCACACAGTGTGTAAAGTGTTTAATAAAAGTATCCACGTATTTTCAATAAAAATGAACTTGGCAAACTTATCTTTGTTATTGTCCCTAGATCTGAGGTTTCAATAAGTAACGATATTAACAAATTGCCACACAGTGCTCGCGCTGCTGTGTTTCGGTCTGGAGGGTGTGATTAGCAACCATGCATTAGCACAGAAGACGATCCAACTTAGTACTCAGGAGTAGCAACATTATTAACTCGTAGATTGCAGATATAGGTAGAACGCATATCGGTTTGATAAAGCAAAAAAATATATGATAAAAATATGAAACTTACTCCTGATAAACTTTGTCTTGAATTTCAGGATATTTTCCCAATAATTGCAACGTATATCCCAGGCACACCGATGAAGTGTCCGTTGCTGCTAATATTAGTGTCAAAACTTCCTCTCGCAATTCTATATTTGTATATCCTTTATCACCTCCAGAGATTGATATCAAGAGTTCTAAGAATGTTTTGTTTTTGTATAAGTCTAACTCTGTAATGTGTGACAATACATATACCCAAAGTATTATTTTATAATCAGTGGTTTTTATAATCAAATTAGAGTGGTAAAGGTAGAACTAGGGAGCTAGTGCACAGATATATCTTTTTAGAGATTTCCTCTACTTGGAGCAGCCCATCTGATGAAATAGACCCTGCAGAAGATCATAGTCTAATAAACTTATGTTGTATATCCAGACCTCGTTGGAGAAGCAGGCTTCAAGGTCGGCAACGCACTAGTGATACCTCTGGTGTTACAAGCATCAATAGGCTACGGTAACCACTTAACATCAAGAAGGCTGTACGCTTATTTACCACCTAAGTTGTATAAAAAAAGCTAACAACTGTATCTTTGCTAGAGTGAAACTATGATTTATTTAGTTAAAATTGATATAATGTTTTCCATATATTATGGTTTTTAAGTACCAAAATATACAGAAGAAATTTCCCAAAATTACGAATTTACATAATTCTAAAATACATTAGTAAATCCAGCATTAAGTTTAGGTGATGACAGCTATAGAACCTGTGCTAGCTACAAAGGAATAGTAGAATCGCTTTACGTTTTCTACTGTAAAGCCGCAATGCTAGCGATGCTGTATTTCAGTGTTAAGAGTCTGGTTGGGAACACAGGAGTTGCTCCTATTCACAGAAATTATATCTGTGAATTACTTGGAATAGGGATGTGTTTCTGTTTGAGATCGTTTAAAGCCATAGTATGGAATGACAATATAAGTATAGTAATTATTGAATAATTACGCCGTTAATTGCTTTCTTAAATGAAGAGATATTAATTGTAGTGTGCCGATCATGTTAATAACTTACCATATTCATTTTCTACTTTTGTGTTCTTCTCACTTTCAGATTTCAAATCTTCCCGTTTATTTTCTATTACCTAAAATATATGTTTCTTAAATAATTACAAACAAATAGTGTGACAACTCGTATGAAACGTCAGAGCACTTTAGTTTACATTTTTATGTATTTTTCTGACAATAACATTACCATATTGTTTTATTTCTTTTAACTCTCGAATGTATCAAAAACCGTTTATTAGATATTAGATTATTTAAAAATTACCAAGTATGTTGCGAGCCGTGCGCAGTGTAGTCACAAAATACAGACGTAGAAGAGGGCTTTAAGTAATTTTTAATGGAATTTGTATGAAAATTTCCTTTTTATTTACTTCTCGAAGTACATTTTACAAGTTGCCGAGTATTACTCATCAATTTGTAAAACTTACTTAGCTGTGAAAGTTTTCCTCTTAACATCGTTATATTTACTACTGCTGTGATTTTTAAACATATTAAAAACAACAATTAAGCTGGGGGCTTAGATTGATGAGACGACACACACTTGACTCTAACAAAAAAAAAAAAAAAACACTTTAAAGCTTAATATTTCGCAAACAGATCCCTGAGCCGAAATATGGTTTTCACACAACCGCAATATTTTTGATCGACCTATCCAATGACATTTTTAGTGGCATAGACGAGGCAAAAAAATCATTCCCAATTTACATATAGGGGAATATTTTTTCAAGATCTTATTTTACTTCTTTGTAGGCGTGATTAATATGTATACCAATGCCCAATTACAACTTTCTATTACTAAGAATTTCTGAGCTAAACCACAAATAGACAGATGGATATGGCGAAACTAAAAGAGTTCCTTGTCGACTACGGAATCCTAAAATAGAGTATCTATTTAATTTACTCAGTGGTTCAAGGCAAAAGTAGATCATCTCTCAATAAGAATGTATAGTAAGCGATAAACCAAAAGAAAATCACTGTGAGATGTTTAGTTTATTACTGTGTATGGTGGTCGTGATCCCTACCACTCCTCTTGATTACTGGATATACACCAGTTGATCCCGAAACGCCACAAACCAAAATAAAATCACAGTGAAGGGGATTTATTTTATTACTTCGTTATGGTGGTCGCGACCCCTACCTCTCTGCTAGACTAATGGATATACTTCAATTATGATCTTTTAACCCATAAAACAAAAATCAGATCTAAATTCCGACTTTCGGTGCCTATGTCCCTATTTTTCAAATTGTGAACCTCTATGTATCGCCTCGCCAATAGCTGGTCTGATTGAACGCATTAGATGTTTCAAATCAAAAACATCATACCGTATTTATAAAGTCATACCCTACTTTCTTCAGGTATTTCTGTTGCTCTCCGTATTGTGGGAATAACTGAAACATCCAGTCTGGCTGCAGCCATAGATGAAAAATTCTTTCGCATAATATGTTCGCCACACGATTTATAGCTTTTAAAAGATAAGAGTCCAGTTTTCTTTCGGCATTAATTTTAACTCCCATCACCGTTTCTAAAATAACACAGAAAAACTCATTGAGGTATTATGTATTATGGAAGAAATTATGAACTAATAAATTTAAAAAATATTGTTTACAATTAATAGTTATAGACAATGGGTGTAACAGACAGGGAAAAAAGGTGTGTGTGCGATTCACACACGATAGAAGTGAAACTTCATTGTGTGCGCGAGGGTTTAACACGAGCTCTTCTCAACTCTAACCTCTCACATCACACGGAGCGGCGATTTTAAAATTAAGTTGCCTGCCTCCTGGACTGGTGCGGCCTTCGATAAATAACTCAGAGAGAGAGCAGTGGACGATAGACAACTATTTCAATTGTTACATCCAATCGAATATATGGGAAGGAAATCATTCACTGACCTTGATCTTCAGACAACTGCTTCCTACCCAATGTAACAGCTGGTCACAACCTGGCGTAGCACGCAAGCGAGTCCACCCTATTGTTCTTCACCACCGGAATAATGTTACACAAAAAAAAATGCACACACGTAGCGGAGCGGCGCGGTCAATCGACCGCGAGACGAAAGTCAACGTGTTATCACTTATTGCAGCGTAGTGTCGAGTGTCACATGCACTCAAGCCATTTTTACATAGGTAAGAGGGTGGTGGCGGCGGTGTCCCCTCGAACAGAGACGTGGTACGCTACAGCGTCGTTAGCCACTCACATTAGGAAGGACACAGATGCAAAAGATTTCGGAGTGTTTGATTTCATTCACCATATAATCAAGTAAATGCACAAATCGAAACAATTGGCCTAAACATTCATTTTAAAAGACATTTTCTATTTTATTTAAACAGTGTGCAATATACATACACACCGACATTTACTCTCTCGCTCTGGCTCACCCAAAGAGGAGTGACCGATAACATGTTGCTTTCTCGCTTTGGCTCCCACAAAGATGAGATACCGATAATGTGCGTTAAACGTTAAACGTTTAACGCTTGGAAGTCGCATAATAAGTTTCACTTCAATAATTTCTAGATATCAATATCATTCAAGTAATGATCTTAGAAATCAGTAATGTGCTCCGAGATCTAACACAATTACCAAAAAAAACGTTTTTGCGAACATAAATTGTCAAGGATATAGGCAGACCAAAGATAAGACATTAATTTCCTAAAACTTATTCTTTGGTGATTCACGAGGTCCCATACTGTAGATTGCTCGATTTACCCGCTTTTGTAATATAAATATGGTATCTCCCTCAGTTGCTGAATCCCGCAACAAAATACCGTAATACGAGTCCTAGTTATCTAAATTGTTACTATTTCCTGCCTGGCAAAAGTCAACAATTAAAATGAGGTCATCTTCTATACATGCATATTCAACGTCTCTCAGTCTGTCTGTCCTTTTATGTTCTTTTCATGCACCACTTATCTGATTTACATGTTTTATTATTTTAATTCATAGCTATGTTACTTGGCCAGGTTATATGAAACGTTTTGTAAAATAAAGTAATATACGAAATAAGCAGTAACGATACTGCTGAATCAATTTGGAAAAAGACTTATTTGGGGCGCTTAAATGGTTTACGCTGCTTAAACCATACCAGATATATCAAATTAATGTTCTACATAACTGTAGATTTTAAAAAGACCTACAAAATGTCAACCATAGCATATATCTGTCTTCTAAGAGTCACCCACAATGAGCATTTATGTCTTCCGTCTTTTGAACGGGGGCAACACGATTCGCTTGAGCGCTCGACCGACGGCATTCTGTAGTCCACGCGAGCGGAGCCGCGGGCACACCTAGTTTCCTATAATATTCAGATTCTGTCAAAGAATTTTGTTAAATAAACAAAACGCTTACCGCAAACTGATTCGAATGTGTAAGTGTTAATAAATGGCCAAATTTGAAATTTTCCTTTATCAACATGATCGATAAGTTTATTTGCCATAACCTCGCTTTGCTTTGAGAAAACTTCCACAAAATGTTCTAAAATTTTTGGACTGAAAGCTGGCACCAGAATTTTGCGGCGACGTCTCCATATTGATACTACAAAAAAGAAAGAAAACCTATTAATAAGGGTAGCCACCATATTTTTATAGCACTCTTGGCACGCATAACAGATTTAACTTAACTGTCCTCTTTTTCGATCAGGATTAGAAAATCGAAAATCACGACTAAAGCGCGAGCGTAACTAACAATGTGACCGCACGGCTTTATTAAAAAGATTTTCGATTTTTTGTCCGCTGAGGGCATGGATGGGGGTGTTTACTAATGCTTAATAACTCATAATAGAGATTTCAAAAATCGTTCTGTGTTAATTAAAACGCAATATTTATGTGTAATACTAAATAACAATAATACTAAAAATAAAACAATACATGAAAATTGAATAAATCAGCGATTTTTACTTGGCTTGATAAGAAAATTAAGAATCATACAACCTTGATCGCGTTGGCGGTCAACGCGATAAAAATAGTTACGAGTATCTACACTGAAATTTGTAAGTTGATACCATGTACACTGCGTGAATTGTGATTTTTTTGCAATACTTACATCAACACTTTATATACACTGGACCGCAAAGAAAAAGGGTCGGTTAGAAAATCTTCAATAGTACCTGACCTAGCTATATGAAATAAATACTAAATAAAATAATATTTTAATTTGCTTCAATAAAAAAAAAATAAGCTTTTTATTTTTGACAAATTGTAATATAAATAAAAATGCGTAGATTTTTTCAGTATTTTCGTAAATGTAGATTGGTTACAGATGTGCTGTTTTCACGCAATTTAGTACTCTGTGTTGAATCCTATATATTGCCTATAAGATATACATCATGTCGTGTAGGTTATCTACATATAAAAGGTTAAAAAACAAATAGAGTAGTGTGAATTTTTTGAAATTTTACTTTTTTAAATATTAATTATTTACTTTTAACGTTTTGCCACAAACTCACATGATGTTAAGTGACGATGGTAAACACGCTAAGCTTAGTTGGTGAACTGGTTCTCAAGTTGAGCTGTCGGAACACCTCTAGATGCTTAGTGATAGATTTGAACCTTGAAGTTGGTAGCCAGCCAGGCGGGCTAATTAGAAAATGCCCTACCACCATGCTATGGTTTTATCAAGATGTTGTCCTTCACCGAAGGCTCAGATTTATTGTAGAGATTCACATAATTTTCATACTTGAGAAACAACACGTCTATTATCTGTTACAATCTGGTAGATATCATTTTATGTTAAACATGTTTAAATAAAAACTGCAAATTGAAAATGCATAATAATTTCAAATTATGCAAATGCATTTTAAAGAAAGTATAACTAATGGAGCTGGTCCAGCCAGAAATATAGTTCCTGTTCTTCTTATTTATGCAATGCGTGTTTATATACAATTATGCCAATGTCACGTGTATAGAATATTTTGTTATCTTCCGAGTTCAAGCAAAACTGTCCAGGGAGTTTTTGTTTCACTTTACAATTAAAGCTTATTATTATTATTTATAATCCACTTACATTTGAGAACAATAACCAAACTATATCACGCCACCAATATTACATAATATAGAAGCAAATAACGTAAGTACGGAGTAACGAATTTAAATAAAAAATACAACAAGCCGAATCAAAATTGCATTTATATTAAACAAAAAATAATTATGTCAGAAATAAAACAATTAAAATTAAAGTAAAAAATCTCACCTGGCGCAAATATACCTCCATATCCAGTTACTTTTCTCATGAACCTGTGGAGGTCATCTTTCTCCAAACAAGTTTTCAGCACCATTTCCGAATCGACCGGGTTTATAAGGCCTAAATGAATAAAAATCATAGAAATTAATGAATACTAAATGACTTCACAACAATTTAATCGAAACAATGTAACTGTAGAATTAAACATATTTTGTCATCTTCATTATTAGCCTTTTTACTGAAAAAGAACGAACCATGTTTCTAAACTTACGCTATTGCTATCTCTCTTACCTTTAAAGGACTGTATAATTTGAAACCGTAATAGGTTGGCGATTTCTATTTTTATAGAATATGTGTGATACTGGCGGATACCCTATCAAACAATAATACCGAAAAAAATTGTCAAGTGCGTGTCGTTCCACGCCTTGACACGGTCAAACATTTATTACTTTTTGAAGTAACTCATGCTACACATGAAGCATCAAGTCCACGTGCAACCAGATTGTATCCAGTACTTCATTAATAACCAATCCATGGATCCATCCCGCGAGATGACTTCTATCAGACTATCAAAAGAAGCTGTGGACCGTCTTGACGAAAGAGACTACGTTATTTCATTTCCTTATCAGACGAAAATTTGTAATATCTGCGGACACGAGAGCTACGACACAGTGCAAGGAAGCTTCCTTATCACTATTCCAGTCAGCTCTTCCTAGAATACAGAAGAAATCACTATCAGTAATAGCTACGATAGAATTGAAGGACAACCTGTGAAAATGTCAATGAAATCTGAGAGAGACTCCAGATACGTCACCACTACTGAAGGTACAACAGAATTCTATCAATCTCAGAGACCTTCATGAATATCAAGACAAGTTAATGCTGCAGCCGTCAATACACCTGGATCATACTTCGTCTAATATTGTTAATCACACCACAATACCAGTCTACGTCGTACTTGCTGCTGCTGTTATAATGGCACTGCGCTATTCATACGCGGATTCTATAAAGATCATAAGAGAAATCAGACGAACTAGACTGAAGATCCGCTGTACGAAGATGCTGAGAGACCCGCAACCTCACCGAGAGCTCCGGCACATTTTCTCTCAAAGTTCTAAAATAGTTGCCACTCTGAAGGGAGAGATGTTACGCCATCGCAACGCATCATAATTGCTGACCGAGAGTGAATATGGATTCCGAGTTCCAAGTCCCACGATGCACCTGAGATCGAGTCAGCAATTTCAGTAGAAACGTTAGGCAACCCGACTCTTCACCATGTTTGTATTAATTATTAAACCGTACTGTGAGCCTAGCATCGGCAGCAGTCACATCTTATTAGTTTTAGACCAGTTTGTAATTTAAAATAAATTAAGTTTAAAGTAATTTTGGTTCTTTGGATCCTCCGGCTCTGACCTTCTTAATTGACGTAATAAATAGAACAATTTCACAAATAATAAATTAACGTAAATATTTATTGACGATAAATACTTGTTAAGCTAGAAAACCAGTATCAAAGAAAGAGTAACAAATTGTTTTGTAAATGAATTGAAGAACGTACATTTCTACAGCTATAATTAAAGGAACAGCTATGGATCTTGGCACCTGTTACTCTCAGCTCTCTCTGTCGATGACACGACTACTCCGAATGTCGTTTCTGCCGAACTTGCCCATTTTACTAGTAAGTAAGCTTTTAACTGGATCGACTACTCCTTGACACTGCTGAATATGACTTACCGAAATATAATTTGTGGCCGAGCCATACTTTAATAAGTCCGTTATGATCCATGGCCTCGTAACTAAAATTCTGTAGCGATTTCATGATGTCTGAAAAGAAGTAAAATTTACTAGTGTTAATAGGTATACGTAAATTAGTTATCATGTCCTATTTAACATTCGGACTAAGACTTCTAACCAGATTATAAGTACTATGCTTAATGGTAAGTAAGCACAGTAAGCAAACAAGTAAGCAAACACAGGCGACCACCGAGAGTTTTGCAATGCATCGCATGTCGCAACTAGATATATTGTATTCACTGGCTGATACCGAAACGCGATAAACCAAATGACAGTCACTATGACCGCATACATTTTGCCAACAATCCATGCAAATTAATATACTATAAAAATATGATTAATATTTACGTAACACACAGCCATTACATTAATATGTTTAAAGAAGATATACACAAAAAGGCCTAAAGTACCATGTATTGACATAAAACAATAAATTATTTTCTAGAAAATCGTAGCTTTACAATCGTTTAAAATTAAATTATATAAGTTTAGAATTCTGTAAGCAAAAGAGTACAAGGAAATTCTGAGTAAAATTTACATAATTTATGATTTCGTGAAGTCGTACACACAATTATTAAGATATATTTTTTATAAATATTATATGTCTTTATGTAGCAAATCACACACTTTCTTTTTGTAAGATGATAAATTATTTAAAATGATATCAACATTGCTAAGTAATCTTGGCAATATTGAATGATCATGGTACAACACGACAACTGATCAATTAAGTTCAACTAATTTATGTATTAGGTTTTTTTATAGAACGACAGTAAGTCATACAAGAATTCTCGATTATTGAATTTTATAAAAGTTTTAACCCTTTTATTGAAAAACTTACACATTATCACAGACCAGTTCCCACAAATACCAAATGCCGGTTCAATTTCAATTCTCATTATTTTACACAATTATTTTTATAGACTAAATACTTTAAATTCATTACATTATAACCGGAAACTAACTCACCTTCCGTATTACCCAGTAAAGTGTGCGCTACTCCTATCACCGGCATTGCGCGCTTTACATCAGGAAAAACGGCTGCCAGTTTGTACATATTCCTTCTTCTATACCTAAATACGGCGAACCACAATAAGGAAATAAAAACCAGAAACCACGAGATCATTTTTACTTATCGCGTAACAACGTGTATGATGAGTAGGATGAAGATCTGCAATGTGTATTAACTTAAATGCATTCGGACTTATATGTTCGTTTTGTACGATCGTCATCGTACGTGAAGGGGAATGCGTATTTTTTGCCCACAATGAACGAACAAGAATTTAAATTGACTGAAAAAACTTATAAAATGATTAAATTTTTGGTAATGTTCGTTTATCTTAGAAAGTTGAGAATATTTTATGTAGAAAAAAGATAAATAACTGTCTTTATGTATGTATTCATATTTATTATGGAGGGTAGAGATAAGGAGGACTATCATATATGAGGTAG
This sequence comes from Saturnia pavonia, assembly GCA_947532125.1. Lineage (NCBI taxonomy): Eukaryota > Metazoa > Arthropoda > Insecta > Lepidoptera > Saturniidae > Saturnia > Saturnia pavonia. The sequence goes on from OX383901.1 coordinate 13,035,932, forward strand.
TATCCTCTTAGTAGTCTGTATATATGGGTGATAAGGCTTTTTTTTTTTTTTTTTTTTTTTTTTTTTTTTTTTTTTTTTTTTTTTTTTTTTTTTCGAACTGACTATACTGTTAGCCTTAGGGGCCCTGGAGCCTTTACGGCTTTTACAGCTTTACCGGGCTTGGGGGCGAGCGCTTAGGGCACTCAGCCACGAAAGCTAAGCAACAACATCCGAGGGTGCCAAAGTGGCCGAACCTCGGCTCGGACTGTTGCGCGTATGCAATTAAGTCGCGATCTGACTAATTCCCTATCCGTAATTCGATCTAAACTAACTATACATATATACATGTTTCTGCCCCCTGGGAGGAGGGAAGGAACATGTGTATGTGTATTTAGTGGTCTGAAAATTTTTGTCTAATCTAACTAGGCAAAAAAAGAAAAAAAAAGGTCCCTTACAGAACCTATGTACCTATGTGTGTTGTGCATGTGTGTATAATGCAGTGTCATGTATGGCTGTGAAAGCTAGTGATTGTAGAGTCACTTGTATCGCGCGAGCGGCTGCTTGGCTCAAGGGCTCCATGCCGATGGATCGGACCTAGGCTTGAGTTGCCGCAGAGGAGGGCGGTCGTGGCGGGTGTGCGGGAGCGAAGTTAACCGTACGTCCCCTGCGGAGGGAACGGTGGTTTCGCGGGCGTGGGCGCGAGCACGCATATGTTGCGGGAGCGGACGCGTAGAAATTGTTAGCGTTCTCGATGTCGTCATCGGGATCGACAAAGAGATTTCGCGGACGGCGTTTATAACGTTTGGCAACGGGGATCGAGTTGTCTGGGACGTAGTTCACGGTGGATTTTACGAGCGGGTTGGGATGATTCGAAGCGCTATCGAAGTATCTCCTGGTGAGATATTTCACATAGGCTTCTATCGAGGGAAGCCTCATGTCCCTGTGCAGGTCCATGTTCCTAACGAAGGCTGGAGGGTCAAGCAGGCGACGGAGAAACCGATTTTGGACTCTTTGCATGCGGGCAAAGTTATGTTTGGACATATGTGCGAACGCGGCGCAGCTATATGTCAAGATCGGACGGACGCACATCTTGTACAGTGTGAGCTTATGTCTTAAGGACATTTTGCTTACCGAACTGAGCAAGGGTCGCAAGCGGGAAAGGATCCAGACGGCCCTATTCCTGACTATAGTAACGTGTGCGTTGAAGTTAAGCTTCGAGTCGAGGGTGACACCCAGATATTTAGTCTTGGTGGCCCAAGGGATATTCGTACCGAATAATGAGAGGGGTCCTACCGTGCGTGGTAGTTTGCATGTATGCGGTTCGAACATAATCGCGGCGCTCTTTACCGGATTAATAGCTATTCGCCACGTTCGAAACCACTCCCCGAGAGTGGTTACGGCACGTTGGACTGCGCAGGCGAGATTTTTTCTGTGTCTGTTTGACGCATATATGACTGTGTCGTCAGCGTAGAGCCCTACCTCGACCCCGGGGGGCTTCGGGAGGTCGCTGACGTACAGATTGAAAAGGCAAGGCGCCAGAATGGAACCTTGCGGGACGCCTGAGCGTATAGGGTGGGCGGTAGATAGTACTCCTTCCACTCGGTAGTGGAAGGTGCGGTCGCGTAGAAAATCGTGAACTAGATGAACTAACCTATCCGGGACTTCTAATTGATGTAGTTTGTGGACTAGTCCGGCATGCCAGACCTTATCGAAGGCCTTAGCTACGTCGAAAAAGACCGCAAGCGTACGGGCGGGGGCGATACTACTTTTGGCAAAGTTGCTCGTGATGTGCTCCGTGAGGCGGTGCACTTGATGTGTACACGAGTGTCGGGCGCGAAATCCGAACTGTTCGGGAGGGTATAGATTTTTAATATCTATAACGGTTTTGAGACGGTTCAGAAGGAGCCGCTCGTAAAGTTTCCCTAGTGTGTTTAAAAGGCTGATCGGGCGATAGCTATCGGGAAGCGAAGCTTTTTTGCCGGGCTTGTGAATACCTATAACTATAGCTTTTTTCCAGACGGCTGGAAAATAGCAGTGGGCTATGGCTACATTGAAGATGCAGACCAAAAGAGCTATGAGGTGATCAGGAAGAAGTTTGAGTACTTCATTCCTGATACCATCAGGACCGGGAGATTTCCTAGGCTTAAGGCCTTTAATGATAGAACAGACCTCATCTGGCGTGACCGGGGTTAACGTTTCCGCGGGGGGAATCAACGTGAGTTCCTGAACGGCGGTCTCGATAGTTTCGATGTGGGCAGTGTCTACGTTGTCGCAGTTTGGGGAGCACTGGCTCTCCAGGCTTGCGGCAAGGCATTCTGCCTTATCGTCGCTATCGAACGCGAGTGGGAGATCGGGGCCCCTTTCGAGGGGCGGCATCTGGGCGGAAGCTTCTAACTTCAGAGAGCGGGCGAGGTTCCAGTAAGCCAGATGGGACGGCTTGAGACCCTCTAAGAGGTTATCCCACCGGTGACCTCTGTACTCTCCGATGCGAGTTCTAACCTCTCTCTGAAGTTGTCGTAACCTACGGGTGTTATCCCTCGTCGGATAAGAGTCATGTGCACGTGTCGCGGCGTTCTTTTCCGTGATTAACGCTCGTAAGCCGGGGGGGAGTATAAAACGGCGTTCGTTTGCCGCTTGCACCTCTCTCGAGGCCTCCCTTACACCGGTTTGGAGGTAGTCGACCAGGGAATCGATGGCTAAATCGGCGTCTGCGGTTGACTCCAATACGTCGGGGATCCTAGCTAGGCTGGACGGGGTCGCGTTATCGGATAAGTAGCGATTTACGATCGCGTAGTCAACTATTTTGACTTTTGGCGGACTGGGGTCGAACGGTTGCCCGAGTTGTAAGATAACCGGGCGGTGATCGGAGTCCAGTTCGTGTACGACTTCTATAAGTCGTAACCGAAGTGAGACACCTTTGAGGAGGGCTATGTCAAGTACTGTCGGTTGACAGTTATCTTGAAAGTGCGTGGGCTCTAGCGGTGCTATGACGTCAAAGCCGAGCACATCGCATAGTAGGTCGAGAATAACCCCGTTAGGGGTGTTACGCGAGTTGTTGAAATGGGTGTGACCGCTATTGAGGTCGCCTGCTATTATTACGGATTGACCGAGTGAAAGTAGCGCCTCCAGATCGGACTGAAGGAGTCTTTTACTCGGGGAGAGATATGCAGAGACAAGCGTGATTGACGGATGGCCAGTCATGCCTATTCTACAGATGGACACTTCCATATTGGTAAGTGCGGGAGGGTCTATTGGCATGCAATAGAGGGAACGCTTGTAGTAGATGAGCGTGCCGCCTCCTCGGGTGGCACGGTCATTTCTGACTATATTGTAATTTGCTATCTTAGGGTCGCGCCTACTGGGTTTTAGAAGTGTTTCTTGTACTAGAAATACGTCTATCTCCCGTTCCCTAAGAAAGGTGGATACTAGGTCCCGTTGTGGAAGGAGGTTTCGCGCGTTAAAGAAAGAGATGTTGAGACTCCTAGGTTTAATGCGAGCCATTTATAACCGTTATCTATTTCCCGGCACGGGCCAGGCGCATTAGCGTCGCTGTCATCAGGGGAAAACGCCTGATGGATTCGGCGGGGCCGTACTCAGCGACGCACTGGTCGTATGCCAGTACTTCCTGAGGGTCATGCTCGCGGAAGAGCATGACCATGTAGTCAACGCCGCGGCGCGTGCTAACGGGCGGGGAGGCCTGAGCCTTAGGAGGCTGAGGGCGGGGAGTAGAGACCCATGCTGCCTGAGGGGCTCGCATGGCCGGAGGGGGTGCGCGGGGTGCGGGGGTGGCCGCCACCGGGGCGCGGGAAGCGCCCGGGAGGCTGGGAAAGGCTTCTGGCGTGAGCAGAGGCATGGGTTGACTATTGGCGGCGGGACGTGCCCTCTGAGGAGGGGTGTGTCGCTCTTGCCTTGGGCGCGTAGGGCGCATAGGGCGCGTGGGACGCGGGGCACGGGGACAGCCGCGATAGTTCGCGGGGTGACCCGCGTTGCCGCATAGCACGCAGCTCGGAGGGGTAGACGACTCGCGAGTGCGCGTGCACTCGCTTGTCGCGTGGTCCCCGAGGCACTTAACGCACCTGGGACGTAAATGGCAGTTACGGGCCGAATGTCCGTACAGCTGGCAGTTGTGGCACTGCGGAGGGCTGCGGTTTTTGTGTGGGGGCTCTACGGCTATTCCGGAGAGCTCGCACACTTTCCTGACATTAAAGATGGCTCTGCCCTCGGGGGTCAGATCCAAGATAACTACGACCATATCTAATGGTCGGTTTTTGGATTGTCCGCCGTGCATTCTATGCACTTCGCGGACAGGGAGGGCCTTCGCTGAGAGGTCAGTTTTGACCTCCTCGGGCGTGATTTCCACCGGGATGCGGCGGATTACAACCCGGAGGTGACGCTCATCGTCTAGGGTGTATGAGTAGTAGTGTAGGTTGCTTGCTCGGAGCAACTTTGTGAACTGACGGTGTTCGTCAGAAGTGGTTACTTGTACGCGGATACCGTTGGCCGTGTTACTGGCCGAGGTATAATTAATTTTTAAGTCTCTAAGCTTGTCCGCGAGCTTAGTCCAGACCGCCTTGTTTTGGACTACTACCGGCGGTGGGCGACGCGCCTTTCTGCCGGCAAAAGTACCGGCAGGCGCTGAGGGCGCTGCGGAGCGGGGGGCGTGGCTGTTTAGCCCAGTTTTCTGCGCCTTTTGTGGGCGGGACTGAGTCTCCGGAGACTCGGGACGCGAACGCGATGCCCGTTTGGCGGGCTTGTTTTTTTGAACGAGGGTGAAGCCCTCGTTATCTGTGACTATCGCCGTGTCCATTTCGTTGGACTCGGGTTCGGGATCCGGATTAGTGGGCGAGTAGCTATTGTTCGTAGCTACTAGCGTCGGCGTGTCCGCTTCGGGAACTAACGACGCGAAAGAGTTCTTGATCGGCAGCGCAGAGGGCGCTGGGATCGTGACTTGATTGCCCGGGGAACGCGAGCGCGATGACGGCCGTTTGTACGGCGTCTGACGGTGAGCGCGGGGTGCCGTTGAGCGGGAGCGCGAGACGGGCTTCTTGTCCGTCGCGTGGGGCGCGGCGGGGTCGCTGGTGGCCTCGGTGGCCTGTGCGACAGCAATGGCGGGTTGCGCGGCCGCGATGGCCCTATTGAAATCCGTCCATATCGACGGGTGTAGGCTTGTTGCGAACGCAACGAAGCTTTCCAAGTCTGCCATTCCGGCGGCGGCGGTTGGGCGGGCGGGGGTGAAGTTAAACCTCCCTGCCGGAGAGGCAGGGGGGTGCGCCGAGTGAATTTAAACGGCTATCCCGAGCCGTGTAAAGGGACCTGCGGGTCACGGTGTAATGACTCGCAGGAAAGAACCTACCGGGCCCTACGTGGAGGTCCCTATCAATCCCGAGGCAGAGAACGCAGCCGGTATAAATACCTAGCTACGCCCAAACAGACACTCGGGGATGGATGTGTAGCAGGATCGGAAGGGTGGGAAGGAGACACTCAGGGCTTGACTATGACTCTATCAAGGGCCAAGATTCCTGAGCCCGACCAAGTACTATCGTTTGCCTCTGAAGGAGGCAACCGAGGGGCGCTTGGGTCACGCACCCACTTGCTTTAGTTGGCACCGTCAGGTATCAGGCAAGTGACCACTAAAGTGTGGATTTCGTCGAATAGAAACAATTTGCTCTTAAAAGAGCAGTTTTATGGTTGTGCAGCGCGACACAATGGGTGCGAGCGAGACGGCGATACGCAGGTGCGGCGCAGGTGCGATGCAGGTGTGCAGCAAAGCCGGTCGGTCGTAAAACTTCACAAAGGCGGCAGAGAGCGGTCGTAAACACGTCCGTTCCCGCCGGCGGTCGTGATCGGTCTCGGTGATAAGGCGAAAGTGTCTAGTTGTAAGCAGCTAATTATAATTCAAAAACTCACCACAATGGCGCTAGCGTAGCAAGACGGAATGATAGTTTTTCATGATTTTATAGTTTATACTGTTGTAACCCTTTAAAAAATAATTGAAACAATAATGGGAAAAGTTTGCGGAGTAGGGCTCCGTATGCGTTTATTACGCAGTAATTATTTTCAACAAAATTAAATAAAAAGTCTGTTTAATGACTTTTGGCGCTATCTTTAATATTTACCCTCTTGGTACCGTGGCGCCAACCTAAATTAACCCTTAAATGGGCCGAACACAAAAACAGCTTGTTTTGTGGTTTAAGTAGAGTTTTGGTGTCATGTTTCATAGTAGTTGTTTTGTTTGTTTGTTTGTTTTGTTTCATAGTTTAAATGAAATAATATTTTGCTGAAACTGAAAAAATAAACTTTTTTCTGGTGGGAAAATATTTCCCTTTGCCTGTGTAGGGACAAAGCAGTGGGAAATTATTTACCTTTGCCCGATTACTAACATAAATTAAAATAGAGTAATAGCTTACCCTAACTTTCAAAAAAGCATCAAGATTACTTGCGACAATTGGATGAGATGTAATCCAGGAAAAGTCATGAATATCTATGATATTTCTGGGATAGTGAAAATATCATTTGATATCCCAGTCACATCGCACAATATATGTTCCGTATTCAGCACGACCGGACTTTGATCAGTAAACACCGAAATATTCCAGGACACTGATTACCTTCCGTATAAACTATTGTTAAAAATGTATCTACTATCTTTGAAAGTTATATTCTAATAAATACATTTAAATTGTATGGTCGTTACTACTTTACAACCCTTATTTCTACCCAGAAATTATCTGTTTCAACTCACCTCGATCCCTGTTTCAACTTACCTCAGTATGAGGGGTGTTGAAACAAAATGACTTGTGACATGTAAGTCAACTTTTCTCCACTGAATTCATATTTAGACAGTATCTGTGTTACTAATCTGCAAGTGCAAGAAATGAACTATCGATGGATACTAATTTCATACGACTGATGTTTATAGTTTTTTGTGTATGGAGCAAAACGTCAAAATTGTTTCAACTCCCCTAGGTCTCCCCTATGCCTATTATATTATCTAAATGAAACGGTGATTAAGTTTTCAGTCGTATTAACAAGTTACCTACAACTGTCAAACTCGTAAACTTTGGTACCTAAACATATTATGTTAAAAAAATGTATGTGTTATCTCCGACGCGCGACTTTAGTTTAATCCTCATAAAGGCATCTCTTATGATAAAAAAATTAATAAAAAAACCTAATAAACAAACCTACATAATCTAACCGGTAAACGCATCCACGTGTTCTTCTGATTTATTGTTATCATCACTATATATTTTTTTATAAGTAATATATATGTGTACAATATTATCAAAAACAATATTAGTGTTGTCTTTATTAAAACGATAATAAAAAATGTACTTACATTGAAATGAAAATAAGCCTGTTGTAACCTTTACACGCAGTTGGAGTTAAACTTATTTGAATTTAATAGTAAAAACCTGTTAAAGCGTTACTTTTGATTAAATTTGATAGTATTTTAAAACGAGCGTCTGTAATTTCATCCTGGTAAAATAATCTCATGTGTACCAGTCACGAAAATAAAACCCCGTAAGCTCATACAACAAACTTCTATAGATGACGGCGGCCAGCAATAACATTTACTACAATAGCTTCTGTTTTCCTATGCGCGCATGTAAATTTTTGATCAAAACATGATTGGATTAATTTCGACGCATAATTGTTGGAGCGAAAACTGTGGTTTTCTTGTATCGTGTGATAGGCTCAGATGCCTTCTGCCGCGGTGATATCCAAATCCTTTGAAGATAGCGCGTCCGATGTTTTTAAAAAGTTCAACATTGAAGAACTTGAAGCAGCGGCTCAACTGACATTTTTAAAACTTTAAATGCCACCGGCAATGTCACCGGCACCACTATGGGAAACACTAAATTCTGTGCGACACGTTTCGTATCTGACATCCGAGGGAGTATTTATTTGCTTAACAAACGGGTATTTTGCTTGTAAGCTAACAATGAAACAAACACTTGCGTTTCGGGATAATTAAAATAAAATTACAAAACAAAAAAATACTTAACGGTAACTAAACTGGTCCCTCACCTCGCACTGTTCGTGTCTGGTGAGCTCATAATTTCCGCGCGGTTTCGGAAAACGGGACAATTTTGCGTCCCGAAGGTTTTTTTAGGGACAACGGGACATATAACCGAAAAAGGGACAGTCCCGTTCGGAACGGGACGTATGGTCACGTTACTCATGGCAATAGGAGTAGATATACCTAGAGTTTATCGGTTATTGCAATTTTTACTAAAAGCTAACCTGTTCGAAGAGGTTGTCTTGTTTTTGTCTCTTGTTACGGCCTAAACTGAAAAAAGAACATTTGAATTTAAAATCTCTTTATTTAGCGTCATACTCGTAATAATAACTTTGCTATAACTTCTAAATTGTACACCTTCTATATGGATGTATAATGGCGCTTAAAAAGTTTTGCTGTTGTAGGAACAATTTGGAAAAGAAATAATAGTATTAAACTAAAACGTATCAAACACAGCAAAAATTTTTTATGAAGTAAAATTATCAGAGCCATAATTGCAAAGTCAAGTCTTCACCTTTTAATTTATTTCAATTGTTTATATTTTTCAGCTGGTTCTCTAATGACATTATTCTTTAACTATGTCATATTCGCTAAGATGGTTTTATCACACATTTGTCACCATATACCTTGGGTTCAATAAAAAACAATGTTTTCCTTCTATTTCCGCCATGTCCATTACAAAATATGCAGATATATAAATTTTTTTTTTCTCATAATTGCTTCTGTGTTATGACTTGTTTTCTCTGCACTTTACTGTTTTTTTAAGTTAATTTTATAATTATTTGTATAATTTGTATGTACAAGCTGTGCCCGCGGCTCCGCTCGCGTGGACTATAGAATGCCGTCAGTAGAACGCACGCGCGAATCGTGCTGCCCGTTCTCGTTCAAATGACGAACGATAAAAATGCTTATTGTGAGTGATCCTTAGAAGATAGATATAATACACTATTGGTGACTTTTTTGTAGGTATTTTTGTGGATAGATTTATATTTCGTAAGGTTTACTCAGCGTAAGCCATTTAAACGCCCCAAAACCGTCTTTTTCCGTATTGATTTACCATTATCGTCACTGCTTATTTCGTATGTTACTTTATCTTACCAAATATATTCTATAACCTGGACAGATATGTAACATAGCTATGAATTAAAATATTAAAAAAAAACATGTAAATCGGATAAGTTGTTTTCGTTTGAAAAGAACACAAACGGACGGATAAACAGATATTTATATTGTTTTATCTATTTATACCTATTAACTATTACTTATAATGTCAACATGAATAAAGCCTTTCCCGGTTTGTATCTATGTGTAATGCTTAGAAACTTGTTTATTTCATAATTATATTCATTTTAGGAATGAGTTGCGACCGTGATCGCTGATGTCATATTATGACCATTTTTAGATATGGTGTGAATTTGTTTATTTGTTTTTATTACTTCTTACATAAGTTTTTATGTATTACGCTGCTACAAAATCTGTAGGTAATTTTATTAACCACAAATATGCAACTATTCCAACAAGTTGCATAAGTTTCTAGTATGCCACAAGGTCTTTACGTAAACTTTATATGTTCATTGTACAATATTTTCAATATAGAAAGTCACTGAAACTTAACTATTATATATATCTATACCTATTCGTTTATGTTTTTTTTTCTCGCGAAAACCAGTTATCCGATTTACATGTTTTTTTATTATAATTTATAGCTATGTTATCTGGCCAAGTCATAGGATATATTGTGTTGCATAAAGTATCATACAAAATAAGCAGTGACGATAATGGTGAATCAATTCGGAAAAAGATGGGTTTGGGGCGTTTAAATGGCTTACGTTTAGTAAACCATAACAGATGAATCAAATTAATGTATAACATAATTGTAGATCTTAAAAAGACCTACAAAAAAGTCAGCAATAGCATATGTCTACCTTCTAAAAATCATCCTCAATAAGCATTTTACATATTAGTTGAGTACATATTACTATTAGTTATTATTAGTTGAATATATTTTCATTAGGAATGCCTTTACCGAATGGCGTCACTAATGAAATAGATTTTTTTTAACAATTTTCAACTAAAACATTAATTTTAAACAATATTTAAAAAAACATGGAATCGTAGGCTTTAAATTATGTTTGAATTTACAATTTTGATGAAGAATTAATGGAGATATGGCGTTGCAACAAAAAAAACTTTTGAGAAATTATATTTAAAGATACACTAAATTATACCGTTATACCGTTACCTACAAATTCGGGTAATAGTGCTACTCTGTAATACTCGGGCAATAATGAAAAAATACTTTTCAACTTTCATCACACATCTTGTCTAAACATCATAGAGGTCAGAACTCGCATCGACGAGTTCAGAGGTCACCGATGGGATAACCTCTTAGAGGGTCTCAAGCCGTCCCATCTGGCTTACTGGAACCTCGCCCGCTCTCTGAAGTTAGAAGCTACCGCCCTAATGCCGCCACTCGAAAGGGGCCCCGATCTCCCACCCGCGTTCGATAGCGACGATAAGGCAGAATGCCTTGCCGCAAGCTTGGAGAGCCAGTGCTCTCCAAACTGCGACAACGTAGATACTGCCCACATCGAAACTATCGAGACCGCCGTTCAGGAACTAACGACGATTCCCCCCGCGGAAACGTTAACCCCGGTCACGCATGACGAGATTTGTTCTGTTATTAAAGGCCTTAAGCCTAGAAAGTCCCCTGGCCCCGACGGTATCAGAAATGAAGTACTTAAACTTCTTCCTGATCACCTCATAGCTCTTTTGGTCTGCATCTTCAATGTAGCCATAGCCCACTGCTATTTTCCAGCCGTCTGGAAAAAAGCTATAGTTGTAGGTATTCACAAGCCCGGCAAAAAAGCTTCGCTTCCCGATAGCTATCGCCCGATCAGCCTTTTAAACACACTAGGGAAACTTTACGAGCGGCTCCTTCTGAACCGTCTCAAAACTGTTATAGATATTAAAAATCTATACCCTCCCGAACAGTTTGGTTTTCGCGCCCGACACTCGTGTACACATCAAGTGCACCGCCTCACGGAGCACATCACGAGCAACTTTGCCAAAAGTAGTATCGCCCCCGCCCGTACGCTTGCGGTCTTTTTCGACGTAGCTAAGGCCTTCGATAAGGTCTGGCATGCCGGACTAGTCCACAAGCTACATCAATTAGAAGTCCCGGATAGGTTAGTTCATCTAGTTCACGATTTTCTACGCGACCGCACCTTCCACTACCGAGTGGAAGGAGTACTATCTACCGCCCACCCTATACGCTCAGGCGTCCCACAAGGTTCCATTCTGGCGCCTTGCCTTTTCAATCTGTACGTCAGCGACCTCCCGAAGCCCCCCGGGGTCGAGGTAGGGCTCTACGCTGACGACACAGTCATATACGCGTCAAACAGACACAGAATAAATCTCGCCTGCGCAGTCCAACGTGCCGTAACCACTCTCGGGGAGTGGTTTCGAACGTGGAGAATAGCTATTAATCCGGTAAAGAGCGCCGCGATTATGTTTGAACCGCATACATGCAAACTACCACGCACGGTAAGACCCCTCTCATTATTCGGTACGAATATCCCTTGGGCCACCAAGACTAAATATCTGGGTGTCACCCTCGACTCGAAGCTTAACTTCAACGCACACGTTACTATAGTCAGGAATAGGGCCATCTGGATCCTTTCCCGCTTGCGACCCTTGCTCAGTTCGGTAAGCAAAATGTCCTTAAGACATAAGCTCACACTCTACAAGATGTGCGTACGTCCGATCTTGACATATAGCTGCGCCGCGTTCGCACATATGTCCAAACATAACTTTGCCCGCATGCAAAGAGTCCAAAATCGGTTTCTCCGTCGCCTGCTTGACCCTCCAGCCTTCGTTAGGAACATGGACCTGCACAGGGACATGAGGCTACCCTCGATAGAAGCCTATGTGAAATATCTCACCAGGAGATACTTCGATAGCGCTTCGAATCATCCCAACCCGCTCGTCAAATCCACCGTGAACTACGTCCCAGACAACTCGATCCCCGTTGCCAAACGTTATAAACGCCGTCCGCGAAATCTCTTTGTCGATCCCGATGACGACATCGAGAAAGCTAACAATTTCTACGCGTCCGCTCCCGCAACATATGCGTGCTCGCGCCCACGCCCGCGAAACCACCGTTCCCTCCACAGGGGACGTACGGTTAACTTCGCTCCCGCACACCCGCCACGACCGCCCTCCTCTGCGGCAACTCAAGCCTAGGTCCGATCCATCGGCATGGAGCCCTTGAGCCAAGCAGCCGCTCGCGCGATACAAGTGACTGTACAATCACTAACTTTCACAGCCATACATGACACTGCATTATACACACATGCACAACACACAGGTACATAGGTTCTGTAAGGAACCTTTTTTTTTCTTTTTTTGCCTAGTTAGATTAGACAAAAAAATTTCAGACCACTAAATACACATACACATGTTCCTTCCCTCCTCCCAGGGGGCAGAAACATGTATATATGTATAGTTAGTTTAGATCGAATGATAGGGATTTAGTCAGATCGCGACTTAATTGCATACGCGCAACAGTCCGAGCCGAGGTTCGGCCACTTTGGCACCCTCGGATGTTGTTGCTTAGCTTTCGTGGCTGAGTGCCCTAAGCGCTCGCCCCCAAGCCCGGTAAAGCTGTAAAAGCCGTAAAGGCTCCAGGGCCCCTAAGGCTAACAGTATAGTCAGTTCGAAAAAAAAAAAAAAAAAAAAAAACATGCGTACATGTTTATGGAAACTTGCTGCTTACCGACTAATATTCTTACTTCCTAAATAACAGCTATGAAACTTATTCGTTTTATGATGTGATTCACAGGGAACAACTAACGCTCCTCGCAAGCTTTTACAAACTGACGCGACATCTACGCAACTTTCTCAACTTTAGACAAAATACACAAGATATTTTGGTTCTTTATCTTTTCACATTAAGAGTTATTTATGTTACGGAACACTACAATTATTGAGAATAAAAATATCACGTTCCCGTTTGTAATAATGTCAACTCCTAAAGGGAATTAATTTAAAATTCGGCCTCACTTCTTCATGTACAAAACTCATGAAAACGCCACCAAAAAAAATGCGTTCAAATAGTGCTTTGTTTTGACAAATCACAAAAGCCCTACTAGAGAATTCTATTTGAAAAATCAATAGTTCGACCTTATCAAATCTTTTGTAATGATAGTGAAGGATTAACAATATTTTTAAACTAAAATTAGAAATACGGACAGAGCTTTTAAAAACTTCCGTTTATGTTTTTTTATTACAGCATAATTCTGGCATATTTTATCATACGAATAATTCTGCCTTACAATTATTAATCAAGAGTAGGTACTCGCTAAAAAAATATATGTCATTAGTATATTCTGTTTAATCATGCTATTTTTATGAATGTAAGCAAAACAGTTAAATACATAAAACTTGCTTACAGATATTGCGATCACAGTCGGTTTATACGCCGTTTCTAGACCGCTCTACGCAAAATACCACAATCTACACACCGCGGGCACTGAAAATGTAGGTTTAAAGTAAAAATCTGTTGTTTTAACTGATTGGCAGAAATACGGATCGCGGTGGACATGGACTTCATTATATAATTATGACTGTAGGACTCGCATAATCATATTTCTACCAAAGAGTAAACGATGTGTATATATATATATATAATTATATTAATCAGTAATAACTTCACAATCTTACTTTTTTTGTAATGAATTCATAAAGCTTTTTGACGGATAACGCATTGCTTAAACAGTGGACTCCAAAAGCATGAAATTTTGCATAGGAGTACCTTATAGGTATTAGGGTCCTTACATATGAAATTAGCGTTCTATATGGAAAAAATTAAAACGAAAAAAATATGAAATTATATATTTAATCTGTTGAAGTATGTACCATTAATATCTGCACTTTCGCCAATTTATAGGTAGTTCATTGACTCCACTGTTGAAAAAATTGTGGGAGTGAGAATCAATAAAATCTTTGAAGGCGGTTTGGACAGCCTCATTTGGATTGAATTTGTTTCCTTACAAATTGTCCAAATTCCGAGAAAAGTGGTTATATGTTAGAGCAAGGTTCGGGGAGTATGGTGGGTGTCGGTGACATTCCAATCGCATTTCCTCTAATTTAGCGACCGTCTGTCGTGAAGAATGGGGTCTAGCGTTGTCCTGAAGCAGCACTGGGCTAGAGAGATTAATCAGTCTTGGTTGTTTAACGGCTAGCTTTTCCATCATGGTTTGCAATTGTTGACAATACAGATCTGCCGTTATCGTCTGGCCAGATCTCAGGAAGCTGTAGTGTATGACACCAGCACTGGTCCACCAAACACTCACCAGTCCCTTTTTTGAGTCGACTTTCGCTTTGAACAGGATTTGGCCGGTTCTCTTGGGTTCAACAACTGTGATGAGCGTTTCCGATTGTCGTAAAGGATCCATTTTTCGTCACAAGTAACAATAGGATTCAAAATTCCCTCGTTATTGTGACGGTTGAGTAATGTAACGCAGTACTCAATGCGTGTTTATTGGTGTGCTTCAGTCAATTCATGAGGTAATATGCGGAGCTTTTTCACTTTACCAAATTTGTTTCAAGTCAATTAAAATTGTCTTATCACTCACACCGAAGCCTGCCGTGATTTGTTATGGATCCACTTCCACAATCACCTTTAATTCTTCATTATCAACTAGGGTATCCGGCCGTCCACGGGGTTTGTTTCGAAGGTCAAAATTTACAGAACGATAACGTTGGAACCAAAAATGAACCGTGATATCGTTTATGGTAGCTTCCCCATACACATCATTAATCCTTCGAGCTGTTTCTGCAGCGCTGATGCCACGGTGCAACTCATATTCGTAAATAATGTGATATTTTAAGTTTTCTATTTGGTGAAAAGAACGATGTCAAAGAAAAATCAAGTGGTGCGAAAACAAATGAATCACTAAATTCGAAACATAAATACACAAGCCTAAATTTGAATTTGAAATTTGTATAAATGTATAAATGGACTCCGTAATGAAAGTGGCTTGAGAGCCTTGGCCGACAAGGGCGCGCACAAGACGAGGTATGCAGGAACCCGCATCCATAGAACGCATGTTGACCAACGCGGTGGTAAGAAGAACCGCACAGTTATTCCTGTGCCCAAAAACACCACGCAATGATATGGGCTAAGAAGAAAGTTCAGCTACTGAGGTCGGCTCAGGGGAAGAGAAGTTACATTCGCTTGTTAAAGTAATATTCGAAATCACATCTTCGTGTATGTATGATGACGTTGGGAACACACGCGACAGTCGCGATTTACAATCATTGATATCGGGACCAGAAAATAAGCAATTGTGGCAAATTTTGTTATGTTCGATAAAGAATTTCTTCTCGGATAAAGTTAATTTATTAAACTTATCGCATTTATTAAGTTAAGTTTTCATGATAAACATTCAAAATGTTAAGCTAACTTTGTTCAAAATTTTTATCATTGATCGGTTCGACATCAAGAATTTTGTCCAAGTGTTTGGTTGCTATAATTCGATTATTCTGATAACGATTCAATAATACTTGCAAAGCGTTATTATAGTAATCCCCAGTTATGGGAAGTGACTTTATTAAATTGTTAGGTTAAAAGCAAATAACGGAAACGTTCAACATTCGATAATTATTCGTTTTTATGTACTAATGATGAAAACAAATCGTAAAATGCATTCCACTCAGTTAAACTACCGTGAAAAGTCGGTAAGGCAAGTGTCGGTAGCTGAATTTTGCAATGAGAACAATTAGTAGGCTGTGCGCTCGCCAAACCTTGTCTACGTTGAATTGTTATGATATCAGCTATAATAACTTTATGGTATAAGTTGTCGAATTGATTACATAATTCTAATTGTCCTTCAGACTTAAACTCGCCGGTTTTTGCTAATTTGGTAAACATTATGTAATTCATTAACACGGACACGAAATTGCGCTTCATCGGTAGAACATTCAGCCATACGTTGGATACTATTCATAAAAATTTCGCGTACGAATGTAAATTTTTGAAGTTCCATAATAAATGTAAAAAATACATTTGTTTGTATAGTGCAGTAAAGAAATAATTGTTAAGAACGCAGTATACTGCAATAAGATACTATAAGATATTTTAATATGAGAGGTAAAACTATTAATTAGTGTTATTTGTAGTATGACAATACGGGGATATTCAGCATGCAAAATTATAAGTGTGTCTATTACGCAATACATAGACAGCTTATTACAATTTGCAATATGAAGTTATGTTATGATAATGTTAGATCTATTAGCATAGCTTGCTCTGGGGCGCGCACATAAGATATTAGATAAGACTTGTAAAGTAACGTTGACGCAAACGCAAAGTGCCGCGTTAAAAAAAAGATACGTTTACCCTCAAGATGAAATAAACTTGAAAATATTATAAATTCGCTATTATTACTTATTAATTCATTAGGAAATGAATTAGTACAGTTGTACACGACCAAGTGAAAACCGACCCCCGACAAGTTGTCCTCACAACTAGTACTACGTGTGCGACGAGGCTAAACTCGGCAACAAATGCATGTCAAACGTAAACTCATAGAATTTTTTAAGTTGAAACAACAACTTGTTGAGCTCGTAATCTGTTATAGGAACATGTCTAGCTATGGAAAATAAACCATGGTCGATAACGTTTTTTTATTTTAGTACATAAGTAACTGATAGAATTAAGTATTAGTATAGAGATAAGCATAGTCATAAGAAATTATAAAAGACTGTAATTTAAATAAAGTTATTAGTAAAAGGGGGTAAAGCGAAAACTCTTCCGTGGAAATTATAATAAAAGGCGAGCCGGTTGGCGGCTCGTCAGTCCTTTTCAGGATTCGCTGCCGTAACCACTAGTAACCACGGAAGAGTTCCTGCCCTCTGAATACTGAAGACTGCGTTTCATTTTTATCCTGAAGCGGATTCAACGCCACGGACTTGAAGCCCTAGGAGAGTTAACCCACACAACAGTTCGAAAAAAGAGTACGCGTGGTATTGTCGAAAAACAAATACGCTAAGCCTAGGTAAAACGAAAAGTTTTTTGATAAAAGATGGGTTGGTTATGCCAATTTGATGTGAAAAATTGTAGAAAATTGTATATATTAAGACATAATATGCCAGCACAAACCCTAAAGTCCTTGGTAATCCGGCTCGAAGGACCAAACAAATGTATAGGAAATAGATATACGGACATGTATCCACCACTTACCCGCACCTGGAGATCTTCTGGCTACCCCGGCTGAGTTGGTGGCTGAAGTCGCCGGTTTCTAATTAAGGCACTTTATTTAGTCACTGGCACACTAGGTTTGATAACGTTTAACAGGTTTAATATATTTTATAATTATTTTCGGAGCAGTCACTCTCAGTGCAGCTTGCTAGTAGCGAGGTTCTCAGTTACTTCTTTGGCAGCACTTGTTGTACATAAAGTGCGTTTTGTATGTAAGTTGACAGATACATTCCGTTTGAAGAGAAAAAATAATAATAATACTAGATGGAGAATGGGGTTTGTGTGAACATCTAACATAAAATACGGAACAGAATTCCTAACCAAAGGCCAGATAATTGAGATCAAGTTGGCCAGTTCAACAAAACGCCAATTTCATATGTAAGGAATATAGGTGAGAACCAAGAAAGAATATGAAAATTCATCCTTTAAATAGGTATAAAAATAAGATGATTCCTGAGATGGAGATGGGTAATTTCATCAACTATACTATTTCCATTTCTTTATTTTTTCGATGACAGTGTATCAGTGTGTGCTTAACGACGCGAATCACGGGAATTATAACAGGACTATGGTGGACAAGCACGCTCAGAACGGCACAGGTCAGTATTTACCTAGATTTAGTCGTTACTTTTTCTCAGCTCTCTGTTGGTCAGTGATGCTTGATGAGAAGTGGAAATAAAGTCATTGATATTTAGCGTTTGTTCATTATCAAGAGATCCTTTTTTATTTTTGAATCCATATGGGTTGTAGCAGTTTGGATTTTTAACTATACCCTGTATACCAGAAAGTCTGATTCCTAAGACCCTGGAAAATTGGGTCTCTCATAAAAGAGAAAGTTTATGTAAACAATTAGTGTAATCCTTATTTACACAATTTTTGATGCTCCCAGGAGGCTCATATTGTTCGAAACAAAAATAGAACATTCTCAAAGTTTCAAGTCTATCTTAATATTAACCATGCCTTTTGCAATTTAAGTTTCCTATGTGAATAAAATGGGGTTATGAGGCAATGAGCTTTATGAGCATAAAAATTTAAAATATGCATAACCCTAGATAAGCGATAATTGTCCTATTTAGTAAATTGATGCCTTCGTATACTGAAGGCAAGAAGGCATTTACCAGATTTGCCCCCAAAACGAAATTTCTGAGCATAACACCCTGGTTGAAGTTTACACTTATGTATTTGATGGCTGACCAGGGAATCGATCGCTAGATCGGCATCGGCTGTCGATTTCAACTCGTCTGGGACCCTATCCAAACTGGAGGATGAGGGATTGTGCAAGAGGTATCTGTTTAGCTCCGCATAGTCCACCACCTTGACGGAGGAGAAGCCTTTTGTTCGGGGTGTGATAGGCAGAGACGATTATGATTGACGAGTGGCCAGTCATACCGAGTCTGCAAACAGATACCTCTATACTGGAGAGTTCGGGAGGTTCTATTGCTATGCAGTATAGAGAGCGTTTATAGTATATGAGGGTGCCTCCGCCGTTAGCGTGGACCCGATCGTTCCTAATAATGTTGTAGTTCGCGATTCGAGGATTGCGAGCGCTGGGTTTTAAGAATGTTTCTTGGACTAGAAACACGTCTATTTGGTGTTCTCGGAGGAAGGCGGCAACTAGATCACGCTGAGGTCTAATTGATCGCGCATTAAAAAAGGAAAGGCACAAACTCTTAGGTTTGATCCGATCCATTTTAATTTTGGCTATGTGAGGCGCGGACAAGCCGTTGAATAGTGGCGGCTATGCCCGGGAATTGGGTTATTGCGTTGAGCAATCCTAAGTCCTTATTGGAGTTAATCACCGCGTTGAATGCGATGATTTCTTGCACTTCATGCACAAGAAGAAGCTGGGTGAACCACTCCTTGCCAGCCAACGAGAAACCGTGGGCTGAGGTGGCGGGGGCTGCCGGGGCCGGGACGGCCTTGACAGGCTTGGGTTTGATTAATGAGGCCGGAGGGGCCAGTACGGGTGGGAGGGGTGCGAAGGGCGCGGGAGCTGGTGCCACTGGGGCTCGTGAGGTGCCTGGAAGGCTGGGGAAAGCCTCTAGAGACATTAGAGGCTGGATATGAGGCCGAGCGACAGGTACCTTGGGAAAGGTGGCCTGTCTGACTGGCTGGGGGCGTTTCGTGCGCGGGGCGCGGGGACAACCGCGATAATTTACGGTATGTCCCGTTTGCTGACAGAGAACGCAGCTGGGCGGGGTGGGAGTGCCAGGAGTGCGAGGGCACTCCTTCGTGGCGTGGTCGTCTAGGCACTTGACGCACCTAGCGCGGAAACAGCAGTTACGGGAAGAGTGTCCGTAGAGCTGGCAGTTGTGACACTGTGACGGGATTCTATTTTTGTGTGGCGGCTCAACGGTTATTCCGGTGAGACCGCACACCTCGGAGAGGTTAAAAATAGACTTGCCCTCCTGGGACTTGTCTAGAAAGACAAGCACCATATTGTATGGTGCCCTGGTGGTGTGTTTGTACATCCTGTGTACCTCACGAATTGGGAAGTTCTGCTCCTTAAGGGAGACTGAGATTTGGTCGGGAGTGATCTCGACCGGGATCTGACGGATAACCACTCGCAGGAGGTGCTCCTCCTCGAGGGCATAGGTGAAGTAACCTAGTCTGTTCGACCGCAGGAGGGAAGTGAGCCTCCTGTGGTCATCGTAGGTGGACACCTGGACCTGGATCCTTGAAGGGGTGTTCCGGGCCCCGGTGTAGTGGAGCTTGAGCTCCTTACACTTGTCCGAGATTTTCGTCCAAGACGCTTTGTCTTGGATAGTGATTGGAGGCGGGCGGCGGGGTATTTTCCCTTCAGCGGGTGCGGGGGCCGCAGTGGGCGCGGAGGAGGGGTTGGAGCGAGTGTTCTCGCTCATTCGGCGTGCTTTTCCTGCGGCCTCGGGTGTAGGGGAAGAGGGCGGAGAGCCCCTCCCCTTCCTTTTGGTGGACTTGACGGTTATGAAACCGTCGTTTAGTATGGTCTCGTTGGGGACCGCGGTGTCCATCGCGGGGACATTTACGTTTTACCGCGCGAAAGGCGGCATTAATGATTGGATCTCCGGATCCGGAGATAAAGGCGAGAAAGAATTCGCCGTATTAATAAAAGTTTGCACTACGGGCGAACGTGACCGCGGACGCGGGAGAGAAGAGCTCTTAGAGCTCGAACGCGCCCGTGAGATCGACGAGCGCGAGCGCGGGGCACGCGTGTCAGGATGCGGGGGGCGCGGGGAGCGCGGCGAGCGCGGTCGCGGCGCGGCGGGTACTCTGTTTGACGTGGCGGTGAGGGGTACGAAGTGTGCGGCGGGGCGGCATTTCTCCGCTGGGGTCTGTGCCGGCGCGGGACGGACGCGTGGGTACTTCCTATTAAAGGAAACCAAGGCGTCGGGTATGTTCTCCTTGAGAAAGGTACGGAGCCTCCTTAGCTCTAGGGCTTCTGCAGAATCGGCCATTCCGGTGGCGTGTGGAGGACTGGGGAAAAAATTTGAAATTCGAATTCCGAATTCGGAACAAAATATAGACCACCCCGCCGGAGGGGCAGGGGGGCGCGCCAAATAAAATTTAACGGACTATCCCGAGTCCGGCAAAGTGACCTGCGAGTCGAGGTGCAATGACACGCAGGAATGAGAACCTACCGTGCCTACGTGGAGGTCCCTATCAAGCCCGAGGCAGAGAACGCAGCCGGTATAAATACCTAGCTACGCCCAAACAGACACTCGGGGATGGATGTGTAGCAGGATCGGAAGGGTGGGAAGGAGACACTCAGGGCTCGACTATGACTCTATCAAGGGCCAAGGTTCCTGAGCCCGACCAAGTACTATCGTTTGCCTCTGAAGGAGGCAACCGAGGGGCGCTTGGGTCACGCACCCACTTGCCTTCTGTTGACACCGAGAGGTTTCCGGCAAGCGACCACTAAAGTGTGGATTTCGTCGAATAGAAACAATTGCACTTAAAAGTGCAGTTTATGTTTGTGTAGCGTACTAAAAAGTACGCGACACAATGGGTGCGAGCGAGACGGCGATACGCAGGTGCGGCGCAGGTGCGATGCAGGTGCGAAGCAGGTGCGCAGCAGAGCCGGTCGGTCGTAAAAGTTCACAAAGGCGGCAGAGAGCGGTCGTAAACACGTCCGTTCCCGTCGGCGGTCGTGATCGGAATCGAGAACTTGACCACATTTGTAAAGTTCTTGAGTAGGAAAGCAGAATGGTTTGAAATACATAACCTTTAAGACTGAACGCTGGGCCCTTTCCAATGAAATTAGGTGCGATTTATGAGCTTCACCCCACACTTATATACCGTAAGAAATAACAGATTGACAAATAGCAACATAAACTATTTTCAGCAATTCTGGTTTAGTAACACATGTAATGATTGTATTATCAATCATTTTTTATCTCTTCATTATATATATTTATTTCACTTTATTTAATTTCTCATTTATTCATTTATTATGTTTCGGCTGCTTCCGAAGGCATCATATCTTTAGTTCATTTATTATATTTTAATACAAACTTCTTTTACGATTTATATATCGAATAAGTAGGTCATATACTAAAATTGTATTTTGGCTGAAGAATCTTTTAAATTTAAAATATAGAAGGACACGAAAATAAATGAAACATGACGGATGGATTCTGACTTACGGAGAGACACGGATCGCTAAAGAAAATGTACAATCTTAAATGAGATATGTATAAGTTTATTTAAATCTACATTTATATTTATTGTCTTGACTCGCATATATTTGTCTGGAGCCGATAAAACTTGTTTTGTTATAACAAGAGACCTCTGGAATTATAATTGGTATTCGAAGGAGTTCGAACCTTTTACTCAACAATTATTATAAAACGAACGAAAAACCTGACGGATACATTCAATCATGCTAGCTTGAGGAAGCAGATATAATAATGGAACAGAATGGAGTTTTAATGAAACACAAGCGTCTCACGACGGAATTTTATTAACAGACCTTTTACGGATATATTAAAAACTTGGACATTTCTTACTAGTGAAGGTTTTACTATCATAAATAGACTTTAATAAGGTACTCTGTTTTTATAACTCAGTTAATGTAAATGCCTTCGGAAAGGAGCATAAACACAATAAATGAATAAATGAGAAATCAAATAAAGTGAAATAAATATATATAATTAAGAGATAAAAAATGATTGATAATACAATCATTACACACATCGCAGTTTTTTAAAGAACCAAATCAATTTTCTTACTCTCGTACAAAGGAGATTGATGTGAGGTAACCAAGTCATACATTCATCTAAGGTAATACCTAAGTACTTAAGCTGAGTTACTTTTTCAATATTTGGACATGTATTACATATTGAAGGAGGGAGTGTACAACTATGAACTTTAATAGTTGTTGAGACGGGAGGGATACCATATTGACGAAGGGAGAACGCTATGTACTTAGTCATGTCAACATTTAAGGTCAGCAGGTTATTATGGAGCCATTCAACTACTCTGGATAAACCAATCTCAGCAGAGTCAGTGTCAGTCCACGTGTCACCCTGGAAAATAAGAGCTGTGTCATCTGCGTATATCACATGCTTTTATTAGAAATTTTGTAGGTATATTATCCCAACCCATAGCAGAGTCTGGTTTCAAGGATATAATGATTCTTTTTATCTCGTTTATGTCTGTTGGGAAAATAACTAAAGAATTGGGAGGAGAGTAATAGTTATTTGTAGAAGAACAAGCTAACGACCTATTGTTGTAGTTAATGTTTTCTGCAAGAGCGCGACCGATATTAGAGAAATATAAGTTAACCGATTCAAGTGACTCTTCAGGATTACATTTGCAAAGTAATAATTCTGTCGGCACAACGTTTTTGTTACTGACGTTAACAATTTTCTTAATAGTTTCCCAGGTTTTTTTTCGGATTACCAGAATAAGATAGTATTTTAGCCCGATCATAGTTAGCCTTCATATTTGCAATAATGTTTTTACAAAAAGATTTATATCTTAAATATGTAGTTTTCAATATTAAATTATTTGTGTCACTTAGATAGTCGCGACGAAGCTTGTCTCTATTTCGTAAACATCGTATCATTCCTGTAGTGATCCATGGAGTAAATTTACGCTCCTTTTTAGGTATTTTACAAAGTTTGGTTTGTTCTGTTATTATATGTGAAATTAAACTTATAAATTTTTCTGCACTAACATTTGCGTTTCCAGGTTTTAACACTGAGCTGAAATTAGTTTCCTTAACTACAGACAAAACTTTTACCCAGTCTGTTTTACGAATAAATTTAGGAGCTTTGTTTTTTACAAGTTTGCTATTTATACTAAGAAGAACCGGTAAATGATCTGTAATATCGGTATTTACTACGACAACAAACGAGGGATTAGAGGTTTTAAGAAAAATATGGTCAAGATAACTATTGCCACGAGTGGCCAGCGTGTGAGCGGGTAGTAACCCTAACTCAGAAGTCAAGTTTAAATATTTAGTGGCATCATTGTTTAACTTATCTGGCTTAATATCGATATTAATATCGCCTAATAAAATAATGTTATGGAAAAGTTTGAGATTATTAACAGTAATTTCTAATTAATTTAAAAAGTTATCTATGTTGTAATATTATGGAGACCTGTACATACCGACAATAGCAATACTATTTACCAATGTAGCAACAAGGCTATTACCGCCATCGTAATTAGGTTCAAAAACATTATGCTCGATACTGTCTCGAACGTAAACAACAACCCCGTTGTTTTGATTATTACAATTCATTGTATAATATAAAGAAAATCCGTCCATGTCCGGAGGATTTTTGTCTTTATGCAGCCAACATTCAGTTAAGATAATTACGTCGCATGAAAAATTTAATCTATTTAAAAAAAGCTTCAAATGTAACTAAGTTTTTGAATATACTTCTTATATTGAGTGACATGATTTTTAAACTGTTTAAAGGATCTCCAATGTTTTTTATACAGTCTTCAGGATCACATAAAGCTGAATTGGCAATTTTTAGACAATCAAGATCAAAATTAATTATATCATTAGCCATTCTATTTGGTAAAAATATGAGTGAGTGGTAATCGACCCGATGAGAATTGAATGTACAATTTTAATACTTGTTCAGTGGAAGGTACTTGTGAAAAAGTGGAAGCATTAAGTTTTACTTTAACAAATGTAAACGATAATCGGCAGGTTAAAAAGTGTATATAATACATTAAAAAGTATGATATATATTGTAGGTATATACAGGTTTTTGTTATTGATATGTATTGTAGTGTAAAAATTGATGATGAGTGAATCTTGATAGTGTGAAATGAAATTATGTGAGAGATAATAATATAAGGTTTACAGACTATGTTATGAGTACAAAAGTGTTTTTTACGAACATAAGTAATCGATGTATGAAAACTTTTTGTATAGAAATATCTTAAAAAGTATATAACGAAAAAATGTACGTAATAAAGTTAGCAAATCACGTTAAGGATATGAGATTATCGAGCTGTTCTTCATTCTTGATATGTACTGGTTGAGATCCTTCATTCTTGCGGACGAGAACTTTTCCCAAATTAGTCCGGCAGAAAGACAACTTATTTTGTTTAACAAACTGTCGTCCTAGATAATACAGTCTACGTGCCTTGCTAGTGAGATGATCCGCGATGAATATTGGTGAGGATTGGCCACCGATTCCCAAGTGGGAAGCGTTCAATTTGTTCATGGGGTTTCTAAGGTTATGAATTTTCACGGCTTTTAGAATGTTAAATTTAGTAGTTTGATCAGTTAGTTCCACAAGGATAGACTGTTTTCCCTCTTTTTTGATGACCATCGATGAATGTTTAGTATTTCCAACGGGCGGACATTTATTACTGAGGATAAATTTTGTATATAACTCCGTAACTTTTCTTTCGATTCATCATCACATATTGGTACATTCCTTATTTCTAAATTACGACAAGTTGAAATACGTGTAATTTCTTCGATTTTATTTTCCAAGGAAATTATGTAGGATTCTTGGTCCTTAATTTTATTATTAATTTTGTTGATATTTTGCGTTATTTCCTCGTATTTATGAGAAAAAAAATCAATAGATCTCTCGATCTCAGTATTTGACGTTCGAATTTCGGATTGTTGTGTACTTTTTGTGTACTTTTCCGTGAATTCACTGCAATTTTGATTTAACTTCGACATCCGATATCGGGATATTGGAGTCAGTTGCTGCTTTTCATGATGACTCCTGCGCGTATTTGGACTCGATATCTGCAAATAATGATAACCCGGCAATTCATTCTGGCTCGAATTCTTCTCTACCCGTTGCCGAATTAATGAGAAAGTTTATTAAATATTTATTTAATTAAAGTTATCAAGAGAACTTTTACGCTGTGTAAATTGTTCTCTTAATGTTACGAGAATACGGAGGAATTTCCTAGAAATCACAGACGAGCGAAATCATATACAACAATGGGTGCAACCACAGCAGGTAAATAATGTCATACTTACCGTATAGTCACCGAAAACTACTAACTTGTCTCAAAATAATTCTAATCATTTGGCTTTTCTATTAGGTACAAGTGACAGTGACAGTGTCGTGTGCTATTCGCGTTGTATTGCAGCTTGGAATCACATAACACATCCAGCAGTCAATAAAAAATTACGCCTTTGGGACATGTACGTGTGTGCACCAGCTGTGGCAGATCTCTTTTAAGGATTAGATCTTACTAACTCAAGATGAATACTCCACATAATTAACATATAAGGAATGAGTTGGTCTGACAAATTGCATCTTTCGAGGTAAGATATTAATATAATTTTGGTAAATAAGTGGGCAGTTTTGAAATTAATACTTAACACACTTTATTGTAGTGAGTAAAATGTCCTCACTACATCATTCACCACATATTTGTCGATAACTCATTGATCTGACTTTTGTTCTGGTGATGATCTGGGCCTTTACCTTTCATCGTTATTTCAGATGCCAAGAACAGTTCATGCATGTCATGGCTGTTCGCAAAGGACTGAGAGAAAAGTATTACATTCAATTCTGGAACAGAAATCTCAATCAGAGAATGTGTCTTCATTGCAATTAGAAGCTTCTGACATTATCATAGAAACACTACAATTTACTGCTACAATTATTGAATTATCTTATAAAAACATTTAGTGCAGTACAAATTGAAGATTTTCCTCCTTACTGAAGAAGAATGCAAATGTATTTAGATTTTGAAAATATCTAAAATATTCCTAAACTATTACATCTTATGCCTAACACAAATTTCTAGTTCAATATTTATTTTGGAAGCTCGCTGTCCGCAACGGCTGTCCAACTGGCATAGACTGTGCAGCCTCTTTCTCCACTCAGGACGGCGAGCTTTGTCATCAGGCTCTGGAGACACCGCTTCTAGTCTTCACATCGGCGATCCGCACTCGTCCATCTGGTCCAGTATATGTTCTTGTAATGATTCCGCGTGGCCAAGTATTGCGTAGCAAAGCGGAGTTGATAACCAAGACCAAGTCCTCGACGTTCAGAGGGCGCGTGCTGTCTGATGAGTTCCCGCGTGGCACCAGTGTAGGGAGGTGGAGGGAGGGACCTTGGCCTAGCGCCACTGCTTAGGTTCTGTGAGCTCCGCTATTTCACCTAGGCGGTGCGAGACATATATTTAAGAGACATATATCAAGACGTATATTTGCGCTTGTCGTTCCGTATCCAGTGCACGACGGTTATCGAATCTGTCCAATATACTGTGCGTGCGATATCTATACGGTGTTCACTACGTATAGTGTCGCTCAGGCGTGCTCTAATGACGGAGGCTTGTAATTCAAGACGTGGGATTGTTTGTACGCGTCTCGGGGCCACTTTGACTACGTCCATGTAGCCGTCATGGTGTATCGTTCGTCAATACGCCGTCGTCGCAAATGCTTGTTCGCTCGCATCGCACAGTATATGCAGTTCTGTTACTCCATCGCGTCGGTGCCAAACTGTAGTAACGCGGCAAGCGCAGATTCGCTAAATGCTCCAACTGATTTAGTCAATCGTCGAATGAACTGGCGTCCTTGGGAAAGAGGTCTTTGCCCAGCAGTGGGACACTTACAGACTGATATTATTATTTTTTTATTATTAGTTATATTTATAGTTGTAAAATATTAATAAAATTATTAACTTAACTTATTTATACAGTGATTTATTATTAATACGAATATTTTTAAATCATTATTTATATTACAATAAATGGAAAATAATAAATAATGATTTCTGGTAAACTGTATTTAATAATCCTAAATGTTTTTCAATTATCACTTATAATTTAAAAAATACATAGTCAATTACAATATAATTAATTAAATCTTGAATCTTGTTACAACCAAAGTACATTTACTTTGAGATAAGAATGCGATGAGGGTATTAAAAACTACGGAGCCTTATTCACTCTTTTCGTCAAAGACAACTGATTACCGTCAACTGCCTTCATCATAATATCAAGCTTCACTCTTATGTGAGGAATTGGACCAATTTCCGGTTCTGCCACTACTTTATACCTTCGAAGTATTGCTGCTAAGGATGTCTTTATTGACATCAATGCGTACTGATATCCTAGAAGTAAAAAAGTGAATTAAAAAACAAGATTCTTAAGCTTCAACAACATAACTCATTATCTAGTCTAAATACCTATTATGGTATTTAGTATTATTGGGTAAGTTGAAATAAAAAAGCATAAATATCACGTCATATTTTTTTAAATATTGATATAATGCGTCATATAACACTATATTACCAATCTTACTTATTAAGCTTCCTCACCGCAATAAAACAAGAAGTTTTACAAGTAACTTCATAGACTTTTCGTTACAATGTGCACGCGCATCATAGAAATACACACTCAAAAAATTTTCATAACATGCTTAAGATGCTATAAGAAGTATAATTACAAAAAAAAAACTTATTTTAAAGGACCCTAACATCAATAAATATACTCCTAGGTATATATAATATGAAGGGCTGAATTAAAAGGGCTGCAAGTATGTGGGGAAATTGCACCAGACTCTATCTGATGGATATGATAAGTTCACTAAGATTTGTAAAAGGATGAAATTTGTAAATTCACTTTCCATTTGTAAAAATTCTCCGTCAATTATGTTAAGGAAATCTTATTTTCTTGAACTTCTTTTAAGACTATTAACTTTTTAGAAACTTTTAAGAGAATTGCTATACTTCACGTAACAAAAAACAGGATTTTCATGTGATTATATGATGGCTAACAAGTCTGGTTACAAGAAAAATGTTTTTTTTTTAATTAACCCAGATATATTTTGGTGCTGTCAATTGTTAATGGATCAAGGTGAATTCGACTCCTTCAGTGATCCTAAGCCTCAAATAAAAGAAAATTTCACGATGAAACAGCATGGCGGTACAACTTTTACTAACGAGCGTCTGGCATTTATAATATAATCAGCATTTGAGAGCCAGTACTTCGGTTACATAATTTATCTTCAGTTAAGACTGTGGTGAAATGCTGGCCAATAAATCAATCCAAGTAATAAACATATCTAAGTATTTGAAGTCACTTGAAAACTTACCGACACAATTCCGAGGTCCACTACTAAAAGGCATAAAACTACAACTATGAGCTAATTTGAATCGTTCGGGTAAAAATCGATCAGGATCAAAATGCTCAGCATTAGGTCCCCAATATTTGGGGTCTCGGTGAACTGCCCATATAGAAATTGCTATCCCTGATCCAGCTGGCAAAACACGACCAGATGCTAAAATTAA
This sequence comes from Saturnia pavonia, assembly GCA_947532125.1. Lineage (NCBI taxonomy): Eukaryota > Metazoa > Arthropoda > Insecta > Lepidoptera > Saturniidae > Saturnia > Saturnia pavonia. The sequence continues at coordinate 13,064,916 of OX383901.1, forward strand.
AATAACACAAAGTGAACAATATAAAAAAACTCTGTAATCTAAGAAAGTTAATTCATAGAAAAATAGAAACGTAAAAGGAAATCGAAACCAGCTTCTTAAATAAAGAGTATAAAGAAAGCGAAATAAGTCTGCAAGGATTAATGGATATTCCACGCTATTCATTCATAGTAGGACAACGGCATAATGATAGATTTTAAGAAGCGTATGGTAATGGGTTTTCTTCTATCCTAGTAGACTTAAAATAATGTTAGTGTTAAAGGTACGAAAGTACTAACTACCTACAAACAAAATTTGTGGTTACAAGACACATGAAAGATTAAATGATTTATAACTACGCAAAGTGAGTAATGCTTTTATGACAAGTTCCCTAGAGATAGTATAAAAAAATGTTGATACTTACGCAAGACTGTGTCTTCTAATAATTTTCTTATAATAAAAGGCACTGGTGGAAAAAGCCTAAGTGACTCCTTCACTACCCTATCTAAGTATTTTAAACGAGTCAAATCTTCCTTTACTAGAGGCCGATCCATGTCTTCAAAAACCTCACACAATCTAAGACACAGATAAAATATATTTAAAGTAAAAGTAAAGTGTAAAAGTAACCACGTATTTTCAATAAAAATAAGCTTGCCAAACTTATCTTCGTTATAGTCCCTTGATCTGAGGTTTTAATAAGTATCGATATAAATATGTTGCCACAAGTTTGTTAAATTATTATCTGCTAGCTTTTTTCCGCGACTACACCTACGTGTTTTTCTTACTATGTCCTTCTCCATTCCTTCTATGCCAAATTTCATTGCAATGGGTTCAGAGACTTAGTCGTGAAAAACAACATCACACTTTTTGTTCTTTGAACTGACTATGCTGTTGGCCCGGAGGCCTTAATAGTTTCACCGGACTTGTTGGCGAGCGCTTAAGGCACTCAGCCGAGAAATTTTGGGCAACATGCGCAAGGGTGCCAAAGTGGCCGAACCTCGGCTTGAGCTGTTGCTGTATATGCAACATACGCGACCTAGCTAAATTCCTACACGAAATCGAGCTAACTAACTATACATGTATGCGTGTCTCTTGATTAAAAGTCCAGAGCGCCCGAGGCAATCACTTTATCGGCGCCCCTGTACCGGCCATAAATGGCCATCATAATACTATAAATTTTAACTAGTTGTTTTTGCAATTACGATGAAGTTGTATCATCAAACCCTAGACTTTAGTAGACATGGACCCTTGTACTTACGCTAATGCGCGAATGAAATATGACGTTATAACTGTGAAGAAATCAAGAGGGACGACAGAACGAACATCGAAATTCATGATTCCTCTCTGCTTTGGGAAATAGGCCTTAAGGTATATGTGTGTTGACAGATGATGGTGTGTTATGAATATATCACTAGAGAACGTCCCGCGATTTCACCTGTACCCGTTACCGTGGGAATAGCGTAGCTTTCTACAGGTGAAAGAATTTTTGAAATCGGTTTAGTAGTTTTTGAAATTATTCGTTATAAACAAACAATCGAATAGTGGTAGAGCACAGCTGCACTGCAGCTCATAACTGGCCGGCTCGATCGGGGAAGTACCACATCCTTGCAGAAGACTGGCGTGAAACAACGAGGTGAATAACCTTGTTGTGTTTAGTCCAGTGAGTAAGCGTTCCGGTGGCCTAACTCTGCAACACACGCAAGTCAATAGCGTCAATTTACTGTTGACTTGTGTAAGTGTACGCTGTACCATAAGGACTTCAGCACGTCTGATATTCCCTATTATCGGCCAGTATGGCAATGGCAACTGACTTGCGACGAAATTCTGAGCTCGCGCGCCCCTTGTCACTACACGCCCCTAGGCACGTGCCTAGTTTGCCTTACGGATAATCCGCCTCTGCGCGTACATGTATTTAGTGATCTGAAAATTTTCTAAGGCTAACTAACCACAAAAAAAAGAAAAAAAAGGTCCCTTACCTATGTACCTGAGTGTAGTGCATGTGTGTTCATACAGTGTCGTGAATGTATGTCGGTAGCTAGTGATTGCAGTGTCACTGTATCGCGCGCCAACATCACACCTCGTATCGCAAAGTGACAGTGTTCGCGCTGCTCTGTTTCGGTCTCGAGGGTGTGATTAGCAACCATGCATTGGCACAGAAGAGGTTCCAACTTAGTACTCAGGAGTAGCAACTTTATTAACTCGTTTCGGTTAACACTATGATTCTATTTGAAGTTGTTTATAGCTATAGATTGCAGATATAGGTAGAACGCATATCGGTTTGATACTTAATAAAGCAAAAAAAAACATGATTAAATACTAAACTTACTCCTGATAAACTTTGTCTTGAATTTCAGGATATTTTCCCAATAATTGTAACGTATATCCCACGCACACCTCTGAAGTGTCTGTTCCTGCTACTATTAGTGTCAATACTTCCTCTCGCAATTCTATATTCGTATATCCTTTATCACCTCCAGAGATTGATATCAAGAGGTCTAAGAATGTTTTGTTTTTGTATAAGTCTAACTCTGTAATGTGTGACAATACATAAACCCAAAGGCTTATTTTATAATCAGTGGTTTTTATAATCAAATTAGAGTGGTAGAGGTAGAACTAAGAAGGTAGTGCACAGAGAAATCACTTTAGAGATTTCTTTCTACTTAGAGCAGCCCATCTGATGAAATATCTCCACCCTACAGAAGATCGTAGTCTAATAAACTTGTGTAGTATTTCCAGAGCTCGTTGGAAAATTGATATAATGTTTTTGAAATTAATATAAGACCATAATTTTTTCCCATATATTATGGTTTAAAATACCAAAATATACAGAAAAAAATTCGAAAAATTACGAATTACTTTAGTTTACAGCATTAACTTTAGGTGATGACAGCTATAGAACCTGTGCTAGATACAAAGGAATAGTAGAATCGCTTTACGTTTTCTAGTGTAAAGCCGCAATGCTAGCGATGCTGTATTTCAGTGTTAAGGGTCTGGTTGGGAACACAGGAGTTGCTTCTATTTAGTTCACAGAAATTATATCTGTGAATTACTTGGAATGGGGATGTGTTTCTGTTTGAGATCGTTTAAAGCCATAGTATGGAATGACAATATAAGTATAGTAATTATTGAATAATTACGCCGTTAATTGCTTCTTAAATGAAGAGATATTAATTGTAGTGTGCCGATCATGTTAATAACTTACCATATTCATTTTCTACTTTTGTGTTCTTCTCACTTTCAGATTTCAAATCTTCCCGCTTATTTTCTATTACCTAAAATAGATGTTTCTTAAATAATTACAAACAAATAGTGTGACAACTCGTATGAAACGTCAGAGCACTTTAGTTTACATTATTATGTATTTTTCTAACAATCACATTACCATATTGTTTTATTTATTTTAACTCTCGAATGTACCAGAAACCGTTTATTAAATTATTTTAAAATTACCAAGTATATTACGAGCCGTGTGCAGTGTCAGGGTTCAGTCACAAAATGCAGACGTAGAAGAGGGCTTTAAGTAATTTTTAATGGAATTTTTATGAAAATTTCCTTTTTATTTACTTCTCGAAGTACATTTTACAAGTTGTCGAGTATTACTCATCAATTTGTAAAACTTACTTAGCTGTGAAAGTTTTCCTCTTAACATCGTTATATTTACTACTGCTGTGATTTTTAAACATATTAAAAACAACAATTAAGCTGGAGGGCTTAGATTGACGACGACACACACTTGATTCTAACAAAAAATTAGCACTTTAAAGCTTAATATTTCGCAAACAAATCCTTGAATCGAAAAATGATTTTCACACAACCGCAATATTTTTGAACGACCTATCCAATGACACTTTTCATGACATAGACGACAAACAAAAATCATCCCCAATTTACGTATAGGGGAAATATCAGTTTTTTTTTTTTTTTCAAAATGTTACTTTACTTCTTTGTGGGCGTGATTAATATATACACCCATGCCCAATTATAGCTTTCTATTACTAAGAATTTCTGAGCTAAGCCACGGATAGACAGACGGATATGGCGAAACTATAAGAGTTCCTTGTTGACTACGGAACCCTAAAAAAGAGTATATTTTTAAATTTCTCACTGCTTGAAGATAAAAATAGATCATCTCTGAATAAGAATGTATAGTACGCGATAAACCAAAAGAAAATTACTGTGAGATGTTTAGTTTATTAATCTGTGTATGGTGGTCGTGATCCCTACCACTCCTCTTGATTACTGGATATACACCAGTTGATCCCGAAACGCCACAAACCAAAATAAAATCACTGTGAAGGGGATTTATTTTATTACTTTTTTATGGTGGTCGCGACCCCTACCTCTCTGCTAGGATAATGGAAATACTTTAATTATGATCTTTTACCCCATAAAATAAAAAACCATATCTAAATTCCGACTTTCAGTGCCTATGTCCCTATTTTTCAAATTCTGAACCACTATGTATCGCCTCGCCAACAGCAAGTGTGATCCAACGCATTAGATGTTTCACATCAAAAACATCATACCATATATGTAAAGTCATGCAAAACTTTCAGGCATTTCTGATGCTCTCTATATTGTGGGAATAACTGAAACATGCAGTCTGGTTGCAGCCATAGATGACAAATTCTTTCGCATATTAAGTTCAATATACGATTTATAGCCTTTAAAAAAGGAGAGTCCAGATTTCCTTGGGCATTAATTTTAACTCCCATCGCCGTTTCTAAAATAACACAGAAAAACTCATTGAGGTATTTATTATGTACTATGGAAGAACTTATGAACAAATAAATTATAAAATATATATTGTTTAGAATTACATAATAGTTATAGATAATGGGTGTAACAGACAGGGATTAATTTCTAGATGTCAATATCATTCAAGTAATGATCCTAGAAATCGGTAATGTGGTAAAAAAACTTTGGTCTTACTAATTATAAAACACGTGATGACTAATTTTTGTTTTTTTCTAGTATTAAAACAATAACGGTCATTTACAAAATATTAGTCCAGTCAATTATTTCCGGTCCGGTCAGTTATTTTAATTAATGGCTATGTTATCTGGCCAGGTTATAAGATACATTTTGTAAAATAAAGTAATATGCGAAATAAGATAGACCTACAAAAAATTTACCATAGCATATATCTATCTTAAGAGTCACCCACAATGAGCATTTCTGTCTTCCGTCTTTTGAACGGGGGCAGCACGATTCGCTTGAGCGTTCGACCGACGGCATTCTGTATTCCACGCGAGCGGAGCCGCGGGCACAGCTAGTTTCCTATTCAGATTCTGTCAAAGAATTTCGTAAAATAAACAAAACTCTTACCGCAAACTGAATCCAATGTGTAAGTGCTAATAAATGGCCAAATTTGATTTTTTTCTTTATCAACATGAACATGAAATAAGTTTATTTGCATAACCTCGCTTTGCTGTGAGAAAACTTCTACAAAATGTTCTAGAATTTTCTACTGTAAAGCCGCAATGCTAGCGATGCTGTATTTCAGTGTTAAGGGTCTGGTTGGGAACACAGGAGTTGCTCCTATTTAGTTCACAGAAACTATATCTGTGAATTACTTGGAATAAGGATGTGTTTCTATTTGAGATCGTTTAAAGCCATAGTATGGAATGACAATATAAGTATAGTAATTATTGAATAATTACGCCGTTAATTGCTTTCTTAAATGAAGAGATATTTTCATTTTGACCACCAGAATGGCACCAGAATTTTGCGGCGACGTTTCCAAATTGATACTACAAAAAAGAAAGAAAACTTCGTAATAATTTAACTTTTTCTTATTAAAAGTGTTTGGTTACTGTGTAAAGTACAAACTGAATCTTCTTCCATTGCATAAAGCTTTTAATGCCGTTAAAAAAGTGCCAAATTTTTATTCGGAGACAATGCTTAGTAGAATAATTAACTTGGCTTGGTAGGATAATTAAATTTGAAAGTTGATACTATGTACACTGCGTGAATTGTGATTTTTTTGCAATACTTACATCAACAATTTATATATGTGTATTTTGTATATATGGCAATGTATAGAATCCCTGCATTCTATGGAATGCCAAATGAGAAACCAGCATAGTATGAAATACATGTCTGATTCGTTTCAAATATCATGAGAGTATTTGACGGGACCTCAAAGTGCCATATGATTGAGACAAACACACACATCTATAGGATTTAGCCTGCGAAAGATTGTATTAAAATATACATGGTTAATTCAAGTCCTGATTTTTACGACTATATTCGTCGTCGAATTGGCCTAGCGGTGTGACGACCAGACTTGTACGAACTGTTGTATTGAGGTATGCATGTCATTTATAACATTTTCTAGGAATTCTACAGAATGTAGGTACTTTATAAAATACTGACGATGCTCGGTTAGGTTTTTTTGTGACGACCTTTTATAGGCTAATAAGCCAATGAAGGCCGCCGACCGAACTCTCCCTATGTAATTTAATAGGGACCTTGTTTGGATGTGTGTTAGTTAGGTTAGGTTAGGTTGGACTTGCGAACAAGTACGCTCTCGCAAGTATTCTATCGCAGGCTAAATCCTATAGATGTATGTGTTTTTCTCAATCACTTGGCACTTTGAGATCCTTTCAAAAACTCCTAAGTGGTATTCGAAACAAATCGGAGATGTGTTTCATACTTTGCCTAAATAGCATTTAGCATTCCATATAATGACTAGGCAAAGTATGCAATAATTATCTTTATTCTATACATTGCCTATACTCACGTCAATCAACGCGGTGCCTGTACACGCTACCCCTGAGCCATAATGTGAAGTCACATCAATGGACGGAGTCACTCATAAAGAAGATTTAGGTAAACAATTCATTATGATTTTATAAAATTGAATGAAATATGACGATGATTGTTGAAGTGCGCCGCGTAAACTAATAGAGTTATATATATTACTCTGCTACCCGTGCAAAGCCAGGGCGGGTGGCTAGTTATATAAATAAATCAGACATATATTTTCAGTAACATTTTCGAAGCTTCGTATATTTTAATGGGTATTTCAAAATTTAAATTAATTTTAAAATTTAGCAATCTCAAGTCCAGAGTTGTATGTTCTTGTGTTGTCACATTACACCGTTACACACTTTTTTTACAATTTACCTTGTAGATACTAAACAATTTGTTCTATATCTTTCGTAATTGGTTTAAATATATTTTGTTACCTTCACACGTACCTTGTTACATATACATGATTCACATAATTTTCATACTTGAGGAAACAACACGTCTATTGTCTGTTAAACATGTTTAAATAAAAACTGCAAATTGCAATTGCATAAACAAATTCAAATAGCCTTTTAAAGTAAGTATAACTAATGGAGCTGGTCCAGCCAGAAATATAGTTCCTGTTCTTCTTATTTATTATCATTGTGTGTTAATATAGGTACAATTATGCCAATGTCACGTGTATAGAATATTTTCTAATCTTCAGAGTTCAAGCAAAATTGTCCAGGGAGTTTTTGTTTCACCTTACAATTCAATCTTCTTATTATTATTTATAATCCATTTATATTTGAGAACAATAATCAAACTATATCACGCCACCAATATTACATAATATATGAGCAAATAACTTAAGTATATGAATTAAAATAAAAAATACAACAAGCCTAATCATGATTGCATTTATATAAAGCAAAAAATCATTATTTCAGAAATAAAACAATGAAAAATTAAAACAAAAAATCTCACCTGGCGCAAATATACCTCCATTTCCAACTATTTTTCTTATGTATCTGTGGAGGTCATCTTTCTCCAAACAAGTTTTCAGCACCATTTCCAAATCGACCGGGTTTATAAGGACTAAATGAACAAAAATCATAGAAATTAATGAATACTAAATGACTTCACAACATTTTAATCGAAAAAATTTAACAGTAGAATAGAATTAAATGTATTTTGTGATCATCATTAGCCTTTTTACTGAAAAAGAAAGAACCCTGTTTCTAAAGCTACGCCATTGCTGTCCCTCCTACCGTTAAAGACTAAATAATTGAACCCTAATAGGTAGCCGATTTCTATTTTTACAAAATATGTATGATACTGGCGGATACCTTATCAAATAATAATACTGAAAAAAATTGTAAAGTGCGTGTCGTTCCACGCGCTGAATAAAAGTATATACGGTAAATAACATTCACTGGCTGATAGCTGATATTATAAGGGATAACTCAGGCTACTTTTATTTTAGAAAAATAATTATGGTGCCACACAAAAATAAAAAAAGCTTTCTTAGTAGTCCACGCGAGCGACTCCGCGGTTACAGCTAGTAGACAATATTTTTATCGGGCGGCCAGGGTTACGCGTCACAATTCACACGACTCGTTCGCGCCACTACACCTATAGTCATAGATCCGAGCAGAGTGTTCAATTATTTTAATTTTCCATTATGTCCCAAACTATGCGTATATATAACATGCTATAAAGGGAAAAGTTTATCTACATAAAATTCTTCTTCTTCATGATGTAGTAAATACATGTCCGTACACAATACATACGTCCGTACAACGGACGGACGGTGGACGGACGTTTTATTACGTGAACTGTGTACGTATTTAAAAATAAAAATAGAAGAAGTGGACCAATTTGAAGTATTTACCATCTGAAGTTTTGCACATAGTGTAATGAACAATAAATATCGTTATTGAGTGTATCAGTGGTGTATAAAATAACGAAAAGTATAAAATACGAAACATAAAACCTAGGTAACAATAATCTACCTTAAACTACTTAAAGTTGCAAAAAGTTAATCTTTTTTTTCTCATATATGCGAAGGAACCGGTTATAAAGTGCATCCAATGTGTGTGTACTTAGTCCAAATATAGTGTAACTTCATATGGTGTTCTTATACTATTGAATAATTCCCATAATTTCCCATAATTATACATTATTGTTTAAGCGCCATCTATCAATATTCTGTGGTACCAAAAATAAACTACGCTAGTAAACACAAACTGGTGTTAACATGACTTATATGCTTAATTGAATGATATAGTCCGTGTTTGGTCCTAAAACAGTGTAACTTCCAGTGGTATTCTTATATATATACTTATATACTATTTAATAATTCACATCGTTTCAAATAATTATACATTATTATCAAGCGCCATCTAATAATATTCCGTGAGTACCAAAAATATACGATAGGTTCGTAGTACCATAATATATGCACTACACCAGTAAACATAAACTTAATTAAATAACATAATGGTTGCTAAGTGTAGTGGGTGCGGAAAGTACGTTTCGGCGGCAGACGCTGCTGGTTGCTGTACATGTAAACGGATCAACCATCGCGCCTGCGTAAACTTGACCCGCGATGCTCCTGTGAGTGTTTCTTGGCAGTGCCCTGACTGCAAAGCGTGCCTGCCTCGTGGCAACACAGAGAGTACGCCTGTACGGGGCTCGCAAGGGCAAGGTCAGGAGCGAGAAGATCATCGGCGTCAAGATGGCGGCTCAGCGATCAGTGCAGCAGGCTCTTTTTTTTTTTTTTTTTTTTTATAATAGCTCGGCACATTGACTGTACTGTACCTGATGGTAAGCACACTACAATCCAAACACAACAACGATCACCAAGAGATCGCAATCCATCGGTGGTCGCCGCTGTCATGCCGGCCTGCTTAAATATCTCTTCACGTTACGCTTGAAGGACCCGATGTCATAAGAAGGAGGGAACACACCGGCTGGGAGACCGTTCCACAGCTTCACGGTACGACAGAGATAAGACAAAGCGAACTTTTTAGTTCGTGCCGAGATGGAAGTTACCGTAAAACTGTGATTCCGAAGCCCAGCGCGTGTGGTTCTGTTATGGAAAGGAGAGGAGGGAATTAGATGAAACAGCTCTTCAGAACACTCACCATGATACAGACGGTAAAACACACTTAGCGAGGCAATGTTCCTGCGAAGCTGAAGTGGCTCGATGCAATGGGTAACGTCTGCATCATTAACAATGCGAACAGCCCGTCTCTGTAACCTATCCAGGGCATCGAGGAGGTACTTTGCGGATCCATCCCAAAGGTGCGAACAGTATTCCATACACGGCCGAACTTGTGCCTTATAAAGAAGGTACAGTTGACCGGGCGTGAAAAACCGTCGCACCCTGTTCAGGATCCCTAGTCTCCGAGATGTAGTGGAGATGACACTCCCGATGTAATCCCTGGAGTTGAGGTCGCTGCGAATATCCACACCTAGGATATTGAGGCTGTCACGCATTGCTAGTGAGACGTTCTGAAGAGTGGGGAGGGGAGAAAACGGAGACTTTTTTGAGGAAAAAGCGCACACCTGAGTTTTCTTGGCATTGAACTCAACCAAGTTACTTGCTCCCCATGTAGAAACACGTTGCAAGCATTGGTTAAGTTCAATGACAAGTTCCTCCCGTCTCTTTTCTATTTCTTCCCGACCACATGAAGGCTTGCTATAATAGCACCCATGAATGGTGCTGTCATCTGCATAGCAATGAGTATGACCTAAAGGTAACATATCATTGATATGCAGAAGAAACAGAGTGGGCGAAAGCACAGAGCCTTGAGGAACTCCAGCGTTTATCGACATGAACTGCGAATCACATCCTTCCACAAGGACACGAATTCTGCGTTCATGTAGAAAGCCGGAGATCCAGTTGCAGAGGTTGTCGGGAAGTCCATACGCCGGAAGTTTAGAGAGAAGACCACGGTGCCAGACCCTATCAAAAGCCTTAGCTATGTCAAGACTGATCGCCAGAGCCTCGCCATGCTTATCAATTGCCTCCCCCCAGCGGTGCAGTACATATGCCAGAAGATCACCCGTTGATCGATTCTGGCGAAAGCCATATTGACGATCATCAATCAAAGAGTGATCCTCTAGGTAACGGACAAGCTGGGTGTTGATGATCCGTTCCATGATCTTGCACAACACTGAGGTTACGGCAATTGGACGGTAATTGACAGGGTCAGATCGATCCCCCTTCTTGGGGATCGGTTGCACATTAGCCTCTCTCCAAACCCGAGGCACGACACCAGAGAGGTAGGACTGGCGGTAAAGGCGCGTCAACACTGGAGACAACTCAGCTGCACATTTTTTAAGTACAACCGCTGGGATACCGTCCGGACCACTGGACTTCCGAACATCGAGCGATCGCAATTCTCTAAGCACGTCACATTGCCTAAATCGTAACTCAGACATTGTGACACCGCAACTGGGAATTATAGGCGGTTGTGCGTTGCGATCATCGAGCCGGGAATTAGCTGCAAAGAGATTGGCAAGTAAAGTTGCTTTCTCTTGCGGCTCGTGAGCCAGTGATCCATCAGAGTACCTCAGCGGGGGCAATGCTGGACGACAGAAATTAGCTTGCACGGCTTTGGCTAGACTCCAGTAAACTCGACTATTAGCCGGTTGACCTATGAGATCATGACCTATCCGTGCAATGCGCTCGGCATCCGCTCTAATGTAGGCCCTCTTACAGGCCTTGGTGGCAGAGTTGTACGCTGATTTTAGGGACTTTATATTGGGATCCTTGTGTGCGCGACCCCTGGCCCAATCACGATACGCAACTTGCTTCTGACTTACAGCATCAGCGCAATCGCGATTGTACCAAGAGTGTCCTCTGCGATTACAGACGATATCGGAAGAAGGAATATAATATTCCATTGCAATTCCAATCTCGCCTGCAATTGCTTCAGCAATCGCTGAAGGATCTTTCCCATCAAAGCAGCGCTGCCGCCAAGGGATGGATGCAAAATAATCCCGCATTCCATCCCAATCTGCTGACGAATAGTGCCAAACTTTACGCCTAATCCTTACGCAGGATGGAGGCGGAGTGCGTGGCACAGACGTCATAACCAGGCAGTGGTCCGATGTGCCCAAGGGCGCATTAACTGACACAACATACCCAGTTGGATGGCTCGTCAACAGAAGGTCCAGCAAAGAGGGCGCATGACCGTCAACATCGGGAATCCGGGTGGGCTGGACTACCAGTTGTGTCAGGTCATGAGTTAGAGCGAATGCATGGGCAGTTCGTCCTGCATGGTCTGTCTTGGAGGAACCCAACCACGATTCGTGGTGTGCGTTAAAGTCCCCCAAGGCAACCAGTTCCGCAGTAGGAAACTGCTCCTGTGCATCATCTATTGCCTTGCTCAAATACTCAAAGAGCCGAGTAGTCTCGTCATCCCCGTTATGGGATCTGTAGAGGCACACGTAGACTCTGAGCTAACGAAAGAATTGTACAGGTTCCGAGATGAGATGCGCGAGACCAGGGAGGAGTTCCGTGCGGCCCGTCTTGAAATGCAAGCTCTGCACGACAAACTCGGCGCCTGCGAGGAGCGTTTGACCCGGCTTGAGGGCAAAGTCTCTGCGTTGGAGATACAAGACATCGCGCGAGTGGCGGGGGGTGCAGATGGTTCTATTGTGCGCACATTGGAGGCCACCGTTTTACAGTTGCAACTGGATCTTAACATTCGTGACCAGGAGTTGCTGCGCAACGACGTCGAGGTCTCTGGGATCCCGGAGGAGAGCGGCGAAAATGTGACACATCTGGTGTTGGCTGTCGCCGACAAACTTGGCGTCGCTCTGGATGAGTGAGAGCTGGTTAGCTGTGTGCGCGTTGGAGGCGTACGCACTGCTACCGCCCTGAGTGGAGACGCGCAAGTCGTGAGGCCGCGACCTATTGTGGTACGGCTCGCTCGTAGAGCCTCGCGGGATACGCTGCTGCACGCGGCGCGGGTGCGCCGCCATCTCAACACTGAGGGTATTGGACTTCGCTCTGACCCCAAGCCTTTCCATTTGAACGAGCGTCTCACGCGTACCAATCGCGTTTTATTTAATCGGGCTCGGAATGCCCGCAGAGAACATGGCTGGCGCTATGTGTGGACTCGTGACGGGCAGGTACTTGCACGGAGAGACCAGGGTGCTCCGGTTCACAGAATCAAGGTTGAGGCTGATGTGGATCGGGTTTTTGGGTGCGCCCAGATTGGTCGGGATGACAATTTTAATAAATGAGCACGAATGTTTGTTCTCCGTGTTTATTATTTTTGATTGTTACGCAAAGTTTTTTAATTTTAGTTTATATGTCGCAATTCTAGTGTATTATTTTGAATGGAGTTGTGTAATTAATATGTGTATAATTGTACTGTTTTATCGACTTATCTATTTATTATATATACTTAACTGGGGCCAAAAAATATCTATTCTCAATGTAAAAAATTCCCACTTTTGTCATGGTTATTGTGGCACTTGGAGCACATGTTATACAGTAGCAAGTAATATTTGTTATTATTTATATTTAGTTATTATTTTTTGGGTATTTATTAACTACATTACATCATATTATGTTGCATGGTGGCTATTCTACTTATCTTTAATGTTTTTTTGTCATTGCAATGATTAATATACAGCTCAAGATAGGTTTGTTCAATGCAGGATCTCTCGGCACAAATCATGATAATTTTATAACCTCGGTTACAAGGAATGATCTCGATGTGTTAGCAGTGAATGAAACCTGGCTAAGAGCTGGCGAAGAAGGCCGCGCTCCCTCGTTACCGGGGTACCGATTGTGTCACATACCCCGACCAAAAGAGGTGCGCTCGCGTGGAGGCGGAGTCGGCTTTTACACTAAGCGTAATGTTAGCGTACGCGTCTGGCCTCACCCAGTGGACCCACTGAACAGATCAGTTGAGCAAATGTGGCTCATTATGAGTCTTAACGGGAAAAAGATAGCCATTGGCACGGCATACCGTCCGCCTTGGATAGATGTAGATATATTTTTCGATGCAATTACAGATTCCATTAGTTCAATTTCCAATTAAGATAATTTAATTTTGTTAGGAGATTTTAATATTAATATGTGTTATAAGGATGACATTAAAACAATAAAATTTACTACTTTCTTATCGTGCCTTAATCTATCACAGTTAGTAACTGAGCCGACGCATTTTACCGAAACTAGTCAGTCGATCATCGATGTTATTTGTACAGATATGCGCACTAAAAAAATCACACAAGAACATGTAGGGTCTCTTTTTGGTCACTGTCTTGTAGTTTGCCAGTTAAATATCAAACATGAAAAATTGAATCCTTGTACCATAACATACAGACCGAAGAAGAATATCTGTATAGATAGCTTTAATTGTGACTTGAATAACGTAAAATGGGATCTAATATCGGAACTTGATAACGTTAACGAGATGGTTAATGTCTTTAATCACAGTGTCCTGACCCTTTTTGAATTACATGCGCATGTGAAGTCAATTATCATCAAATATCGCTCCTATCCCTGGATTACTGACACGATCAAAGCTATGATGAGGTTGCGTGATGAGGCTTCAGCGGATTACCATAAAACAAAGTCAGTGAGCAAGAAAGCGTTTACAAGTCCTTAAAATCTACAGTAAACAAAGCACTTTTTCACGAGAAATCTGCCTACTTTAAACATAACATAAACAGTAAAATTAACGATACGAAACAATTGTGGAAAAATCTTAAAAATACTATATTACCTAAGAATGACACTGAATTGCCCTCATTCTTTAATGATCCTAACATTATAAATAATCACTTTTTAAATATACTCGGTACTTTGGATGTCAGTATTTCACAACTAACGTAATTTGAGAATCACAAATTTAGTGATGCAGTCTTTCATATAGAGCCGGTTAGTTTAGATAATATTATCAGAATAATTCGTAGTTTGAAATCAAATGCTGAAGGTTGTGATGCTATAAGTTTGGACATGCTTATAATGACGTTCCCTTACTCAATAGATGCTATAAAAGATTTGATAAATGCTTCTATTAACACATGTACGTTTCCTGATATTTGGAAACATGCAATCGTGCGTCTTTTGCCTAAAATTTCAAATCCGGTCGAACTTAAAGATCTTAGACCGATTAGTATTTTACCATGTTTGTCTAAGATTATAGAAAAAGCTGTTTGTTCACAGTTAACAGTTTTTCTTGAAAATAATAATATTTTGCCTGAGAGACAATCCGGCTTTAGAAAAGGACGAAGTACAACAACTGCCTTGCTCGATGTAACCGATAACATACTCTGCTCCCAAGATGAAGGAATGTGTACACTACTAGTATTACTAGACTTTTCTAGAGCTTTTGATTCTATTAATATTGACCTGTTAATGTCAAAGTTAAGTTATTATGGTTGTGACTGCGACGCTTTACGGTGGTTTTACAGCTACCTTAGTAATCGTTACCAGTATGTGAAGCTCAGACGAAATGACGGCACCTTGTTAGAGTCTGACAAAGTGGCTTGTAATAAGGGTGTACCTCAAGGATCCATTCTGGGATCAATCCTCTTTATCTTGTACTCGGCTGACATAAAAATTAATATTAAACATTGTAAGTTTCACATATATGCAGATGATATACAGCTGTATATCTCTTGCAAGCCATCTGAAATTGATAGTGGGATAGTCAAACTTAACGAAGATCTTGCGAGTATAGCTAAATGGTCTACAAGTAATTGCTTGTTGGTTAACCCCACTAAAACAAAATACCTAGTATTGGGTAGTAAACACCAGCTAACGGGTCTAAGTCCATTGGTGAGTGTTATGGTAATGGATGAACCCATCGAGCGTGTATACCAAGCGCGCAACCTGGGCATGTATATGGATTGTGATTTACGATTTGAAAAGCACATTGCAAATTCAGTTAAAGATTGTTTTTACAAACTGAAAGTATTGTATAAAATAAGGCCATACATTAAAGAAGGATTGCGTATTCAGCTTGTGGAGTCACTTATTTTAGCAAGGTTAAATTATACGGACACAGTATTTGGCCCACGTCTACTAGCAAGAACACAAAAACTTATACAACGAGTCCAGAATGCTTGCGCTCGTTTTTGTTTCGATGTTCCGTCAAGAGCTCATGTGACTCCATATTTAAATAAACACTCAATTCTTAAAATGAAACATCGTCGCAAACTTAATTTGGCTTGCCTTCTTTTTGGCGTCATAAAATATAAAGCGCCGACTTATCTATATGATAAGTTGTCCTGGGTATCGAGTCGTAGATCTCTTGGACCCCGGCATTGCGCGATACAGCTTTCGACGCAACGGCATAGATCTGTCGCATTAGGGGTAGTTTCCGTTATTCTGCAACCAAATGTTGGAATAATATTCCACCACCGATAAGGAATCAGCAGTATATTCACGGTTTTAGGTTCGCATTAAAAAGGTTTCTTTGCGAACACCAAAAGAGTCAAGAAGATAATAGACATGATACAAGCGCCATTTAAAATTATATACGCATATATTTAAATAACCTAAATAAGCTTATTATTATTTTATCTTTTCTAATTATTAATATTTCGCTCTCATTAAAATTTATAACTTACTTGCTCTGTGTACTAGTGCTCATAGTCTACTTATATATTATTATTTTGTCTTTTTTTTTACTTTGGAACAACAACTCCTTGATTCATTTGGAAATACTGTGTTGTGCTGTATGTTCTACGTTATATTTCTTACATTTTTTTATTTTTCTTCTTATTTTGTTTTTATTTGTTTGATCAATATTTCAAAATGTCCGTCCTATGATGTCTCCGGACGGCTCCAGCGGAAGACCAGCGCTGATTGCTTGCAGCCAACATTATGCTGAGCTGGAGCCGTTTTTGTGGCAACTGGCATTTGATTTCTATTTCATGTAAAGGTATTTTTAGATTTTTAGATTATTTGTTGTTGTCAAATGCCGTTGGTACGAATAAATTAATTTTTCTTTCTTTTTTTTCTAAATTTCGTTCGTAAAGATTTATATGCCATGCTTAATAATAGTTCTCATAAATCACTTTTAAATTTTCAATATTTTTTGCCACAAAATACCTTATTGTGGCTTATTATAGCCTATACAAAAATATTTTTTCTAATCCGACTGTTAGTTCCAGAGATCAACGTGTTTAAACAAACAAAAAATCTCTTCCGCTTTATTATATTATTGGTATAGATTGACTATTACTCGTTAACTTGTAAAGCCCACTCACCTCTGATAGTATTCCTTTTAACTTCACTATGTATATATACTACTACTATGAATTTTTTCACATATAAAAAACAACCATTTAGCTGACGGGGCAGTACGGAGGGCGCCACTTAACTTTAACAAAAAATGTTATTTAAAGCTTATTATTTCACAAAAGGATCCTTGAATCGAAAAATGGTTTGCACAGACCAACAATATTTTGAACGACCTATCCAACGACACCCCACACCATGTGATAGACGAGAAAAAATAATTATTCCCACTTTCCGTGTAGGGGACGTACCCTATACACTTATACCTTAGTATGAAGTAATTCATTCGGCACCGGGCCAGGGCTGGACTAGGCGCCAGCTGGGACACGGTCAAATATCCATAGTATACTTTGTGTGAAGTATTTATTGCGACACCGGGCCGACATACCGTTTTCCAAATCTCGGTGAAGCTGTCAAAGCCTCTAATGGCTACAGGGCTTTTTTTTTTTTTTTTTTTTTTTTTTTTTTTTTTTTTTTTTTTTTTTCGAACTGACTACACTGTTAGCCTGAGGGGCCCTGGAGCCTTTACGGCTTTTACAGCTTTACCGGGCTTGGGGGCGAGCGCTTAGGGCACTCAGCCACGAAAGCTAAGCAACAACATCCGAGGGTGCCAAAGTGGCCGGACCTCGGCTCGGACTGTTGCGCGTATGCAATTAAGTCGCGATCTGACTAATTCCCTATCCGTAATTCGATCTAAACTAACTATACATATATACATGTTTCTGCCCCCTGGGAGGAGGGAAGGAACATGTGTATGTGTATTTAGTGGTCTGAAAATTTTTGTCTATTCTAACTAGGCAAAAAAAGAAAAAAAAAAAGGTCCCTTACAGAACCTATGTACCTATGTGTGTTGTGCATGTGTGTATAATGCAGTGTCATGTATGGCTGTGAAAGCTAGTGATTGTGCAGTCACTTGTATCGCGCGAGCGGCTGCTTGGCTCAAGGGCTCCATGCCGATGGA
This sequence comes from Saturnia pavonia, assembly GCA_947532125.1. Classification (NCBI taxonomy): domain Eukaryota; kingdom Metazoa; phylum Arthropoda; class Insecta; order Lepidoptera; family Saturniidae; genus Saturnia; species Saturnia pavonia. The sequence goes on from OX383901.1 coordinate 13,082,873, forward strand.
TCGGACCTAGGCTTGAGTTGCCGCAGAGGAGGGCGGTCGTGGCGGGTGTGCGGGAGCGAAGTTAACCGTACGTCCCCTGCGGAGGGAACGGTGGTTTCGCGGGCGTGGGCGCGAGCACGCATATGTTGCGGGAGCGGACGCGTAGTAATTATTAGCTTTCTCGATGTCGTCGTCGGGATCGACAAAGAGATTTCGCGGACGGCGTTTATAACGTTTGGCAACGGGGATCGAGTTGTCTGGGACGTAGTTCACGGTGGATTTTACGAGCGGGTTGGGGTGATTCGAAGCGCTATCGAAGTATCTCCTGGTGAGATATTTCACATAGGCTTCTATCGAGGGAAGCCTCATGTCCCTGTGGAGGTCCATGTTCCTAACGAAGGCTGGAGGGTCAAGCAGGCGACGGAGAAACCGATTTTGGACTCTTTGCATGCGGACAAAGTTATGTTTGGACATATGTGCGAACGCTGCGCAGCTATATGTCAAGATCGGACGGACGCACATCTTGTATAGTGTAAGCTTATGTCTTAAGGACATTTTGCTTACCGAACTGAGCAGGGGTCGCAAGCGGGAAAGGATCCAGACGGCCCTATTCCGGACTATAGTAACGTGTGCGTTGAAGTTAAGCTTCGAGTCGAGGGTGACACCCAGATATTTAGTCTTGGTGGCCCAAGGGATATTCCTACCGAATAATGAGAGGGGTCCTACCGTGCGTGGTAGTTTACATGTATGCGGTTCGAACATAATCGCGGCGCTCTTTACCGGATTAATAGCTATTCGCCACGTTCGAAACCACTCCCCGAGGGTGGTTACGGCACGTTGGACTGCGCAGGCGAGATTTTTTCTGTATCTGTTTGACGCGTATATGACTGTGTCGTCAGCGTAGAGCCCTACCTCGACCCCGGGGGGCTTCGGTAGGTCGCTGACGTACAGATTGAAAAGGCAAGGCGCCAGTATGGAACCTTGCGGGACGCCTGAGCGTATAGGGTGGGCGATAGATAGTACTCCTTCCACTCGGTAGTGAAAGGTGCGGTCGCGTAGAAAATCATGAACTAGGTGAACTAACCTATCCGGGACTTCTAAATGGTGAAGCTTGTGGACCAGTCCGGCGTGCCAGACCTTATCGAAGGCCTTGGCTACGTCGAAAAAGACCGCAAGCGTGCGGGCGGGAGCGATATTGCTCTTGGCGAAGTTACTCGTGATGTGCTCCGTGAGGCGGTGCACTTGATGTGTACACGAGTGACGGGCGCGAAAACCGAATTGTTCGGGCGGGTATAAATTCTTGTCGTCTATAACGACCTTGAGACGGTTCAGAAGGATCCGCTCATAGAGTTTCCCTAGAGTGTTTAGGAGACTGATCGGGCGATAGCTATCGGGAAGCGAAGCTTTTTTGCCGGGCTTGCGAATACCTATAACTATAGCTTTTTTCCAGACGGCTGGAAAATAGCAGTGGGCTATGGCTGCATTGAAGATGCAGACCAAAAGAGCTATGAGGTGATCAGGAAGAAGTTTGAGTACTTCATTCCTGATACCATCAGGACCGGGAGATTTCCTAGGCTTAAGGCCTTTAATGATAGAACAGACCTCATCTGGCGTGACCGGGGTTAACGTTTCCGCGGGGGGAATCAGCGTGAGTTCCTGAACGGCGGTCTCGATAGTTTCGATGTGGGCAGTGTCAACGTTGTCGCAGTTTGGGGAGCACTGGCTCTCCAAGCTTGCGGCAAGGCATTCTGCCTTATCGTCGCTGTCGAACGCGAGTGGGAGATCGGGGCCCCTTTCGAGGGGCGGCATCTGGGCCGAAGCTTCTAACTTCAGAGAGCGGGCGAGGTTCCAGTAAGCCAGATGGGACGGCTTGAGACCCTCTAAGAGGTTATCCCACCGGTGACCTCTGTACTCTCCGATGCGAGTTCTAACCTCTCTCTGAAGTTGTCGTAATCTACGGGTGTTATCCCTCGTCGGATAAGAGTCATGTGCACGTGTCGCGGCGTTCTTTTCCGTGATTAACGCTCGTAAGCCGGGGGGGAGTATAAAACGGCGTTCGTTCGCCGCTTGCACCTCTCTCGAGGCCTCCCTTACACCGGTTTGGAGGTAGTCGACCAGGGAATCGATGGCTAAATCGGCGTCTGCAGTTGACTCCAATACGTCGGGGATCCTAGCTAGGCTGGACGGGGTCGCGTTGTCGGATAAGTAGCGATTTAAGATCGCGTAGTCAACTATTTTGACTTTTGGCGGACTGGGGTCGAACGGTTGCCCGAGTTGTAAGATAACCGGGCGGTGGTCGGAGTCTAGTTCGTGTACGACTTCTATAAGTCGTAACCGAAGTGAGACACCTTTGAGGAGGGCTATGTCAAGTACTGTCGGTTGACAGTTGTCTTGAAAGTGCGTGGGCTCTAGCGGTGCTATGACGTCAAAGCCGAGCACGTCGCATAGTAGTTCTAGTATAACCCCGTTACGGGTGTTGCGCGGGTTGTTGAAAAGGGTGTGACCGCTATTGAGGTCGCCTGCTATTATGACTGATTGATCGAGTGAAAAAAGCGCCTCCAGATCGGACTGAAGGAGTCTTTTATTCGGGGAGAGATATGCAGAGACAAGCGTGATTGACGGATGGCCAGTCATGCCTATTCTACAGACGGACACTTCCATATTGGTAAGTGCGGGAGGGTCTATTGGCATGCAATAGAGGGAACGCTTGTAGTAGATGAGCGTGCCGCCGCCTCGGGTGGCACGGTCATTTCTAACTATGTTATAATTCGCTATCTTAGGGTCGCGCCTACTGGGTTTTAGAAGTGTTTCTTGTACTAGAAACACGTCTATCTCCCGTTCCCTAAGAAAGGTGGATGCTAAGTCCCGTTGTGGAAAGAGGTTTCGCGCGTTAAAAAAAGATATGTTGAGGCTTCTAGGCTTAATGCGTGCCATTGATAACCGATATCTATTTCCCGGCACGGGCCAGGCGCATTAGCGTCGCTGTCATTAGGGGGAAACGCCTGATGGATTCGCCGGGGCCGTACTCAGCGACGCACTGTTCGTACGCCAGTACTTCCTGAGGGTCATGCTCGCGGAAGAGCATGACCATGTAGTCAACGCCGCGGCGCGTGTTGACGGGCGGGGGGGCCTGAGCCTTAGGAGGCTGAGGGCGGGGAGTGGAGACCCATGCTGCTTGAGGGGCTCGCATGGCCGGAGGGGGTGCGTGGGGCGCGGGGGCGGCTGCCACTGGGGCGCTGGAGGCGCCCGGGAGGCTGGGGAAAGCCTCTGGCGTGAGCAGGGGCTTTGGCATTCCTACGGCGGGACGTGTCCTCTGAGGAGGGGTGTGTCGCGTAGGGCGCATGGGTCGCGTAGGGCGCGTGGGGCGCGGGGCACGGGGACAGCCGCGATAGTTCGCGGGGTGACCTTCGTTGCCGCATAGCACGCAGCTCGGAGGGGTAGCCGACTCACGAGTGCGCGAGCACTCGCTCGTCGCGTGGTCCCCGAGGCACTTAACGCACCTGGGACGGAGATGGCAGTTGCGTGCCGAATGACCGTACAGCTGGCAGTTGTGACACTGCGGAGGACTGCGATTCTTGTGTGGGGGCTCTACGGCTATTCCGGAGAGCTCACACACTTTCCTAACGTTAAAAATGGCTCTGCCCTCGGGGGTCAGTTCCAAAATGACTAAGACCATGTCGAGAGGTCTGTTTTTTGATTGTCCGCCGTGCATTCTGTGCACTTCGCGGACAGGGAAGGCCTTGGCTAAGAGGTCAGTTTTGACCTCCTCGGGTGTGATTTCCACCGGGATGCGGCGGATTACAACCCGGAGTTGACGTTCTTCCTCCAGGGAGTACGTGAAATATTCTAGGTTGCTGTCTCGGAGCAACCTGGTAAATTGACGGTGTTCGTCCGAGGTGGAAACTTGGACGCGGATACCGTTGGCCGTGTTACTGGCCTGGGTGTAGTGGATGCGGAGTTCTCTCAGTTTCTCTGAGAGTTTTGTCCAGACCGATTTGTTCTGGACCGTGACGGGGGGCGGGCGACGCGCCTTTCTGCCGGCAAAGGTACCGGCAGGCGCTGAGGGCGCTGCGGAGCGAGGGGCGTGGCTATTGAGCCCGGTTTTTTGCGCCTTTTGTGGGCGGGACTGAGTCTCCGGAGACTCGGGACGCGAACGCGGTGCCCGTTTGGCGGGCTTGTTTTTTTGAACGAGGGTGAAGCCCTCGTTGTCTGTGCGTATTGCCGTGTCCATTTCGATGGACTCGGGTTCGGGGTCCGAGCTAGCGGGAGAGTAGCTGTCGTTTGTTGCTACAAGCGACGGTGTCTCCGCTTCGGGGACTAGAGAAGAAAATTGATTTTTAATCGGTAGCGCAGAGGGCGCTGGGGTTGTGGCTTGAGTTCCCGGGGAACGCGAGCGCGACGATGGCCGTTTGTACGGCGTTTGACGGTGAGCGCGGGGTGCCGTTGAGCGGGAGCGCGGGACGGACTTCTTGTTCGTCGCGTGTGGCGCGGCGGGGTCGCTTGTGGGCTCGGTGCCCTGAGCGATGGGGCTACAGGGCTCTTAAAGCTAACAGTATAAACGGATCGAAAAAAAAATGATACACCGGCCAGTGTGTGTTATTTACACTAACTATGTCGAGCTACTTTCGACCACTCAAGTCAAAAACTTTTACACCTACACGTTTAATAAACCTCCTTTGAACACCTAGAATCCCAAATTTCACGAATAAAGCTATTACAGTTCTTGAGTTATTATGCTCTAAAAAGTATAATTTTTATCACTAACTGACTCACTCACTCATCAAAAACCTAAGTAACTCAGAAACTTGACATTAAGCATCAAGGTAGAGCATTAAGCATATACCCAAGGATACAAAGAAAAAAATACAATTTTAAACGACATTATTATACATATAAAACAGCTTTTGTTGACGTAATAAATATAGTAATATAATAAATTAACGTAAATATTTATTGACAATAAAAACTTGTTAAGCTAGAAAACCAGTATCAAAGAAAGAGTAACAAATTGTTTTTTAAATGAATTGAAGAGCGTACATTTCTACAGCTATAATTAAAGGAACAGCTATGGGCCTTGGCATCCGTTACTCTCAGCTCTACTCGCATCGACCCTCCTCTGCGGCAACTCAAACCTAGGTCCGATCCATCGTTATGGAGCCCTTGGTACTGCTGTCCTTCGGGGCAACAGAGAGTTATAAACCATTGATTATATTATATAATAAAAGTTTTGAACACAAGCCTAGTGCACGGCCAACGTTGCCAGACACGGCTTGAACGAAAAACTCCAGAATAGTCCAACATTATCTCCGAATGCAATTGTGGCAATTTTTTAATGACAGGACTACGAAACGCTTTCGGTCGAGCGCACGAGTGAATTGTGCTGCCCCCGCCAAAAGACAATACAGAAATGTCCATTGTGGGTGATCCTTTTCTGTAGGTCTTTTCAAGATCTAGAATTATGTAGAACATTAATTTGATATATCTGGTATGGTTTATTCAGCGTAAACCATTTAAGCGCCCCAAATAAGTATTATTTCCGAATTGATTCACTATTATCGTCACTGCTTATTTCGTATATTGCTTAATTTTACAAAATGTATCATATAACCTGGCCCGATAACATTGCTATGAATTAAAATAATAAAACATGTAAATCGGATACGTGGTTTTCGAATGAAAAGAACATAAACGGACAGACGGACAGAGAGACGTTGAGTTTTATAATACGTATGTATAGAAGATGACCTAATTTTTAGTTTGACTTTTGCCAGGCAGGAAATAAGATCAGATTAGATAACTGGGCCTCGTATTAAGGTATTCTGCTGCGGGATTCAGTAACTGAGGGAGATACCATATTTATATTACAAAAGCGGCTAATTCGAGCAATCTACAGTATGGGACCTCGTGAATTACCAAAGAGCAAGTTCCAGGAAGTTAACATCTTATCATTGGTCTCCCTATATATCCTTGAGAATTTTATGTATATTCGCAAAAACATAGATAAGCTAAATTTTGTGAATGACCGACATTGTTTTAATACTAGAAATAAACACAAATTACTCATCACGTGTTTTATAATTAGTAAGACCAATCAAAGTTTTTTAAGTAATTCATTACCTAAATTTATTAGGTCCACACATAGTTGGCACATTACCGATTTGTCGGATCATTACATGAATGATAATGATGTCTTAAAATTATACCCTGTCTGTTTTACATCCATTAAATCGATTAAATCTCGCGATTGAACTATTCACTTTAACTTTCGCAATATATTGCATTTTAGTTTGCATTTGGGTAAAATGGCTGGTAGAAAGTGGACCGGATTTTCTCAGTATTCCATTGCTCTAAAACAAGTGAGAGCCGTTCGGTACGCCAAAAGATCTGTTTTATTTTTTATTGCCGTTTTTTATACACGAAATATCATGCGGACGAAGTCGTAAGTACAGCTAATTTATTAATAGGTACACTTTCTTGTTTTATAAAAAAGGTTTTTTTTAATTGTTTTATTACTCACATAAAATAAATAATTATTAATAATAAAAAACAGAATAAATAATTTGTTTTTGATCATATAGGTATGTAGTTTATTTAAAACTTCGAGCTGGGAAACGTGGAATCGTGTTACACTAGGAACAACTTATTTCTAAGGACTGTTTGGCGGGATCTTCATTCGTCATATTGTTGTTTTTATTTCAATTCATATACATACGTTATTTGCTTCTATATTATGTAATATTGGTGGCGTGATATAGTTTGATTATTATTCTCAAATGTAAGTGGATTATAAATAATAACAAGAAGCATGAATTTCCAGTTGAAACAAAAATGCACTGGACAGTTTTAACAAGGACGCCACCATTTTGTTAAAGCGTTGTTTGAACTCTGCAAATAAGAAAAATATTCTATACTATATTCTATATTATTAAATATAATGCCACGTCATTGGCATAATTGTGTATAAATACACGTTGCTAATAAATAAGAAGAACAGGAACTTTATATCTGGCTGGAACAGCTCCTTTTGAGCTATAAGATAGCATGCTACTGCATCGCTGTTACTGTCCGTCCGTATTCCGTAAAAAAGTGATATGAGCCCGCATTTTAAAATTAGGTATTACATTTACAATATACTTACTTAGTAAGGCTAGTTAGTTGAATTTGTTTATTTGCGCTTTTGGAATTTGCAGATTTATTTCACATGTTTAACATAAAATGATACCTGTTGTTTACTCAAGTATTAAAATTCATCATGTATATGTAACAATGACGTGTGAAGATAACAAAATATATTTAAACCAGTCACGAAAGATATAAAACAAATATGGATTGGTATCTACAAGGTAAATTGTCAAAAGACATGTGTAACGATGTAACGTGATTGACTTACAACACGGGGCTTAAGATTGCTAAATTTTAACTATTTTGAATGCAAGGGAGTCATATCTACATGGAGATTGAGTAACTTGGTTAAGTTTAATTCAATAAAAACTCAGATGGGGTCGTTTTCGTCAAAAAATCACCGTTTCCTCTCCTCCCCCCTCTTAAGATCGTTACACATGTCTTTTGACAATTTACCTTGTAGATACCAATCCATATTTGTTTTATATCTTTCGTGACTGGTTTAAATATATTTTGTTATCTTCACACGTCATTGTTACATATACATGATGAATTTTAATACTTGAGTAAACAACAGGTATCATTTTATGTTAAACATGTGAAATAAATCTGCAAATTCCAAAAGCGCAAATAAACAAATTCAACTAACTAGCCTTACTAAGTAAGTATATTGTAAATGTAATACCTAATTTTAAAATGCGGGCTCATATCACTTTTTTACGGAATACGGACGGACAGTAACAGCGATGCAGTAGCATGCTATCTTATAGCTCAAAAGGAGCTGTTCCAGCCAGATATAAAGTTCCTGTTCTTCTTATTTATTAGCAACGTGTATTTATACACAATTATGCCAATGACGTGGCATTATATTTAATAATATAGAATATAGTATAGAATATTTTTCTTATTTGCAGAGTTCAAACAACGCTTTAACAAAATGGTGGCGTCCTTGTTAAAACTGTCCAGTGCATTTTTGTTTCAACTGGAAATTCATGCTTCTTGTTATTATTTATAATCCACTTACATTTGAGAATAATAATCAAACTATATCACGCCACCAATATTACATAATATAGAAGCAAATAACGTATGTATATGAATTGAAATAAAAACAACAATATGACGAATGAAGATCCCGCCAAACAGTCCTTAGAAATAAGTTGTTCCTAGTGTAACACGATTCCACGTTTCCCAGCTCGAAGTTTTAAATAAACTACATACCTATATGATCAAAAACAAATTATTTATTCTGTTTTTTATTATTAATAATTATTTATTTTATGTGAGTAATAAAACAATTAAAAAAAACCTTTTTTATAAAACAAGAAAGTGTACCTATTAATAAATTAGCTGTACTTACGACTTCGTCCGCATGATATTTCGTGTATAAAAAACGGCAATAAAAAATAAAACAGATCTTTTGGCGTACCGAACGGCTCTCACTTGTTTTAGAGCAATGGAATACTGAGAAAATCCGGTCCACTTTCTACCAGCCATTTTACCCAAATGCAAACTAAAATGCAATATATTGCGAAAGTTAAAGTGAATAGTTCAATCGCGAGATTTAATCGATTTAATGGATGTAAAACAGACAGGGTATAATTTTAAGACATCATTATCATTCATGTAATGATCCGACAAATCGGTAATGTGCCAACTATGTGTGGACCTAATAAATTTAGGTAATGAATTACTTAAAAAACTTTGATTGGTCTTACTAATTATAAAACACGTGATGAGTAATTTGTGTTTATTTCTAGTATTAAAACAATGTCGGTCATTCACAAAATTTAGCTTATCTATGTTTTTGCGAATATACATAAAATTCTCAAGGATATATAGGGAGACCAATGATAAGATGTTAACTTCCTGGAACTTGCTCTTTGGTAATTCACGAGGTCCCATACTGTAGATTGCTCGAATTAGCCGCTTTTGTAATATAAATATGGTATCTCCCTCAGTTACTGAATCCCGCAGCAGAATACCTTAATACGAGGCCCAGTCATCTAATCTGATCTTATTTCCTGCCTGGCAAAAGTCAAACTAAAAATTAGGTCATCTTCTATACATACGTATTATAAAACTCAACGTCTCTCTGTCCGTCTGTCCGTTTATGTTCTTTTCATTCGAAAACCACGTATCCGATTTACATGTTTTATTATTTTAATTCATAGCAATGTTATCGGGCCAGGTTATATGATACATTTTGTAAAATTAAGCAATATACGAAATAAGCAGTGACGATAATAGTGAATCAATTCGGAAATAATACTTATTTGGGGCGCTTAAATGGTTTACGCTGAATAAACCATACCAGATATATCAAATTAATGTTCTACATAATTCTAGATCTTGAAAAGACCTACAGAAAAGGATCACCCACAATGGACATTTCTGTATTGTCTTTTGGCGGGGGCAGCACAATTCACTCGTGCGCTCGACCGAAAGCGTTTCGTAGTCCTGTCATTAAAAAATTGCCACAATTGCATTCGGAGATAATGTTGGACTATTCTGGAGTTTTTCGTTCAAGCCGTGTCTGGCAACGTTGGCCGTGCACTAGGCTTGTGTTCAAAACTTTTATTATATAATATAATCAATGGTTTATAACTCTCTGTTGCCCCGAAGGACAGCAGTACCAAGGGCTCCATAACGATGGATCGGACCTAGGTTTGAGTTGCCGCAGAGGAGGGTCGATGCGAGTAGAGCTGAGAGTAACGGATGCCAAGGCCCATAGCTGTTCCTTTAATTATAGCTGTAGAAATGTACGCTCTTCAATTCATTTAAAAAACAATTTGTTACTCTTTCTTTGATACTGGTTTTCTAGCTTAACAAGTTTTTATTGTCAATAAATATTTACGTTAATTTATTATATTACTATATTTATTACGTCAACAAAAGCTGTTTTATATGTATAATAATGTCGTTTAAAATTGTATTTTTTTCTTTGTATCCTTGGGTATATGCTTAATGCTCTACCTTGATGCTTAATGTCAAGTTTCTGAGTTACTTAGGTTTTTGATGAGTGAGTGAGTCAGTTAGTGATAAAAATTATACTTTTTAACAATAAAAACTCAGATGGGGTCGTTTTCGTCAAAAAATCACCGTTTCCTCTCCTCCCCCCTCTTAAGATCGTCTCACAAGCACTGCGTTACAGCCTCAATATCCTAGGTGTGGATATTCGCAGCGATCTCAATTCTAGGGATTACTTCGGGAGTGTCATCTCAACTACATCTCCTTAACAGAGTGGTACGGTTTTTCACGGGTGCTCCGGTCAACTGTATCTTCTTAACAAGGCACAAGTTCGGTTTTATATTAATCGGCGTTACACAGAGGGATTCTTCACATTGTTAATGATGCAGAAGTTAGCAAATAAGTCGAGCCACTTCAGGTGCGCAGGAACATCGCCTCGCTAAGCAAGTTTACTGTGTGTATCATAATAAGTGTTCTGAAGAGCTGTTAAATCTAATACCGTCCTCTCCTTTGTCGTACCGTGAAACTATCTCCCGGCCAATTCATATAGCTATTCAACGAGGAAATTCTGCCAGCATTTTGGGCACTTTACCAACTTGCAGTGGCCTAGAACCTTATTGTTGATCCTTTTGTTTTTATTGATAAATTAATGTTTTAGGTATATATTCAATTCTAAGGTACCTAGATATATTTAGCCTTGTAAAAATTAATAAATTTTTTAACTTAACTTATTCATAAAGTGATTTATTAATAATACGAATATTTTTATAAATGAAAAATTATAAATAAATGTGTTTCAATTATCACTTATAATAAAAAAATACATAGTCAATTATGATATAATTCATTTAATCTTGAATCTTGTTACAAGTAAAGTACATTTACTCTGAGATAAGAATGCGACGAGGCTATTAAAGCTACGGAGCCTTAATCACTCTTTTAGTCAAAGACAACTGATAACCATCGACCGCCTTCATCATAATATCGAGCTTCACTCTTATGTGAGGAATTGGACCAACTTCTGGTTCCGCCACTACTTTATACCTTCGAAGTATTGCTGCTAAGGATGTCTTTATTGACATCAATGCATACTGATATCCTAGAAGTTAAAAAACAAGGTTCTTAAGCTTCAACAACATAATAACTCATTATCTAGCTTAAATAACTAATAGGCATTCGTTATTTGGTACCTAAGTTTAAAGAAAAAGGATAAATCACGTACACATTAATATTAAAATTTGTTATAAAAAAGAGAATACGTGTACTAATTAATATACACAATGTGCACGCGCATCATAGAAATTCACACTCACATTTTTTCGTAACACAATTAAAGAAATATTATTTCAATAATTTATTAATAATTTCAAAAGACCTTAGTATAATTAATATATATATATGAGTATGCAAGTATGAGGGGAAATTGTACCAGATTCTATCTGATGGATATAATAAGTTCACAAATATTTTTATAGGATAAATAAAATCACATTCCAATTGTAAATAATCTCCGTCAATTATGTTAAGTAAAACTTATTTTCTTGAAGCCCTTTTAAGACTAAGACATTTGCTATACTTCAAGCAAAAAAAACGGATGATGATTTTTTAAATTAACCCAGACTTATTTTGGATCTTTGAATTGTAAATGGATCAGCGTGAATTGAATTCCATCAGTGATATTAAGCCTCAAATGAAAGAACATATCAAACAGAATGGTGGCATAATCAGTATTTGAGACCCAGTACTTCGGTTACATAATTTACCCTCAGGTGAGACTGTGGTGAAATGCTGACCAATAAATCAATCTAAGTAATAAACATATTTAAGTATTTGAAAACTTACCGACACAATTCCGAGGACCGCTACTAAAAGGCATAAAACTACAACTATGGGTTAATTTGAATCGTTCGGGTAAAAATCGATCAGGATCAAAATGCTCAGCGTTAGGTCCCCAATATTTGGGATCTCGGTGAACTCCCCATATAGAAATTATAACCCCTGATCCAGCTGGTAAAACACGACCAGATGCTAAAATTAAAATAACACAAAGTAAACAATTTGTAAAACTGCAATCTAAGAAAGTGAATTCATAGAAAAAAATAGAAACGTAAAAGGAAATCGAAACCAGCTTTTTAAATAAAGAAAGCGAAAGAAGTCTGCAAGGATTAATGGATATTCCACGCTATTCATCACAGTAGGCCCACGGCATTTTGACAGATTTTAAGTAGCGTATAGTAATGGATTTTCTTCTATCCTAGTAGACTTAAAATAATGTAAGTGTAAATGGTAAGACAAGAACTAACTACCTACAAACAAAATTTGAAAAAACATAAAACTCATGAACGATTTAATAATTTATAAGTACGCAAAGTGACTTTTTGTAATGCTTTTATGACAATGTACCTACAGATAGTATAAAAGAAATGTTTATACTTACGCAAGACGGTGTCTTCTAATACTTTTCTTATAATAAAAGGTACTGGTGGAAATAGCCTGACTGACTCCTTCACTACCCTATCTAAGTACTTCAAGCGAGTCAAATCTTCCTTCACTAAAGGTTGATCTTTGTCTTCAAAAACCTCACACAATCTAAGACACACATAAAATATATTTAAAGTAAAAGTAAAGTGCAAGTAACTACGTATTTTCAATAAATTTTAATAATTTCAATGTTTTTCTTACTATGCCCTTCTCCATTACCTCTATGCCAAATTTCATTGGGTTCACAGATTTAGTTGTGAAATCCACAATCACATCTCGTATCGCAATGTTACAGTACTCGCGCTGCTGTGTTTCGGTCTGGAGGGTGTGATTAGCAACCATGCTTTGGCACAGAAAACGTTCCAACTTAGTACTCAGGAGTAGCAACCTTTTTAACTCGTTTCGGTTAACACTATGATTCTATTTAAAGTTATTTATAAATAGATATAGATTGCAGATACAGGTAGAACGCATATCGGTTTGAAACTTAATAAAGCAAAAAAAAAGATTAAATACTAAACTTACTCCTGATAAACTTTGTCTTGAATTTCAGGATATTTTCCCAATAATTGTAACGTATATCCCAGGCACACCGCTGAAGTGTCCGTTCCTGCTACTATTAGTGTCAATACTTCCTCTCGCAATTCTATATTTGTATATCCTTTATCACCTCCAGAGATTGATATCAAGAGGTCTAAGAAAGTTTTGTTTTTGTATAAGTCTAACTCTGTAATGTGTGACATAACCAATACATATACCCAAAGTCTTATTTTATAATCAGTGGTTTTTATAATCAAATTAGAGTGGTAGAGGTAGAACTAGGGAGCTAGTGCACAGAGAAATCTCTTTAGAGATTTCCTCTACTTGGAGCAGCCCATCTGATGAAATATATACACCCTGCAGAAGATCCATAGCCTAATAAAATTGTGTTGTATTTCCATACCTCGTTGGAGAAGCAGGCTTCAAAGTCGGCAACGCGCTAGTGATACCTCTGGTGTTACAAGCATCAATAGACTACGGTAACCGCTTACCATCAGACGCTTATTTACCACCTAAGTTGTATAAAAAAAGCTAAGAACTGTATCTTTGCTAGAGTGAAACTTATTATACTACTTTATTTAGTTAAAATTGATATAGTGTTTTCCATATATTAAGGTTTAAAATACCAAAATATACAGAAGAAATTTCCCAAAATTACGAATTTACATAATTCTAAAATACCTTAGTAAATAAATCCAGCATTAAGTTTAGGTGATGACAGCTATATAACCTGTGCTAGATACAAAGGAATAGTAGAATCGCTTTACGTTTTCTAGTGTAAAGCCGCAATGCTAGCGATGCTGTATTTCAGTGTTAAGGGTCTGGTTGGGAACACAGGAGTTGCTCCTATTTAGTTCACAGAAATTATATCTGTGAATTACTTGGAATGGGGATGTGTTTCTGTTTGAGATCGTTTAAGGCCATAGTATGGAATGACAATATAAGTATAGTAATTATTCAATAATTACGCCGTTAATTGCTTTCTTAAATGAAGAGATATTAATTGTAGTGTGCCGATCAGATTAATAACTCACCATATTCATTTTCTACTTTTGTGTTGTTCTCACTTGCAGATTTAAAATCTTCCCGCTTATTTTCTATTACCTAAAATATATGTTTCTTAAATAATTACAAACAAAAAGTGGAACAACTCGTATGAAACGTCAGAGCACTTTAGTTTACATTATTATGTATTTTTCTAACAATCACATTACCAAATTGTTTTATTACAGTTGTTGTATCAGAAACCGTTTATTAGATATTAGATTATTTAAAAATTACCAAGTATGTTTCGAGCCGTGCGCAGTGTAGGGTTCAGTCACAAAATGCAGACGTAGAAGAGAGCTTTAAGTATTTTTAATGGATTTTACATGAACATTTCCGTTTTATTTACTTCTCGAAGTAAATTTTATAAGTTGTCGAGTATTACTCTTCAATTTGTAAAACCTACTTAGCTGTAAAAGTTTTCCTCTTAACTTCGTTATATTTACTACTGCTGTGATTTTTAAACATATTAAAAATAACCCTTAAGCTGGGGGCTTAGATTGACGACGACACACACTTGACTCTAACAAAAAATAGCACTTTAAAGCTTAATATTTCGCAAACGGATCCCGGAGTCGAAAAATGATTTTCACACAACCGCAATATTTTTGAACGACCTATCCAATGACATTTTTAAGGGCATTGACGAGGCAAAAAAATCATTCCCAATTTACATATTATAGGGGAATCTTTTTTCAAGATCTTATTATACTTCTTTGTAGGCGTGATTAATATGTATACCAATGCCCAATTATAACTTTCTATTACTAAGAATTTGTGAGCTAAGACAGACGGAGATGGCGAAACTAAAAGAGTTCCTTGTCGACTACGGAATCCTAAAAAGAGTATCTATTTAATTTACTCAGTGATTCAAGGCAAAAGTAGATCATCTCTCAATAAGAATGTATAGTAAGCGATAAACCAAAAGAAAACCACTGTGAGATGTTTAGTTTATTACTGTGTATGGTGGTCGTGATCCCTACCACTCCTCTTGATTACTGGATATACACCAGTTGATCCCGAAACGCCACAAACCAAAATAAAATCACTGTAACGGCAATTATTTTATTACTTTGTTATGGTGGTCGCGACCCCTACCTCTCTGCTAGACTAATGGATATACTTCAATTATTATCTTTTAACCTATAAAACAAAAATCAGATCTAAATTCCGACTTTCGGTGCCTATGTCCCTATTTTTCAAATTGTGAACCACTATGTATCGCCTCGCCAACAGATGTTAGCATTAGATGTTTCAAATCAAAATCATCATACCGTATTAGTAAAGTCATGCAAAACTTTCAGGCATTTCTGATGCTCTCTGTATTGTGGGAATAACTGAAACATCCAGTCTGGATGCAGCCATAGATGAAAAATTCTTTCGCATACTAAGTTCGCCATACGATTTATAGCTTTCAAAAAAGGGGAGTCCAGATTTCCTTGGGCATTAATTTTAACTCCCATCGCCGTTTCTAAAATAACACAGAAAAACTCATTGAGGTATTATGTATTATGGAAGAAATTATGAACAAATAAATTTAAAAAATATTGTTTACAATTAATAGTTATAGACAATGGGTGTAACAGACAGGGAAAAAAGTGTGTGTGCGATTCACACACGATAGAAGTGAAACTTCATTTTAAAAGACATTTTCTATTTTATTTAAACAGTGTGCTATATACATACACACCGACATTTACTCTCTCGCTCTGACTCACACAAAGAGGAGTGACCGATAACGTAGTGCTCTCTCGCTTTGGCTCACACAAAGATGAGAGACCGATAATGTGCGTTAAACGTTAAACGTTTAACGCTTGGAAGTCGCATAATAAGTTTCACTTCAATAATTTCTAGATATCAATATCATTCAAGTAATGATCTTAGAAATCAGTAATGTGCTCCGAGATCTAACACAATTACCAAAAAAAACGTTTTTGCGAACATAAATTGTCAAGGATATATGCAGACCAAAGATAAGACATTAATTTCCTAAAACTTATTCTTTGGTGATTCACGAGGTCCCATACTGTAGATTGCTCGATTTACCCGCTTTTGTAATATAAATATGGTATCTCCCTCAGTTGCTGAATCCCGCAACAAAATACCATAATACGAGGCCTAGTTATCTAAATTGTTACTATTTCTTGCCTGGCAAAAGTCAACAATAAAAATGAGGTCATCTTCTATACATACATATTCAACGTCTCTCTGTCTGTCTGTCCTTTTATGTTCTTTTCATGCACCACTTATCTGATTTACATGTTTTATTATTTTAATTCATAGCTATGTTACTTGGCCAGGTTATATAATACGTTTTGTAAAATAAAGTAATATACGAAATAAGCAGTAACGATACAGGTGAATCAATTTGGAAAAAGACTTAAGTATTTGGGGCGCTTAAATGGTTTACGCTGCGTAAACCATACCAGATATATCAAATTAATGTTCTACATAATTGTAGATTTTAAAAAGACCTACAAAATGTCAACCATAGCATATATCTGTCTTCTAAGAGTCACCCACAATGAGCATTTTTGTCTTCCGTCTATTGAACGGGGGCAACACGATTCGCTTGAGCGCTCGACCGACGACATTCTGTAGTCCACGCGAGCGGAGCCGCGGGCACAGCTAGTTTTTCTATAATATTCAGATTCTGTCAAAGAATTTTGTATAATAAAACAAAACGCTTACCGCAAACTGAATCCAATGTGTAAGTGTTAATAAATGGCCAAATTTGAAATTTTCCTTTATCAACATGATCGATAAGTTTATTTGCCATAACCTCGCTTTGCTTTGAGAAAACTTCCACAAAATGTTCTACAATTTTTGGACTGAAAGCTGGCACCAGAATTTTGCGGCGACGTCTCCATATTGATACTACAAAAAAGAAAGAAAACCTATTAATAAATGGCCGTAACTTTTTCTTATTCAAAGTGTTTTGTTACTTTGGTTACTGTGTAAAGACAATATTGACCTTGTGTTCAAAGCTGTGATTATATTGTTTATAGGTTATCAGGGATTCATAATTATCTGTTGCGCCGACCGACAGCGGTAATAAGATAATTCGCTTATAAGCTGACCCGCGCGGTCCTTTAGATTATCCTACATAGCTTGACCTTAAAAAAGATTTTGAATTATGAAAAAGGGTTGATTTTTTAGACGCTATTGTAAAAGCGTAAAAAATAATTACTGTTATGGTATCTTGGAAATAAAATAAATTTTAATAGAAAAAGTAAGACTTTATTAGAATAATAAAAAAACATATGCCCGTAGGTAATAACAGAGCCTCTCTAAGACAATGACGCTGAACTTAAACATAAAAAACTGCTCAAAAACTAATCTTAGGTACGTAAGTACATATTGTCTTTTCCAGCAATTGACTTTTATAAATCACTCAACACAAAGATAAGATTCATCAGGGCAGTTTGCACAAAAGGTGTTGACTTTTTAGTTTTTCTTCTTAACCACTAAACGTCTTTGGGTAGCCACCATATTTTTATAGCACTATTTGCACGCATAGCGGATTTAACTTAACTATCCTCGTTTTCGATCGGGATTAGAATCAATAACCAATGCTTAATAACTCATAATAGAGATTAAAAAAATCGTTCTGTGTTAATTAAAACAAAATATTTATGTGCATAATCTAACTAAATAACAATAATACTAAAAATAAAACAATAAATGAAAATTGAATAAATCAGGGATTTTTACTTGGCTTGATAAGAAAATTAAGAATCATACAACCTTGACCGCGTTGGCGGTCAACGCGATAAAAATAGTTACGAGTATGAAATTTACTGAATAGTACTGAAATTTGTAAGTTGATACCATGTACACTGCGTGAATTGTGATTTTTTTGCAATACTTACATCTACACTTTATATTCACTGTACCGCAAAGAAAAAGGGTCGGTTAGAAAATCTTCAATATCTTCAATAGTACCTGACCTAGCTATATGAAATAAATACTAAATAAAATAATATTTTAATTTGCTTCAATAAAAAAAATGAATTTAAGCATTTTATTTTTGACAAATGTAATATAAATAAAAATGAGTAGATTTTTTCAGTATTTTCGTAAATGTAGATTGGTTACAGATGTGCTGTTTTCACGCAATTTAGTACTCTGTGTTGAATCCTATATATTGCCTATAAGATATACATCATGTCGTGTAGGTTATCTACATATTAAAGGTTAAAAAACAAATAGAGCAGTGTGATTTTTTTTAAATTTGGTTTTTTAAATATTAATTATTTACTTTTAACGTTTCGCCACAAACTCACATGATGTTAAGTGACGATGGTAAACACGCTAAGCTTAGTGGGTGAACTGGTTCTCAAGTTGAGCTGTCGGAACACCTATAGATGCTTAGTGATAGATTTGAACATTGAAGTTGGTAGCCAGCCAGGCGGGCTTATTAGAAAATGCCCTACCACCATGCTATGGTTTTATCAAGATGTTGTCCTTCACCGAAGGCTCCGATTTATTGTAGAGATTCACATAATTTTCATACTTGAGAAAGAACACGTCTATTATCTGTTACAATCTGGTAGGTATCATTTTATGTTAAACATGTTTAAATAAAAACTGCAAATTGCAAATGCATAATAATTTCAAATTATGCAAATTCATTTTAAAGTAAGTATAACTAATGGAGCTGGTCCAGCCAGAAATATAGTTCCTGTTCTTCTTATTTATGCAATGCGTGTTTACAATTACTTTAGTACAATTACATTAGTAATACAATTATGCCAATGTCACGTGTATAGAATATTTTGTTATCTTCCGAGTTCAAGCAAAACTGTCCAGGGAGTTTTTGTTTCACTTTACAATTAAAGCTTCTTATTATTATTTATAATCCACTTACATTTGAGAACAATAACCAAACTATATCACGCCACCAATATTACATAATATAGGAGCAAATAACGTAAGTACGGAAGTAACGAATTTAAATAAAAAATACAACAAGCCGAATCAAAATTGCATTTATATTAAACAAAAAATAATTATGTCAGAAATAAAACAATGAAAAATTAAAGTAAAAAATCTCACCTGGCGCAAATATACCTCCATATCCAGTTACTTTTCTTATGAACCTGTGGAGGTCATCTTTCTCCAAACAAGTTTTCAGCACCATTTCCAAATCGACCGGGTTTATAAGGACTAAATGAATAAAAATCATAGAAATTAATGAATACTAAATGACTTCACAACATTTTAATCGAAACAATGTAACTGTAGAATTAAACGTATTTTGTCATCTTCATTAGCCTTTTTACTAAAAAAGAACGAACCATGTTTCTAAACTTACGCTATTGCTATCTCTCTTACCTTTAAAGGACTGTATAATTTGAAACCGTAATAGGTTGGCGATTTCTATTTTTACAGAATATGTGTGATACTGGCCGATACCCTATCAAACAATAATACCGAAAAAAATTGTCAAGTGCGTGTCGTTCCACGCCTTGACACGGTCAAACATTTATTACTTTTTGAAGTAACTCATGCTACACATAATTGCTGACCGAGAGTGAATATGGAGTCCGAATTCCCAGTCCCACGGTGCAACTGAGATCGAGTCAGCAATTTCAGTAGAAACGTTAGGCAACCCGACTCCTCGCTATGTTTGTATTAATTATTAAACCGTACTGTGAGCCTAGCATCGGCAGCAGTCACATTTAGACACACAGACTAGTTTGTAATTTAAAATAAATTAAGTTTATTTTTGGTTTTTTGGATCCTCCGGCTCTGACCTTCTTAATTGACGTAATAAATATAACAATTTCACAAATAATAAATTAACGTAAATATTTATTGACAATAAATACTTGTTAAGCTAGAAAACCAGTATCAAAGAAAGAGTAACAAATTGTTTTGTAAATTAATTGAAGAACGTACATTTCTACAGCTATAATTAAAGGAAAAGCTATGGATCTTGGCACCTGTTACTCTCAGCTCTCTCTCTCTCGATGACACGACTACCCCGAATGTCGTTTCTGCCAAACTTGCCCTTTTTTACATTTATGTTTTTGTCATGATATGATTTAAATGATACAATATTAATAATTTCAATGATACAAAATACATACATATATAGTAAGTAAGCTATTAACTGGATCAACTCCTCCTTGACTATTACTATTATTACTGAATATAACTTACTGATATATAATATATGGCCGAGCCATATTTTAATAAGCCCATTATGATCCATGGCCTCGTAACTAAAACTCTGTAGCGATTTCATGATGTCTGAAAAGAAGTAAAATTTACTAGCTTTAAGAGGTATACGTAAATTAGTTATCAAGTCCTATTTAACATTCGGACTAAGACTTCCAACCAGGTTATAATTCTATATTTTTATAGTAATTATTATAGTAGGTACTGTAAAGTGTCTGTACTATGCTTAATGGTAAGTAAGCACAGAATAATCCAAAACACCGGTGACCACCGAGCTTTGGTAATGCATCGCATGTCGCAATTAGATATATTGTATTCACTGCCTGATACCGAAACACGATAAACCAAATGAGAGTCAGTATGACCGCATACATTTTACCAACAATCCATGCAAATTAATATACTATAAAAATATGATTTATTTGTTTATTTACGTAACACACAGCCATTACATTAATATGTTTAAATATACACAAAAAGGCTTAAAATACCATGTACTGATATAAAACAATAAATCATTTTCTAAAAGTCGTAGCATTACAATCGTTTAAAATTGAACTATATTAGTTTAGAATTCTGTAAGCAAAAGGGTAAAAGGAAATTTTGAGTAAAATTTACATAATTTATGATTTCGTAAAGTCGTGCACACAATTATTAAGATATTTTTTTATAAATATTATATGTCTTTATGTAGCAAATCACACACTTTCTTTTTGTAAGATGATAAATTATTTAAAAAGATATCAACAATTGCTAAGAAATCTTGGCAATCTTGAATGATCATGGTACAACACGACAACTGATCAATTAAGTCCAACTAATTTATGTCTTAGTTTTTTTATACAACGACAGTAAGTCATACAAGAATTCTCGATTACTGAATTTTATAAAAGTTTTAACACTTTTATTGAAAAACTTACACATTATCACAGACCAGTTCCCACAAATACCAAATGCCGGTTCAATTTCAATTCTCATTATTTTACACAATTATTTTTATAGACTAAGTACTTTAAATTCATTACATTATAACATGGAAACTAACTCACCCTCCGTATTACCCATTAAAGTGTGCGCTATTCCTATCACCGGCATTGCGCGCTTAACATCAGGAAGAACGGCTGCCAGTTTGTACATATTCCTTCTTCTGTACCTAAATACGGCGAACCACAATAAGGAAATAAAAACCAGAAACCACGAGATCATTTTTACTTGTCGCGTAACAACGTGTATGATGAGTAGGATGAAGAACTGCAATGATTGTTAACTTAAATGCATTCGGACTTATATGTTCGTTTTGTACGATCGTCATCGTACGTGAAGGGGAATGCCTATTTTTTGCCCACAATGAACGAACAAGAATTTAAATTTACTGAAAAAACTTATAAAATGATTAAATTTTTGGTAATGTTCGTTTATCTTAGAAAGTTGAGAATATTTTATGTAGAAAAAAGGATAAATAACGGTCATTATGTATGCATTATCTATGTATTCATATTTATTATGGAGGGTAGAGATAAGGAGGACTATCATATATGAGGTAGTATCCTCTTAGTAGTCTGTTTATATGGGTGACAAGGCGAAAAACTGTCCAGTTGTAAGCAGTTAATTATAATTCAAAAGCTCAGCACTATGGCGCTAGCGTAGCAAGACGGAATGATACTTTTTCATAATTTTATAGTTTTTACTGTTGTAAACCTTTAAAAAATAATTGAAACAATAATGGGAATAGTTTGCGGAGTAAGGCTCCGTATGTGTTTATTACACAGTAATTATTTTCTACAAAATTAAAAGTCTGTTTACGACTTTTGGCGCTATCTTTAAAATTTACCCTCTTCCTATCGTGGCGCCAACCTAATTTAACCCTTCCCTCCTCCCAGGGGGCAGAAACATGTATATATGTATAGTTAGTTTAGATCGAATGATAGGGTTTTAGTTAGATCGCGACTTAATTGCATACGCGCAACAGTCCGAGCCGAGGTTCGGCCACTTTGGCACCCTCGGATGTTGTTGCTTAGCTTTCGTGGCTGAGTGCCCTAAGCGCTCGCCCCCAAGCCCGGTAAAGCTGTAAAAGCCGTAAAGGCTCCAGGGCCCCTCAGGCTAACAGTGTAGTAGGTTCGAAAAAAAAAAAATGCATTTTGACGGACAATTTTCAGCAAAAACTTGTAATGAAGTAAAATTATCAGAGCCATAATTGCAAAGTCGTCTTCATCTTTTAATTTATTTCAATTGTTTATATGTTTTAGCTGGTTCTCTAATGACATTATTCTTTAACTATCTCTTTTTTATTCTTTAACTAAAAAACATTTTCCTTCTATTTCCGCCTTGTCCATTACAAAATATGCATTGATAAAGCTTTTTTTCTCATAATTGCTTCTTTGTTATGATTCATTTTCTCTGCACTTTACTGTATTTTTTAGTTAATTTTATAATTATTACATACAAGCTGTGCCCGCGGCTCCACTCGCGTGAACTACAGAATGCCGTCGGTCGAACGCACGCGCTGAATCGTGCTGCCCGTTCTCGTTCAAATTACCTAAGATAAAAATGCTTATTCCGAGTGAGATAGGTATAATACGCTATCGGTGTCTTTTTTGTAGGTATTTTTGTGGATGGATTTATATCTGGTATGGTTTAGCGTAAGCCATTTAAACGCCTTAAATACGTCTTTATTCTGAATTGATTCACCATTATCGTCACTGCTTATTTCGTATGTTATTTTATCTTACAAAATATATCCTATAACCTGGCCGGATATGTAACATAGCTATGAATTAAAATATAAAAAAAAACATGTAAATCGGATAAGTCGTTTTCGCTTGAAAATAACACAAATGGACAGATAAACAGATATTTATATTGTTTTATCTATTTATACCTTTTTGTTCTCACGTTTTATAATTATCAGTTAAAATATAACTATTATTTATAATGTCAACATGAATAATGCCTTTTCCGCTTTGTATCTACGTGCAATACTTAGAAACTTGTTTAGTTCCTAATTATATTAATTTTAGGAATGTCTTGCGACCGTGATCTCTGATGTCATATTATGACCATTTTTAGATATGGTGAGAATTTGTTTCTTTGTTTTTATTTACTTCTTATATAAGTTTTTATGTATTATGCTGCTACAAAATCTGTAGGTAATTATTAACCACAAATATGCAACTATTCCAAACTTTCATTTATGTTTTTTTGATTACAGCATATTTCCGGCATATTTTATCATACGAACAATTCTGGGTTACAATTTTTAATCAAGAGTATGTAGTCTCTAAAAAATATATATGTCATTAGTATATTCTGTTTAATCATGCTATTTTTAATAAATGTAAGCAAAACAGTTAAATACGTACGCCGTATCTAGACCGTTCTTCGCAAAAGACCACAATCTACTCACCGCGGGCACTGAAAATGTAGGTTTAAAGTAAAAATCTGTTGTTTTAAATGATTGGCAGAAATACGGATCGTGGTGGACATGAACTTCATTATATAATTATGACTGTAGTACTCGCATAATCATATTTCTACCAAAGAGTAAACGATATGTATATATAATTATATTAATCTGTAATAACTTCACACTCTTACTTTTTTTTGTAATGAATACATAAAGCTTGTTGACGGATAACGCATTGCTTAAACAGTGGACTCTAAAAGCATGAAATTTTGCATAGGAGTCCCTTATAATAGGTCCTTACATATGAAATTAGCGTTTTATATGGAAAAAATTAAAACGAAAAAAATATGAAATCATACATTTAATCTGTCGAAGTATGTACCATTAATATCTATACACTTTCGCTAATTTATAGTTAGTTCATTGACTCCACTGTTGAAAAAATTGTGGGAGTGAGAATCAATAAAATCTTTGAAGGCGGTTTAGACAGCCTCATTTGGATTGAATTTGTTTCCTTACAAATTGTCCAAATTCCGAGAAAAGTGGTTATATGTTAGAGCAAGGTTCGGGGAGTATGGTGGGTGTCGGTGACATTCCAATCGCATTTCCTCTAATTTAGCGACCGTCTGTCGTGAAGAATGGGGTCTAGCGTTGTCCTGAAGCAGCACAGGGCTAGAGAGATTGATCAGTCTTCGTTGTTTAACGGCTAGCTTTTCCATCATGGTTTACAATTGTTGACAATACAGATCTACCGTTATCGTCTGGCCAGATCTCAAGAAGCTGTAGTGTATGACACCAGCACTGGTCCACCAAACACTCACCAGTCCCTTTTTTGAGTCAACTTTGTCTTTGGACAGGATTTGGCTGGTTCTCTTGCGTTCAACCACTGTGATGAGCGTTTCCGATTGTGTAAAGGATCCATTTTTCGTCCCACTTTCGGGGACTCGGACCGCGCATAGTAGGAGCGGCGTCGGCTCTCGATCGGCTCCTCCCGAATTCGGGGGGCCGGGCGCGGGCTGCCGACGCCTATTTGCGGGAGTCGTGCGTAGCATGGCCGTCTACGGGGCACCGATCTGGGTGGACGCCCTCACCGCCTGCAACGTACGTGCGCTGCGTGCAGCGCAGCGTGGCGTGATGCTGAAGGTGATTCGTGGATACCGGTCGGTGTCCTCGGGGGCCGCCTTTGTGCTCGCCGGCTCCCCGCCGTGGGAGCTATACACGGCGGCGAGGAAAGAGATAGGGGAGCCTCCAGCTCCCACAGAGGTTGAGGGCCTGCGGGGGCAGGCCCAGAATAAAGTCTTTGAAAGGTGGAAAGAGGACCTGGCAAATGCGCGCTATGGTCGATATACCATAGACGCCGTCCGCCCGGTCCTCAGAGGTTGGTGCGCCTGGGAGCGGGGCTCACTGACGTTCAGGCTTGTGCAGGTGCTGTCCGGACATGGTTGCTTCGGATGGTACCTGCACAGGATTGCCAGAAGGGAGCCCACCACTGCGTGCCACGAGTGCAGCGCTGCAGAAGATACAGCGCAGCACACTCTCTCCGAGTGTGCTGCGTGGATGGAGCAGCGCCGCGCTCTGGCCGCGGTGGTTGGAGGGAACCTCTCGCTGCCGAGTGTGGTAAAACACATGCTCGACAGCGAGGGGTCATAGTCAGCGGTGGTCTCCTTCTGCGAGGAGGTCATCTCGCAGAAAGAGACAGCGAAGAGGGCTCGCGAGGTGGATCCTCTGAGCGGCCCTCTCCGCCAAAGAAGAACAGGCGGCCGAAGGAGGTGCTTCGCGCGCCTCCTGCCGCCACCATAGCCGGACCAGGGGGGACGGGTCGGGGGGCCCATCTTCCCATTGCACAGGTCCGGCAGATGGGGGGAGACAGTTAGGGTGTACCGAACTGTCTCCCATTAATGCCGGGGGCCCAGCATGCTGCTGGGCCTGCCGCTGGGGCGACGCGACAACGAATGCCAAGTGCGAAGCCCGTGTTGCCCCGTTAAGGCGGCGGATGGTACACCGTGGAGGTTTAGTAAGTAGGAGTCTCACATAACCACTCTTCCCCCCGGGACGGGTGTGTACCCATGAAGGGTTCAAAAAGGTAGGCCCATTAAACCAGAACTCATGGTCTAAGTTGGATGGTAGCACACCTCTGGATGTTGGATCCGCGGAGCGCACGTAACGACACGGTTAGACACGAAAGTACGCTATTCATGTGATGATGAGCGTAGCCATGCAAGTGCTACCGCAGAGTCACTCCAAGCATACACGTTTTCGATGGATAGAAGGTTAGTGTAGGTAACAAGTATTCTGTTATTTTGATTAAGAAGCACGTGACGTAGCAAAGTGATAAGTTGAAGTAAAGGTATTTCAGATATAACACTGACCAGAGATCATAAGTACCTTGGGGAGGAGCTTCATCTCAACTTATGCCTGAAATCCATAGAAATTGAATTAAATGCTGAGCAAATAATATGATAGAGCTAAGGAAGACTAAAGGTCGTAAATTAAAATAACATCATTTATGTCTTGGTGCAGTTTTTGACTGATTAGTAAGTTGGCATTCAATGAACAACCGTTAGTAGTCTTGCAGGAAGCGTCAAAGACTACTTACTTTGACTTTAGTAGTCGTAGATGATTTTTTCACCACACAGTGGTTAGGTGTAGAGTAGGGAAACTTGCCATTACACGTAGATTCATTGACAGGTTCCATATGTTCCAAGCTCTCGTACTCTTGCAGGCACTTAGCGTATTCCTCTCGCAAGGCAGAGTCACGCCAGAACCTTTGCTCGTGGTTGTGCTAGCGATAAAGTGCGATCAGACGTGATTCGCCAAGAGGTGGTGCATGTTCTTGAAATGGAAGAGAGACAATGTATTTTCCATTGTCACCTCGCTTATGAGTATTGACGAAGATTGATTCACAGAGAGCTTCTCCTTTTGTGACAGGCTTGACATCAGATACTGAATCAAGCTCTCAAACCTTTTGTAATTGCATATCAAGCTGATACGTACTAACATTCACGCAGACTTCTGCTGGCAATGAATGGGATATTTTACCGTTAAGTAGGTAGCCAAAAATACTATTAATGGCCACGGGTGTACCCTGCGGGCCTTTAATATTATCATGCAATAAGATACTATCAGTATAATCTGATTCTAGTAGAAGATCTACGGGACGCGCGGAACGTAATTCCGGGTCCGCTAGTGGAAGATTTTGAAGAGGACTTATTTGCTCGAAAGTGCTCGGAATGCTTGGCAAGTAACTCGTTATCTTCGGCAAGATAAGAGCTTCGTTAAATAGTTTAGGTTCTGATTTGTTGTGAGGCGTAACTTCACACAAAACATGTCCACGTGGCTGCTCATTTTGATCGCCTATTCCAGTCACAGTCATGCTAGTCTTGGCACGATAACGATGTAAACCAAGACGTTGGACGCACGACTCCGTAATGAGAGTGGCTTGAGAGCCTAGCCGATAAGGGCACGCACAAGACGAGGTATGCAGGGACCCGCATCCATAGAACGCATGTTGACCAACGCGGTGATAAGAAGAACCGCACAGTCATTCTTGTGCCCAGAAACACCACGCAATGATGTGGGCAAATTTTGTTATGTTATAAAGAATTTCTTCTTTGGTAAAGTTAATTTATTAAACTTATCGCATTTATTTAATTTTTGTGTATTATCTTTACAATAATTACATTTAATGGAACGGCCGGAATAAGTGACAGTCGCAGCATGAACGTTCATTATACGCGCAGTGGATTCGACTACAGCGCGTCATCGCTGCGCGTGAAATAACGGCTTGGCGTGACAAAGCGTTAGGCACGCGGCGGCCTGCGGCGACCTCTCTAGCCGCGCCCGCGCCCGCGCCTGGACTGAGTGACGCGACGGAGGACATCACTTCAGACGCCGACAACTCTTTGTCTAGAAACTCTATCAGATCACTCACAGTTGGGATCTCACATGGCTACTTCAGCGATAATTCAAAACGTTTTCGAACATTCGGCGTTATTTTACGTAACAAAATGTTCAATAGATTGTAACTCCATTGGGTGACCGGTAAGTCGAAAGACACCAACGCGGTTAAGTTTTCATGATAAACATTCAAAATGTTAAGCTAACTTTGTTCAACATTTTTATCATTGATCGGTTCGACATCAAGATTTTGGTTGCTATAATTCGATTATTCTGATAACGATTCAATAATACTTGCAAAGCGTTATTTTAGTTATCCCCAGTAATGGGAAGTGACTTTATTAAATTGTTAGGTTAAAAGCAAATAACGGAAACGTTTAACATTCGATAATTGTTCGTTTTTATGTACTAATGATGAAAACAAATCGTAAAATGCATTCCACTCAGTTAAACTACCGTGAAAAGTCGGTAAGGCAAGTGTCGGTAGCTGAATTTTGCAATGAGAACAATTAGTAGGCTGTGCGCTCGCCAAACCTTGTCTACGTTGAATTGTTATGATATCAGCTATAATAACTTTATGGTATAAGTTGTCGAATTGATTACATAATTCTAATTGTCCTTCAGACTTAAACTCGCCGGTTTTTGCTAAAAGTTTTTCAGTTTTACCTTGAATAATTCTTAACATTATTTAATTCATTAACACGGACACGAAATTGCGCTTCATCGGTAGAACAATCAGCCATACGTTGGATACTATTCATAAAAATTTCGCGTACGAATGTTAATTTTTGAAGTTCCATAATGAATGTAAAAAATACATTTGTTTGTATAGTGCAGTAAAGAAATAATTGTTAAGAACGCAGTATACTTCGTTCAATTATTATATTAAGCCAAGGTAAAACGGAAAGTTTTTTGATAAAAGATGGGTTGGTTATGCCAATTTGATGTGAAAAATTGTAGAAAATTGTATATATTAAGACATAATATGCCAGCACAAACCCTAAAGTCCTTGATAATCCGGCTCGAAGGACCAAACAAATGTATAGGAAATAGATATACGGACATGTATCCACCACTTACCCGCACCTGGAGATCTTCTGGCTACCCCGGCTGAGTTGGTGGCTGAAGTCGCCGGTTTCTAATTAAGGCACTTTATTTAGTCACTGGCACACTAGGTTTGATAACGTTTAACAGGTTTAATATATTTTATAATTATTTTCGGAGCAGTCACTCTCAGTGCAGCTTGCTAGTAACGAGGTTCTCAGTTACTTCTTTGGCAGCACTTGTTGTACATAAAGTGCGTTTTGTATGTAAGTTGACAGATACATTCCGTTTGAAGAGAAAAAATAATAATAATACTAGATGGAGAATGGGGTTTGTGCGAACATCTAACATAAAATACGGAACAGAATTCCTAACCAAAGGCCAGATAATTGAGATCAAGTTGGCCAGTTCAACAAAACGCCAATTTCATATGTAAGGAATATAGGTGAGAACCAAGAAAGAATATGAAAATTCATCCTTTAAATAGGTATAAAAATAAGATGATTCCTGAGATGGAGATGGGTAATTTCATCAACTATACTATTTCCATTTCTTTATTTTTTCGATGACAGTGTATCAGTGTGTGCTTAACGACGCGAATCACGGGAATTATAACAGGACTATGGTGGACACGCACGCTCAGAACGGCACAGGTCAGTATTTACCTAGATTTAGTCGTTACTTTTTCTCAGCTCTCGGTTGGTCACTGATGCTTGATGAGAAGTGGAAATAAAGTCATTGATATTTAGCGTTTGTTCATTATCAAGAGATCCTTTTTTATTTTTGAATCCATATGGGCTGTAGCAGTTTGGATTTTAACTATACCCTGTATACCAGAAAGTCTGATTCCTAAGACCCTGGAAAATTGGGTCTCTCATAAAAGAGAAAGTTTATGTAAACAATTAGTGTAATCCTTATTTACACAATTTTTGATGCTCCCAGGAGGCTCATATTGTTCGAAACAAAAATAGAACATTCTCAAAGTTTCAAGTCTATCTTAATATTAACCATGCCTTTTGCAATTTAAGTTTCCTATGTGAATAAAATGGGGTTATGAGGCAATGAGCTTTATGAGCATAAAAATTTAAAATATGCATAACCCTAGATAAGCGTTAATTGTCCTATTTAGTAAATTGATGCCTTCGTATACTGAAGGCAAGAAGGCATTTACCAGATTTGCCCCCAAAACGAAATTTCTGAGCATAACACCCTGGTTGAAGTACACACGTATGTATTTGTCTCGTAGGTAACATGTGCGTAAATCACTTTTTCACTTATTTATGGGTGATAGGGCGCGAAGTGTGATCGTTTGTAACAGTCCCGATTTGATTTGATTTATCAACGTTTCAGCCGGGCCAGGGCGTGAGCGCGAGTTTTTAGTAGAAAGGACCGTGTATATTCAATACGAGTCAATGATTTCAATATTGTGGTCGGTTTTTCGACTGGCATTCAATTTTATAGATGATTAGAAAGCTATCTAGGCTATACAAGTGCTTGACGGTTTAAATAAATAAATGATTATGATCTATTGGATCTAGGTCTACCGATGCTATTAGCTCCCGGAGCCGGTCGAATCATCTACCAGGACAAGATAATCAAATTCGATAAAGTTCCACTGGTGACACCAAATGGCGAAATACTTATCAAGGAGCTCTCGTTTGAAGTTAGGTAAGAATTTACTGAGATTGTTACAAAATTAGCCATACAGTTTCAGTTTTACTAAAACCCTTATTATTAGAACTATGTCTGTTTGTGTGAAACTATACTTTTTGGTTGCGTTATGAAAAAATGATGAGCGTGAATTTTTACGATGCGCGCGCATTTTGTAACAAAAAGTTTACACAATAAAGTTGCTTGCGAAACCTCTTGTTTTTCTGTGAGGAAGATAGCCACATTCGGTGTATAACTATCTTGCATACGACAATTAATATAAGCAGCCAGCGTTCAGTTTTATTCGAAATTCCGAATCATATACCTAGTTATTTTGCTCACTCACCCGAGTCTCCCAGTCACACAGACAGGAAAATCTACGCAAGCAGTGACGCGCCGCGCGGATCATGAATCACTTGCCTATTATTTGACTAATAATTAATCGTTATTATCCACGTATTACATTACATTACATTAGGTGCTATGAGGGCTCATAGGATCCGGTTAAAAATAATTTTGTGTCCCGGATTCCTGTGCCCTTCCTCTGGTTATAAAAAATCATATATTATAATAAAAATAGTTACATAGAACATATAAAAGGAGAAGTGTTTGTGTGTATGTGTGTGTGTATGTGAATGCGTGTGATGTGAGTGTGTATGTAAAAACTCATAGAGTGCTTCGAAATACCAAAAAAAGAAGTATGTACCAGATACACAGTATTAACCATGAAAAATACGAATAGGGTTAGGCAAAATATTTGTACATAAAATTAATATTATTTAACAATATATAGTAAAATTTCAGTATCCAAGTAGTTTAGATTTGTCAACCAAATTTTTAGTTTTTGTTTTAAGCTACGGATATTAAGGGAATATATAAGTTTTTTTTTATTAATTATGTTATACAAGTATGGTGCAAGGAAAATGTTTTGATGATTTGCAAAACTGGTTCGGAACTTTTGGGTTTTGCAAACTATATCGATTCTACGCTTGGTTGAGATGAGTTCTAGATCAAATAAAACTTTGGGGTGGTGACGTATAATCGTACTGGCAATAAAAAGTTGGCGCACGCTGAGAACTTGACCACATTTGTAAAGTTCTTGAGTAGGAAAGCAGAGAGGTTTGAAATACATAACCTTTAAGACTGAACGCTGGGCCCTTTCCAATAAAATTAGGTGCGATTTATGAGCTTCATCCCACACTGATATACCATAAGAAATAACAGATTGACAAATAGCAACATAAACTATTTTCAGCAATTCTGGTTTAGTAACACATCGCAGTTTTTTAAAGAACCAAATCAATTTTCTTACTATCGTAGAAAGGAGATTGATGTGAGGTAACCAAGTCATACATTCATCTAAGGTAATACCTAAGTACTTAAGCTGAGTTACTTTTTCAATATTTGGACATGTATTACATATTGAAGGAGGGAGTGTACAACTGTGAACTTTAATAGTTGTTGAGACGGGAGGGATACCATATTGACGGAGGGAGAACACTATGTACTTAGTCATGTCAACATTTAAGGTCAGCAGGTTATTATGGAGCCATTCAACTACTCTGGATAAACCAATCTCAGCAGAGTCAGTGTCAGTCCACGTGTCACCCTGGAAAATAAGAGCTGTGTCATCTGCGTAGGTGAAAATTTTGGCATTCTCTAGTGGCAACAAAATAGATTATTAATATAAATTAGGAAAAGAGTCGGCCCGAGAATACTTCCTTGTTGAACTCCGAAGTTGATTGGTACTTCTGTACTAGTGAAATCGCCTATCCTGACTTTTTGAGTACGATTGGAAACGAAATCTGTGAAAAGCTGCAGACTCTCACCACGAATACCTAGACTCTCCATTTTATTAATGAGTATGGGAATAGATACTGTGTTAAAAGCTTTGGCCAAATCTAAAAAGACACCTACGCATTTGCGCTTAGCGCAAGTGCCATAACAACTTCCGAACATAACTCAGAAACAGCATCCTCCGTAGACCTACCAGAGCTGAAGCCATATTGTTCATTAGCAAGAAGACTGTGTTTATTCAGAAACGTAGTCAGCCTCGTATTTAATAATTTCTCAAAAACCTTTGAACGGGCTGGGAGGACAGATATAGGTCTATAATTACCTACGAGGTGCATAGGCAGGAGATCAGGTGCGAGAAGATAGCTCTATAAGTACCTTTATAAATCGGGTGTATTATAGATTTTTTTAAAACAGAGGGAAATATGCCTTGATCTATGCAGGAATTAAATAGATCAGCTAACGGTGAAGAAAGTATATCACATGCTTTTATTAGAAATTTTGTAGGTATATTATCCCAACTCATAGCAGAGTCTGGTTTCAAGGATATAATGATTCTTTTTATCTCGTTTATGTCTCTTGGGAAAATAACTAAAGAATTGGGAGGAGAGTAATAGTTATTTGTAGAAGAACAAGCTAACGACCTATTGTTGTAGTTAATATTTTCTGCAAGAGCGCGACCGATATTAGAGAAATATAAGTTAACCGATTCAAGTGACTCTTCAGGATTACATTTGCAAAGTAATAATTCTGTCGGCACAACGTTTTTGTTACTGACGTTAACAATTTTCTTAATAGTTTCCCAGGTTTTTTTCGGATTACCAGAATAAGATAGTATTTTAGCCCGATCATAGTTAGCCTTCATATTTGCAATAATGTTTTTACAAAAAGATTGATATCTTAAATATGTAGTTTTCAATATTAAATTATTTGTGTCACTTAGATAGTCGCGACGAAGCTTGTCTCTATTTCGTAAACATCGTATCATTCCTGTAGTGATCCATGGAGTAAATTTACGCTCCTTTTTAGGTATTTTACAAAGTTTTGTTTGTTCTGTTATTATATGTGAAATTAAACTTATAAATTTTTCTGCACTAACATTTGCGTCTCCAGGTTTTAACACTGAGCTGAAATTAGTTTCCTTAACTATAGACAAAACTTTTACCCAGTCTGTTTTACGAATAAATTTAGGAGCTTTGTTTTTTACAAGTTTGCTATTTATACTAAGAAGAACCGGTAAATGATCTGTAATATCGGTATTTACTACGACAACAAACGAGGGATTAGAGGTTTTAAGAAAAATATGGTCAAGATAACTATTGCCACGAGTGGCCAGCGTGTGAGCGGGTAGTAACCCTAACTCAGAAGTCAAGTTTAAATATTTAGTGGTATCATTGTTTAACTTATCTGGCTTAATATCGATATTAATATCGCCTAATAAAATAATGTTATGGAAAAGTTTGAGATTATTAACAGTAATTTCTAATGAATTTAAAAAGTTATCTATGTTGTAATAAGATGGAGACCTGTACATACCGACAATAGCAATACTATTTATCAATGTAGCAACAAGGCTATTACCGCCATCGTAATTAGGTTCAAAAACATTATGCTCGATACTGTCTCGAACGTAAACAACAACCCCGTCGTTTTGATTATAACAATTCATTGTATAATATAAAGAAAATCCGTCCATGTCCGGAGGATTTTTGTCTTTATGCAGCCAACATTCAGTTAAGATAATTACGTCGCATGAAAAATTTACTCTATTTAAAAAAGCTTCAAATGTAACTAAGTTTTTGAATATACTTCTTATATTGAGTGACATGATTTTTAAACTGTTTAAAGGATCTCCAATGTTTTTTATACAGTCTTCAGGATCACATAAAGCTGAATTGGCAATTTTTAGACAATCAAGATCAAAATTAATTATATCATTAGCCATTCTATTTGGTAAAAATATGAGTGAGTGGTAATCGACCCGATGAGAATTGAATGTACAATTTTAATACTTGTTCAGTGGAAGGTACTTGTGAAAAAGTGGAAGCATTAAGTTTTACTTTAACAAATGTAAACGATAATTGGCAGGTTAAAAAGTGTATATAATACATTAAAAAGTATGATATATATTGTAGGTATATACAGGTTTTTGTTATTGATATGTATTGTAGTGTAAAAATTGATGATGAGTGAATCTTGATAGTGTGAAATGAAATTATGTGAGAGATAATAATATAAGGTTTACAGACTATGTTATGAGTACAAAATTGTTTTTTACGAACATAAGTAATCGATGTATGAAAACTTTTTGTATAGAAATATCTTAAAAAGTATATAACGAAAAAATTTACGTAATATAGTTAGCAAGTCACGTTAAGGATATGAGATTATCGAGCTGTTCTTCATTCTTGATATGTACTGGTTGAGATCCTTCATTCTTGCGGACGAGAACTTTTCCCAAATTAGTCCGGCAGAAAGACAACTTATTTTGTTTAACAAACTGTCGTCCTAGATAATACAGTCT
Organism: Saturnia pavonia; assembly: GCA_947532125.1. Taxonomy (NCBI): domain Eukaryota; kingdom Metazoa; phylum Arthropoda; class Insecta; order Lepidoptera; family Saturniidae; genus Saturnia; species Saturnia pavonia. The sequence continues at coordinate 13,117,507 of OX383901.1, forward strand.
ACGTGCCTTGCTAGTGAGATGATCCGCGATGAATATTGGTGAGGATTGGCCACCGATTTCCAAGTGGGAAGCGTTCAATTTGTTCATGGGGTTTCTAAGGTTATGAATTTTCACGGCTTTTAGAATGTTAAATTTAGTAGTTTGATCAGTTAGTTCCACAAGGATAGACTGTTTTCCCTCTTTTTTGATGACCATCGATGAATGTTTAGTATTTCCAACGGGCGGACATTTATTACTGAGGATAAATTTTGTATATAACTCCGTAACTTTTCTTTCGATTCATCATCACATATTGGTACATTCCTTATTTCTAAATTACGACAAGTTGAAATACGTGTAATTTCTTCGATTTTATTTTCCAAGGAAATTATGTAGGCTTCTTGGTCCTTAATTTTATTATTAATTTTGTTGATATTTTGCGTTATTTCCTCGTATTTATGAGAAAAAAAATCAATAGATCTCTCGATCTCAGTATTTGACGTTCGAATTTCGGATTGTTGTGTACTTTTTGTGTACTTTTCCGTGAATTCACTGCAATTTTGATTTAACTTCGACATCCGATATCGGGATATTGGAGTCAGTTGCTGCTTTTCATGATGACCCCTGCGCGTATTTGGACTCGATATCTGCAAATAATGATAACCCGGCAATTCATTCTGGCTCGAATTCTTCTCTACCCGTTGCCGAATTAATGAGAAAGTTTATTAAATATTTATTTAATTAAAGTTATCAAGAGAACTTTTACGCTGTGTAAATTGTTCTCTTAATGTTACGAGAATACGGAGGCATTTCCTAGAAATCACAGACGAGCGAAATCATATACAACAATGGGTGCAACCACAGCAGGTAAATAATGTCATACTTACCGTATAGTCACCGAAAACTACTAACTTGTCTCAAAATAATTCTAATCATTTGGCTTTTCTATTAGGTACAAGTGACAGTGACAGTGTCGTGTGCTATTCGCGTTGTATTGCAGCTTGAAATCACATAACACATCCAGCAGTCAATAAAAAATTACGCCTTCGGGACATGTACGTGTGTGCACCAGCTGTGGCAGATCTCTTTTAAGGATTAGATCTTACCAACTCAAGATGGATACTCCACATAATTAACATATAAGGAATGAGTTGGTCTGACAAATTGCACCTTTCGAGGTAAGATATTAATATAATTTTGGTAAATAAGTGGACAGTTTTGAAATTAATACTTAACACACTTTATTGTAGTGAGTAAAATGTCCTCACTACATCATTCACCACATATTTGTCGATAACTCATTGATCTGACTTTTGTTCTGGTGATGTTCTGGGCCTTTACCTTTCATCGTTATTTCAGATGCTAAGAACAGTTCATGCATGTCATGGTTGTTCGCAAAGGACTGAGAGAAAAGTATTACATTCAATTCTGGAACAGAGATCTCAATCAGAGAATGTGTCTTCATTGCAATTAGAAGCTTCTGACATTATCATACAAACACCACAATTTACTTTAATTTACTGCTACAATCATTAAATTATCCTATAAAAACATTTAGTGCAGCACAAATTGAAGATTTTGCCTCCATACTGAAGAAGAATATGTAAATGTATTTAGATTTTGAAAATATCTAAACTATACATCTTAATCCTAACACAAATTTATTTCATATCCTTATTCTAAACATTCAAAACAGTTATATTTCTTTTTTTGAAGGCTCGCTTTCCGCAACGGCTCTCCCACTGGCATAGACTGTGCAGCCTCTTTCTCCACTCAGGACGGCGAGCTTTGTCATCAGGCGCTGGAACACACTGCTTCTAGTCTTCACGTCGGCGCTCCGCACTCATCCATCTGGTCCAGTATATGATCTTGTAATGATTCCGCGTGGCCAAGTATTGCATGGCAAAGCGGAGTTGATAACCTAGACCAAGTCCTCGACGTTCAGAGGGCGCATGCTGTCTGATGAGTTCCCGCGTGGCACCAGTGTAGGGAGGTGGTACCTTGGCCCAGCGCCACCTGAAATTGTCGGCGAGCGCCTGGACTTCTCGCCAGGTACGCCGGTCCGCTGTTTTGCAGGTCCCCATCGTAGGCATACCGGTCGAACTCCCAAGCAGGAAATGGATGGGACTGATCGCCTTCGGGTACCGCGGGTCAACGCTCACGTGTGTTAGAGGCCGCGTATTAATTGAATGCTCGGCGTCGGCGAGCACAGTGTGGAGCACCTCTTCTTTAAGCGCGCGCATTTTACGCGGTTTTTACCGACCGCACTAGCCGCTTCCATGCACATCCCTGGTTAGGCACGCCGGGTGGGATGTAGTGCCACTCGACGCTGTGTCGCCCCCTGTAGCGCAGGTGCCCTGCGCCTGTAGTGCGGCGTAGGCGGCGCGAAGCTCTAATGACCGGATAACAGTGCCGCGGATGTTGGTCGCGTTGTCACTGTACATCAGTGCGGGCCAACCTCTTCTCACTGCGATCCGTCGTAGTGCCATGATCTCACAATCTCTAGATGAATCGCCCGTTACATTAGACAAGTGAACAAGGCGATCCACATATTAGCCTTCGCCGTCCTATCGTAACTTGCATCGGTCCGCAGTAGTCCACTCCGCAGTTCGTAAACGGACGATGAAATGGGTCATGGCGCGCGGCCGGCATGCCTCAGGTAGCTGGAGCGCGAGGCATGGCTTTGCGTGCTCGGCATTGTTTTAAGACATCGCTGTCGCACGTTGTTTATTACGAGCTCGTGGTTTCCGTGTGCCGCGGCACAATGTTGCTTGGCGATAAGTTTTCTTGTGGCCCCAATGGTTCCGCGGGCCACTCTTTCTCCGTGCACCTCAGGAAGCTCGGCCCCGTGAACCACCGTTAGTCTGTAGTGATGACTGCGTTTGATGTTCGTGTCGCATCGTCGGCTATATTACAATTCGTCGGTAGACATCTCCACTGCTTAGGTTCTGTGAGCTCCGCTATTTCACCTAGGCGGTGCGAGACATAAGGCGTATATTTGCGCTTGTCGTTCCGTATCCAGTGTTGTCAAATCTGTCCAATATACTGTGCGTGCGATATCTATACGGTGTTCACTACATATAGTGTCGCTCAGGCGTGCTCTAATGACGGAGGCTTGTAATTCAAGACGTGGGATTGTTTGTACGCGTCTCGGGGCCACTTTGGCTTTCGCAGCTACATCGACGTAGTCCTTGTAGCTGTCATGGTGTATCGTTCGCCAATACGCCGTCGTCGCAAATGCTTGTTCGCTCGCATCGCACAGTATATGCAGTTCTGTTGCTCCATCGCGTCGGTGCCAAACTGTAGTATCGCGGCAAGCGCAGATTCGCTACATGCTCCAACTGATTTAGTCAATCGTCGAATGAACTGGCGTCCTTGGGAAATAGGTCTTTGCCCAGCAGTGGGACACTTACAGACTGATATTATTATTTTTTTATTATTAGTTATATTTATAGTTGTAAAATATTAATAAAATTATTATCTTAACTTATTTATACAGTGATTTATTATTAATACGAATATTTTTAAATCATTATTTATATTAAAATAAATGGAAAATAATAAACAATGATTTCTGGTAAACTGTATTTAATAATCCTAAATGTTTTTCAATTATCACTTATAATTTAAAAAATACATAGTCAATTACAATATAATTAGTTAAATCTTGAAGCTTGTTACAACCAAAGTAAATTTACTCTGAGATAAGAATGCGATGAGGGTATTAAAAACTACGGAGCCTTATTCACTCTTTTCGTCAAAGACAACTGATTACCGTCAACTGCCTTCATCATAATATCAAGCTTCACTCTTATGTGAGGAATTGGACCAATTTCCGGTTCTGCCACTACTTTATACCTTCGAAGTATTGCTGCTAAGGATGTCTTTATTGACATCAATGCGTACTGATATCCTAGAAGTAAAAAAGTGAATTAAAAAACAAGATTCTTACGCTTCAACAACATAACTCATTATCTAGTCTAAATACCTATTATGGTATTTGGTATTATTGGGTAAGTTGAAAGAAAAAAGCATAAATATCACGTCATATTTTTTTTTAATATTCGCACTTGTTATAATGCGTCATATAACACCATATTACCAATCTTACTTATTAAGCTTCCTCACCGCAATAAAACAAGAGGTTTTACAAGTAACTTCATAGACTTTTCGTTACAATGTGCACGCGCATCATAGAAGTACACACTCAAAAAATTTTCATAACATGCTTAAAGAAGTATAATTACACAAAAAATTACTTATTTTAAAGGACCTTAACATCAATAAATATACTCCTAGGTATATATAATATGAAGGGCTGAATTAAAAGGGCTGCAAGTATGTGGGGAAATTGCACCAGACTCTATCTGATGGATATAATAAGTTCACTAAGATTTGTAAAAGGATCATATTTGTAAATTCACTTTCCATTTGTAAAAATTCTCCGTCAATTATGTTAAGGAAATCTTATTTTCTTGAACTCCTTTTAAGACTATTAACTTTTTAGAAACTTTTAAGACAATTGCTATACTTCACGTAACAAAAAACAGGATTTTTATGTGATTATATGATGGCTAACAAGTCTGGTTACAAAAACAATGTTTTTTTTAAATGAACCCAGATATATTTTGGTGCTGTGAATTGTTAACGGATCAAGGTGAATTCGACTCTTTCAGTGATCCTAAATAAAATTTATAAAAGAAAATTTCACGATGAAATAGCATGGCGTAAAACTTTTATTAACGAGCGTATGGCATTTATGGCATAATCAGCATTTGAGAGCCAGTACTTCGGTTACATAATTTATCTTCAGTTAAGACTGTGGTGAAATGCTGGCCAATAAAGCAATCTAAGTAATAAACATATTTAAGTATTTGAAGTCACTTGAAAACTTACCGACACAATTCCGAGGTCCACTACTAAAAGGCATAAAACTACAACTATGAGCTAATTTGAATCGTTCGGGTAAAAATCGATCAGGATCAAAATGCTCAGCATTAGGTCCCCAATATTTGGGATCTCGGTGAACTCCCCATATAGAAATTACTATCCCTGATCCAGCTGGCAAAACACGACCAGATGCTAAAATTAAAATAACACAAAGTGAACAATTTGAAAAACTCTGCAATCTAAGAAAGTGAATTCATAGAAAAAATAGAAACGTAAAAGGAAAACGAAACCAGCTTTTTAAATAAAGAGTATAAAGAAAGCGAAAGAAGTCTGCAAGGATTAATACATATTCCACGCTATTCATTCATAGTAGGACAACGGCATAATGATAGATTTTAAGAAGCGTATGGTAACGGCTTTTCTTCTATCCTAGTAGACTTAAAATAATGTTAGTGTAAAAGCTACGAAAGGACTAACTACATACAAACAAAATTTGTGGTTACAAAACACATGAAAGATTAAATAATTTATAACTACGCAAAGTGACCTTTTATGATGTTTCTATGACAAGGTACCTACAGATAGTATAAAAGAAATGTTTATACTTACGCAAGACGGTGTCTTCTAATACTTTTCTAATAATAAAAGGCACTGGTGGAAATAGCCTAAGTGACTCCTTCACTACCCTATCTAAGTATTTTAAACGAGTCAAATCTTCCTTCACTAGAGGTCGATCTATGTCTTCAAAAACCTCGCACAATCTAAGACACAGATAAAATATATTTAAAGTAAAAGTAAAGTGTAAGTAACTACTTATTTTTAATAAAAATAAGCTTGCCAAACTTATCTTTGTTATAGTCCCTAAATCTGAGGTTTTTAATAAGTAACGATATAAATAGATTGCCACAAGTTTCTTAAATTATTATCTGCTAGCTTTTCCGCGAATTCGCCTACGTGTTTTTCTTACTATGTCCTTCTCCATTACCTCTATGCCAAATTTCATTGCAATGGGTTCAGAGGTTTAGTCGTGAAAACCACCATCACACCTCGTATCACAAAGTTACAGTGCTCACGCTGCTGTGTTTCGGTCTGGAGGGTGTGATTAGTAACCATGCATTAGCACAGAAGACGTTCCAACTTAGTACTCAGGAGTAGCAACCTTATTAACTCGTTTCGGTTAACACTATGATCCTATTTAAAGTTGTTTATATATAGCTATAGATTGCAGATTCAACTACAGGTAGAAGGCATATCGGTTTTGATACTTAAAGCACAAAAAACATTATTAAATACTAAACTTACTCCTGATAAACTTTGTCTTGAATTTCAGGATATTTTCCCAATAATTGTAACGTATATCCCAGGCACACCGCTGAAGTGTCCGTTCCTGCAACTGTTAGTGTCAATACTTCTTCTCGCAATTCTATATTTGTATATCCTTTATCACGTCCAGAGATTGATATCAAGAGGTCTAAGAATGTTTTCTTTTTGTATGAGTCTAAATCTGTAATGTGTGACATAACCAAAGTCTTAATTACAGTTTTAACAGTGGTTTTTTATAATCAAACTAGAAGAGGTAGAACTAGGGAGGTAGTGCACAGAGAAATCACTTTAAGAGATTTCTTTCTACTTGGAGCAGCCCATCTGATCAAATACCTCCACCCTAAATAAGATCGCAGCCAAATAAACTTGTTTTGTGTTCCTGGGGTGAACTGAGTTTCCATACCTTGTTAGGGAATGAGGCTTCAAGGTTGGCAACGCGCTAGTGATACCTCTCTCTGGTGTTATAAGCATCCATAGGCTACGGGTAACCGCTTACCATCAGCCATTTGCCACCTAAGTTAAAAAGCTACCAACTTTGTCTTTGCTCGAGTGAAACTGTAATTTATATAGTTATACTTGACATAATGTTTATTATTAATATAAGACCGTAAACCTTATTCTTAGTAGCGGTTTCTGTCGTTACTTAAACACGTAAACATTCTGTGCGACGAAAAAACGTCCATATTTTCGTTATCGAGTCGAAGTAGAGAGTAGAGTAGAAATTTAGAGCGTTGACGGTGCGGGCGTTAACTATAGAAATGTCGCCATGAACTAAACAATCCCACTTATATTTTTAAAATGTGCAATATAAATGAAGGTTTTGTCAATGATGTATTATGTACTACGTACTAGAACAGCTATTACGAACAAAAATTGTGCACCAGACCCCCGCGGGGCACGCGCGGGAAGAGCGTAAATTAGTGATGTGAACCAATTACTTAAAAAATAAACATATTTATCGGTTTAATTTTCTTATCATTTAAAAATGAAATAATTTTAAATGCGATTTTAATTAAGGAGATTAGGTGCTGAATGATAAGAGATTCTAATAATAACGTACACATAACTAACTAACATAATTCGAGCCGGTTCGCATCTCTAGCACAAATGTTTATGGTTGTCATGGTTACGCGCCAGAATACAAGGGTAAGAAACTGAATGCGTGTTTCAAACATTGAGGTATTATAACATAGTGACGACGCCTCAACCAGATTGTTTGAAATACGCCGTAATACGCCGTATTGAGCAATCTCGCGTCAAACCCATATGACCCTCGGAATCTGCATTCGCTACAAGAGCTTGCCGAATTTCCAAAAATTTCAAAACCTCCCTGTATTCCTCGTTATGTCAAACAAAACACAATGCATCATATTCGAACCACCGAAGGACCTCCTATATCATGTCGTCCTCGTCTGTTAGCAGATCAAAGACTGTCTGCTGCCAAAAGTGAGTTGCAAGAGCATGGTATGGAATAGCATAGCACGTCGCTCTCATAGTGCTTGATCATCTCGGCTTCACATGATGGTCAAGAAAGATTTCTCATGACGTCCCTGCGGTGATCGTCGCGCCTTGGATGCCAGAAACATACCTGATCGTTAACCGGTGCGTCATATCAACGATTTCAGTCACAATCTTGCAGAATCTAAGATCTTCAGCACTATCGATCTGGTGACGGCGTGAAATGCCGGTTTTCGAACCGAACCGACTGACTTTTTCGAATTTTCTTTTATATCATTTGGTGTACGCAATGCTGGCCAAACATTTCAAAGATTGATTAATGAAGCGACACAAGGACTCGATTTCGTCTTCCCTTATGTCTTTTCTGCAGACGAAGCTCTTCACAAAGAGTACCTAGAATCCTTTTTAAGCGTTTACAGGATTAAGTCGTCGTAGTCAACACATCAAAGTATCAAAGTGCTCATTTGGCGCCAAAGAAGCAGTAGAAGTAGATCTTAGGTTACACCATTAACTTTGAAGGTACTCGTCCTCCTCAGGACCGCGTTCAAGCTCAACTGGATTTTCCACCAACTAAAACAATTCAAGGGGTACGTCGCTTCCTCGGTATTTTGAATTACTACCGCCGCTTCGTATCTCACGCTGCCCAGTTTCAGGCTCCAGTAATCGATGCTGTAGTCGCCACCAACAATAAAGGTGCTGATCCGTTTATATGGACACCCAAGCTGTTGGAACATTTTGAAGCTTGTAAAACAAGTCTTTGAAACGCGACTTTGCTTCAGCTTCCGATCAACGACGTACCCCTGGGATTATTCACGGTCTCTTCCAGCATTCATGTTGGATCGTGCTTGCAACAACAGTGAATGGTCAATGGTGTCCGCTAGCATTTTCAAGTGTACAAAATTTTCGTCATAGTCCATAATACATAAATTTTCACAGGTCACAAACCCATGTTGGTCCCTTTCGTACAAAGGCGAGAGAAGTTACCTCCTGCACAACTAAACCAACTCAGTCACTTTACCAATGACCTTCAGTACATAAAAGGTTATGATAACCTTATTGCTGATTTCATGTCACGAGTAAATGCAATATCATTAGAGCAGAAATTTGAAGCTCTTGCACAATCACAACAACATGACGGTTAAACGCTTTCCTTAGATATCAAGGGTAAGAGATCAGTAGCTAGTGTCAACCGCGTAAAACTAATTTTCTTTGCGGAAGATATTCCACAACCTTAATCCACATCACCTTCATCATTCAGACATATTCCTTCCATTCTCAAGCAACCCTTAAGTCATTCATCACCTCTACTTACTCGGTCCGGGCGTAAAGTGAAAAAAACATGTGTTAGATATATAAGTTTAGTAGTATGTAAAATAAGTTCGTATATCTAGGATTTGTAAATATTGTTGTTAATTTGCTGTAATTTTTACATTTTAATTTATTGTACTTTAAGTTAAGAATCTATATATAATACAATTGAAGTGTCTGTTTGTAATTTAAAAATAACAGTCTTTTACTAAATGTATTATGAAAGTATACACAACATCTATAAAAAAACCGTTTTTAAAATTTTTGTTTGTCTGTCTGTCTGTTTATTTGATCCGAGTAATCTCCGAAACGGTTGGACCGATTTTTACGGGACTTTCACTGTCAGATAGCTGATGTAATAAGGAATAACTTAGGCTACTTTTATTTGCGAGTGGACCCGCGGGCACAGCTAGTCGTTTATAAAACATTGAATTTGCCCTCTCCGTGGGGGGTAGCGTTCCTCTTCAGAACGTCTTTTTTGGTGCGCTTAAAAACTAAAGGCATAACACATATGTGACGCATAATTAGCATGAGTTTATATGTCAACACGAATCTAAAATCTGTAGTAATTTTCCCAAGTAAACGTTCTGGCCCTTATTGATGTTTAATTTTATTGAACACTCCAAAAATTATTGAATAATTACACCGTCAACTGTTTCTTCCATAACAGAAATGCTATTAACTGTAAGTGCCGATGATATTAATAATTACTTACCATATTCATGTTCTACTTTTGTGCTCTTCTCACTTTCAGATTTCAAATCTTCCCGCTTATTTTTTATTACCTAAAAATAAATATGTACATGTTTCTAAAATAATTATATTAAAAAATAACAAATAGTGAAACAACTGCAATTATTACCTATGTATTTTACTAACATTCATATTACCAAATTGTTTTATTTCTTTTAATTCTCTAATGTACCAGAAACCGTTTATTAAATATTAGATTATTTAAAAAAGGGGTAACTTTTTAATTTACTTACTGCTTGAAGATCAAAATATACGATCTCTGAATAAGACTGTTTTGTACACGACAAACAAAAGAAAAACACTGTAAAAGATTTAGTTTATTACTGTGTATGGTCGTCGCGACCCCTGCTACTCTGCTTAATTGCTGGATATACACGAGGTGATCTCGAAACGCCACAAACCAAAAGAAAAACACGGTGAAGGGGCTTAATTTTATTACTATCTGTATGGTGGTCGCAACCCCTACCACTACACTAGATTACTGTATATACACCGGGTGATCCCAAAACGCGACAATCCAAAAGAAAATCACTGAAGTTTTTATTTTATTACTATGTGTATGGCGGTCACAATACCTACACTACGCTAGATTAATGGATTTACATGAATTATGATCTTTTACCCTATAAAATAAAATTCTGTTAGATATTCCGACTCTCGATACCTATGTACCATATTCTGAACCACTGTGCGTGATGTCCACCGCATTAGATGTTTCACATCAAAATCATCATACCATATTTGTAAAGTCATGCAAAACTTTCAGGCATTTTTGATGCTCTCTATATTGTGGGAATAACTGAAACATCCAGTCTGGCTGCAGCCATAGATGAAAAATTCTTTCGCATACTAAGTTCGTAATACGATTTATAGCTTTTAAAAATGGAGAGTCCGGATTCCCTTGTGCATGAATTTTAACTCCCATCGCCGTTTCTAAAATAACACAGAAAAACTTATTATTAAATAAATAAAATAAAAACTAATTGTTTACATTTAATCATTATAGTAAGTTGATGTAACAGGCAGGGAATCATTTCCAGACATTATCATTCACGTAATGATCCGACAAATCGGTAATGTCTTACTAATTATAAAACACGAAATGACTAATATGTGTTTATTCCTATTATCAATACTAGAAACAATGCCGGTCATTTACAAAATTTAGCTTATCTATGTTTTTGTGAACAAACATTAAATTTTCAAGGATATATAGGAAGAATAAAGATGATATGATATCTTCCTGGATCTTATTCTTTAGTGATTCACGAGGTCCCATATTGTATATTGCTCGAATTACCCGCTTTTAAAATATAAATATAGTATCTACCTCAGTTGCTGAATCCCACAGCAAAATACCATAATACGAGGCCCAGTTATCTATAATATTATTTTCTGCCTGGCAAAAGTCAAAACTAAATATTAGTTCATTTTCTCTAATATTAAGATTCTGTCAAAGAATTTCGTAAAATTAACAAAACTCTTACCGCAAACTGAATCCAATGTGTAAGTGCTAATAAATGGCCAAATTTGAAATTTTCCTTTATCAACATGATCGATAAGTTTCTTTGCCATAACCTCGCTTTGCTGTGAGAAAACTTCCACGTAATGTTCAACAATTTTTGGACTGAAAGCTGGCACCAGAATTTTGCGGCGACGTTTCCAAATGGACACTACAAAAAAGAAAGAAAATTTATTGATAATTCGGCATAACTTTTTCTTGTTCAAATTGGTTGGTTACTGTGTAAAGTACAAACAGCATCTACTTCTATTGCATAAAGCGTTAACTGCAATTAAAAAGGGCCACAATTCCATTCGGGCCATGGGGGACAATGTTGGGCGACATTCAAGCCTTTTTTTTTTTTTTTTTTTTTTTTTCGAACTGACTACACTGTTAGCCTGAGGGGCCCTGGAGCCTTTACGGCTTTTACAGCTTTACCGGGCTTGGACATTCAAGCCCTGTCTGACAACATTGACCTCGCGCCAGGCTTGTGTATAAAACTAAAATTATATTGTTTAATAGCTGTCTGTGCCCGGGGCTGCGCACGCGTTATCTACAGAATTATTGTTTATAAAAATATCGGTTTTTTTTAGATAAGGATTAACTATCTACGAAAAAAAAAAAAACAGAAAAAAAATCTATCTAGTATTGCGTGCAGCGCACAACAACAAACCTCTATCATTTTATTTATATAGATAATCAACAAAGATTCAAAACTATTTGTTGCGCCGACGATTAGCGGTACCTACCAAGATAATCTATACATATAATAAAATTGAAGTGTCTGTTTGTAATGTCAAAATAACACATTTTTAATAAATGCATATGAAAGTATACGCTACCTATATGAAAAAAAAATAAAAAAAATTCTGTCTATCCGTCTTTCTGATTGTTCCAGGTAATTTCAAAAATGGCTTGACCGATTATTATGAAATTATGTATACGCGAAGCTTTCGTCTTTAGTAAAATAGTAAAAAAAAAACGTTTTTATTAATTAATTCCGATCAAATTTTGTAGACGGGAAGCAGACTTCATTTCATAATTATTGAAGTCTTCAGTCATTAAGGAATCGTATAATATGTCATTTCTCAATTAATAGTCTACTTATGTGAATTGTCAATAATATAAGTATAAGTAAAATTACGGCATGAAAATAATTACCGTGTATTATTTATTTATCAAATTATTATCAATTTATATTATTATCAAATTATTTTATTAATATTAATAATTTTATTAATAATTACTATTATCAAATTATATTTATTTATACTAAGGATCATATACCTATTGTAAACAATGGACCCTTACATTTATTCATGAGTAGCTGTGCCCGCGGCTCCGCTCACGTGGACTACTAGAAACCCTTTTCTTATTTTTTGTGCCGAACCCAAATTATTTTTCTAAAATAAAAATATCCTAAGTTATTACTTATAATATTAGCTACCTGCCAGTGAAGCCCTGTCAAGATTGGTCCAACCGTCTCGTAGATTAGCCTGAATTAACAGATAAGTAGACAAAGTTTAAAATTTCGTTTTCTGTTACAGATAGCGTACTTTCGTACGTAGGTACTTTCATATGCATTTAGTAAAAATTTGTTATTTTTGACATTACTAACAGACACTTCAATTTTATTATATGTATATATCGGCGCTATATGCCGGGAATAATTATAAAAGTAGCAAAGGTGATCTAACAAACAATATTTATATTAATTGAACGGAGTTACAACAATCAACGTATTGTACCGATTTGGAAACAAGAATGCTCTCTGTATTAATACGCTGGAAAATATTACCTTTGTAGAGAGTCAACATTGTCTGATAAACTTAATAAAAAAGCTTCTTATTTTTAAAGGAAACTACTGATGACGTCATCTATTTACATGAAACATTTTATAAATGCAAATAATAAAGTCTTCCGACTTGTATTATTTATTCAATTAATGTAAAACAATGAAATATGATTTACTACATATTTATAATAAACCAAAATAATAAAATTATCGATTAATTAATCTAGTTCAAACTTCTGAAAATTTGTATAATAGTAATAGTTGTTTACGATACTAGTGAGGTAAGTTGGTTTTTATAAACAAGTTAGACGAATGTAGTCATGAGTTTATAAAAACCAATTTACGCACGCGTGTCATAAAACGTTTTTCAAAACATTTGCGAGAAAACAGTACCTACGATAGCTAATGAAACAACATTTTTTATTAGATTATTTTTAACAGCAAATGAGAAATTATATAGATAGACCACTACTGCTCTTGGAAATTTTGCAATTTCCTCCATATTCAATATACTCGTATTAGGTCAAGTAGATTTCATATCATATCAGGGATCTCGTTTTAGAAAAGATGTAGGCAATCGGAGTCAGTTGGCAATGGTGATCACTACAAAATAAGAAAAACCGAACGCGAGCAAGCGATACCAATATACTTACGCATTAGCTTTGCGTCATTCCCGTGCGCGGACGGTGGCTAACTCAATTTGCACTTTGCGCGACGCATTGGAGAGAAACAGATGTGTGAAGATTTCGCGCCATTTTGGTCAAATTCTTCGATTTGTTAAATCCGAAAGTAAGGCTTTCATAACAGAAAAAACTTTATTTCTGTATTTGTGACATGTAATAATCGTAACATTTTCGATTGTGATTTAAAACTCAGATTGTTATTATATCTTAACTTTCTCGTTAGAATTATTTTTTATTCGTTTTCACCCATGCAGGTAATCGGAGTTAGGTCACTCCAATTACCTCCAAACACCCCCATTGCCCACATTACCTAACTTCGACGACACAATGTACTTTTGTTTGTAGATGCCGAAAGTTCGTCCTAGGTAGGCAAATAAAGCTAGCTGGTCTATGGACCACCTATAAAAGGCTGTAAAGCTTATTAACGAACAGAACTGTTCAATGAGGAAAGCCGCGTATACCATGAACATTCCATTTTCCAGTCTTCACAAGAGGTACACAAAAAAAAACTAAGGAACCTACTCGGACGTAATACTGTCTTCACGCCTGAAATGGAAGAGAATTGGCGGACGTAATCAAGAAAATGAACAATGTTTTCTACGGGTGCACCCCAAACCAAATAATAAGAGCGGCATTCCAATACGCAGAAGCCGAAACACATTTTTAAAGCTAAAACACAATTTTAACACGTCTTCAAGATTGGCTGGTCGAGTTTGTTTGATGGATTTCTTACCAGGAATAATATTTCTGTGCGGAAGCCCGAAGCTACTAGCATCAACAAGGTTACAGCTTTTAATAAAACCGAAGTTCAGCAATTCTACAAGCTGCTAGAAGAACTAATGGAAAAATACAAATTACTGTCAAAAAACATCAACAACTGCGATGAAGCCGGTATTTCTACCGTCCAAGATCCTGGAAAAATATTAGCTGCTAAGGGACAGAACAGGGTAGGATCAATAACCAGCTGCGAAAAGGGAAAGTATATCACTCTACTCTGCACCATGAGTGCTGCAGGTTTCCCCGCAATGTTTATTTTCCCAGAGAGAGGATGACCCCGACACTTGAAAAGGATGGCCCAACAGGAGCTATTTATAAATGCTCATAAATTTTTCCATTAAGTGCTCAAGCACTTTATCGAGCATGCCAAACCTTCTACAGAAGAAGCGATTTGATTGATATTGGATAATCCAGTGATTACATATGGTACTGAGACGTGGTCGTTAACTATGGGCCTCATAAGAAAGCTCAAATTCACTCAAAGGGCAATGGAGAGGGCTATGCTCGGAGTTACTCTACGTGATCAAATCAGAAATAATGAGGAGATCCGCAGGAGAACCAAAGTCACCGACATAGCCCGAAGAATAGCTACACTTAAGTGGCAGTGGGCTGGCCACGTAGCTCGTAGAACAGATGGCCGATGGGGTCAAAGAGTTCTCGAGTGGCGGCCACGACGACGACGCAGCGTGGGCAGACCCGCCACAAGGTGGTCCGACGACCTGGTAAAGGTTACGGAAAGCCGCTGGATGCGGACAGCACAAGACCGGTCGTTGTGGCGATCTTTGGGGGAGGCCTATTCCAGCAGTGGACATCTTTCGGCTGATATGATGATGATGATGTTGGATAATCATGCAAGCCACATTTCACTGGCCGTCCATGAGCAAGGGCGAAACAGGATTTAAAGCAACGGGAATTTTTCCCATAAATCCTAATGTCTTTTCAGATGAAGACTTTATGGTATCTGAAGTCCTTCAATCAGAGCCCATTGTAGTTCAAGATGCTGCTGACTCTATTTCAGAATCGACTGTTGCTGGAGCTGATGACTCCGTCTCAGTACCAACAGCTACTGTTGAGCTAAAACAAGATAATGGAATTCTAAGTATATCCACATTTTATCCCACAATTCCCGAACCAGCGACTGCATCATCGTCTCAATTCGAACTACCATCAACATATGGGAATCTGTCAAGATTCCAAAATTTTATTCAAATGCCTAACAAAGGACCTATTCTTAAGACAAGACAAGAAAGAAAAAAATAAAATACAAAGATTGTAACTTCGACACCGATCAATTTCGCCCTTGTCGAAAAAGAAAACAAAAGGAAGGTTAAAGCTTTGAATAGCAAAGAAACCAGTAAATAGTTGTTTAAAAATTTTTGGTTTTATTTTGATGCTCGCTTAAGTTATCCTCATTACGTACATCTCGCCTATTATTTTGTTTATAAATACCACTCGAAAAGTCGAAACAATCTTTGAGGTTTCTAATATGAAAATGGCGCGCATTAGTTAATGGCGTCTTGTGCGCGTGGTGAGAATTAGAACTACATCTTTCGTCTCATTTTCTTTATAGTATTAAAGTGAGACAAATGTGTTGATATAAAGTGCTTCCAAGGAGGTTCGATCATTTGGCTTATTTATTCTAGTAATATGAAATTCCTTAGTGGAATTCTTATACCTTTTTTATATAAATAAATAAAAAAGCGTAATGTATACGCACGGCGGTATACAACGGAGCGTGCAGTAAAAAATGTATGCCGATGTATGCTGCGAATTTTTTTACTTTCAAACAAGGTATACAGGCTTCGTAAATGCATTTCTTGAGCACTTGTGTTGGAAATAATTTATTGACTTTTTTTTCTATACCACTAAGATAGCATACAAGCGTGGGACCATCTTTTTTATGGTTATATGTTTGGCGTTGTGGCCACAATCTCACCTGATCTTAAGTGACGATGTGGCCCGAGATGGTAACACGCTAAGCCTAGTGTAAGACTGACTCTCAAGTGGAGCTGCCGGGACACATCTATAGGTGCTTGGCGACAGATTTGAACATTGAATGTGGTAGCTAGCCAGGCTGGCATTAAAAAATGCTATGTATGGTTTCATCACGATGTTTTTCTTCACCAAAAGCTCAGATTTACGGTAGATATTGGAACTCACGTCGATCAACGCGGTGTCTGTACACACAAACACTGAGCGTCATCATCAATGGACGAGTGATTAATGCGAAAGGTTTAGGTATATATAATTCATTAAAGGTTTTGCGGAATTGGCTGAATGCCAACTTGGAGCTTTACTGGCGTGCGCCGCGTAAACCAATAGAGTTATATGTATTACTCTCCTCCTCATGCGAAGCCGGGGCGGTTGCTACTTATATATTCCAATCATAAATTAAATTAAATAGTTCAATTAGACATATGTTTTCTGTAATAATTCCGTAGCTTTGTATACTTTAAATTGCATTCAAAATAGTTAAAATTTAGCAATCTTAAGCCCCGAGTTGCAAGTCAGTCACGTTACATCGTTACACGCGTTTTTTGACAATTTACCTTGTAGATACCAAACAATTTATGTTATATCTTTCGTAACTGGTTTAAATATATTTTGTTACCTTCACACGTACCTTGTTACATATACTTGATTCACATAATTTTCATACTTGAGGAAAAAACACGTTTAAAATAAGTTGGAGTCTGGTAGGTATAATTTTATGTTAAACATGTTAAGCGTGTATAAATAAATATCTTGGTCTTCTTATTTACGCAATGCATGTTTATATACAATTATGCCAATGTCACGTGTATAGAATATTTTTCTTATTTTCAGAGTTCAAGAAAACCGTCTAGGGAGTTTTTGTTTCAACTTACAATTGATGCTTGTAGTTATTATTTACAATCCACTTACATTTGAGAACTATAATCAAACTATATCACACCACCATTATATGTAACAATGGTAATTATATGAATTTAAATAAAAACTACAACATGACGGATCAAGATCCGCCAAGTGTAACTCGATTCCACGTTCTCAGCTCGAATTACGAGTATTTCTTTTATATTATAATAATTATTATTTAATATATGTGAGATCAAAACAAATTAAAAAAGTGGTTTGTATAAAACAAAAATCATTGTCAGAAATAAAACATTGAAAAATAAAAAACTCACCTGGTGCAAATATACCTCCATATCCAATTACTTTTCTTATGAACCTGTGGAGGTCATCTTTCTCCAAACAAGATTTCAGCACCATTTCCAAATCGACCGGGTTAACAAGCACTAAACGAATAAAAATCATAGAAATTAATAAAAATTAAATGACTTCACAACATTTAAATCGAAAAAATTCATCTGCAGAATAGAATTAAACGTATTTTGTGTCCATCGTCATCATCATTAGCTTTTTTACTATTCTCAAAGCAAGAACCATGTTGCTAAACGTACGCTATCGCTGTCCCTCCTACCGTTAAAGGACTTTATAATTTGAACCCTATAGGTAGCCGATTTTTGTTTTTACTGAATATATGTGAGATTATGGCGGATACCCTATGAAATAACAATAATTAAAAAAACTAAGGGATTCCCATACAAGATTAGAGTTCTTCTTTAACGTTTACTCCACCGTAAACATACTCTTAGAAGTGCGATGCTATTTATTTATTCATAAATTTTAGAGGCCGTTATGCAAGCGCGATACTTGGAGTGATAATAGACACAATACTAAAGTAAAACAACATAATTATAATAGAAACCAGCCCAGTGTAACTCGCGTACGTGCTAAGGATCCCAACTCGAATTAAAAATATATTTGCCAAGTGCGTGTCGAGCCACGCGCAGTTTAGGGTTCCATAGTTGCCCGTCACAATATGCAGACTTAGAGAGGGGGCTTTAAGTAATTTTCAATGGAAAAAATATTACTCCCACTTAACATGTAGGGGAGGTACCCTAAACAATTTTTTGTTCAGTATTTTATTTCACCGCTTTGTCAGCGTAATTAACATGTATACGCTACGAAATAACCGCTTCTACTTTCTAGTTCCAGGTTTTGTGAGCTAAGCCGCGGATAGACAAATGGATGTAACAAAACTATCAAGGTTCCTTGTTGACTTCGGAACTCTAAAAACGCATTTTGTTCAATAAATCATAATATACAGTCAAACCTGGGTAAGTGAGAACTGGATAAGTGAGAAAACTCTATAAGTGAGAGTAATAGCCAGGACCCGTCATTTTAAGCTCACAAAACCTCTATTAGCGAGAAACAGAAACCTTTGTAAGAGAGAGTCGTTTTTCCCTCATGGACCTCCGTAAGTGAGACTGCTACTTATCTATACCTCTGTAAGCGACAGTCGAGCTTTATTTATTTATATTATTTAGAAGAAACAAATGACAAAACAAATTACAAATTTAACATCTGATATTTTATGACTTATTCTTAACTTTCATGGAACTTCCTACCATTGTTTTCTCGTCAATATTGCACCTATTCTTTTTTGTTTTCGTAAGCATCTTGATAAAGTTGCTGTCACTTGTTATTGCTGCGTACCTCTATAAGAGAGAAACAATACCCATGTACCTGCATTAGCGAGAAACTCGGGTTAGTGAGAAACCTCTATAAGCGAGAATGAGATTGTGCTCCCTTGAACTCTCGCTTATCCAGGTTTGACTGTATATATATAATATGATGGAACGAAAACCTCGGTGCGCGAGTCCGACTCACACTTGGCCTATGTTTTGAAACTTGACTATTTATAAAAACATCATGCAGTTTAGTAAATTATGTACCTACGTATTTTTAACTTTTTGCTTATGGGGATAAACGGTAATGTGTCAGCCAAGTTCCGAAAAGGAAAGGGCGACATACCGATTTCTAAAGCCCAGTGGAGCTGTCAAAGCCTCTAATGACTCCAGGGCCCTTAAGGCCAACAGAATGGTCAGTTCAAAAAAAAGCGGCACACCGGCCAGTGTGTACATTTACACGAACCATTTCGAGCCACTTTCGTCTTCTTCATAAGTTAAAAGTTATTCGACCTATATTTCGACATTTTGTATGTTTAATAAACCTGCCTTGAACACCTAAAATCCCAAATTGCACAAATAAATCTATTACAGTTCTCGAGTTATTATGGTTTAAAAAGTAGCATTTTTATCACTGACTGACTCATTCACTCATCAAAAACCTACACCGCTTCTAAGTGACCCAGAAACATAACATTTGGCATCACGGTAGAGCATTATGCATATACCAAGGATACAAAGGAAAAAATGTTTTTTTTTTAGTAAATTATACTCGTAAAACAGCGTTTAATGAAGTAATAAATATAATAACTTAATAAATAATAAATTAACGTAAATATTTATTGACATTTAAAACTTGGCAAGTTAAAAATCTCATATCAAAGAAAGTAACAAATAGTTTTGTAAATGAATTCAAGAACGTACATTCCTACTGCTATAATTAAAGGGACAGCGATGGATTTCGGCACCCGTTACTCTCAGCTCTTTTATCGGTAACAACTACCCCGAACGTCGTTTCTGCCGTACTTGGCCACTTTTTCACATTTAGAAAGAAACACATACATATATAGTAAATTAACTTTTAACTGGATCGACTACTCCTTGACACTGCTGAATATGACTTACCGAAATATAATATGTGGCCGAGCCATCCTTTAATAAGTCCGTTATGATCCATGGCCTCGTAACTAAAATTCTGTAGAGATTTCATGATGTCTGAAAATAAGTAAAATTTATTACAGTCTGGTCAACAAGTACAAAATGGTTAACATGAGATAAAGCTCCTAAAAAATATGAGCGGACAGCTCATTATATTCTGATAGGCATTTAGAAAAAAAAACTCGAGTATTTATTAGCTCATAAAAAATTGCAATTGTTAAAAACTATTATTATTTAAGAAATTTCGAGAAAAGACCCTTAAAGAAGAGGAAATTTCCAGTAAAAAAGTCCTAACTCCAGGAACTCTATCTCAATTATTAATGATTTTTATTTAACGCCGAAAATAGGACTCCGCGCGGCCATTACCGCATGGGCGCAATGGTGCTGAAGACAGTATAACACATAAAATGAATAAATCAATTATAAAGTACTATATTTAAAATTCGGATTAAAACTTCCAACCGGGATATAATCATATATTTTTATAGTACTGTAAGGTACTTAACCACTAAAAACTTAATGGTAATTAAGCACAGAATAATCCAAAACACCGGCGACCACCGAGAGTTTGGTAATGCATCGCATGTCGCAACTAGATATATTGTATTCACTGGCTGATACCGAAACGCGATAAACCAAATGAGAGTCACTATGACCGCATACATTTTGCCAACAATCCATACAAATGAATCATTACATAGTATAAAACAAAGTCGCTATAATCTGTCCGTCCCTATGTATGCTTAAATCTTTAAAACTACGTAACGGATTTTGAAACGGTTTTTTGTAGTAGATAGAATGATTCAAGAGGAAGGTTTATATGTATAATTAAATGAATATTCCCGAAGATATTACAGATTTAAAATGTAGGGAAATGCGGCGGTACCGGCCCTATATACTATGCTCAATTAGGTATATTTCGCTCTTTCAAGAGTAACATGTTTGTATTATCTAATGACAAAAAAGCTGTAAATGTTGTTTATAAGGACATTCTGTGTTAGGTAGGTACATTTAGTATCAGCATTGCACCCGTGCGAAGCCGGGGTGGGTCGCTAGTATAGTATAAAATATGATCATGGTACAACACGACAACTGATCAATTAAGTTCAACTAATTCATGTTTTTTTTTAACAATCGTATAGTTATTGAATTTCCGATTACTGAATTTTTTAAATATATTTATTGATAAACCTACTTACTATCACAGACCAGTTCCCACAAATAAAAAATGCTGATT
Source organism: Saturnia pavonia (assembly GCA_947532125.1). Lineage (NCBI taxonomy): Eukaryota > Metazoa > Arthropoda > Insecta > Lepidoptera > Saturniidae > Saturnia > Saturnia pavonia. The sequence continues at coordinate 13,138,886 of OX383901.1, forward strand.
CAATTTCAATTCTCTTTTTATTACACAAATATTTGTACTTTAAATTTATTACATGGAAACTAACTCACCCTCCGTATTACCCATTAAAGAGTGCGCTATTCCTATCACCGGCAATGCGCACTTAATATCGGGAAGATTTGCTGCCAGTTTGTACATATTCCGTCTTCTATACCTGAACACGGCGAACCACACTAAGGAAATAAAAATTAGAAACCACAAGATCATTTTTACTTGTCGCGTAACAACGTGTACAGTTAGTATGAAGAACCCCAATGGTTGTTAACTTAAATGCGTTCGGGCTTATTTATATGTCCGTTTTGTACGTATGTCATTGTGCATAAAGTGCGTCACACAACTATCGTGGTTACTCGGGGAATTCTAATGCAAACTTCAGACTGCGAGGAAGATACAATTATTATCACTTAAAAAAATGTATTTATATAATATTTATGTCTGTTCACAATGCACCCGTGCATTAACCTATATAAATAAAAGATTTTGTCCTGACTGACTCATCATGGCCCAGCCCAAACTCCTAAAAACTTGAGGTATGTGGTGATTTTTTATATTGTCCTTTAAGGGTGCGAAAGGTTGTTTTGGGAAATAATATTTGTTAATCGGATTTATTTCAAACAAAGTATTAATAGTCTTCGACACTATTAATGAACCACGTATATCGGCATTCTTGAAAATTCAATACGTATAGCATGGGAGTAATTGGATGGGATTTTGTTTTTGATTTTGAAGGCAATTTGAGGCAGATTCACTCCTCGTCCCCTCGACCCACTTAGTAAGGTGTTAGTAAGCGAACTATTCCGAACGGTTTACCATACTTACTGTACGTTATTGTACTGTCTTTTAAATAAATATTGTTTGTATGTTATCCTTATATTCTCCAACTACTCTCGATCAATCAGTCTGTCTGTTAATGCGCTTATAACTCAAGGATGATAACCGATTTAGGTGTGTTTAATAGATGTTTTTTTTCCAAATAGTTTTTAACGTCATGTAACAAAATATAGAAAAGAGCAGATATGATAATGGAATATCTACTCGGAAAATATTCACTGCCAGCACGCTTTCTGCAAGCATGCCAAAAGCGTTAAATTTAGGATAATTGGAATACAATACAAACGAGTGATAAAGAAAACTTCTTGTATAATTTAGTGGACATTTGTGTAGACTAGAAAGATCTAACATTTAACGATCTTCAATGACGGTAAGCGAGATCCAGATACAAAAGCAAGTTCGGTTTTTACATCGGCGCTTATGCGTCCCCAAACCGTCCATGAACCGCCACCGTAACTAACTAGCACTGTGCAAAACGCTCTCCCTCTCTACGATACACCTTCTTTCTTCCGTCGTTACCATACAGCATAATCTTACATTCGTCAGAAAAGAGAATTTTACTTCATTGAAGGTATGACCAAATTAAGTGCTCACGTACAAAGTTAAGGCGCGCTCTTCGGTGGTCTACCGTCAATTTCGGGCCATTAGGTTATAAGGTTTAAGGCCACGCTTCACCAATTTACTTCTATTAGAAGAATCACTCACAGTCAATCCTTGAATCACACGGAGGTGCTGCTGCAGTTGAATCGACCATTTCTAAGAGAAACTGACACAATATACCGGTCATCTCGTTCAGACGTGACTCGATATCTACCAGATCCTGGACGGCGAGTAAACATACCAGTCTCCCGATAGCGCTGATACACTCTATTGACAGCAGAGAGGCTAAGATGCAATTGTGCGGCTACAACACGTTGACTAAGCCCTGAATTCAGCAACGCCTCGAATTGGGCGGCATCCGGCGGTATCCATATTTGTTAGTAAAAAAATCTCTTTGGTAGGATGTAACAAAGCTTTGTTACCAATCACTATTAAAAAAAACGATATTTTCGGAAAATCAAATGTGATGAAATGCGAAAATTCAAACGGAATACCTACACATTAAAAACAATTTACGCGTTGAGCTCTACATTCATTTATTCGATGATAATTCGAAAATTTAAATTCAAACTTGGAATTATATAGACTAAACTGCCCGCGGAGTATTTTTTTAATGATATCAAACATCTTTTTTATCTATATTCCGCCTGAATAATCATAAGACTCATTCAAAACCAAACTTCAGCGGTGTTTCGAAAAAAAAGTATATAAATCACGATATCTTCAAAAACAATTATTCTGTAGTCTAAGCGAGCGGAGCCACGGGCAAATCTGGTCTACAATATAATGTAAACTAGAAAATCGAGAAAAACAATAAAATATGAATTCTCTAGAAAAAAAAACTCGAAAACCTTTATCGCCTTGTCGCCTTTATCGCAATGTGTTTAAGAATGAAAGTAGTTAGAATTATGATCTTTTACCATATACATATAACAAAACTCGACTCGAAACTCCAAACTCGACTTTCGATGCCTATGTCCCTTTTTGTTAATCCGCTGTCTGAATCCTGAACATTCTGGGTACAAGTATTGTTATAGAAAAAAAAAACAATTATACAGTCCGTAATAGTATAATCTTAATAATGTCTTCTTAATACGAATTTAATAAGGTTAACCATAAAAAGTCGTATAAATAGTATATAAGCGTTAAACCTAACTGTAGTAGCCTGAACACAGATAGATACCAGTAAATACAATATGGAAACACAATTTATAAAACTTTAGAGTAATTTTTCTTCTTGTTATTTTAATATTGGTAACCCTAGTGTTTAGGTCTTTAACAGTATAACGGTAGAACGATTATCTAGGCAAATTAGAACAATTAGGTTATTTGTCGCTCAGATGGAAGATGTTGTTTTATCATCATTTTTAATTAGCAGTATTCATCTTAAGAATGTTGTGGCAGGTAAAGAAAGGCACAATTATTTACGGGTATCGCAAAAGATAAGGTGACCAAGGACTATGAGTCGTAAGTAACTGAGAGACAGTATTTAAGAGCTTATTTGCAACTAAGTAAATATCATCGTAGTAAATATCGCATTTTCTACGGATAGGGAATTTATAGTAGCTCGGCAGATTGACGGTACTGTCCCTGATGGCTAGCACAGTACAGTCCAAACACAATGGCGACCACCGTTAGATCGAAATCCATCGGCGGTCGTCACTGTCATGTCGTCCTGCACAAATATTTCTTCAAGTCATGCTTGAAGGACCCGATGTCGTAAGATGGAGGGAACACATTGGCTGGAAGATAGTTCCACAGTTTCACGGTACGATAAACATAAGGCTTGACAACTTTTTAGTTCGTAAAAATTTAAATGTTGCCTCGCTTTCGCTGCTGACTGCCTTAAGCGCTCGCAGCTTGGCCCGGTGAAACTGTAATCCTTCTGAGGCTTCAGGGCCTTTACGGCTAAAAGTGTGGTCAAATCGAAAAAAAAAAACATTCTCGTTCAGGCCGCCTGCGGGCCGCGATAAGATCTGAGTTAGTTGACTTCATATATTGACAGATATCGTTGTCAGTTAATTTCAGATATTAGTTTAAACACCTCAGTTAACCACACGGTTATATAACCGATATATCCGGCAGTCTGCGGACAGAGATCGGTTAACCAGTTTCAGATATCAGTTACGAGGGAGCTTGCGATCCCGCCAAAAACGCCCACGTCATATTCGAAATGAATCGGAAATGTATTTCATACTTTTCCTAAATAGCATTTGGCATTCTATACATTGCCTATAACATATATATGGCAATCCAGCGTTCGCGCACAAAATGAAATAAGAAAACGAGGTCATAAAAGTGTTCCTTAACTATTGTGTCGTCTGTTATATATAACTGTAAATAATGCATTTTGTCTCTGTATTTGAGGATAAATTATTTAAAGAGCTGCTACTGTATTAAATAATAATAATAATAACATGGTATGTTAAGGATAATAATACCAATAACATAAAATGATTGTGTGGTTTTATGAAACCACGATGCAAGTGAAAATTTAAAAATAAAATAATAATTAAATCATCGAATCGATGTCAACTTCAATTATACTATTAATAACTTCATCTTCGCCTCGAGTCTCACAGTTCTCTACTCCACTGTAATGCGACTTGCGATAGATGAACGAAAAATTTTAGGGTGATAGAATAAAAGTATCACTTTAATAAAATACATTAAAGAATACACGAAAAAAAAATTGTTGCAGGAACAATACGCAAGGTATTTTTTACACTTGTAGTTATAGGGTATTATAATATACTCGTATTATAATTATTTATCATGGTTAATTTAAATGTCGTTTATACAGAACTTTATTCCCACAGAAGACAAACACACACAGCGCAAATAAACGATAACGAATAAATTATATTCAAAGAACGTGTCCGTCAAAGTCGTATTGTTGTGGATGTTCGCAATTATTTCTCTTCGGTCACTTATTTTTATGGTTTTGTAAACAAAACTGAACCGTTTTTGTTGTTCAATAATTACATGTCGTTTATATACTAGTTATTAATTTAGGATGGTACATTCCAGACGCCCCTTAATGCGAGTTGCATACCTTGTAGAATGTTCGAGGGATTACTTACAACGTGATTTCGATAAAAAAATGAAGAGAGGCCAAAAAAATCTATGCAGGCAGACGGACATGGGAGTAGCCAGGGTTTTGGCCAGGGGGTGGGAGGTAGACAAGGGGAAAATAATGTTAAATTATTATTTTATATACTAGGTATTTTGACAAAATTATTTGCCCTTTCTTTCGGGAGCACTCCAACCGAGTGCTTATCAACCTCAGGCTTGCCCTCCTCCAATGCCGTTAAATCAATGTTGTTGTTCGGAATAAAACTCCCGTTCGGCTGCAGGCACAGGCTGCTGTGTTGCAAGTGATCTATCTGGGCAACGTTGGCAAAAAGTCCAATTACTCACAGCACTTCTCATACACTTACACTAAACCTCATAATCTATACATGCATAAAGACTGACCTGGATTCGACGAGTTCGTACTGCTCGGGTAAGTACTTTGATATAAGTTTCTAGCATATAATATTGTATTGTTTGAATGTCAACGGCATTCAAGGCGGTAATTGTTCCTTACCCTTCCACGATCCTTTAGCACGCTTCCACATTCGGTAAGGAGATTTTGTGATTGACCATGAAGTCGAGGGCTCAGCCTAAGCATAGGACTGGCTCTAACAGTTGTTTAACGCCGATTCTTAATATTTCTTTACGGATTGATATCTATTAGATATAAACAGCATTTCCTGATATCAACATCCAACGTTTAACATCGAATTTAGACCTAAAAATAATTCTTCTGATCAATACAGTTGTACACAGTAGTAGAATATAATATACGTCCCGAAACCGCAAATATACATTTCCCTCCAAATGTATCGTGATAGTTAGTGGTCGTGATCCAGTCAAGCACGAATGCCTTAGTCGCCTTAGAGCTTGTGCAGACGGCGCCGCGGGAACACCGCGAACACGCCACCGCGCATAAGCCGCGCCGCCGGGCCTGTATGTTCTTTGTGTACACGGCACCGCGGACGTGCCGCCACGGTCGCTTAATTTGCCATATCACTGTACTTTTTTAGTAATACATTGCTAGCCACGAACATCATACGTGTTTGTTTTATAGAGTAATAGATCAAAATTCAACTATATCTATTAATCAAGCGAAGAGGTAGAGATCGCAACTACCATACACACAGTAATATTACTAATCGTCTTACAGCGATTTCCCGTGATTCAGGATAACCCAGTGTTTACTTGGTAAAAAGTGAGGTATTAGGGGTCGCAACCACCATACACATAGTAATAAAAGAATCCTCACACAATGATTTTCGTTTGGTTTGTCGCGTTTCGGGATCACCCAATGTATATCTACTGAAAAGCGGAGTATTAGTTTAGTTAAACTCAACTCGTTTATTATGCTTAGGTATGAAATTATCGTTTTATCTATACGGAAAAAGTAAAACGAAAAAAATATTATGAAATAATAAATTTAATCAATCAAAGTATGTACCATTATTATCTATACACTTTCGCCATTTTATAGGTGGTAGTTCATTGATTCCATTGCTAAAAAAAATGTTGGAGCGAGAATCTATAAAATCTTTGAAGGCGGTTTACATCCTCATCGGGATTTTTTTCCATACAAAAAATTTTCCAATTTCTGGTTATCATCTGGCCAGATCTTAGGAAGCTATACTGTATGAAATTTCCAGAACGAAAACGTTGCAACCAAAAACATACCGTGCTTTATTTTACAGTAGCTTCCCCATACTCATCATTAATCCTTCGAGCTGTTTCTGCAGCGCTGATGTCACGGTGGAACTCATATTCGTAAATAACGCGATATTGTATGTTTTGCATTTTGTGAAAAGGACGATGTCTAAGAAAAATCAAATGGTGCGAAAACAAATGAATCACTGAATTCGAAACACAAATACACAAACCTGAATTTGAAATAATTAATTTTGTGTATTTCGAAACAAACCACAGATATTTGAGATCAAGTTGGCTAGTTCAACAAAACGCCAATTTCCTATGCAATTACCTAAATAAAATGTCCTTGCTGGCAGTGTATTACAAAAAATGTACAATGATATTGCAAATCATGCGGCGGCGGTGCGGAGGCAGCGCGGTGGCGGCGCGGTGCAAGCACGGTGGCGGCGTGACGGCGGAGGGGCCGCGGCGCGTAAGCGGTGCCGTCTACACAAACACTTAACAACAAACATACCAACTCGAAAATAAAACTTCATAAAACGACAAATATAATCACACTAACATGGGCATTTAATATATTTTGTTTGTAAGATAAATAGAAAACTCGACTTGAATGTGTATGAAGGACCAGTGATTTTTAAATCGGCACGTACGCAGCCAAGAACAATGACCTTGACCTTGTTATTGTAGTATAAATTCTACACCAACTAGTTTTAATGTATTTTATTTTCGGCCTTCTAATATACAGGTAACATTGAGACGGGTCAGTGGGAGGAAATCTAAAATTATAAGCCATAGAAACACATCGATTTTAAAGACAAGAAAAAAACTTATAGGTTCACTAGTGGGAACCAAATAAAAGATTTATTTATTTATTTTATTGTGATAATTAATAATGTAGGCTATAAGATGTTGCTAGGGAACACTGTTTAAAATTAAAAGAAAATTATGAACTTCATTATTTTAAGTAGATCTTAAAATCATGTATAGCATTTATTTATCTTCTAAGGATCACCCACAATAAACATTTTTGAAGCAGCACAGTTCGCGCGTACCTACACTCGACCGACAGCATTCTATAGACTACGCGAGCGGAGCCGCGGGCATAGCTAGTCCTGTATAAAACTGATGTCATTGATGGCCTAAAAACTAGCATTGCTGTATCATAGTGGTATTAGTTCTTTATCTCTCAGGCAACCTCACATATTGCTTTGTGGTAGGATATTTCCTAACACTGATCAATCTAGCAAAATCGGTCTGTTTAAAAATCAGCCACTAATAATTTTGTCGCCTTGCAATTGTTTTACTAGCATTATGGAGATAATCCTGTACACCAAGGTGAAACGTGGTAATAACTATCATTATGAATAACAAATCAAGAACTGGAAACTAAATCCAGTAATACTGCGAGTAAAATAATTATAGGATTATTATTATAGGGCTACCGTGATGATATTTATCTCATTCCAGTTAAACAGAGTATTTTAACATAATAGTTTAATTTCGTCTGTTTATTATAATAATACTCATTACATAAACAAAGTAACAAAAACATGTAATTTAAATTAAATCGGGTATTCAGATCACCTACTTTGAAGTCTTTAGGTACCTACTATTAAATTGTGCTAGGACAGAAAAGTGTACAAAGTTTGAAGTCTTACAAATTTATGTCAAATAAAAAAGTGCCTATATAATAATTAGGTATTAAGTTAGGTTAATTAAGAATGGTTACCTATTAAGATAGGTATTTGCAATAAAACACCTCAAAATGTATATCTATATATATTTATAATACTTTTAACATTATTTTATTCACGAAGTCTCTGTTGCAAATTGTAATAATATAACCAAGTAGGTGAAAACTAAACGCGAACCCTGTAAAAAAAACATTATCTATGTATGTATATGGATATATTGTTGAAAATTCATTTTATGAGAGATCAAAGATCTTGTATTTTTAAGTAAGTAGGTACATAGGTATATATATACTATATATAACTAAGTATTCTACTGGACTAATAAACAAGAACAAATATCTTGGCTCAAAAGGCTTGGCTTCATAATGTAAAATTTAGGCGGCACTACTCACACTTACTCAATTCTACTAAAGAATAAGAGGGATAAAAAATGTCTCCATAGCCAAGACACACTGGCAGCGTTATAAGTATTGTCAGAACACGGTAAACCTTCCTTCTCGCGGACATGTGAATAATTCACTCTTTCAGTATGAAACTAAGAGTCCAGTGAAACATAAAATTAAAATTACTGACAAACTATGCATTTTTTACGCTAAATAATATAGTGGAACAAATTTTATTTCAATATATTGCAAAAAAGAGAACACCAGTCTACGTAAACTTGGAAGTAAAGTATCGAAATACAAAATGTCATCCAAATAGTTAGAGTAGTTTTCGAAAAATTAATAGCTTATTTACTGCTAATTCCATATGAAGTGCCTGCGTAAAATTTTCCATGTTACGACGAGCCATACGTCGCACTGAGGCTTATTTACTACGGCGACAGCTTCGGTGATGCGGTCATGTATCACACTTGGCGGAGGAGCGAATGTTAAACCGCATCTTTTACTCCGAGCTCGAAAATGACAAGCGCCAACATGGCGGACAACACCCCAGATATAAATATGTGCTGTAACGTCACATGAAAAATTGTGGCATAGAGCCCTCGCAATGTAAAGAATTGACAACCAGACGTCCAGATTGGAGATCTTTGATTAAAGCGAAAGTTCAAACCTTTGAAGTACATCAACGTGCTACGCTTGATGCTAGCAAGGCATTATGAATTAAAAACCCGTCTACCAGGGGCAATCAATTATCTAAATAGTCCCACAGATCCACTGTGCTCTCTTCCAGAGATTTTACAGCGCGGTAGTTCTGCGGATATTCAGGAAGAGAAGTTGCGTACAACACATTTAAAGATGAAAGTTAAGAAGCAATATGTTTATATGAAAAAACGGAAACTGTGTTCACAGTGTTTTAACGAGCTCTAACATCATAACCAGCACTATCTGCTTTTTTAAATAGTACAAAATAATAAATACAACAGTAAAATATACTAAATATCCAGTATATAATGTTACAATATAAATATATAATAGAGTTAATTAAATTTAATTAAATCATCAGAGCTATCGATTCGCGTCGATGCGTACTAGCAGTCAATACTATTATATACATTAATTACTCACATCGGAAAACAAAGCATAATCAATATTGAAAAGACCGTTGGCCGTAAACTTGGGCGTTTGGTGTAGTAATTGTACTGACAACTGCATAGCCTGTAATAATAAAACGCAATTTAATACACTTGAATATATAAGTTCACTTTTGAAGTGGGCCGTGCATGACCAAATCCGAAACTTTAGAGAATTGTAGAGAATTTTCAAAGGAGTATCGTTGCTAATTTTGATAAACACGACTGTTTCATTCGATGATTTTTGAAAATTTAATTTTCATAGCTGGGAAATTATCCCGATGATCTCATCTATACATATAATAAAATTGAAATGTTAGTTTGTAATGACAAATAACACATTTTTACTAAATACGTTTAAAAGTATACACCCAAAAACCAAATTGTTTTTGTTCTGTCTGTTTGTTCCGGCTAATCTCCGAAACGGTTGGACCGATTTTGACGGGACTTTCATTGGCAGATAGCTGATGTTATAAGGCATAACTTTTATTTTATTCTACTTTTATTTTAGAAAACTAGTTAGGGTTCAAAAAAAAGTGTAGAAGTACACATCCGTAAAATACAATACAAAGTAAATAAAATACGAGCAATAAAATATAAGTAAAATACAAAGTACAGAACAAAAAAATTATAAGGTTGCCAGACCATCCGATACGAGCTACTCGAGTGGAATATTATTACTCAACTATCTGTGCCCGCGGCTCCGCTCGCGTTGACTACAGAAGAACGCGTAGTGCTTATAAAAATCGTGGTTTCTTAAAACGTGATATTTTTTTTATAAAGACCAACTATCTAAGGGCTCAAACAAAATTAATCAAAATCTAACTAGTTTTTGCGTGAGCCGGTGATTTTTTTCCATATAACGGCACCGATACCCGAGTAAAGAAATTCAGTTTAAAAAAATGTAATTAGTCCATTGAAATGTTACATGAGCTTTGCATTTTTAGAGGACGCAATTTTATTTTTGGGACATGTGCGGGGGTCAATAGAAGCTTAACCTCAAGTTTGTGGGGTCGACACCCTTGTCCTCCAGCCGCCATCTTGGAAAAAGGGGTGAAAACACTTTTTTCGCGATATCTCGGAAACTATGCGTCTTACAAAAAATCGTAAAGACATAATTTGTAGCAAATTGTTTTGCCTACAAGTGTGTTTATATAACTTTTTGCCCTAAATTAAAAATTAAAGAAGTTATAAGCAAAAAGTGATATTTTTTTTATAAAAAAAAATATTTCTTTTATTATATTTTACAAAAAAAATTACCTCAGACCAATCTTGTAGATGATCTTTTGAGGAAAATTTTTTCTATATTTTTTTTAATTTCATTCATTTAAAACGCTTTTACAGGGCTCCAAAGTTGACCGGGTTCGTCAATGTCCCCACACATGTCCCAAAAATAAAATTGCGTCCTCTAAAAAATGCAATATTCGGTCCTTAAATTGTAACATTTCAATGGACTAAATAATGTTGTTGTGGTTATTACCAAAATCCATTGTAAGACTCCTTTGAGCATTTTTCTCAAATGAGCAATTTCTGAGCAAATTTGTAATAAGTACCGTACACGAAAAACGATGATTATTTTATTAAATTCACGAGAATATTAAATGTATATTATTTTACCTTTATTCAATTCTATTCCCACGCGAAAGTATTTATATTTTAATAAAACATATTAGGTACCTACCTAAATAGTTATTGCAACAGTAGGTATTACCCTACCTATTCATAAAAAAATGTAATTGCACTACTACATGATTATTGTAGTAATTATTAATTGTAATTCGTTTGTATTTACTTAAGAAGTTACTTATTTTGTTTATTCCTGTATAAGAAGTACTCAGGGGCCTGACTCACATGTATAAAGTAATTAATTAATTAAAATAAAAGAAGTTTGCAAGATTAGAAAAAAGTCAAAGAATTACAAAACTAGGTATATATGTGTATATCCACACTTTAGATTACAAAGAGCGTAAAAGGCATTTTAGCAAAAAATACTTTTTAACAGTATCATACTCAGTTTTTTACTCTCTTTTGATCTGGTTTGTACCCGTTACAATATTCAGTAAAAAATGACATATATGACCCACGTTTCTTATTTCAAATTAAGAGGACATTAAGGACACGCTGCTAATATAGAAAAAATAAAACAAATGAATGAGAAAATTATTTCAAAACACATGGTCGTAAGGTATCCGATTCTAAAACATAGCAAATTTTAGAGGTGTAAGATACAATTGCACCACTTGAAACACGGATGCCAGTCGCATGACAATTGTTATCTGTTTCTTACATCTTCGAAATACTATGAATATAAAATAAATGTATGCATTAATTATAGTATATATGTTATAGGCAATGTATGAAATGAATACAAAATACCGACGATGTTCGGTTAGGTTAAGTTGGACTTGCGAACGAGTACTAGCCAACCGGCCGCGGTAGCGATCGGCGTGTGCCACGGTCTCAATAGAATGCGTATGAAATGTTACAAATGACGTGCATACCTGCATACGACAATTCGTACAAGTCTGGTCGTCACACCGCTAGGCCAATTCGAAGACGAATATAGTTGTGAAAATCAGGACATGCATTAACGATGTATACGAGTATTCTATCTCATTCTCTCGCGGTCTAAATCCTATTGATGTTTGTATTTGTCTCAATCACATAACACTGAGATCCCGCCAAAAACTCTCACGTGATAGCGAAACGAATCGGAGATGTATTTCATACTTTGCCGATTTCTCATTTGGCATTCTATAGAATGCCGGGATTCTATACATTGCCTATAACATATACACCATATATATGTTTATATATAAATATAATTTTTTTGTTGTTATTTTTGTTTTGTTACGCCTATAACTGTTTACGTACGTACAAATGTACACATTTTTTTATCTTACATCAGATGTACACGATAAGTAACAAATACGATCCATGCTTAATTTCAATTCTAGAAATATCTAGTAAAGGACAAAAGCAACTGATTTCTTTGGCCGTGTGAGACATATATTTTTGAAACTACTGACTGTACATTTCGACTGTAGTCACAGCAATATAGATTGATAGATTTTCCTTAAAGAGATACTTATAACAATTATTAGAAAAAAGTTATATCTTAAAAATATTTTACAATTTTGTTTTTTACTTCTCTTGAAAAGTAATGGTTTGCCTTTACACCCTTATTAATCCAAAGAATCGATAGTTATAATACGAATATTAATAGAAATACATACTGGAGTGCAATGAGACTAAGCTATAGTTTAAAATAAATACAATGAAATGGAAAAGTAGTCACTGTAGAAAAGGAAAAATCACTTGTAACCGGCGTAAATGATTAAAGGGATTGACGAATCAGAAAAAGTCGAAAGGGGTTTGAACAGATGAAGTGATAATGAAGAGAGAAGTGGTGCACTATTCTTCTCAGCCAACCCTAATTGGTACATGCTATTAAGATAAATATATATAGGTAACATATTTACTTCCGTATTTATACTTGAACTGAAGTCGTTGTTCATGATGTCGTGTACAATGAAAGCAGTATTTCTTGCCTTAAACAAAGAAATCAATGTAAATGTTTAATATTTATTAAATGTATATTAAACCTTATATAACAGTATTATTTAAAGGGTATATAAGTTGCTTATATACTGACCTCACGCATAGTAGACTCACTGAAGTGAATATTAACAATAATTATAAGAAGAGCGTGCGACATCTGCCATGCGACACAAACGAGGAAATCAAAATATTTCTTAAGGTCATGGAACAAGCCAGTAGCTGTTGCCTCCATAAAATAAAACATGTACAGGATGATGTAGATTAAATAGAGCAGGATGGTGACAAGCAAACCGAAACCAAATATTTTATTTAATGTTTGCGTAGTTTTATAAATCATGCCGTAAATTCTGGCACACGCTTTAATTTTCTCACAGACATTTCTTTCCTGTAGATCCTCCACTTTCCGCATATCAGCTGATATATTACGTCGCACGAATAACTTGTACTCCCACGATGTACGTGTTTTTATATCATGTAATACTTTATTGATACATTTGTACCGGTCAGTAAGGACTATCAGGTAATAACAATAGTATGAAGTCAAAATAAGTGTCATAGCATCGGTGAAGACGAGTTGGTAAAGTTTTTCCAACGGTACGTTAATATTCAAGTTATTCAATGTAAGCCATATGCAAAACATTCTAAGCAGATATACTCCTTTTTGTCCAAGTAAAATAAAAAAGGCTGAGAGAGCGTTCTTATTGTAATCGACAATTTCACCCATATTCTCAATTGCTTTGTCAAGATCAACAATCTCTTGCATAAAAGCACGGTCGCCGCTTAAAAAGAAAGGAATCTTCCACATTGAATACAGTACATAAATTATTGATGATATTCTTTCGAAATCGTCCCCATAACGATTCAGTTTGGTTGTATAAATAGTGCGAAGTATTGTCTGATCTTCGTTATGAGCTCTGTACGTGCAGTAGAAGTACAAAGAATGCCAAAGAATGAAAAACGCAAATCCAAATAAACTAAAGCGAGCCTCAATTCGATTACCGGGCTTACTGTCCAACACGATTACAGAAATACCCAAAAATGTCTGAAATCTTTTCGAAAGATAAGATGCCTCAACAATATTGTTAAATCTTCTTAAAATCACTGCCTTTTTTAAATATTGTCCTATGTTAATAAACTTCATTTTTGATGAAGTTTCCACGGCAGACGGTTTTAGAATAAAAACAAAAGTACGACATTTAAATTTCATTCCCTCATTCGAAAGCTAATAGAAATAGGTAATCTAATAAATTGCCGAGAAATTTAACGTTATTATTACATTAGTAAATGAAACAAAATTGTGGTATTCGCAATTATCCAAAGGATAATCAGTAATTTATTTCTCCTGAACGTTCACATTCACATTGGTAATCTACATTATGAACATCGTAGGCGTTATATTGTCACAAATAATAAAGAAAATAGCCATGTATATATACAAAGGGATTTCAATATTCATGTAAATTATTATTTCAGAATTATTTATAGGCGCTATACAATTTTACATATTCAATAATCTGATATTATAAGCACGTCTCCCATCACTCATCTATAAGTAACAATATTTGCATTTCATTATTTTGATATATATATCACTGAATGCATGTTTTGCATTTGTCTAAAAAGCCAACTGATAAAATGTGCAAAATAAATCATGCTCATTATTATGATTACTTATATATTACACAAAACATTGCCAAGTGTACGAAACACTCTTATCTTATTAAATGCCAAAAAAATGCAGTTCTACTAAAGATCAACAAGTTTAGCCTTGGTTCTTTCTAATAAAATAATATATGGACGGTGGAAAGGATATTAGACTAACGTGCATTTCAAACTTTACCTAAACATTAGTCATTTCCAACGTCGTTAAAAAACCTGTTTTTACACCTTAAAATATTATCAAGCAAAAAAATATCATATGGCACGCTGCTGGGATGGTTACGGTAATATAGGTGAATGTTTAACAGTTACATAATGAATTATTAAAATTTGAGATTCTTATAGGACTTTCCATGTGGTGTAAAAGTACATATAAACAAGACTCTAGTAGCAATAATAAAAAATATCTTTTTAGACAAAATTATCAATGGTATTTTCTGGTTAATTATTTTAAATTTATTTAAAATTTAAATGAAATTAAAATTAAATTTAAATTCAATTAATTTAAATCAATCATTTTAAATTTTTAAATGAAACAAGTTTTCGGATTTAAGGGTTGTTTTCCCTGATTACTTCTTTCTCACGCAATGACGTTTTGAAAAATAATAAGCGTACGCCTTAGACCAAAAAAATTAAATAGACGGAACTTTTATAAGTCAAGAGTGAAGTCACCTAAAGTAATACCAAATGGCAAAACGAATACCATTCTGTCCACTGTATTCGCAAGCCGGGGTTGGAAGAGCACGTCCAGTTACAATACAAAAATAAAGCTTATTATATAATGCTACGTCGTAAAAAATTGTAAAAACACTTCAGCATATTTAAAAAGATAATAGATTGTGATTTCATAGGAAGTATTAGAAATACAAAACATTAATTATTAATTTGTAAATATGTTATTCCCTGCAAAAGATTCGGTACGGTGTTGTCATGCGTCTATTTTTTCCTAAACCGTATTGAAATTTTCAAAAGTAAAATAAAGTATAAGATGAATTTAATCTATTATTTTTTTATTGTAAAGTTATGTAAACGTTTGATTTTTTCAGATTATCAAGAGAATCGACTTTACGAAATAAATGGGTAGAGATGCATTACGTAAGAATGGAGAAGACATCGATGACAATTATGAATATTGTAACCATTATCATAAGTAAATACTTCTCAAAAAAACGTGATTGAAAAGAAATTGTGTGTACTTATATAAAAAATCGAAATTAGAAACCACTGTTCGAATAGCAAAGGCAAAACGGAATTATTACCGAAATTTGATGCACAATCAAAGATTCTAATTTTGTTTTATGTTATATCACAATATTTTTAAAACTCAAGAATATAATATATTATGTATATCAAGTATATCAAAATATTTATGGTTTGTCTGGATTTTACATGTTCTGGTAGCACAACGCACACAATCACAAACTTGGAGTTTTTGGCGAGATCTTAAGCTGCCATGCTGTGGTTTTTATTTTAATTCATTATCTTAGGTTCTTTGTCCCTATATTATGTAATATTGGTGGCATTTTGCGTGATATAGTATGGTTACTTGAAACATGTATTTTGAGTTGCCACAAAAATTCCCTTCTAACAAGGGATCCACTATATTTTTTATACTCACTTTGAAGGTTAGAAAAGACTACGAATTGGCTTAAAGGACTTGTATCCAGTGGCCACAATAAATAAAATAAAATCACAAACTTGGTAGTTTTTGGCGGGATCTTGAAGTGTTATGTGGTGGTTTTTGTTTTAGTTCATAAACTTGTGTTGTTTGGTTATCGTGTACAAGTGTACAAATAATATCTGGGAACTGTTATTCTTACTGTTAACTGGGAACTATCTGGGGAATGTTTTTTAGGCTGCCACAAAAACTCCCTGAAAAGCTTAACAATGGGCCGTAATATTGTTAAAGCTAGGTTTGAAGATTGACGAAAAACAAAATCAGTTAGGTTTAAGGGATTGTATCCAGTGGCCATAATAAATAAATAAAAAATCACAAACTTAAACATATAATACCTGATAGCTTAACTTGGCTTCATCTGTTCTACGCTCTTTGTCTATCTTATTCTTTTGGTCTGAGGCGTACGCGCCGTAAAATATATAAAAAAGCGATAGAAGAACGAAAAACAGCTTGTTTTGAATAGATTTATGCTCATGTGTAAAGATATGATATTAATTTAGAGATCATAAAATAGAACGCAATTATAACATTTAAACATAATCAATCTATTACAAATGGTAAAATAATACAATTTTATTACTTATAACTATACGGAAATAATACAGTATATATTATTCAACTATATGTATATTTTGTGACATTTCAGATAGTAAAAAAATAGCATCATTGTATGTATAATATATATTTCATATACTTTAGCGTATTATTCAACAACGCTATCCAAGAAAATGATTAATTTAATATCGTTATGTCTAAGCCTCCCTTTATAAGCGTAATATCGTGGTTTGAGGTCAAAAACTATAATGTAATTATATTGTAAAGGCTTAAAAAAGCTGCTGGTAGCTCGTGTTGCTCGAGAAATGCATTTACTCGTAAAATAACAACAATCTGCGTCAATATGATTATTTGAACCCTGCGAGATTCTCGAATATTAACCTTTATTTTTTTATAGAAGTCCGTTCATGTATTTTTTTTATAATTGATACATTACTGTGTTAAAATACTACTATCACTTCATTGAAACGAGTGCCGGAGTCTAAAAATTCAGAAAATCGCATCAAGTAAATTTTCAGAGTACGTGAGGAGAAATTTGCGAAACATTCACTTGAAATTTTACATTCCAGTTCGTATGTGATTGTGATCAAAGGCTAGGCCTTTTAACCGATAAAAAGAAAAGCTCGATGTCCACCAAGCGCACGCCACCATGTCCACCAAAAGTGCAGCTAAATCGTATTCATTCTTCTACCATCCATTTAATATGCGTTGATTATTAAAACTAGTCAATTCTGTTTCAATTCGCTCAGCTATAATGGACTTAATTTTATATGAAAAATTATGGTAGAAGAATGACTGCGATTCGGCTCGGCTCAGCTTGACTCTGCGACACCTGGAGTACTTGAAGCTTTACAAAAATGCTTTTTAATGTTAGATTTTTTTGTATTGTAACTAATATATGCAAGATCTTTAAAAAAATTGTCTATTTTGTATTCCTCATTTCGTTATTAAAAATTAAATAGAAGTCGCTGTAGGAAAGAGTTGAACATATAAAGGATTCTCTAGACTCGCTATTAATTATCTTTTGTAATATTAATCAATGATTTCATGTTTGCATACGTAGCCTACACTAATCAATTTCCCCAGTACCTATATCATATTATTTCTTAATATTAAGAAGTACAAACATTTAAGGTTGCGTAATAAGGATATATAATAAAGACAAATACATGCTGTCCCGCAACATGGTGGATACATACTGCCTTGTATAAAATGGCCCGATCATATATCTTCGCTTTTTAAAATTAATTTTGAGAGTACTTTTCAGAGTAATTTTATTTGTCAATATTAAATGTATTTCAAACGTCGCGTCATAGAGATTTCTAACAATTTGCAAATTTAAGTAATTTTAATTAAGTGATTAAAAGACGCCTTGTGTTGATAATCCTTAATATGTATAAATCGGCTTAGCTTGTTTCAAATCTTACGGCAAATCATGTTTTTATGAATAAATTATTACTTCTTCCCTTCTTTCTTTAAATGATACGTTCGAAAAAGAAAACGTTTTTAATTATATTTTCCATGTTTTTCTCAAAATTAAATGTAAACATTATTTTATAGAAATCGTATTTTGTTAGTGTCTAACAAATTAGCGTACATCCTAAAAAGTGCCGTCGCGTCGGTAATTTAATTATTACCTTTTGTTGTAAATATCAAAATATAGATACTAGTTGCGCCTTCTTGTGACAAACTTGTGATCAATTGTTTAGTCTATGTTCTTTTTATTTAAATAAAATTGTCGTTCGCAAGTCACAGTTGAAGCACGTTGTTTTATTATAGGTTATGGGCCCAGACCCGTATAATAGCTAGATATTGTGAGTTTATTGTTAGAATTATCAGTGTGATGAACAATAGACTGTGCTTTTCACCATCAGTCTTGTGTGTAAAGTAATCAGTTAGCTATTTTCAACCCAGTAGTAACGTGCGTGACAGTCATGGCGTCCAGTTCGAACTATCTTATTAGCGTACCGAAATTACAAGGGCGCGAGAACTATAGTGAATGGTGTTTCGCCGCAGAAAATTTCCTTGTATTGGAAGGAATGGTTGGGTGTATAAAACCTGAGCCTGATCAACCTCCAGCAGCTGCAGATGATGCGAAAACAAAAGCCAAGCTGATATTAACAATCGACCCGGCTCTTTATGTTCATATAAAAAATGTCAGAACATCGAAAGAATTGTGGGATAAATTGAAGATGTTATTCGATGATTCGGGATTTACTAGAAGAATTAGTCTCCTGAGGAATTTAATATCTATTCGATTTGAAAATTGCACTTCGATGACGTCCTATGTAACACAAATTGTTGAAGCTGGTCAGAAATTACAAGGTACGGGATTTGCAATAACCGACGAGTGGATTGGCTCTATCATGCTGGCGGGTCTAAGCGAAAAATACATGCCCATGATAATGGCCATCGAACATTCTGGCATCATAATTACATCCGACGCCATTAAAGGGAAATTGATGGACATGGAACCGGAAGACAGTGATGTCAATAATGCATTCGTATGTTTCCGCAAGAATCATATTCAACGTTCAAAGTATGGGAAGAATATACAGACTATGGCCAATAAAGATAGTGAAAAAAAAGAAGTGTCGACATCTGTCAAAGGAACACCAAATGTCAAATGTTACAATTGTAAACAACATGGTCACTATCGTAATCAATGCACTAACAAAGATAAATCTTCTAAGAATTCAGAAAATAAATCGTCAAAAACAAGTAATGCATTTAGTGCCGTGTTTTTTAACAGAATATTTGATAAGAGTGACTGGTATGTTGACTCCGGAGCCAGTTCGCATTTGACAAGCAATAAAGATTGGATTATCGACACGTGTCATTCTGGCTTTACCAAAGAAATCATGGTTGCTAATCAGAATAAAATCCCAGTGCTGTGTTGTGGAAACGTAAACATAACAACGTCGACTGAAGAATGTGATTTTAACATAACTGTTGAAAATGTTTTATGTGTTCCCGAGTTATCTACTAACTTATTGTCAGTGAGCCAGTTAATAAGGCAGGGCAACAAGGTGCATTTCACTGGCAAAGGATGTGAAATACTCAACAAAAAAGACACTCTAGTAGCTACTGCATCGCTTGTGAATGGAGTTTACAAACTAAACACTACTACTTGTTTGGCGGCAGCAGTAGCAGAGTCTCCAGAAGTTTGGCATCGTAGATTGGGACACGTCAACAGTTATAACATGAATAAAATGCAGGATGCTGTGGAGGGAGTCAAATTTATTGAGACGGCTAAAATCAACAAATCTAACTGCATAGTGTGCTGTGAAGGTAAGCAAAGTCGTTTGCCTTTTGCTCATGAAGGGAACAGGAGCACTAAGCTATTAGAAGTGGTACACAGCGACATCTGTGGCCCGATGGAGAATATATCGCTAGGAGGATCTAGGTATTTCTTGATCTTCGTTGATGATCACAGCCGCATGACATATGTTTATTTTTTGAAAAACAAAAATGAGACTTTACAGTGTTTTAAAGAGTATAAAGCAGTAGTTGAGAATTCAACATCAAATAAAATTAGAATTTTGAGAAGTGATAATGGCAGAGAGTTCTGTAATAGAGATTTTGATAGTTATTTGAAGAAAGCAGGTATAGTTCATCAAAAGTCAAATCCTTACACACCTGAACAAAACGGGCTTAGTGAGCGCATGAACAGAACGCTAATTGAAAAAGCCAGGTGTCTTTTGTTTGATGCTAAACTAGGTAAGGAGTTCTGGGCAGAAGCCATTAACACTGCTGTTTATTTACAGAATAGAATTGTAAAAACTAGATTGAACAATCGTACACCATACGAGTTATGGACAGGGACCAAACCAAACCTCAGTCATTTAAGGATTTTTGGTAGTACTGTCATGAGGCACATACCCAAGGAAAAAAGACATAAGTGGGACAAGAAAGCTGAACAATGCATAGTGGTTGGCTACCCTGAGGATGTTAAAGGATATAGGTTATATAATCCATCAACGAAAGCTATCACAACTAGTAGAGATGTTATCATCATAAAAGAAAAATTATCTCATCAAGAAGATTTGATTGAAGTAGAAGAGATAGATGACAAACCGACAGAGAACAGGCTACACCTGTCTTCAGTGGGAGAGTTCTCAGACCACAGTAGAGAGGATTCGTTGACTTCTTTGGAATGTGATAAGGATGACTCCTATATACCAGATGAGGAGTTGACATCTGAAGAAGAGTTGCAATCAGATACCATAGTAAGGACATTACCAAAACGGCAAAGAAATCAGCCAGACAGGTATGGACTTATGTGCACAGAAGAGTGTTATAAAGATTTCAGCAATGAACTGTCATTAGAAGAAGCACTGCAAGGACCAGAGAAGGAGCATTGGGAACAAGCTGTCAAGGAAGAGCTGAAAAGCTTTGAAGACAACAATGCATGGGAAGTTGTTGATATTCCTGTAAGTGGCAATATTGTAAAATGCAAATGGGTTCTCAAGAAGAAGTGTGATGCTGAAAATAATGTCCGTTATCGAGCCAGGCTTGTGGCTAAAGGGTGTTCTCAAAAATATGGTGTGGACTACAATGAAACATTTTCTCCTGTTGTGCGACATACAACACTTAGGATATGTTGATGCAGACTGGAGCAATGATGTTAATGATAGGAAATCATATTCAGGATTTTGTTATAAATTATCAGGTTCTGTTATATCTTGGAGCTGTAGTAAACAAAAATGTATTGCACTCTCTAGTACAGAAGCAGAATATGTATCAATTACAGATGCCTGCAAAGAGGGAGTGTATCTAAGAAACTTACAATATGAAGTTACTAAAATATTGTATTGTATTAACTTGTATAATGATAGTATGAGTGCACAGAAATTATTACTAAACCCTGTATTCCATAATAAAACTAAGCATATTGATGTCAGATATCACTATAGCAGAGAAATGATAAATGAAAACATTGTTAGTGTTAATTATTTATCTACATCAGATATGCCTGCAGATTTGCTCACCAAAAGTTTAAATGCTGTAAAACATTATAAACACTTGAATTCTTTAGGAATTGTTAAAGTATAGTTTTACTTAAGTTTTTTGTTAAGTATTGAAGGTTAATATGATCTATATTTTGAGTGGGAGTGTTGTAAATATCAAAATATAGATACTAGTTGCGCCTTCTTGTGACAAACTTGTGATCAATTGTTTAGTCTATGTTCTTTTTATTTAAATAAAATTGTCGTTCGCAAGTCACAGTTGAAGCACGTTGTTTTATTATACCTTTATGTAATAAACTTGTCAATTTTTTTAAAGCTGATTCACACTGTATGTGTTTTATCCTACAATTAGTAACTATTTAATTTCATGATATTTCGTTTCTTATATCCTTATTTCAAACATGCCTGTAATTTTCATGCTAAAATTAAGAACTTTTATGATTTTATTTAAAAAGCGCATCGGGGAATATTGAATTGTCGATCAACTAATACTATAATGCTAAGAAAAAAATATCTCACAAGAGTTATAATTTGATAAATTGTAACTTATAAATTCAACAAAGAATACCTGCCCAATTTTAATTAGCCGTATGCCTCCTGAGAATAAAATGTACACCTAATATGAAAATTAATTCAAATGACTGGATGAATTAAAGTAGAAAAATTACTGGTACGTAAAACGTTTGGGGTTGTGAGATGAGGTTATAGATAATAAATAATGAGAGGTAATGTTCGATTTAATTTAGTATTTATCTATATAGCATGAAGCTTTATTTTCGTTATTATAATAGATTCGAGGGATAGAATTATGTAACGAATGTTTGTGTGTGTTCACTGAAGAAGCATTAGGTATTGAATAAGTGATCTACATGGTGTTCCCTATTCAAATAGGGGTGAGATAACTACCAGATTTCTTCATAGCCAACCATCTCAATTTCTACGTAGTGTAATACGAAGCGAGACTGCGCCCAGGAACAGCGCTTACTGTAGTCGACTGTGGTCTTCAGATCCGATTGTTTGAGCGAAAAGTCACAATGGCACGGTCCAATAGAGAATACCATCTCGCTACGTATTACATCTCAGAAGTGGGATATCACTGTCGCTTCAAACGCTAATTGACATAAAACATCACGATTGATAATAAAAATCTGCAAAGCTCAATTTACAAAAATATTTATAGGTTTTTGTAAACACTTCATTTTTGCGTTTGCTTTCCACTTCGATTATATTGTCTTAACATTTAAGAATTATAATAAAAAAAATACAACTGGTCACAACGTAGTCACGAAAATAGGAATTATTAAAACATTAAGAGATTCAGTTTATATCATACTCAAATAAGAACCAAAAATACTCACTCAGTGAACACACTTCAGAAAAAGCAACAGCAGCCTGTACCTACGAGAATCACTATCCTAGATTTTGTTCTACATTTAGGAAGGCGTCTATATCACAAACAGAGTAAATAAAAAAAGTATATACTTAACTAAACATTATCATTTAACACTAAAATAATAAGTGACTAATAATAACAAATACCGCAACTGTCTCAACAAACTCATTCGGAACATATTGCAAATACACTTTTGTAAAGCTCGAGTTTAATATAATTAAAATCACATATCATTAAAATATCTTTGGATACAACCAAATAAAATTATCGAATAGCGTACAAAAATTAAAAAAAAATATACAAGAATGTCAAGTATTTTATAATAAGGGAAGATCTCAAGTCGACCCGTGTACCACGATTTAGAAGATATATTGATAACTCCCCGCCGCTCTTCGTAAACACCACACAGACTAGACATGTCGAAAGTTTCGTGGTACACAGTCAAGGCAGACATTGATATTAGAGGATCGTTCTACCACGAAACCGCATAATTTTTAAATTATTTTCCTAATCGAACATTGACCGATACTAAAAACCGGTAACACACTCCGCTAGTATATTGTTGTTACGATAGCTGAGGTTCGGTCACAGCAGATCCTGAACGTGAGATGTGTCTAAGTTGGTGATTAGAGTTTTCAGAAAGGTCATCTCTTTGCGAGCGTTCTCGAGTATGACGCGAGGGTCCTGCGACGTACATCGCAGACAATTCGGGGCAAAAACCATCGCTAGGTTCGCGGAATCCATTTTCGTTTGACTTACCACCTCCGGTGCGGTGAATTGTTGCAGGAAGCTTATTAAATATGTCAGTACCTGGGAAATTATTTATATTAATTAGTAAAGGATTCATTTCTATTTACGACTAGCGATGCCCCGCGGCTCCGCACGCACTTGGTACTAGAGTTAACCGCGAAAATGTTAGCCATTAAAGTTGCTTTCACGCATGGGTAGTGAGTGAGTACCTCAGTGGATATGATAGATGATTAAAAAAGGCTTGTATTGATTTAGCCATAGAAAAGTTACTACTATTAGTCGGATGTTCCACTAGTTTCTGGACAAAACGGACGACGCGCTGGGCATCTGTTATAATGTAAGAAGTCCTCTTGGTGGCACTGTTGTAAGTTGCTTTGCGGGAGCTGTCTTTGGGATCTTTATTTGCACGACTCTTGATAAGCAGCCTGCTTCTGATTGACATTGTTAGCGTATTTGTGATTGAACCAACATTCATAATTATTACTGACAATATCGAACGAAGGAATGTAATATTTCATTTCGAGTAATATCGAAGTGAATCCGATCGCCGCCCGCGACGCCTGCAGGTAGCGAGCGAGTGTAAAACGCGCGAAGCGAAATCAGTGTTAAATGATTTAAACAACGTTTGTTAAAATTATTTACTCTTCGTTTCGGGTGTACTCCGACTCCGACCGAGCGATTAGCAACTCCATGCTGCCCCCCGCCCCCCGCTCGTATCTGGTTACGCCCATATTATTTTACAAGTTACTCCACTGTTTAGGGTCATAGCGCGAAGTTTATAGCCTGTAGGCTATAAACCTTTCTTAGTAAATGAGCTAAAAAATTAACAATATTTTTATAAATCTGTCTATTAATTCCATAGATTGGCGCTTTTAAACAAACAAAACTTACCAATCTATTAAGTGGCGGCAGTCTGTGCAAAGCTCTCGTGCAAGCCGCGAAGTCGGTGCCGGCCGCCACGCACGCGCCGTACAGCGCGTCCGGTATCAGCGGCTCGTACAGCTCCCTGTACCACAGCTTCAGCAGGCTCGCGGGCGCGTGGGCGTCTGACGTCACCATTATACACAATCATATTTACTAATTAACCAGAGCCATACAAGGGAATTTTATTTTATTTAATTGTAATTTTATCATTAGGGGCCATCCGTTAATTACGTAAGGGTCGGAGGGGAGGTTAAAACAATCTCTGCGTGTCCTAATCTTGGGGAGGGAGGACGATAAAACCTATTCTTACGTAAAATTTTGTAAGTCGAATTCCATTTCGGATACTGAATGGTTTTCTTTTACAAATTTTTAATTTTTATATATGTGTTCTTGTCTAACAACATTTTATTATTCTGAAAAACGAGATAATCCTACGCAAGAAGAGAGGGAGAGTTCGAGAAATGTTAGGTACGCTTACATGGAGTTGGGGAGGTCAAAAATCACCAAAATCATCCTTACGCAATTATTGAATGGCTCCTTATTGCTTAGACCGCATTAGATAGCACAATGATAAACTTAGACCCGACATGGTTAATCCCTATATTTATTTAAAACTCTATACAAATTAATTCAATAGTTTTTTGTTTAGTATTTCAGTAGTACTTTTGCCCACAAGGCCACAAAACTCTGCTCCCATTGTCTTCGAAATAATACGACATTTCAACCTTCAATTTTAATTGTATTTTAACATGTACTACTAACCGGTTAATGTCGAAGCGTCCGGTAACTCCCAATTGTCGATCTTCGTTTTCAACGCGTTCACTTCGTCCACATCAGCCGAAACTCTGAATATACCTTCTGTTTCTCTTCCGTTTAACGCTAGTACTTGTTGCGACAGCGCGATCTGGACCCAAGGCAGCTGTCGATTAGGAAACCGGTCCTTTTGCAACGTCATCACTTCGGCTAACGTGTTGCCAAACATAGACTGACGGAAGATTTGTATCTGAAAAAACGCTTGCCTTTTAAACTGTATTTAAGAGATATACACTAGTATATTAACAATACCCAATCAATGTGAGACATCGATATATTACGCTTATGGATTATAATTTTAGAATACGCTGAAGTCAGTTCATTAGAAAAATTACTGGAACTACCAGTCGGATTCGAAAAATTCTTTCTGTATATGATAGTCAGATTCACGAGGAATCGTATAGGCTACCTAGCATTAGGCTTCACCGCTCAGCTATCCTTAAATATTAATTTTAGTTAAGTAAGTTGGAATAAATAGCGCAGCCTAACTGCTTTATCCGCGTGCGCTGGCGTAATGGTTAGTGATACGTAAATAGAATGTTCTACAAAAATATTGCTCCCTAGTACATCTAAAAAAAAGTCTGCGATACCATATGCTTATCTCTTTTACACATAAGCCACAATAAGATATTTTGTGATAAAATTTTATTGAAAATTGAAGAGTGACTTATGAGCTTTATTATTGGGCATGGCATATTAATCCTTACGAACAGAAGTTATACCATCATCAAGACAATTTTATGTAGATAAACTTTGCCCTTTTAGCATTTTATTTGGACTCATAGTTTGGGAGATAATAGAAAATTAAAATAATTCAACAGTCGGTTCGGCTCTATGACAGCAGCAGTGGCGTAAGCAAGCCGTGTGAGTGTGACGCATAACCCTGGCCGCCCGATAGAAACATTGTCTATATTAAAGTATAAATGATCAATCAGCAATTTTTTTTAATTATATGGGTTGAAACCGGAGGGGACAGGTAGTTATGTATATAATATCAATAAATCAAACTCTTTTGACCTAATCAATCTATGAACAAAGCTTATTTCTATAAAATAATCTAATCCAATGTTCATACAAATCAAAGGTGTTCTCCATATCCGTACCCAAAACTAACAGATATCCGAAATAAAATAATATCCGACACCATAACCAAAATCTTTCGAATAATTTCGGATAGGGGCGCAGTCAAATGAAACACGGTCGAATACCAAAAAATACTTAATATACTAATAATTATGAAAACTAAAATTCAATAATAATGCCCTATATTACTTCAATATACAATTTCCTAAATTTCTTGTATAAAATTTCTTCCATAACTAGTATTATCCGAACCTATCGGATACCCGATATAATTTAATATCCGTATCCCATAACCGAAACCAATTAAATACTCGTAGGATATCCATATCCAGATTCGAAATTTCATATCTGTTATATCCCTATTATAAATAACACTTTTCGACTTACTCTAGCCTGGTCGATATCTTCAGTGGTTGGTTTTCGCGGTTGCCTCTTCCCTCCAAAACCGATCCTCTCTAACCTCTTGCAAGCCACACCAGCGTAGTGCGACACTTGTACGTGTATAGGCCATTTTCCCACCTGAACAAAACAATTGAAGTTATTTAATACAAACCACATATAAATAAAATAAATTTGCAAATGATATAATTATATAACCATAATAATCTACACTAATATACGAATACTAATATACTAATAAGTGAAGAGTTTTTTTGTGTTTGTTTAAACACGTTAATATCTGAAACTACCAGTCGGATTTGAAAAAATATTTTGCACGAGAAATATTATAGGCTATATATCTTCACGCTAGGGCCTTAAGGGGCGGAGCAGTAACTATAAACGTTAAGCAATCTGGCAAACTGTGGGCAGATACGGGAAGTGTGACAACGATAGGGATACACGGGCGCCGTAAATATAACGCGAGTGAAACCGTGGAGCACAGCTAATGCATTAATAAATACTATCTTGTTGAATTTAAAATACCAAAACAAAATATATATTATGTGTGATGTTGCAATAGAAATCGTATTACACCAGCTCATTACTAATAATAATGATAGATAAAATTATTTTAAAAATCAATGGTATATGTCCGTCCTTATGTGTTCCATCTCATGATCCTTCCCTTACTGAATTCACTTTGGGATCCTTCCCATACTGAGTTTACCTTTACGACCTTAAGGTACTTAATTACAAATACATACACTTCTACTCCAGTGATAAGGTATAAATTTTCACCTCAGGGAATGCATCGGCGAACGCGGGATCGCGATGTCTATTCACATAATTTGTAAGTGCAGGCTGGAAGGCTGGTGACGGTGGTACGAAAGCCAAACATACAGCCAGCAGCTCCCAGCCGCGAAGCAAGGAGTCCCGGAGCGGATTTTCGGTAGTCTGCCTACACAGCTGCACGTAGAGCTCATCGCGGAGCCTGAGTAAAAAAAAAACATAATTTAAAAAATATGTTTTTGTGGCAACGCCATATTTTCCTTAATTCTTCTTTCAAATATATAATACAAAAATCATTTAAAAGCTTATGTACCCGCTATTGACGAAAAATAGACAAATAGTAAAAAAACAATGATGAAAAATCCTTTTCATCAGGAATACTATCAACAGAATAAAAATATATTCAATGAACATCTAGTGGCGCCATCTATTAAAAATCTCTATTTCACTAAAATGACAGCCGTTTTATTGTTTACATTCTATAATGTGCTAAATAATCAATCGCACGGGTGAGCCAGTTAACATCACATCTATATGGAAGGTGGTCTTAGACCAAAGCAAGATTAATCAAGAGCAACACGAATTCTTTCACCAATTCTCAGAAAAAGCAACCTATCTGAAACTAGACAGAAAAGATGCGTTTTAAATTTATAACATATATTTAATAATATAATACGTTTGGTCAAGCTGCGACGAAACTTTGGTGATTTACACACCAGTGAAGGTGCTGTATTAATACAACCCGTTAACAATAGATTGGGCACGAAGACAATGGGGACGAAGTCGCAGACACACAAGCTAGTAAATATGTATGTTCTGGCTCCATGTTATCTTTTGTATGGAAATTAACAGATGGCTAATACTTTGTATAAATAATTTAAATGGTATTTTCTTATTATATCTGTAGAAGCTCACCAGACCAATTATAAAATTGAATTAATTCTAGAACAAACATGACGTCAAGAGGTATTTATGCAGGCTAGCATGACAGCAGCATGGATTTAGATCTCTTGGTGGTCGCCATTTTGTTTGGATTGTACTGTGATAACCATCAATGTCAATGTGCCGAGCTAACATAAAAAAATGACTTAACCTGTGATCTTTGCGACTTTAGTACTGTCTAAATTGTCTAATGTCTAATTTATTTTGAACATGTGAATAATTTTGCAAGGTTTCCGAAATTTAATTATATCTTTCATTATCATTAAATTTCATATAGTGATTGCCTGTAAACTTACTTTTCGTTAGTAAATGTAGCGTGCAAAATATCTTGCGCGACTGAATTGAGCGTCATCCCCGGCCGAGCTTTTCTATCGCCCATGTAGATTTGCACCAATCTGAAGAGGTCTATAGCTGCCTTTTTATGTGCCTTGTCCCAATCCGCGCCGACCATCGGTGCACTAATAGACGACGATGTCCACGATAACATATCCCGAACTGATGCCTGTTTTAGCAGAAACTTTGAGACTTAGAAACATGTAAATTTCAAAGGGATTATATAAAATGTGTTATGGGACGCCTGGTAAATGTGAAAAATCTATTGAAGTCATATCTTTACATAGCAATGTAAATAATTAAAAACGAAAAAAAGGAACACTTCAATTCACTGATAACCTATAAGGATAGCAGAAAACATCACGACGATATACTAAAGCAGGGTTTCTTAAATTGGGGTCCATGACATGAGTGCCTAGGATCCACATCCATATCCACATAGGGTGCACTCTTAAAATATTTCAGAACGTTATTGCTGAGCGATGAAACGAATAATGAAAAAGGATACGAAAAGGTTCATTTTTTTAATTAATTCTTTTGACGTACTCAAGCACTTTTTACCTTTTGAAACAATTGATAGTACTCTTTTTTGTTATTTTATTGAGCTGTTTCAAGGGACATACGACTTTAAGGTGACACCCCTTTTCAATCTTCAATTGTACATGTGTGATCTCATAGCCTCACGCTGGAGGGTGGGTGGTGCGATGCACGGGAAGTACCGCGCCTTGCACCACCGTCCACCCGCTCACGCTCACTGTCAGTCCTGCGCACGCGCGTGATACGAGTACAATACAAGTGTTAGCCGTGTTAATGCGTTTCGACCTTCTCTTCCTACTTATCTACTACTCAGTCGTACATTAATTCGGATATTTTGGTAAAATAAAAAGGTATGTAAAGAATCGTTCCTTTTTATTTGCTTCTTTTCGCGAACGTATTTATACTAATATAATAATATTGTTTTGTTCCAGATCGTAAGAAAATGTTAAAGAAACGACAATATAACGATTCCTATATTAACTTCGGGTTTACTTTCATAACTGAACGTGATAGAACGCAAAAATCACTAATTGTTTCTTACGTCGACATGCTTTGGTTTCACTAACTTTGCCTATTTTCCTGAAGGAGGTTATGTCTACGTGCTTCAAAATAATTAACTTCATCAGAGCAAGAGCCTTTCACCACCGTCTGTTCAAAAGTGTCAAGAAATGGGATCAGAAAATAAAGTACTGCTCTACTACACAGAAAGTAAGCTGGTTGTCGCGACGTCAAGTCTTAAAGCGTTTATTTGAGTTGCGTGGAAAAGCGTCACTTTTTTAAAAGACAAAGCAATCACTCTTAACGATATTTTTTCAGAGTGACGATTTTGTATAAGGTTTGGCTTATTTGGCCGATATATTTATCCATTTGAACGAAATTAACCTGTTTCTTCAGGGTCCTGCAGTAAAAATTATTGATGCTACTGAGCGATTGAAAGCTTTTTTAGATAAGCTACATCTTTGAAAAAACATTGCAGAAGGCTTTTTTTGAAGGATACTTTAGTCCAGAAAACCTCAATACAGAAACATGGGTGAGAAGTCGATTTTCACTTGATATCGATGGTATCAGCGATGAAGATCTTGTTAAAGATGATCTCATTCACATAAGATCGAAGGAAGTATTGAGAGCTGAATTTCATACAAAGAGTCTTGGCGAGTTTTGGTGTTCTTTGGGACAAGCTTATCCTCCTCTTGTCAAACAGGTTATGACTGTTCTAATACCGTTTTGAACAAACATTAAACCTATAAATTAATTTAAAATATGTGGAGTTATCAACACTTTTTAAGAGAAAAATTGTAAGGCAACTGAGCGACTGAGATCAAATACCGAAACTAAGGAAAGTTCGATGTTGGAATAAATTTATTGTAACACAAGATTATTAAAGCAAAATTTGGCTTATAAGATTATATCAGTGTACCATATTTCTTTAAAAGACTTACCTTTCTTCTAAATATTCCTTTATTGAAATTTAAATTGTCTTTGGCAAAAATTTCGATATCCTGTTCAGGAGGCGCAGGTCTGGGCAAGTGCGGGTGCGCATGCGCGTGCGGGTGCGGGTGTCCGCGCACAGGACTGTACAGTGAGGGCGCGCCCGCGGGAGGAGGATCCTCTATGGTGATCGCTCCACCCGTCCCGCCACTTGCACCTCCCGCACCACCACCACCCAGAGACGATGTCTACATACATATAATTTACATTTTTTTAATGGTTGTTTATCCCTTTTTACAACCAACTAGCTTTCCTGATTTATCTATACATATAATAAAAGTGTAGTGTCTGTTTGTAATGTCAAAATAACAGATTTTTACTAAATGCATATGAAAGTATAACATAAAACCAATTTTTAAAATTTTTATCTGTCTGTCTATCTGTTTGTTCCGGGTAATCTCCTAAACGGTTGCACCGATTTTGACGGGACTTTCACTGGCAGATAGCTGATGTTATAGGGCACAACTTGGGCTACTTTGATTTTAGAAATACATAATTAGATAATTTAACACTTTTCGAAAATGTACACTGATGAGGTTATAATTTGAATTGGCAACACCATTGTTTACATTTCATATCTCTAATTTCAGTTCCGACTTTAAGTCTATCATTTATTCACCATATAAATTAGGCAACCCAAACACTAATTTTGAACCGTTTTGAAATTTGACGCAAATTGCCTTGTGTACTTATTCACGCTTCACACGGAAATAATCGGTATAAACAATAAATGAATGTTGTCGAATGGTCTACTTTTCGTCAGGAATGGATGATTGGATATATAGCATAGCATACTGATGCAAGTATACATATGTGTATCGAAAAAGTACAGTTCCTCAATATCAACTTAGGCTTAGGTTTTTTTGGGCGTTTCATCAGTGACTGACTGATATGGAAGTACGAGTATTTCGTTATTGAATTAAACGTCTTTTTATGTTAAGTTTTTTAAGTTGAAAATCTGTCGCCAAGCACCAATAGGTGTGTTCCGGCAACTGCACTTGAGAGCCAGCCTTCCACTAGGTTTAGCGTGTTATCATCTTGGGCCACATCGTCACTTAACATCAGATGAGATTGTGGCCACTACGCCAAACCTATAACGATAAAAAAAGAGAGAAATGAATATTTCGATTATAAAAACATTTTGAAGTGAAACTTCTTATGCGATTTCCAACACGTTAAATGTTTAACGCACATTATCGGTCTCTCCTCTTTGTGTGAACCAGAGCGAGAGAGCAATATATTATCGGTCTCTCCTCTTGGTGTGAGCCAGAGCAAGAAAGCAATATATTATCGGTCTCTCCTCTTTGTATGAGCCAGAGCGAGACAGCAAATGTCGGTGTGTATCTATATTGCACACTGCTTAAATAAAATATAAAATATCTTTTAAATGAAGTTTCACTTCTATCGTGTGTGGATCGCACACACACCTTAGGCTTTAGAAATTTTTGCATTTATCTTTGAAAAATTGTATGTACTATTTTTTATATTTTTTTCTAATAATCACAAACTTAAAATATATTTTTTTTTACTTTCGCTATTTTATTGCCCCTGCCAACCTTATAGGTAGAGCCTTATAGTTTAAGACAAGTTATTAAATTTAAAATAAAAAGTTTGTGTTTAAGTACATTATTTAGGTTCATTCAATTTCATTCATTCTTACACAAAATGTAAGAATCAAATCAAATCAATCTTGTCAAAATCTGATAACCCTTCAAAAGTTCAACTATAAATAAATTAAGAAGCGAGAAATAAAATAAAAAATATTCTACCATACTCACCCTGTGTATACCAGGCGAAGACTGCCGGTCCCGTTCGAAACCGACAAATGTGTTATAATAAGAAACGCCATGGTTCATGTATTCGACATCGTGAGGACGATGTGCGTACGCATGCGGCAAATAAACACCGGAGCCGTCATCGTCGTCGGGAGTGCGCGCGCCGCCGTCAGACGACTCGTTGTCGGGCTCGTGTCCGGACAGCGACCTCGACCTCGACCCCGACCCCGACCGAGATCGCGACGAGTTCGACTCGTTGTCCGAGCCGGAACCGGCGACGTATCGTCCGCGACCTGCATCGTAACGCTCATATACGCACTCGTACAGTATGATCCTAGTAATGACGTCATGCATTTAACAAGGGAGCCACCATCTTGTTAGAGCTATGTTAGAAGATCACAGGAATAGATAGAAATAAGGCAGAACTGTGGACGAACACAGCTGCCATTAAATAAGAATAAGAAGACTTCATAGAAAACATATATAATGACAAAAAATAATTTTAGAAATGCGAGTCAAACTCGTACTCCTAGGTTTTGTGTTTTCTTTCATTTAGTACAGCTTCCTTCCATACTTGGAACCACCACATAAGTCTAAAATCACAGAGATATATACAGGCGTGTCCACTTTTATATACATAATTATCTCTAATTGTAGTCAAAACATCCTGAGTAAATATACAATCATCAGCATTTTTACTTATGTACCGATTAACACGTCGTAATAAGAGAGGGTGTAGCCTGTAAAACTGTCTATCTAGTGACGTCACCAACTAAAGTACCACGGCGGATAGAGTTGTATCGCCGAAATTTAAAATAGCAACTTTAGGTGCTTTTTTAAAGCACATTTCGATTTGTTAAAATTAAAATAACAATTCTAGTAGCTTATTATTACCAAAGGATCAAATTAAACCACATTTCATAATATAGAAACCCAAGTAACCCAGCGTTCACGATTCAATTATCATCAGGTTTATTACAAATACTCACTTGACAACTTAGCCTGTTGTATAATATAGTCCTGCAAGGGTAATAGGTGTTGCATGCCGCGCAAGTCCCAATTACAGTAAAGGGGCGAACCACCACCTTCATCATCTTCATCCTCACCGTCCATCAGGGCATCGTCTAACTCCACCGGCCGTTTATGCCCTACATAGAGAAAGAGTAAATTATGACATCACAACCTTTATTCCGCAATGAATACATTTTTAATTCTACTTTGCACCACTGTAATCGCCTCCTAGTAACACAAAGATAGTTATTGGAATTATTAACACAAAAACAAGGCTAGTATAATAATCCCTGACCAATAAGATTAACCACGTTATTAACTACAGCATTCATAAGCAAAATATTCCGGACTTTTCTTTAGGTAAACTTTTATTTTAATAGATAGAAGATGAGTTTATTTACAACATCATATGAAGCCGGGTACTCTTACTTTACAATGACCTTAAAAATACAAATTGTTACTTATATATTTAGAAATAATATGTTTTCAGTCCTTTTATTCTATAATTTCAGACGAGAGTAAAATAAAAATTACGTAAATTTTATACACGATTCCATAATAATGGAGTGTGTTACTCATCAAAAAGTCACGGAAGGACAAATATGTCAGGACATAAACACTACTTTATTAGGAGTTCAGATATCCTGTGTAACGCAAATAGCTCTTCCTGCAGCCAAACACAGTTACGTTAATATTACTAGGTTAAAACTCTGTAGTTTTTAACTGTAATGTAGTTTTTAACTGTAACTTACGTCTCGATTTCGTGCGGTCTCTAGGTGTAGACGTAGATGTTCGTTCCATTCGCTGATTATGTTTCTGTAAGTTGGGCTCAGTCAACGGAGGTTCCAAGTTGACGCATTTTAACTTGTAATTTACTGCAAACAAATTAGAAACATATTTATATAATTATTAAATAAATGGTAAAAGATATAACTTTAAATAGATACTACAAACAATGCTTTAGCGTTTTCCAATCACAGAAGTTTCTATTATAAAGCAATGATAATTTGCCTAGAGTCTGGTTAAGTTTTTGTCTTGGACGTTCAAAATTCTTATCAAATATACCGTCGGTGATACGTTCTATGTCAAAAGAGTCTGCCTCAATATCATTAATTGTAAAATGATATATTTCTAGTTATTTTCATATTAGATCCACATTAAGGATTATTTTATATAAAATTATATAGATTTTACTAACGATGTGTTAGCGACGCAGAATGTTGATATCGCATGGCTAGATAATATATTATATAGTTTAAAACTATTCGAAATACATATAAGTATAGGCTAATCAACTTGTTAAGAAATAATATAACTCGTATAGTAACAATTGTTCATGGGCTATGTTTGTATTCGTTACGTAAATAAGCTGTGTTTGTTTGTAGGAAAAGATTTTGTAATACTGACTGCGCATAGGATTTGCTTTACAATTATTTAATGTATAATTTAATGTGTAATTTGATACGTAATGTAAGAAATATTCATGTTTATTAATATTATGTCATAGAATTATCAAGATTGAGTCGCCATATTTATATCAAGATCACAAATAGTAGTTGAAGAATGTTTGAATACAAGCGCGAGGTGACCAATCACGATAAAGAGAGAAAACGCGTGCTATGTAAAATTGTTAGAAAGAGACAGGTAGATAAATAAGGCTTCCTTGTCTAGCAGTCTTTAAAATTGTGAAAAGTTAGAGTATTTCAGGTAGTTTATACATAAATAATGTAGAATAAGTTAAATTATAAGTTTCAACACATGTTTAGATAAGAAAATATGTATACCTATTAGAATCTTATAAGATTATTGTCAAAATAGTAAGAATGTTTGTACATAAAAACTTCTAGGAACCGAGGTAATACATAGAATTAGACAGAGAGGAAAATAGAGTTAGATAGCGACGTCACTTTCTTCAAAAATGATATAAATATAGTGACGGGTTCCATACTCGTCAGATCGCTCAGATCGCTATAGGCAGAAGTCAATCAACCTCAAGATACCTCAAGACTGAAGAAACCCTGCAAGAAGACACTTTAGTGTTAAAGGGAAAATTATTGTACATAAGTGGACTGTATCGTTTATCAAGAATATAGTGAACGTAAATTTGGCATCGTGTTTCTATTTACCCGCCAGCGCCCAGTTCACCGTAAGTCACGCCGAGAACAACTCAACAACAATCGTGTCTCTTTCCGTACATTCCGTTTGGTTTCCCCTTCTTTACGCCCGGTAGGTTTGGGCGTAAGCAGGGACGGAGGTGTGCGGGAAGAGAGCTCATTTGGTTTGCGGGCTATCTCGCCTACCGAGTGAGTTATAGTTAAGGGTCATTGTGTGTTCGTCAATCGTTTTTTGTCAATCGTTTTAGTGACCCTGCGATAATGGGTTGTCCTCGCAAGCTTGTTTTACGATGTAATACCACGATATGCAAATCACACGTCCAGCAAATCGTTAAAAAATCGTTTTCTCTCTCTCTCCAGTAAAATCAGTTTGACATAGCCCGTTTTGCAATATCACCGACGATACGTAGTATAAGTTTAATATTGTTCATAATTGAAAATATACTATTACAGCGCACTCTCAAAAAAAAAATTCTGAGAAAATTTTAACGATTCACGCGCACATTTTAACAAAAATTTTACGCTATGAAGTTTCTTAGTAAACCTCTTTCTTTACTTTGTTAAAGATAGTCACATTCGATGTTATGCATCATAAGTACTAGGCTTGGTTGTTGCGCAACGGGTTATTGTAACGTAACAAAACTATCCATTTCTTAGTAGCGGTTTTTCTCGATACTCAAACACTAAAAGCTCCGTGCAACTAAAGAATTTCGCTATAATCGCTATCAGGTTGAAGTTCATAGTACGTGGTTATCGAAAGGAAGGATAAAAATAATGATTGTCTCGTTCCCACGTATTGGATTTTAGACCGTTGACTCTTTATCTCTTAATAGAAATTTCGCCTTTTACTAAACAAGTGCAGTTATAAATAGTTGTAAAATATACAGTTTAAATTACATTGTTTGAGTCTGTGTTGTATTAAGATTTAAACTGTGAATATAAAGTAACTATGAATAATAACTATTAAAATAGTTCATTACAAGTAGGTACCTATAGTGGATAGTGTAGGTAATGAAAAATATGCTTTTTATGTGTAATGTGTGACAGTTACATTTCAAAAGCCACATCTAGACGGTTACATCTCAATGGTCACCATCTCGACAGTCAAATCACAACGATCACTACCTTGACTGTCATTGATATCAGACTGGTCATGGTCAGCAACACTATTATCAATAAGAGTATACGAATCCAAAAGAAAAATAACTTTAAAAGATAATTTCATATATTATAGCGTCAACGATAGCTCCGTAACGTATAAAATTCTAACAAAATATCACAGCAACACTAATTTCGTACCGACGAAATAGATACTATCATAGATATTTTAAAAACGGGAAAACTAGCTACTAAAATAAATAGTTTCGGAAACCGCTATCAATCAGCGTTTAATAGATAGTTTCGCTTCGTTGCCCAAAAAGCCGCTACTGCCTACCGCTAATAAGGACAGGCGTCCACTTTTTTGCATTGAACTCTACGTATTTATTTCATAGACCATTACTGTAAAATATAATCACATATATAAAGACATCTATTTATATATATTAAATCTAGAAAAGATATATTCAGATTAATAGAATAAACGATCCGCAGTAAAAATATAAGATCAATACAAATAATGTATATTACCAGCAGCGACATTATCCTGCTCATTGGCCGAGGAGAGACGCAGGAAGTTGTGATGCGGCTCGTGCGGCGGAGTCCGGTGCTTGCTGCTGCTCCCGGATGAAACCGAAGTCTTGCTTGAAGTATACCTCTCAGGTTCCGCTTGTTGACGTCTATGGAATAACAACACAACATTAATTCTTTCAGGTTCATAAGACAACATATTTTACTTTAATGAAGTGTCTATAACTAATTAATGATGCAGTCTTTCTGGTGTTAAATATTCATATTGTGATTAAAATAAATCCCCATTATCGGAAAGTTGGCGAGAGCGATAGGTACCTTTTAATCGGAGTATTGTAATTTTAGAGTTAGTAGAAATTTCCTCTATATTTCGGTTATCCAAAATTATAGCTTAGCTTTTCTCAGTATAATCTATACATATAATAAAACTGAAGTGTCTGTGTGTAATGGCAAAATAACTGCTTTTTACTAAATGCATATGAAAGTACACGAGGTACCTATAAAATAAAAAATAAAAACAATTTTTTTTAAATATCTCTGTTTGTTCCGGGTAATCTCAGAAACGGCTGGACCTATTTTGACGGGACTTTCACTAGCAGGTGATAATATAAGGAATAACTTAGGCTACTTTTATTTTAAAAAATAATTAGGGTTCCGCGCAACAAAAGACCTATACGGAGCTGCAGTCACAGTTAGTATTTTATAAATACTATAAAGAAAAAATCAGAAGACAATTATTAAGAATCTTAAGATAAACGTATATTATGAAAATTTTAATTAATATTTGATATAAAGTACCTTGTAAACTCTCTAGATGGATGCCAATTGACTGATGCGGCATTGTGGCGTAAATCGAGGCTGGTCTGTCGAAAAGGTTTGTCGACGCTATAAACTGCTTGCTTTTCGGGATACCTATCCATGCGCTCCATTTCCGCAAGACGCTCCTTGTCTAAATGCCTATAAATAAAAACAATTCAACGATTAATTTCTATTATTAATTATAAAACTCATATGACAATTAAGAATGCAGTACTGACCTGTCCGAATATCGTTCTCTAGCGTGGCGAGACAACTGGTGAGGCCTTTCCAGACTGTGCATGACCCGAGAGCCGCCGCCTGCCGCATCTGTTGCCAACGATATCGACGACACCAGAGAAGGCCTAGCTGCTGTGGTCTACACAAATAACAAAAAAATATCACAAGGACCGATACAGTCGAACCACGATAAGTCGAAAATCTCGTAACTCGAAATAAACACTTGTTCCCTCCACTTCCAGTCCTAATACCTTTATCTATAAATAAAATCATCTTTATTACTCTATTACTATTAGTAAAATCACTAATCCCCTACAAGATATTTCAGTACATATTTTCACACGATAATTCGAGAAAAAAAAATGGATCTCTCTACTTCGATTACTTTAACATTATCACACTTTAAGGCCTTTAAACACAACGACACAAACGACTTTCCCCAAGTGTTAATAAGACATTGGATTCTATGACGACAAACACCATACAAGATCAGTACTCCTTGTGTTACAATTGTAACTCTTCAATGTACGTACAAATGTAAACCTGATTACTACTGTAATGCTTATTGTGGGTGATCTATAGAAGATAGATATATTTTATGCTATCTTGTTTGTAGGTCCTTTTAATATCTACAATTATGTAAAATATTAATTTGATATATCTCGTATGGGTTATATTCAGCATAGTCTTTTTACCGAATTGATTCACCATTATCGTTGCTGTTTATTTCGTATTTTACTTTATGTTGTAAAACATATCCTATAACTTGGCTAGATATCAAAGCTATGAATTAAAATAAAATAAAAACATGTAATGACAGATGTTGAGTTTTGTAATATGTATAAAATATAAGCTGATACAATTAAATTCAATGGATATTTGTCCCTTAGTGATTGTCATTGTTATTATTCATTCATCGTAAGAAGACTTGCACGACACATGTCAAATGTTTATTTTAGAGATGTAGCAGAATTTAAATTGTAAGTTGATTTTACGATTATCTATTCTTTTTTAGAACTAAATACAATCGAAAATTCGATTATGCTTTAAATCAATTGAGAGATGTGTAAGGTATGTAAATTAAATAACAAAAATAAACTATAACAATAATTAAGATCGCAATCTAGTACACCTGTTTTATTCTTCCACTCAATATTCTGCGTTGGGTGTTGATCAGTAAAAATGGAGGAATTACGTAAATATATTTGTTTATTCGAAATTAAACAAGAAACTAATAAATTAAATGTACAACAACGTTCGATCATTTCAATTAATTTTCAATTCGTACGGTTAATACAATTGATTTTCGGTTTTATTATTTTGGTCTACTCTAGTTTTAAGATATAGAAAGTAACGATGCACGTAGTAATAAAATATACGAAAATTCGCAAAAATCATTATATAGAGGAAGTTATTTAGGATTTTATCGTGCAAAATGTTTTTATAGCGTTTATCAGTTTATTTATAAGGTATAGTGTCATCATTATTTCATACCTAAGTTAATCGCGACGTAAGCGTAAAAATGCGGAATGTTTTCTAACCTTTTTCCACGTATAGGATACCTTTTTTCATATTTTATTTTTCGCGGTGTCTAATCTTCAGCTTATATGACTACACGTCAATATTTTTACACTAAGTATGGATTTATTTAGTATCGTTACAAGTACCTAAGTTTAACTTTTAACTAAACAAGATGAATTAATGTCATATTAGGTACATTAAAATAGTGACCAATTTCTCATAAAGGTTAGTGGCCTCATGATAATTGAATATGAAAAAGGACAATAAAACACTAACTGAGGAGTGAAACTACACAGTAGCAAATAAAGAAGATAACATGTAAAACCGATACACGTTAATCAGATTAATAGTAACTTAAAACTAATGCTTCTGCCATCATAAAACTAACTAGATATGATCATAGTAGAGAGAAACAAACCTGCAAGAAAGGCGTAGGCTGCGGCTTTTGTAATGGACTGCTAGGGCTTTGAGGAGATGCCGAATCACACGAGGACCCGCCAGCTGACTGCTGTTTCAACTGCAAAAATATATGCAACTAACTCTCTAACAACTGATTAAATTGATATCTAAAAGGTAATTTGAATACTTTACCTTACGTCTCGTTAGAGGTGTACTTTCGACTGATTTGAAATACTTTTCGTGCATCGAATCATCTGAAGCGTCTTTTCGTGGTGATATGAAGCTGCCACTTCGATTCAGCCCTGAAAATTTTTGATAATATATTTTAAATTATTACTGACTACTGACTGTACGGCTCCGTTCGCGTGTACTACTAAAAATGCATATTATTTTCTTTGCGCTTTTCTAATATTAGAGTAACCTAAGTTACTTCTTATAAAATCAGCTATCTGCCAGTGAGTCTCGTCCAAAATTGATCTACCAGTTTAGGAGTTTCGCCGGAATAAACAGACAGACAAAGAAATAATTTAAAAATTGTTTTTTTTTTTTTTGTTATAGGTACCATATATAATTTCATTTGCATGTAGTAAAAAGGTGTTATTTTGACATTAAAAACAGCCAATTTAATTTTATTTATTTATAAAGATTAATTTCTATTGACTCTGTTATACAGCTGCTCTTTTTATAACAAGTTTAACCAAAACCCACCATATACATATATAGATCCAGATGAGGACGGACTTCCCTTTGTAGGCGATTCAGAATATAATATACATCTGCAAAATGCTATTAAGACAAATAGACGTTATTAAAAAACAGGTTTTTAACGCCCGCCACGCCAATACGAACTCAAACCCGACAAAGAGCTTCATTTATACTGCACATTTTACAAATATTTATAAGTGCGGTTGTTAGTTCAAGGCCACATTTCTATAGATAAGAGTCGAGACAACAATGGTCTTTCCTTTCGGTAACAGTGTAGAATGAACTTCGACTCGATAGCGACAATAGCGATGTTTTTTCGTCGCACAACACCTTTAGTTTTTGAGTAACGACAGAAACCGCTACTTAGAAATTGGTGGTTTCGCTACGATACAATAACCCGCTATCCGCTATTGCACCGATATATAGTTTCTATGTGTGCCTCTTAGTATGCACGTATGTATGTGCGTCTATGTGTGTGTCACGAATCTGTGAGTACACGACACACGACTACACTATGATAAATACACGATATTTCGAGCACATTCCAGACGATTCTTGAGATATCGAGAATGGTGTTTTTTTTCTCCTGCTCAGACCGTAACAATACTTTTTGACGACTTGAATCTGTGTCTGAGTGGTGCTTTAATAAAAAAAATGGGTAAAGAAAGTTCGAAGAGATGGGATCGACACTAAATGTAAAGCAAACTGGCGCTCCCCGGACTTCTCGGAGTAAACAGAACGTGCGGAAAGATGCCGCTTCAGTCAAACGTGATCCAGATTTTATCAACGCGCAAAAGTTCGGTTGAATTAGGAATATCTCTTCGTATTCTGAAATCTGATTTGAAGTTACATCCATACAAGATCCAGATAGTGCAGGAACTAAAGCCTAATGATTTTAAATTTACGCAAGTTTTATGATGAAGCCCATTTCCACTTTAACGGACACTTTAATAAATAGAATGGCAGATACTGGGGTAGCGAAAATCCTAAAGCTAATGCCGTCGCCAACGCGGCCGCTCCGCTTCCCACTGTGGTCCAGTAAGCGGCCTTAGGCGTGTCGCATTCGGGTATTAGTCAGTGTTTATGCAACTGCCGAGAGGGTTTTTGGATTGTATTGGACTTGCTATTAGACACAGTAACTTCCCTATACCATGCTACTCTACCAAAAAATTCTCTTGTTTACCTGAGTGAGGAGACCATTTGTCGGTTTCGTGAGGTTGCGCCACACTGCTTCTTTTTCTTAACTGTGGTGTGCATACTGGTGGGTTACATGAAGCTGCACTCAATTCCTACAAAGATGAGTATAATATGAAGTTATCATTAAATAAACTGTTTGAAGTTAATAATTTTATTCCAGATCCCCTACTTAAAAATGAAATTTCTCCGCACTTTTACAGCCAAGATGGGGTTATCTCTTTGTTTTTTATTTCATGTACCGAAACATTTTCACTTTTTACCATATTTCATACACAGATGATTTATGTAGGCAGCAGAACATGTTAAAATATTCATAACTAGCGACCCGCCCCGGCTTCGCACGGGTGCAATGCTGATACTAAATATGCCTACCTACTACAGAATGTCCTTTTAAACAACGTTTACAGCTTTTTGCAATTAGACAATACAAACATGTTTTGTTTAGATGTTACTCTTGAAAGAGCGACATATAATTGACCATGGTATATAGGGCCGGTACCACCGCACTTCCCTACATTTTAAATCTGTAATATCTTCGGAAATATTCATTTAAATTACATGTTGTAAAGGGCTATATTGATCTATATTAAATGGGCAATGTATTACTTAATTGGATAAGGATAAATGCTGTATTGCTTAAAATCAATTCGTAAATAAGCCATTTTTTCCCGTAAAATGTAAAGGATAAAAATGGTTATTGTGGGTTATTCTTAAGAGATAGACATATACCATCGCGGACTTTTTTGTTGACCTTTTTAAGATGTACAATACTGTAGTACATTATTTCGATTTATCTCGTGGGGTTCAGCCAGCGTTTGCAATGTAAGCGCAAAAAATATGTTTATTTACGACATCACATTAGAAACCTCTAAATTTATCAGTATTTCTCTATAATATTATGCATGTATTATACATATAAACCTTCCTTTTGAATCACTCTATCTATTAAAAAAACCGCTTCAAAATCCGTTGCGTAGTTTTAAAGATTTAAGCATACATAGGGACGGACAGAGCGACGCGACTTTGTTTTATACTATGTAATGATGATACACGTGTTCCAAAAGTTTTGCAAAATCAATTGGAGTTTTCATTAAGAAACTACCTGTTTCCGCCTCTGTTGAGCACTACTGATGCTACTATCTGAAGAACGGCCGGAGTCTGTGTGCCTACACATCTGCAAGGAACCGTCTTCACTCAACCGGCCGCGACGGCTTTCTCCGCTATTCCTAAAACACACAGTCATCAAAGGATATCATTCTGCAACAATGAACATTCATTTTAAAAACTATTATGACTATAATAAATATTATTTAGATATTATATAAACAAACATTTTTATTGTTTTTATTTTACATTTTTATATATATACAATTTATTAATTAAAAATTTACCTATGGTGGTAATGAGTCCTCCTTGTGCGCACAGGACTGGTTTGGGTAACAATTTTAGTATTGCACGGTGATAATTTGCTGGCACTTGCAACTGTTGTGTTGCCATTGCTGCTGACCGGGTCTATTATTGAAGGCACCTAATTTGGTATACAAATAATTAGATCAATGTCCTTATTTAATAATAAAAAAAAATTACATGGCAGCCTTTTACATTTTTATAGCTTTAATATTTAAT
The DNA here is from genome assembly GCA_947532125.1 of Saturnia pavonia. Taxonomy (NCBI): domain Eukaryota; kingdom Metazoa; phylum Arthropoda; class Insecta; order Lepidoptera; family Saturniidae; genus Saturnia; species Saturnia pavonia. The sequence goes on from OX383901.1 coordinate 13,183,135, forward strand.
AAAAAGAAATATCTTATAATACCTGCTGAGGTACCACCACATGGTTTGTTTGTGTAGCAGTTTCCCTTCTTTTCTGTGGGTCCGTATTTTGTTTCAGTGTTTGCAACTTTGCTAATGGTATGATATCACAATCAGTAGGTCTGTGCCATACAGTCGTCTACAAATAACCATAACAGTTTAAATAATTTAAAAATTTAGCTTAAGTGTGTAAATGACTTTTTGTACATAACATAAACTAGTTTAGAGTATTAGATAAACCAGTTTTTTTGAAAAAATATTTCTCTGTCTAAAATTTTGCTATTTTGCTAAACAAGGATAAAGATAACATTATTTCATTCATCGTTCTTGTATGTATTTATTAGTATCCTAGAAAAAAAGAGACCCCAATATGAATCTAAATAAACTAATTTTCCTCAATACCCTCAATATTATTTCAGATTTATAACTTATCATAAATTTTTTCAGCATCCTGATCCTGACCAAAGTATAAAACAACTTATCCAAATTTACACAGTTGATACTCATAATAATGCTAACTAGTTAATAAAGTTTTTATAATTACTTTAGATATGTTTTGATTGTATTGCATAATAACCTATTTTAATGAAAAAGTCCTTCACTTAACTTACTGCCTTCACTAAACTTACCTGTGTTGATGCATTGTAGTAATAAAACCTATGTGTGTTTATATCAAAAAGCTCCCACCATTGTGATGAGTCAGTGCGCTTTACTTTGACTCCCTAAAACAAGTATTTATTATATTATACACTATTGATTTGCTGATACAGAACTAAATACACACAAACAGTAAAAATAGCACATTTTATGTGCCAAATACTTTATTTTTTTCTTGCAAAGCTTTCTTTTTATATTTGCCTTAAGCATAGATTTATTTTAATTACTACAAATTTTTTAATTAGAAATGAAATAGTTTAGAAGACTTCAAAACTTCTACATTTATATATACATAATAAGCCATAAATTAAACCTTCAATAGTAAAAACATTCATTATACAATAGTATTTAATTATGTATATAACACAGTTCCAAAAATCCTTTGAAATTTAGCTCCGTTTCTGCTGTAAATATAATGGTGATAACTTATTTCATCAACTACCAAGTTATATTTCCTTGCTAAGAGAGCTTGAATAGGGAATAATAAACCTATCCGATAACGCGACCCCGTCCAGCCTAGCTAGGATCCCCGACGTATTAGAGTCAACAGCAGACGCCGACTTAGCAATCGATTCCCTGGTCGACTACCTCCAAACCGGCGTAAGGGAGGCCTCGACAGAGGTGCAAGCGGCGAACGAACGCCGTTTTATACTCCCCCCCGGCTTACGAGCGTTAATCACGGAAAAGAACGCCGCGACACGTGCACACGATTCTTATCCGACGAGGGATAACACCCGTAGGTTACGGCGACTTCAGAGAGAGGTTAGAACTCGCATCAGCGAGTACAGAGGTCACCGGTGGGATAACCTCTTAGAGGGTCTCAAGCCGTCCCATCTGGCTTACTGGAACCTCGCCCGCTCTCTGAAGTTAGAAGCTACCGCCCTGATGCCGCCCCTCGAAAGAGGCCCCGATCTCCCACCCGCGTTCGATAGCGACGATAAGGCAGAATGCCTTGCCGCAAGCTTGGAGAGCCAGTGCTCCCCAAACTGCGACAACGTAGACACTGCCCACATCGAAACTATCGAGACCGCCGTTCAGGAACTAACGTCGATTACCCCCGCGGAAACGTTAACCCCGGTCACGCATGACGAGATTTGTACTGTTATTAAAGGCCTTAAGCCTAGAAAGTCCCCCGGCCCCGACGGTATCAGGAATGAAGTACTTAAACTTCTTCCCGATCACCTCATAGCTCTTTTGGTCTGCATCTTCAATGTAGCCATAGCCCACTGCTATTTTCCAGCCGTCTGGAAAAAAGCTATAGTTATAGGTATTCACAAGCCCGGCAAAAAAGCTTCGCTTCCCGATAGCTATCGCCCGATCAGCCTTTTAAACACACTAGGAAAACTTTACGAGCGGCTCCTTCTGAACCGTCTCAAAACCGTTATAGATATTAAAAACCTATACCCTCCCGAACAGTTCGGTTTTCGCGCCCGACACTCGTGTACACATCAAGTGCACCGCCTCACGGAGCACATCACGAGCAACTTTGCCAAAAGTAGTATCGCCCCCGCCCGTACGCTTGCGGTCTTTTTCGACGTAGCTAAGGCCTTCGATAAGGTCTGGCATGCCGGACTAGTCCACAAGCTACATAAACTAGAAATCCCGGATAGGTTAGTTCACCTAGTTCATGATTTTCTACGCGACCGCACCTTTCACTACCGAGTGGAAGGAGTACTATCTACCGCCCACCCTATACGCTCAGGAGTCCCGCAAGGTTCCATTCTGGCGCCTTGCCTTTTCAATCTGTACGTCAGCGACCTCCCGAAGCCCCCCGGGGTCGAGGTAGGGCTCTACGCTGACGACACAGTCATATACGCGTCAAACAGACACAGAAAAAATCTCGCCTGCGCAGTCCAACGTGCCGTAACCACTCTCGGGGAGTGGTTTCGAACGTGGCGAATAGCTATTAATCCGGTAAAGAGCGCCGCGATTATGTTCGAACCGCATACATGTAAACTACCACGCACGGTAGGACCCCTCTCATTATTCGGTAGGAATATCCCTTGGGCCACCAAGACTAAATATCTAGGTGTCACCCTCGACTCGAAGCTTAACTTCAACGCACACGTTACTATAGTCCGGAATAGGGCCGTCTGGATCCTTTCCCGCTTGCGACCCTTGCTCAGTTCGGTAAGCAAAATGTCCTTAAGACATAAGCTTACACTATACAAGATGTGCGTCCGTCCGATCTTGACATATAGCTGCGCAGCGTTCGCACATATGTCCAAACATAACTTTGTCCGCATGCAAAGAGTCCAAAATCGGTTTCTCCGTCGCCTGCTTGACCCTCCAGCCTTCGTTAGGAACATGGACCTCCACAGGGACATGAGGCTTCCCTCGATAGAAGCCTATGTGAAATATCTCACCAGGAGATACTTCGATAGCGCTTCGAATCACCCCAACCCACTCGTAAAATCCACCGTGAACTACGTCCCAGACAACTCGATCCCCGTTGCCAAACGTTATAAACGCCGTCCGCGAAATCTCTTTGTCGATCCCGACGACGACATCGAGAAAGCTAATAATTACTACGCGTCCGCTCCCGCAACATATGCGTGCTCGCGCCCACGCCCGCGAAACCACCGTTCCCTCCGCAGGGGACGTACGGTTAACTTCGCTCCCGCACACCCGCCACGACCGCCCTCCTCTGCGGCAACTCAAGCCTAGGTCCGATCCATCGGCATGGAGCCCTTGAGACAAGCAGCCGCTCGCGCGATACAAGTGACTCTACAATCACTAGCTTTCACAGCCATACATGACACTGCATTATACATACATGCACAACACACATAGGTACATAGGTTCTGTAAGGGATCTTTTTTTTTCTTTTTTTGCCTAGTTAGAGTAGACAAAAATTTCAGACCACTAAATACACATACACATGTTCCTTCCCTCCTCCCAGGGGGCAGAAACATGTATATATGTATAGTTAGTTTAGATCGAATTACGGATAGGGAATTAGTCAGATCGCGACTTAATTGCATACGCGCAACAGTCCGAGCCGAGGTCCGGCCACTTTGGCGCCCTCGGATGTTGTTGCTTAGCTTTCGTGGCTGAGTGCCCTAAGTGCTCGCCCCCAAGCCCGGTAAAGCTGTAAAAGCCGTAAAGGCTCCAGGGCCCCTCAGGCTAACAGTGTAGTCAGTTCGAAAAAAAAAAAAAAAAAAAAAAAAAAGGAATAATAAATACGAAAACTTAGATAAATTCATAAATTATGGTATATACAATTTGTTAGACGAATACCTAATTAGATAACAATCAAGGAAGTGACACCGACAATACTGAAGGCATTAGTAGAGTGCATTACCTCAGGTGGATCCCAAACGCACTCGCCAGTGGTGAGGTTAGCATACATATGTTCCTTTGTCTTCGGCTCGATGATCTCCACCCATTCCACCCTAGAATAAAACATCGCCAACAACCGGCTTTACCACTAAAATTCTACACTTCAGCAGCAAATTGACACCAAATTCGGGGTGTGACATTAGCGATTTCGCGTACTTTATTGATTTTGCAACTTTCAACTACAAATATTTGAAACAAATAATCGTCAATTTACACTAAATCAAATTTAGTAAATTACCTTTCCGAAGACATTTTTGTGTTTTGACAATAACTTTTATTATATTATATTTAACATCCTAAACAATTTATTTGACCTAAAATAAGAATAAGTTTATCGAAAACCATCCATATTGAATGTTTACTTCATTCGGTTCATTCATTGATGAAAGCGTACACAGACTATACAGTTTAATTACAACGTAGAAAGTTTTATTTGTCTCTGGTAGAAAGCTCTGGTCGAAAGCAGTAGAAAGAATATACAGTCGTATACAGTACTCTGTGCTATAAAATATAATATATTTATATGGAATGCACTCTACCAAAGATATTATAAAAAGAACCATATCAGGCGTAATCTGGGTTAAGTGCAAGCATTGTAGAGATGTACACGGGCCGACAATCAAAATGAGCATGATGTCTGTTTGATTGGGGTTACCCCCGGTGGCTTCAAACCTTCCCTATACCCACCCCATGCCTCGCATATCTGATGTTATCGCTGCCCGTAGGTGACCTAGTAATTGATCTTGAACGTCCTCACGATTCGACAAGCTCCAGCCAGAGTAATATTCTCTTCGGGTTCCGACTTAGTAGGTGGTCTCGAACAATCTAGGATCCCATGGAGGTCATCACGATACGTGGGCTCGAGCTAAAACCATCCTTCAAGCCAATTGTTGCCTGCTTATGTGGTTGCGTGGATCACAGAGCACACATGTTGCAAGCGCGTGGCGTCATCTCTACTTTCTTTCCATTTATTTTATATACGCCGTATTTTGAATTCCTGTCAGGAACCGTTAACTCGTTGCTATGAGACATGATTTCTTTTTAAATAATGACATAGACACGATTCTCTGACATGTATAATTTTACGAATATAGAGTGTGATTATGAGAGTATGGAGATGTACGTCCCTATGTATTACTTTACTCTATGGCAAACCTATTGTACAACATCTATGGTACAATAGGTTAGGCATGAGACATACCTGCAAATATCAATACCCGGTCTTCAAGGTGCGAGTATCGCCATATACCTGGTACAAATAAAGGTACATATACCAAGTAAAAATGTGGTTTCGCTAGGTAATCTTTATCAATTCTTTACGAGTACCTATACAATGGTCTATCATCCGTACCATAGACCAATAACCAATCCGTACCATTTGAATCCCATAGTGCTTTATAATACATAGTATCCTCCAGTATCACTAGTACGTCTGTGATACGTACTCTGTGACTTCAACTGAGACATGACAAGAGTGACTCTGTGGATAAGAGTCAAGAGCTGTAGTTAAGAGAGATATAAATTATTGTAATTCCATTTTCTGAAATTTATATATGTCACTTATTTTACCAGTAAGTACTAATTAAGTCATAAATTATTTTGTTTTTATTTTAATTATATTGAATCACTTATATGCAATGTTGCGATATCTGACTATTAACCTTATAAAATGCCGGCGCTCTATTAATGTCGAATTATTGCCGAATCACTTAGGCAAACAGTGTAGACACTCGTCTGGAGCTCAACATTCCATAAAAGTAGTTAATGGTCAGTATGTAGACATGTATATTTTTTTTGTTATATGAGATTTTATAATTATTTCTAAGGCTGACGTGTGTAACCTTTCTGTTCTGTTTGTAGCCATGGCTGAAGATAAGTCAAATTTTTTACTGCCAAATAATCAAAGATTTGTGGAGTTGGAGAGCTCACAAGCTTTTTATAATTTAAGTAATCAAGAGAAGCTGTATGCACATTATCTTAGTCAGGTAAGTATTATATTTGTTTAAACTTGAAATATTTGTTTATGACTGCATTTTTTTTATCATATATGTGTAGTGTATTTTCTCCACGCAAGAAAGTTAAAGCAATTGGTTGTATATATTGTATAACCACAAAAGAGTTATAAAAAGAGAAATGTAGTTCAAAATACTGTTATGAAGCAACAATGAATTTCATTGTTACTAAAAAACTAATGATTTTAGTAGACAGCTTGTACTTGCTAGAAGTTTTCCTATTGAAATAAAATGTCTTTTTTCTCTTATTTTTATTTAATTTAACATAATTGATAACATAAAGATCTGGTATGGTTTGTTCCTTAAAAAATAGTTCTTGAGAGGACTTTCTAAAATCAGCTACTTTTATTCTGCATGTGTTGAAAGTACATTTTTTTTATAAGTTTTTATTTGGAACTCATGGTTTCAGTAAGTGTATGTACAATTTTATAGAATGTTAATTTTTCCTGTTTATGTCTGTATTATTTATCATAAAACAAAATAGGTATAGTGTAACAAGGTATAGGTGTAAACTTTCAACAGATGTAGAAAAAAAGTGCATATCACAGATAAATAAACTTAATTTGATTAAATTTAAGTGAATTTATTTATGCAGAAAAATGGAAGGAAATATGCTTCAATAGGATATAGTCCAAGATCCCAGAGCGATCTGACAATGTGAGAATGATCTGAGAGTGTGATTTCCACAATCACGCAGGTATTCAAAGAACCACAATCATGCAGGTATTCAAAGAATATGAGACGCTACTGAGAACCTAAGGTTTCATGTATGTGAAAATAAGTTATGTCAGATCGCTCTGGGATCTTACTCTAATAGCTAATATTATTTATGATAGGAATAAAAATTGAAAGTATGTAATTTTCATTTATTTTGTATTATAACATTTATCTTGCAGGCTGCTTGGAATGGTGGACTTATTGTCCATGTTCAAACAAGTCCAGAGTCTCCGAGGATATTTTCACTTCTGCATAGGATTTTTGTGGCTGAACCCTTGGCAGATCTTAAGCAATCTGCTCTGAAAGCTGGTATTACAGAGGATGATTTTCAGGTACAAATATATAATGAACCATAATATTGTTTAAACTAAATTTTCCAATCCAAATTTCATTTAATTTTCTATTAAATGGTGTCTCAATTTTATGGCAATATCAAAAATACTACAAATATCATTAAAATTACTAGATTGGTATTACAGAGGATGATTTTCAGGTACAAATATTTAAATAAACCATAATATTCATAAACTTATTTTTACAATCCAAATTTGATTTAATTTGCTATTAGATTGGGTCTCAATTTTATGGCAATATCTAAAACACACAAATCATTAAAATTACTAGAGTTCCATGATAGAAACAATTCCGAACATCTCTGTTCCCACAGCAATCATTTTATCTATAATAATAGTAAAGCAAGTAACTAAACATATTTGATAAAACTCACCACATCCTATCCACTATCACAAACACAAATGGAAAATTGTAATCGTTCACTTGCATTCCAATTGAATTATACCTCTGTATGCTTTTTTTTCATTAATGAAGAAGCAAAATGCAATTCAGTAATAATAAGTTGCTACTTCTGAGAAATAGGTTGGAGTACACTTAATGTGTCAGTTCATAAATCATTTTCTCGGCATATAAATTAGAAGACTATTTTTAATTAAATTATGATACTCTCAATTTCTCAAAAAAAGAGTTGTCTATCAAATTGTACAATATATAGATCTGCCCTATGTGAAAAACAAATTAGTATCAATCAACTGACAAATATTTATTGCTCATTTGTTACAGGCATTCCTGGTCTATTCGGGTGGAATATTCGCCAATAGTGGTAACTATAAAGGTTTTGGTGATACTAAATTCATTCCAAACTTGTCTAAGGAGTCATTCGAGTTAATTGTAAAGGCGTCCAAAGCATATGATAGTGACAATACTCATATCACTAAACTGTGGCAAAACACGAGTAATGCTATATACGGACTTGCTCCTAGACTAACCAGTCTCGGTTTGTCTGATAAGGTAGGTTAGACAATATACCAAGACACATACCAATTTATCCAAAAAGTGTATGGGAATCAATACCATGCCGCATGTTGTTTTAGAATTAGATTCAGTTTTCAATTGTTTTTCCTTATTTATGAGACCTTCCTTTTTAAGACTAAGTCATTTGGAATTATCTCATATTGGTTTTGAACACACTAATAGTTTATTGAAATTTACGCCCTGAGAAGGCACTGATGCTCATTAAAATTATAGAGATATCTGGAAGTGACTCCTGCTATCTACATCCATTAATGCCATCCATTGAAATAATTAACTGTAAGCTGCTGTAACTGTAATTAAAAGTAAAAAAATCTCAAAAAGAAATGTTGATTAACCTGTTTTGAGTTTCTTGCTGGCTCTTCTCAATAACTGGGACGTTTTCTGAATCGGTGGTAGTGTTTTGATTTTCATAAGTGCCTACTTAGGGCCTAAAATGGTATAATATATTTTTGATGTTTGAAAGCATCCGTTATTTAGATCCTGTTACAGGATCCTGCAAAAAAAATAAAAAAGATTGATTTCTTATTCAATTAAAATGAAAACTTACTAATAAACAAACTGACAACTAAATGTACCTTTAAGTTTTGTGATGTATTAGATTCTAAGAATGCGAGAAATATCAATATACATTAATTTTAGGGTGTTACCACATACTTCTCAAGTAATTGCACTGAGGCAGATTCAAACTTAGTCAATGATTGGATGAAAACCAAGCGCATTGAAGCATATATCTGCCGTACATTCAAGACTGTTGCCGAAGATGGCTGTAAGTATTCATATTGACATTATATAACTACCTGAAAAGTAATAGATATGTCTAGTTGTATTCCACAGATTGACCTATATTAAATTTATTTTACCAATGCTCAACCGCGCCACCGCTAACTACTAAGGTGGCAATCAAGCTACGACCCCCCTTTTTTTTAATTTGTCGTTATAGGTTTGGCGTACTGGCCACAATCTCCCCCCCTGAACCCCCCTGATGGTAAGCGGCTACCAGAACCTATGGATGCTTGTAATCCCATATGTATCACTAGCGCGTTGCCGACCTTGACCCATAGGGGTCTGGAAACCTTAAGGAATACAACACAAGGTTATTTGCCTGTAATCTTCTGTAGGGTGTAGGTATTCCGCCAATGCAATGATGGCTCAGTAGTAGCATGTACGGACATCGCATCGATTGACTTGAGTTCGAATCCCTGCAATGAGCCTGAGCTTTCTGTGAAGGAAAACATCGTAAGGAAACTGTAGCATGGTGTTAGGGCTTATTCTAAAGCCCGACTGGCTAGCTACCACCCTCAAGTTGACTACAATCTATCGCCAAGCACCAATTGGTGTGTTCTGGCAGCTGGACTTGAGAGCCAGTCTTCCACTAGGCTTAACGTGTCTTGGGCCACATCGTCATTTAAGATCAGGTAAGATTGTGGCCGCAACGCTAAACGGCCTGCCCCAAGTAGAAAGAAGAAGAAGTGAGAAGATGTTCGTGCTTCCTGTACTAGCAGATTGCTTGATGTTCATAGTTATATAAGCTATAACCTTCCTCATAGAATATGCTGTATTATGCGATAAAAATTTATCTATTCTGACTGGAAGTGCCCGATCCAGTATCCGGCTCAAACACAACCAAAAAATATGTGTGCAGCAGTTCACACGTATCAGAAGTGAAACCTTCGGAAAGAAATGTCTTTTTACTAAATCAGCGGGATTCGAATTATCGACCACTCCTGCGTACTGGGTATGAAGTCTGGTCGTCTCACACCACTAGACCAATCTGACGACGATCACAATCATGAAACTTAGGACTTTCATTAAACATGCATAATGTAAATGTATCGCTATCTCATTCTCTCGTATTTTAAACTCTAGATGTATGTAGTTTACTCTTTTTACTGTCGCTTTTTCGTTTCATCAAGTTTCAAATCACAATGGTGCTAAAGAAGTTTTCATTTCAAAAAGCAACATATAATTTCTTCAGCTCTATAACATTAGTATAGATGTGCAGTCAGATACAGTATGGTTACAATTTATGTTTAAAAATATTACTTTTACAGTACCACTATATACAATCCACCTGGCAAGTGCTGAAATTACACCAAAACCACCGATCACAATGGACAAAGAATTGTACAAAGGTTCTTATTTCCAAGTTACGCGAGGTGACTATTCGCCATTGCTGAAAATTGTCAACGAACACTTAACTAAAGCAGCAAAATATGCATTGAATGATAACGAAAGGAATATGTTGAAACATTACATCAATAGTTTCAAAGAAGGTGATTTAAATGAACACAAAGAGGGAAGCAGATTCTGGATTAAAGATAAAGGACCAATTATTGAAACGTAAGTTTTATTATAGTTGTGGCCACAATCTCACCTGATCTTAAGTGATGATGTGGCCCAAGATGGTAACACACTAAGGCTAGTGGAAGACTGGCTCTCGAGTGCAGCTGCCGGTGCACACTTATAGGTGGACCAGATTTGTGGCAACAGATTTTCAACCCCAGGGTGGTAGCTAGCCAGACGGGCTTTAGAAAAAGCCTTACCACCATGCTATGGTTTCATCTCAATGTTTTCCTTGACCGAAAGCTTAGGCTCATTGCAGGGGTTGGAACTCATGTTGATAGATGCGATATTCGTTCACGTTACCACTGAGCCATCATTGCTCATATTTGTTGTTAAGCCGTATTTTGACTACCTTCGGATCGAGTCCACTTAGACGCTACTCGTAGCGTGACAACACATGATCCGAGCACACGGACATCGGCATCCGTTCAGAGTGAACTCGGACGGCTTGGTTTTACGAGGCTACTCGGATCATTTTATGAAAACAATATAGCGTCAACTAAAAAATACTTGATTGAATGTGACACTGTGACAATTGTGCAAGGAGTCAAATACTATTTGGGTGGGTGCTTATAAACTCGTAACATGCCGACCAAATTCCGAGACTAGCTGTGCCCGCGGCTGCGCTAGCGTAGACTACAGAATGCCGTCCTGATTATTTATGTTTGCGCGTAAACCTAATTCTTTTTCTAAAATAAAAGTAAGTACTCCTTATAACATCAGTTATTATCATCTGAAAGTCCTGTTAAAATCGGTCCAACCGTTTCTGAGATTATCCGGAACAACCAGAGAGACAAAAAAAATAGTTTTTGTTATTATTGCCGTACATACTTTCGTATTCATTTAATAAAAAGTAAATATTACTATATGTATTTTTAAAGTACATTTAGTAAATTTTATTTTATGTATGCATGTACTTGGTGTTATGGTTGCAAATTTTTCAATAATAACTAGCGACCGCCGCCCGTGACTTCGTATGCATTAATGTATATAAATAAAATAATTAACGTTTGCCGTTGTGCGCTCATCATGCAAAATTATTGGTTAGATTTTGTATTTTTATATATGTATATACATATATATAAATGTATCAAACAAATAAGTTTTTGTTTATAAAGTTATGAAAATAACCATTTTATTATTATTTTCTAATTTTAAATGAAGTATTAAAATTGTATTTAATAATAAATACTTGAAATATAAATAGTAACTTTATATCTTTTGAGGATCTTTTATATCATAATATAAAATATCCTAATTCAGCAGGACTCGAACGAACCTTTAGTACTGTGCATATAAGTCTGACAGTCACACTGCTGCTACTGCTGCCAAATCAACAACAATCACAGTCATGAAAATCAGGACTTGCTTTAACCGTGTATATTCTATCTCATTCTCTCGCAGCTGTATCCTATAGATATGTATTTGTCTCTTTTTAGTGTCGGTCTGACACTTTTCCCGTATAGCCTATCCCGCGATAAGGAACTTCGTTCCAAAAATATTTCAATTATATTGTTATCTATGATATTGTAGATGAAGATTTTAATGTAAATAAGGCTCTTGCAGCGGCTACTAGCGTGTCGTTAAGAATAATCAAAAAGTCGTTCGGATGATATTACAGATGTCATTAAATCGCGAATGAAAATGAAAAACGTAATACTAAGATTGATGTAGTTGTATTTTACTTACCATTTAAACAAGACAACAGCATAACTTATATTAAAGTATTTTATTTATTCACACTTGCGATAACATACGTAATATTATCTGAAGGCTTAATCTAATACCGTGTATAATATCCATTCACACTCGCCGCCCCGCATCCCGCCAACATTAGAGATGGTCGCGCTTATAGCTCAGTAAGTACTATAATTAATTAGGTTTGTTCTTTAGTTACCAAGGTTTTATTGAGACTTACCGCGACCCGAGCGGACAGCGCGGCGAATTTGAAGGCTTCGTCGCAATGGTTAACAAAGAGATGTCTAAAAAGTTCGGAGACCTTGTCGATGGCGCAGAGCGGTTCATTAAACTGCTGCCGTGGGGCGACGAACTAGAGAAAGACTCTTTCCTTAGGCCCGACTTCACTAGCCTAGATGTGTTAACATTCTCGGGCAGTGGCATTCCAGCTGGAATAAACATTCCTAACTGTAAGTTATAAGTGTGTGTAAATTACTTTTAAGAAAAGTACTGTTATTTTTGTATGACGCAAGATTTTGTCCGCGACTTAGTTTCCATTGACTTCAAAGTGCAATGTTTTGTGCAAATGTGCTATCTATTGTGCAATGTTAGCACTAATTTAGAAACACTCGCGAAAGGCGCAAAACTCACCAATGATTCAAAATAATCGGATGAATGATATAGGGACAAAGGAACAAAGAAACATTCATTTTTATATACAGCGGCTTTCATTTATAACGACCTCGGTTGTAACGACTGTTTGGTTATAGCGACTTAACACTAAAGTCCCTTGAATTTAAAGTATATTTAAGTTCCTAGAATCCCTTGCAGATATTGCGACCGGCGATGATAGAGTCATAAATATCGTTTTCTTTCATTCTTTTTACCAATTTATATAACGACTTTCGGATATAGCGACGGAGTTGTCATGGTCCCTTCATCTTATTAGCATCTATGTTTAAATGTTTAGGTTAACAACGAATATTATTTCAAGATGGTAGCAAAAATGTGAAGTTTCATTATTTTGTAATTACGTGGTAGGCAGATTGAAACTATTGTCTAGTCAAACTAAACGTAAAGTAAACAAACTGTACGTTTGCAGACGACGAAATACGCCAAAACGAGGGTTTCAAGAACGTATCGCTTGGTAACGTGATTCCAGCCGCGTACAAGGAGTCCGTGATACCTTTCCTCTCTGATACCGATAAAGCATTACTTGAAAAATACAGAGTCGCTTCGTTTGAGGTAAAACCTTTTTAAAATTATATAATTATAAATTCTAGAATTAAAATGTTGTATTGACAATACACTTCTTTCACACTTCGGCTTCATTCACGTGAAAATGCTTCAATGATAATGACATTGTATCTTCGTATTTTACTTAAATAAAAAATGAACTGTCTTTTATTGTGTCTAATTATAATTTTGTCTTGACTGCTTAGTGCCTATAGAAAAGCGTAATGTTATGTAGCGTAGACCCATTCTCAGTTTCAATCTTATATTGATCTGAAAACTACATTCAAATTGATTTAGAAATTTTTTTCTGAAATAAAACGTTTTTATTTTATAAATTAAATTAAAATGATAATTGCGATCAAATCTGCTGACGTTCTTGCTGTACATTATTTAATTTATGCCCTGAAAAGACTTGATTATTATTAAATTACTTATCGTATATAACATTTTTTTTTACAAAGACGAAAAGAAATACTCGGTGCCGACTATTATAACCTTTATCTATTTGTCGTGGTACTTGTACGACTCGTCCACCGGAATTCGAGTCTCTTGTTGTTCACTATTGTTCTTTAATTGTAATATCTTTTCTATTATACACTTTTAGCATAGTCATTATGTTGGCAAAATAATTAAGTACCTAAGTAATATATGTTATCAAAATAAACTTATTTATCCACAGGTACAAGTAGGTCTACATGAGTTATTAGGACATGGCAGTGGAAAATTATTGCGTCAGAATGCAGACGAGACCTTCAACTTTGATAAAGATAAAGTTAAAAACCCCCTTACAGGTAAGTGTAAATATAATTTATAATCAAAAATTCTATCTAAAATACTATGTATCATTTATTGCGTATTAGCTGTGTGCCCGATGAGAATTGCAAATGGCAACATCTTAAGAATCATCCAATTGTATCCCCTATTAATATTCCATTAGGGGATGAATTTTCTAAAACCATTTCTAGTGCTCACGTGTTATATAATGAAACTCTTATGCAAAATTTCATGTTTCTCACGCACGGATTCGAACTGTGAGTTGGCTGTCACAGTAGCTTTGTATTTGCCTGACAAGTCCTGGTGCGATGTGCTGTGACGTGATGGCTGGCTTTTACATCTATCTGTATGTGGTCACGCTATTCGACTATATTTTGAATCAATAAAGTCTTATAGCGCGTGCACACTTGTCTGGTCTGTTGTGACGCGGCCGCTCCCCCCACCCCTTACGCTATTTACGTATTTCGCAAATGTAAAGCGATATCAGAAATTGCTAAGTAAGCTATAATTTAGCGATTTCTGTTAGCGCTTTGCTCTTGCGAAATAAGGTAACTAGTAGGCCGATCTGCGTCAAAGGAAAACTGGCGTTACACATGAGTGGAGGTTTCGTGTCATAACAGATCTCACTAGTGTGCACGCACCTTAATCGGTTCGTACGCGACACAACAAAAGCTATCAGGACAAGACACGCATTGCGTCACGCAATACCGTTTTGAACCGTCAAAACACGATATGTCAAAGAAAAATGTAAATCCGTCCTTAGACACTCATTAAGTATTTTATTAAGTTTTTTCCCCTTTTTTATTGTTATAGGATTAGCGTTGTGACCACAAATCTCATCTGCTCTTAAGTGACGATGTGGCCCAAGTTGGATAACACGCTAAACCTAGTGGTAGGACTGGCTCACAAGTGCAGCTGCCGGAACACACCTATTGGTGCTTGGCGACAGATTTTCAACCTGAGGCATTAGAAAAAGCCTTACCAGCACGCTATGGTTTCCTCACGATGTTTTTCTTCACCGAAAGCTTAGGCCCATTGCAGGGATTCGAACTGGCGTCTACCGACGCGATGTCCGTACACACTATCACTGAGCCATCATTGCTTCATATCCAATACTCGTATTAAAATACTTACTGAAAATAGAACTTCCTACTGATATATTTCTTTGTGACAGCCTGTAGACTTCATATTCACTCGTTATTTTATGTATTTTTTAGGCAAACCCATAGAATCGTGGTACACTGAGGGTGAAACTTACGATAGTAAGTTTACAACGCTCGGGTCCGCGTTTGAAGAATGCCGTGCCGAAGCTGTTGGCTTATATCTTTCTTTAGTACCCGAGATTTTGAAGTACGTATTGATTTATAAATTATTATATAATATATATATTTATATGTATTATTTTATTACCAGCCTAGTTGAATGACAAACAGAAATTGATGTAGCCCTAATAGCCAATTAGCTAGCCCTAATAGTAATAAAAAACTGAAATTGTCTTAAAACGTAAAAAAACTGTGAACTAAATCATTGAGATGCATTACAATATGGTGCAAATTGCACACGTATCCAATTTCCATATTATATTTCGTTTTGTGGGGTAGTAATATCGATATTTTTTTTCAATATGAAACACATATTAAATGCAGATTATTATTCTATGGATTCCGCAAAATGTTTGAATTCAACCAAATATTAAAAAAAAAACTGACCTTGAACACAAAATTACTTGTATTTAGTTAGGATGTGGCTTTATTTATATGGCAACACACTAAGTCGAAGAGGATTATCTCTTCAAGTGCAACTGACGGAACACACCTGTTATTATAGACTATATGTAGGATATACCTATAAAAGTATTTAAAAAGACTCGATAATACCTTAATCCGATAGTAATATATCCGAGTTATGTTTTCCTAGAGTCTTTGGCTATGAGGGTAAAGAAGCTGAAGACGTGACATACGTTAACTGGCTGAGTTTACTTTGGAACGGAGCTGCGAAAGCAACTGAAATGTACCAACCGTCCACGAAAACTTGGCTGCAGGTAACGTTGCCTAACATTTGACTCTTAAACATATTTTCCCAAATTTGATCCTGTTGTTAAATTATACGAAAATATAAAAAAAAAATTGTCTCGATTGCAGGCGCATGCGAGGGCTCGGTTCGTTCTAATGCGACTGTTAGAACTAGAAGGCAATGGACTATTGACAGTGACCGAGGTAGACCCCGGAAAGAATCTCCTTCTTACACTACAGAGGGATCGTCTTGCCACAGATGGAAAAAAGATCATTGGTACTTTATTTTAAAATTTACATTCAAATAGACTAACAGAGAATGTTATTTATTCTATCATCTAAATAACACAACACGTTGTAACAAAAATTTTATTTCATACTATCTTAAAAGCTGTTATCTATACATATAATAAAATTGAAGTGTCCGTTTGTAATGTTAAAATAACTGCTTTTTACTAAATGCATATGAAAGTATACACAGTACCTATAACATAAAACCTCTTTTAAAAATTTTTGTCTGTCTGCTTGTCCGGGTAATCTCCGAAACGGTTGGACCGATTTTGACGGGACTTTCACTGGCAGATAGCTGATGTTATAAGGCATAACTTAGACTACATTTATTGAAGAAAAATAATTAGGGTTCCGCACAAAAAATAAAAAAGCAAAAAGCTTTTTGTTGTCCACGCAAGCAGGGTCGTGGGCACAGCTATTTATTAATAAATTATAAACGTACACATTGAATCCTATAGTTTTGAGGTAGTTAATTGAAATTAAAATTCGTCACTTTCTCCTTAATCCGTTCAATAATACATTAATATTCATTTTAATTATGTAATAAAAAATTTAAAATATTTATGCAGGTGATTTCCTGGTGAAACTTCAAACCATAAAGGCGACAGGAGACTTCGCCGCCGGCGAGCAGCTGTTCGACAAGTACAGTCGGCTCGAGGAGCCGTGGGCGCGGTGGCGCGACATCGTCATGATGCACAAACAGCCGCGCAACATCTTCGTGCAGCCGAACACTATCCATAAAGGTCTTTTTTTTTAAACCATGTACTGTTTATATCTCTTTTATATATGCACCAGTCGACCCGACAGACGAAGTCCCGCCTGAACGTTGCTTTGCCTAAAAGTAAAACCTAGAACTAGACCACAGCGCCATCTAACGGGTCTAATTATGAATCTAAACCAACTAGAGACCTACACAAACACAACTTTTTTAATCACAATCGTACCAGCCGTTTAGTAGTTCAGTCACATATTCACTGACAGAAGAATTATATAAAGATATATATATATATATATATACTACAAAGGTTGCCCAAACATATAAGCAGCTACCTAGCCTATGAACGCTTGTAATACCTTGTACTACCTTGTAATACTTTAGTCGCGTTGCCGACTTTGAACACCTGCCCCAAGGAGCTCTGGAAACCCTACTAACCACAACAACATTTAAGTTGATCGTGCACAGAATGATCTTTACAGTCGACACATGTAAACAAACTTACACTTTCGAGTGATTGTTTTACTAGCAAAAAACAAATACTGAATCTGGGAGACCTTGTGATTGATTAAAACTTCCTAGCACATGCAGAAAGCCCCAACTTTGGTCATGTGGTGACTCGAATATCAGGGATCTACCAATGTGGATTCTGATGTCGAAGACGATACTGAGGCTGATATTTTCAGTAATCCTACTAAAAATGCCACCATGCAATGTTTTCCTTCACCGAAAGCTGAGGCTCATGGTAGGGATTTAAAACTATATTGATAGATGCACTGTCCAAACGCGCTAACACTGAGCCATTATGGTTTCTGTCTGTAGTTGAAGTAAAACGTTGAGCTTCCATTACATAAAATATATATAAGTTATTTTATAATAAATTTATTTTGTCCAGGTGATAGTGTCGAGCTAAAACGCTACCCTGCGAGTGCAGAAGGCATGATAGCTTCTTGGGTGGACCGGTTCCCAACATTACATGTAGACGATATTTTGGAACAGTTGGCCGAAGCAGACAGCAAATACTTTGCCGAATTAGAACCGCTAACATCTACATGATCTGATCTTATTAATTCAACTTAGTCATGTGTTCAGTAAAATGATTTAAATAAACTGGTTTTTATTTTTATGTATTCAGCCAGCCGGTGACTTTCTCTCGTTTCGTTGACAGGAAAAAAAGATGTGCGTGCGATTCCCACACGATAGAAGTGAAACTTCATTTTAAAAGACATTTTCTATTTTATTTAAACAGTGTACAATATATACACACCGACATTTACTACTCACTCACTCTGGCTCACACAAAGAGGAGAGACCGATAATATATTGCTCTCTCGCTTTGGCTCACACAAAGAGAGAGACCGATAATAATATATTGCTCTCTCGCTTTGGCTCACACAAAGAGGAGAGACCGATAATGTGCGTTAAACGTTTAACATTTAACGCTTGGAAGTCGCATAAGAAGTTTCACTTCAATAAAATAAAAGCCAATTATTCAACTATATAATTTATTCACATTCAATACAAAAAAACTTGTGTGATAGCAATTTAATATTATTTGTAACAGTGACTGCCGCAGTAGCGACGGATCCGAACAGGTTTCCCTGTTTAAATATTAAAATACACCACACACCAATAAATAATACCAAATTCTAATAAAATTCATAAATAATTCGAAATGACAAACATTAAATGAAGATTCGTGTAAATAAATACCGCTGTAATCGAACTAGTCGCTTATTGTCATTTTGAAGTTAAAATAAATGGACAACACATACATAACAACGAATACAACACTGGTATTGAAAAACAAGATCCGTATAGCGAAAAAATCTAGATATAGCATCGAAGAAAACTATTACTAAAAATATAGATACTTTGTGTAAGTGATTGTCTAATTTTTAGACTCTAATACGTCTCTGCTCTAATAATATTTATTTCTAAACAAATCTAAGCACCATTCTATTCGATTACTGCGTCGAACTGACTTAGCGTTCAATACTTGTAAGAATACAATAAACATTTAAACCTATAAGTGACTCGGCGTCTCTCGTTAGAAAAACAAAACCTAAATTAAAAATATTGAGTAAAACATTTGTGCAACCACACACTAGTCATTGTATCATTTATCTTTTAATTATATCTCTTTGACTATATCAAATCCAGTTAATATTTTATAAAAGGCACATAAAATCAATTCATTTATAAATTATTAACAAATATCCATTATGCAAAAGATAATGTCGTGAATCGCATTTCGTAAACGCAAGCCATATATTGAAAAGTTTACGCTATTAATAACTGCAATTACATATTAAATTTATAGTTTTAAATGTAACTAAAATTCGTCTTGTCGTTGTTTATTCAAGAATTACATATTGTTTCATTCATTTCAAATGAATATGTTAAATATGAGATTCATGAGAAACGTTTTAAACTTGCAATTAGGACACACTTATAGCGACTGTCAAAAATTTGTATGAAACTACAAACAAACATACATTTTATATTCATGGACTATGTTTTGGCAAGATTGTTTTGATAGAGCTTCAGTCATATTTGCTATCTAATTATTTGGTGTCATATATAAGAAATAATGGAAAATAGATTCGATTTATTAATATAAGTGAACTGTTAACAAATGCTTGCTTACGCAAATATCAAATATAATAAATTGAATTCCACAGCAATTAGTAGTTCCTCTCAGTCAACTTTCTTAGAGCATTCTGCACTGTCGCCTTCGCCTTTAGATGAGACATTGGATCTGAAATACAAAATCTTTCCATAATTATCGTCTTATCATGTTCCCTTTGCATTTTTAATCAGCTTATTCAAGCTGGTGCATTTTATTAGACAATCTACTATATATGATCGTTGACAGTTACATAAATGTATAGTTCTTTCGCGGAGATAGATTAATATAAGAATCGAGAGAGGCACATGTTTTTGGTCTTAGATAACAAAGATAAGACGGAGAACATGGACAAACTTTAACACAACATTTTCAAAACAAGTGAAGACAACCAAAATATTGTCTATTTAAACGTACGTGGAGGTTGCATGGAGGGTTTTTTTTGCGTCGTGTGAACGAACACGGCGGTAATCGTCGTTTATTACAATGATGTCATATACATGTCTCTATACAGATAAATATCAATAATTTAGCTAATGTCCGTTTTGTTTTCCCTCATGGAGTAAAATGACATTTAATGTGTGGCTAGTTAATTGGATTTTAAAAACAGTGATGTTCATCAACCTGATCTAATCGTAAAGCCGTAAGAGGTATTTATTATTCCTATAATTTTTCAGAAAAAATATTTAACTCTTCTTTAAAACCGAATAAAGTAGACAAAATTGCATCAGTTGTAGGCCAACCGAAGCGTTCCTTTTTTTACATTTTTTTTAAGTAGTCTCAAATATACATTTCATAGTTTCTTCCTAAATTGTATATTTAAATATAATGGTAAATTATCGGGTATGTTGAATAATATAAAATATTTCAATTAATAAATAAACCCCCTCAAATTAGTATTTAAAATCTTACGTTGAAAATATTTTTTAATTTATATATAATAATATATGGTAGCACAACACTACAAAATTAATGTGGCAACATTATTCTTAAGTTTGACATAGTTACTGTCAATCTACTTCGTGAGAAACGCACTATTGTCTTGTATTATCTCTATCGTAATAAATTACATACGTTACATAGTGTATATGATTCTTGTCTAGTGTATGCATAGAAAATTTTATGCGTGACAGCTATTTTCCATATGATATAAAAACTATTTTGATTTATCTTATGTTAATTATGAATTGTGCCACTGCTATTTTTGGTATACAATATGTATCTGTCTGTTATTCTCATATGATATTATGGATACAAAATATGGTTTAAAGTTTGTTATATGTATAATACTGAGAGGCTAAAAGGGTAGGAGACCCACACGTAAATCTTTGCATATATCTAGAGAAAGTACAAAAAGATCACTCAGGCGAGAGTCCCTGGTGTATGGATGGCGTATTTTTGTCAGTTCTATAGATCAACAAACTAAAAAAGGTCATTCGTAGAAACACTTGATAGTTGCAGCTACTTTGCACAATTATACGAACATGTAGCAGGTTTTCGTTTATCATCTGTGAAACAACAGTGATAAAAACATACACTGTTATGCCTAGTAGTCTACAACAACTATTAGAAAATATGTAAATCGAATTGAAAAAATGAATATGCAACAGTATAATGGCTTTCTTAAGGTTGTACTATGTGTCTAGAGACCTAGGTTATACTCAAATTAAATAATATCATTAGCTTTTAAAAATATTTATAAGAATATCCTGTTTGCGATTTTCTTCAATCTCCACTAAGACGATTGATAAAATACTTTACAAATTAAGCTTCGAAGAAGATAGTTCTTGATTTTTATAATTTTACCTGATTGCATACTATAAACAGAAAAATATAATATACTCGGTGACCATAAAAGGTCAATTATGTTCAAGCATGACATGACTAAGACATAATTGGCAAATATCACCCTCTAGATAACAGAGACTTCCCGTTTTTTGGACTCTCTTGCAAAGTGCGAGCGAGACGCTAATCCCTAGCGATGCCGGTACTTCACTTGACTTAATCACTCGTGCTCTAAATAAGCTGTATTTTTTACATTTCATGTATTTGGAAATATCACAGACATGCTTTCCATTCAAATTTTCAGCAAATTCTGAGATCCAAAATTGACAACCCTATGGCAGTCATGAGTCTCTTTCCAATTTGATTGTGTGCAAGCGAGAAGTCCTACATTAGACCTTCTCCGCGAACGAACTATAGATACTTGTGAAACTACGTGACCGAAGTATAAAAGATTAAATTAAATATGATTCTATACGACTACTTAGGTATATTATAAAATGTACTGTACATGTATATCAGTTTGTATTCGTAAATAAAATACAAAACTTGAAAAGCATTAGTGCTGAATAATTTAATTTGGAAGCGTGAAGCGTGCACATAGTAAAACTCATTAACTTTTAGTTTGGGAGAGTTATTTATCATTATTTACGTGACATATAAGAACCATAACATACACACCTTGAAAACGATTCCTTTTCATCAGGTTTTCTAGTCACACTGATAGAAAAATTTTTTCTTTGTCTAATTTTATCCAAAATATTTTCAGGACTCGGTTCTTTTTCACTCTCTTTTAATATAATTGCGGAATTCCGTGTTCTTTTCGGTCTGTACGTAGCGTAATTACCGGGAGAATACATAGATATAGTTCTGTTATATTTGTGTGGATCTCTTAGAGTAGGAGTAAGGCTGCCGTCTTCGTTACCGTCAGAACTTTCCAATAGCGATTTAGTTCTCGAGTACCTTGATGTATTGTAAGACGGCGAATGGTCGTAATCTAAATAACTCCTACTTCCCGGATATTTTCTGAATTCGTTGCGATCAAGCGATCTATAAGTGTCAATTTTATCATTGACACCGTAATTATCAAACCTTAAATTATTTCTAGTGCTAACGGGTAGCTCATTAAAAAGAGATCTGTAACGTTCCGTTGATGGAGACTGATCCGATGACACAGAAAGTCCGGGAGATAGATCGTAAGAGGCGGGTGAAGTAGGGGATGCATCGTATTTAGTCTCTGCCGACGGTGCGTGTATGCGAGCGAGCGGGTCGTACTCTGTAGCCCCGGGACCTACTAAATTACTCTTTCGTCTTTGCTTTTTCTCGTTAAATCTGGAATAAAAACTTTTCCTTCGTATTCTATCAACGACATCGTCCGCTTCTGGCGTAATAGATTCATGGCTACGTAAATTATGAGTTGTAGTATGTTCGGATGGCGAGAGTGGGTCTTTGTCCGTCATTTTTGTATTAGCACTACTGTCCGATTTTATTTCAGAATTAGAAACAACCGATCTACTTCTAGAGCGACTGCAACTCAGTGTGTCGGCATTATCGACATTGGTATTATAGTTTTCATTTGTACTTTTTTCCGTTATATTCATCTTTTCACTCTCACAGTCGACTGAGGAAACATTCATGATTAATGGCTCTATCACAGGATTAGTAGGAACTATTTTTTTTACTCTTGGCAATTTGGAGAAATCCAATTTTAAACTATTTCGAATATTTTTGGTTTCTGTTTCTTTTTTAAGTACTGAGTCCTCGTTTTCGGTGGTTAAGGTAGATACGCTATCGCTCGACGTTCTACCATACTTATTTTTTCTTCCTAATCCATTCAAAAGTAGTGAAGTCGGCCTTCGTGGTTTATCTTTGTCAAGAGTTTCTGAAGCCGATTCGGCTACTAGTTCGTTTATATCGCTGTTTTCTAACTTTTCTTCAAAGTTTTTATTTTGTAGTTTTTCGACAATAGGTTTAGGTCTTTCTTTAGGTTCAAACTTTTTAAACAAACCTAAAACTTTAGAAACTGTAGTTTTATTATTATTCGTAATTACACTGTCTAAAGCGGCAACATCTGTTAATGTAACAGCTCTTTTTATGAGATTCGATTCAGTGGGCGGCTCAACATTCACAGGAACCGATTGCTCTCGCTGCAGTCTATTCAATTTTTTGTTATCTTTCTTATCCTCACTTTTAACATTATCTGCAAGTTTTTCAGGAGAACTTGATTTAGAAGATGTAAATTTTTCAAGTTTGTGTCCGATCGATTGTAGTACAGATTTCTTTTTTGGGATGCTCGTTGATTTTGTATTATCTTCATCAGCTGATTTTTCTTTAACCTTTTTTGTTACTTTCTTCTTCTCAGTTATACTCTTGCTATTATTGCCTTCCTGACCACTGTCTAAACTTGTTTTAGACTTGGAAGAAACTTTACGAATATTTTTTTTCTTTATTGTTCCTTTTTTCTCATTCGGTTCAGGTTCTGTAGGCTTGATGGAGCTTTCTTCTGTCTTTAAGGAACTTGTTAATTTATCTTTAAGCTTTGCTTCTGTTGTCTTTACAGCGTCTTCCTTCGTGACGCCGTTTGCAAAAGCCGAACCATTTTGTATGCTTGTCATGGCTACTCCAGAAGTATCATGATCTTCATTGTTTACTATCTGATACTTTTTTATAACTAGTGTATTTTCGGTTTCTTTTTTATCATCATTTGCCGCTTCAATATTTGTATCTTTATTAGCGGAGTTCTTTTGTGAATCTAGATTTACTCTATTTTCCAGTTTGGATTTTTTCGGTAAAGTAATACTAAAACTTACTTCTATATCAGTTTTGGTGTCATTATTCCTAAAGTCTTCATCTTTTTTGATTGCGTCATTTTTTTCTTCTTTCTTAACGTTACGATTAATGTAAACTTTTTCTGGTGAGGGACTACTAGTTGGATAGCTCTTTGGTCTGATTAATTTAGATT
This sequence comes from Saturnia pavonia, assembly GCA_947532125.1. Lineage (NCBI taxonomy): Eukaryota > Metazoa > Arthropoda > Insecta > Lepidoptera > Saturniidae > Saturnia > Saturnia pavonia. Next base: position 13,207,631 of record OX383901.1, read on the forward strand.
CTTTAGGTTTTTCTTTGCTTTGAAACTCGCTATCATCTATATTTTCATTTAAATTATTATCAATAGGTTCGTTAATACATTCCAACGTCTTTACGGGGTAACTTTTAGGTCTTATTAGTTTCGACTTTTCGGACAAGGTCTCGTCATGTCGAGGTTTTTGCTTCGATTCATCTAATATCATAGACAACTTTGTTCGGGGTACCTGCGATCTGGTATCAGAAATTGTCTCATTTATATTGTCCAAAATGGGGAAAAACGGTGTTGTTGATCTACTGCGTTCCTTTGCAGTAACCACACTGACAGGTGAGAAGCTTTTACGAAGAACGGTATCCTCAGTGGACGATTGTGGAACATCAGTCGTTTCCACAAGTTCACGACCAACGACTGCATCGATAGACTTATTACGTTTTTCTCGGATTTCTTTCAATATTTTTTGCGTCTCCATTTCTTTCTCCTTGCGATGTTTCGCATAAAGATTCTCCTCTGCAGGCGCGTGAAAAAAGTCCGAACGCAAAAACCTTGATACACGTTTTCGGGGTTGTTCGGAAGGCGTTCTTAGTGAATGTCGACGTAGTCCGATACCGCCCGCGCCGAACGAAGATGCACCGTAAGCCGCAACATAACTCGGTTCTGATAGTATACTGCCTTCGGAAGAAAGTGTTTCATCCAAAGAGAGATTTCGCTCCGGAATTAAGTATTTACTCAGTAACGGTCTTTCAGTCGACCGTTTTGGTAGTTCCACCATCTTCGGCGCGCACTCCACATCTACAGTGGCTAATATAGGTGGTGTAGATTCCCGTGGAGTGGAGCGTCGCCGGAGACGCGGTAGAGTGGAGCACTGTGGTTCCGGTGTGTCCGGAGTCGGTTCAGGCGAGGCTTCAGGTGGCGCAGGGAGAGTGTCTGCGGGTTCGGTCGCGTCGGAGGGGGAAGTGGCCGAGCGGGAGCGCACGAAGCGTGGTTCGGAGGCGTGAGGCGAGTGGGAGGAGTGCAGCGAGAGCGTGCGGCGCAGGGAGCGCGCGGCGGCGGGAGGCAGATGCGCTAGGAGTTGCCGCTGCAGACGGCGGGACAGCGCCGGCGTCAGACCCGACAGCGCGCGCATCTCCTTCTCCGACAGCTGTATCGAGCTCAGGTCGAGGTCCGATAGATCTAGCCCGCTATCTTCGTTCGGTTCAGTGTTTTGTTGAGCCCCCGTACGGTGTTTGTTGCTTTTCTTACTACTACCTGAAATTTAACCGAAAAACACACGTTTCGATCATGCAGAACGCTCGCTAGGATGGTATATTTACAGTGCCGTATTTTGGGGAGTAACTTTATATCGGCTCGAAGGAGTCGATACGGATGAAATCGGCGATTTAAAATAGAATTCAAATACAGCATGTATACTTTAAATAAAAAATACATCGATTGTTATACAAACGTCGATATTATTTATCGGTTAAAAGTTAATTGATAACTACGAGGGCCAAATGCTTTACTAGTCAAATTAAACCAAACGATAAGCTTTAGATATGCAGTAAAACAAATCACAAAATGATGCATTAAAATGTTGCTTTCGGATGAATGCATTTACCAGAATGCGCACTAAATAATAACTTTAGCAATATTTCACATAATTAAGAAGGCATCTCTAATTCTGGTAAAAGGTCGCGCGACGCACGGTGCTTAACACAAAACACATTAATGAAGAAATAAATATATAGTGTAGTACCTATTGCTGTGTGGCGTTTGTGGCAGATTTGTGGTTGGCGCTGGTGCCGCTGTGAAGTGAAGATTTGGTCGGAGCATGCAGTGTAACGCGCAACCCAACTGCAACCACACCAACACAACCTCACTACCGCTTCTCTAGCGCTAGGCTCCCGCAACCCCCGCCCCCGCACCCGCCCCCTCCCCTATCCACACTCCAACCCCGGCTATACTCTGGCTGCAGGTAAGTTGTGATCACTAAATACTGGATGGCGAGTGTTCGCTGTCACACATCGATTGCTACCGCATCCACTATCTACACACTTATACCATGACCAATCACTTTCTAAACAAATTAATTAACTCTCAGCCACTTTCAATAATCTCGGTTAGGTAATGTTCACTGAAAATTATCGACACTTTTACGAAGATCTAATAAATACTTTACTAATTTAAAATAAATAAAAAAATATAGCCCTTTAGGTACACGAGATGCGATATGTGAAATGCGTTCTTTTTTACACTTCATGCATATTGAAAACTAGATAACTGAATTCAAAGTTCGGAGCAACGCAACATTTTCCTGCTAGTGTTAGCGGGTAGGAGAAACTCAACACCTGCACAAAGAATGCAAATCGAATAAAGTATTAAAAACTACAATGCAAAAATATGTTAACTGTATTAATAGAAATCATGTTAATGAACTCTTGAAACACACACACACACACACGAAATAATATAATATATAATAGACTATTTTTATTGCGCTTTCAATAGTCTATTATATATGAAGATGTTATATGAAAAGTTCAACGGTGGAAAACGTCGCTTATGCCCGAGACAATGTTTATAATTTATTATAGAGATTATATTAATATAATTTGATGGTATGGTTTGATAGTTAATCCATTTGTTTTAGTTGAAGCTAGCTTTTTGTGAGTGTTGCTCGGAGGCGCCTGTGTGCATACACTAACTACTTGCAATGCAGCCGTGACCAGAATATCCCACAACGTGGGGAATCAATAAAACGTTCACATCCATACATACATTATTTTACGATAAATTGTATATGTATAATGTTAACAATTAAGTTTTGATATAACTTATAATATCAGTGCAATAATTTAACAATTAACCTATAATTCCCTGTATTTAAAACATAAATTTTATAATTATGGTTATGTTAAAGTATACAGTTATTATATAAATAGTAATACATTTAAGTGTATTAATGAAGTAGATTTTTTATTTATTTTAATAATCTATAAACAAATAAACAACGTTAAGTTAATTATGTGACGTTTGAATTAATAATATTTTAATTTTTGTATTTTTTAATTTATATATTTCAACTATTCCAGATATATTATATTCCAAAACAATGTATGACTGTACATGCTGCATTCCGTAATGAATGAAATCATACAAACTACATGACATAAAAACAATTTCAAGCATGGAAATTATTTTAAACATGTCACTGTGTAAGGTGAAAGTAGATATTGAAATATAATACTTTACTTTTAATGGGTATATTATCTTAACTCATGTTTCATTTAACTTCTTATTTGCCATTGTAAAAACAAATATATATCTGTGTATTTTCTTGCTGTCTAACCTAATACATATTATAAAAATGAGAGTACTTTTGTTTGAATGTTTGTCCATGAATCACGCTCAAACCACTAAACGGATACAAGAAAGGCACAGAAATCGATTAAGTCTTGAAATAGGCTATACTGCTTCAGCATACTTTTTTTTTATCGTTCTGCAGGGCGGACTTGGCAATAGCTAGAAATTATAATCGTATTTTTCTAAACAAATAAAGATTAATAATATTTATCTTTTTATTAAAAATAATAATTTAAATGGCCTTGTATATGAGTTACGATAGGATCAAATGTTTATTTTTATTTATGCATATTGAAAGGAAATTGATATGTAATAAAGTGAGGTGCAAGCCTCTGAAGCGTGTTGGTGTGCGGCACCGGCAACGTTTTCCCCGCGTGTGCGTACGCACGTGTACGTACGCGTGTGCGTGTGCGTGTGCGTGCGCGTGCGCGAGCGCGTGTGCGTGCGCGCGGTAAGCCTGTGCAACACAAACGGCACTCACCTCTCGGCATCTGCTGACGTGACTTGTTGAACATCGAATCGAAGTCAGCGTGCAAGTCCCGGGTTCCCCAACCTTCGCGTCTGTGTATCACATAGTATTAAATATCATTATTATACCCTCGTAGTACAATTAGAAAGAGGAAAGAAAAGAACAAATAAAAAATAAAACTTATATCAGGTAGTATTGCCCAACAACGGCCTCTTCTGATTCAGCTACACGCTGCAGTATTATTTTCCAGTACTGCAGCGCTGACTTAAGCTTGAATAAGAGGCCTTAACTACTTGATCTTACTTGTAAAGGTATTTATGTATAACAGTTAAACAGTGCACTATCGTGTTAGTTTTGCTGGTGGATATTCTGTTTCCTTGATGAAAGGTAAACCTATCATAAAGCTCCTCTAGAGGGATACAAAACTATTTTCTCAATATGTAAAATAAAATCGCTCGCCCAGTAATTAGGAGAGAAAGAAACTATTTAAACGTTTTATTATAATGTGACAGAATAAGATGACCGGTTTAAGTGACGACACATTCTGTAAGTCCTTCAATAAGTGCCTTCTCGGGGCCAAAATTTAATAGTGTTTTTTGCTTTTAATTTCATAATAAAATGTAGTATGTCCCCACTTTGTATGTGTGTATTTGCTTATTAAAACTTAATTTTTCAAAAAAACTTAAGCAAAAAGGTATGCAGTCCAACTGTAATTATTCTACAGCTCATAGCTGTCTATAAACATTCCTTACTAAGGCTTGTTATAGCTATTATTACCACCCAGAGGACTGATTTGAGATGTCTCATGTGTCAGTGTGTGTTAACGTTCAGACCTGATCAGAACAGCGAGAGTTTTGCTAGTTAGTTAGAAATAGGTATACCGGTGGTGTTACCAGAATCGAACTTGTACAGATTTTACCATTCTTAGCTATGATAAAAATGTGTAATATTCAACTAAACGTAATATCAATTTAAAAAATCACCAAATCCTCCTATAAAGATATAGGTACTAACTAAATAAATCTAAAATGAAATTACACTTCCTATGAATCAACGAAAAAACTAATGGTAACTTACTATAAAGCCCTTTGAAAATACAAGCTATGTAAGCAAACGATGGCATGTGTTTGGAAACGAACCAGAGAATCTTGCTTTGGTTTCAATATGTGGGATAAGGGTTCCTTTCTGACCTGACAATGCTAAAGTCCTTTAGATATATAAACTGCATGAATAACTAGTACAACGTAAGCGTTAAAGATCAAACTTTTTAGAAAAAAATAAATAAGCTAAGAAAGCCAGTTTTATCATTACTAGACGGTCAATAATTTTGAACTTACGTTTCTGATACGCTTCGTTTGTTTTCCACATACCTATGAGCGCTGCGTGTAAGCAAAGTATTATCTATAATATTAATAGTAATGTAATGGCACGAGGAGTGTTTCAAATGTTTTGTATAATATGAAAGTGTTATAATGAAAAGGTACCAATACTCACAACAGATTTCTTCTCGGTAGATGAGGGCTGCATGCATAAAATTAATATAGATTAATCGGATGAAAAAATAAATGTTTTTTTAACAGTGTAGGTTATATCATGAATATTTCTCGAAGATTAAAAACCAACATAGCCGCATGATCTGAATGAAAATTTCAATATAAAAACTTTATTGGATTGAAAATGTTTAGTTTATTTAAACAAATCAAAAGCAAACACAAAATATCTTAAGTCCTTAATAGCTATGTATATCCATCACTATACTATATTCATCATATGAAGGCTTGCATAACATATCCGCTAACTATAAATTATTAAAAAGAAAAATTTGATACTGATAAATGTTATAAAAACATTAACATGACAAAAATGAAATAACTTCCTCTATACAATGTTTTTTTTTGTTACTACTCGGAGCATCACTTCCTACGTTACTTAAAACTGGAGTAGACTAAAATAATAAAACCAAGGCATCGAAACTTAATCGTACTAATAGTACAAATCAAAAAGATCGAATAACGTTCTACATTTAATTTATTAGTTTCTTTTTAATTTCAACTAAAAATACTTATTTACGTAATTCTCACATTTTTACTGCAGCAACACGCAATGATCAATATTGAATGGAAGAATTAATCTTGTTGTTTTGCGTCAGGCATTCGATAATTCAATTGTACCAGATTACGCTGTCAATTATTGTTATGTTTTTTTTTTAATTTACGCAGCTTTACATATCTGAACTGTTTTAAAGCATAATCCTATTATCGATTATATTTAGCGCTAAAAAAGAATCGATACTCGTAAAAACAACTTCCAATTTTAAGTTATGCAACATCTCTAAAATTAACCTTTGACATGTGTCATGCAAGCTTCCTTACGATGAACCGAGGATAGCTTGTTTATCACACGTTAGTTTGATTTCATAAAAGGTGGTCGTTTTAAAAGCCACAACGCACTAGCGAGTGTGAGAAACTTACCTGTTAAAGAACGGCGACTGGTGCAAGTTGTTAAACAGAGAATGCGGATGCTGCGGGAAACCAGGTCCTTCTTCACCGTTCAGGCGCTGAGTCAGAGCGCGAACCTGAAATTTATATTATTTCTCTTAAACTTCTCGTTTATATTAAATCAATCAAAATACACTCCCCTTGCTTAGACTACCTACTACAAATTATAATTGATATTTATACGAATATTATAAAATTCATGAGATTGTTTATTTGAACCCGCTAATCTCTGGATCTACTAATCAGTTTTGAAAAAAAATAATGTTTTTACAGAATATATATTGAGGCTATATTACTTCACGCTACGACCCTAAGGAGTAAAGCAGTAACCATGAACGTCAAGCAATCTGACAAGCTGTAGGCAAGTATGGAAGTGAGTATAAAGGTAGGTTACACGGATGCATTGGAGTTTGTAGAATAAATATAACACGGTTGAAACCGTGGGGCACCGCTAGTTTTTTTATACTATTTTTGTGGATAAATTATGAATACCCTGTGCAGCAACGTGGAGAAGAGGTTCTCAGCCGTGAGCAGATGGAAGCCTTCGTCTTCTTCGTCCTCTTCACCGGAGCTGACGGACTCTGCGCGAGCCGCTCTGCTCGACCGCAGTCGGTGCATATGAGATTCGTCTTCTTCTTCCGATTCTCCACCGCTCACGAGACTGCTACTTTGTTGGAAAATTATTTTATTAGCAGCCATTATTTCAGTATATACTCGGCTTATTTTTAATAATTAAACAATTTAATAATTAAACAGCAAAATTAAAGACGCATACTATAATTTTTTATTCCGGGTTTGGTTTTACGTAATAATGGGCGTGTTTTCTATCGTCTGTATTATGGTGACTGTGCTAAAGAGCTGTTCAACTTAATTTCTTTTCGCCACATTATTATGATGACATCCATCTCGGCACAAACAAGGAAGTGTGCTATGTCATACTTTTCCATAATGTGAAGTTGTGGAATATTCTCCCGACGAGTGTTCCCACTTACCGGCTCTTTGAAACACGTGAAGAGGCTTTTAGCCTGTCAACACTGTCACTATTAGGTAGAATTAAGCTGGATTGCTCCATACATCAGCCTTTGTTGCCAAACATCCAGAACATTCCAAACATGAAAGCACTAATGGGTCAGTGGTAGCGTGTTCAGACACCGCGATAACCGATGTGGGATCAAATCTTACAATGTTACCACTATATGGAAATAATAAAGCAGACCTCAACCGTCGCGGGTGTGCGGGGTGAGGCTGGTGCACGGAGGAGGAGCGCGAGTGCCGCGCCGGCTCGGGCTCGAGGCTGCGCTGTCGGGGCGTCACGTAGCCCTTGCCTTCCACAGCTATCGGGATTATGAACTCGCGAGCCGACTTCTTTATAGGCTCGCCCGGGCTCGAACACGTTTCACTCGCCGTCGACTCGGAAGAAGCCAGCCGCCTGTTTCAGTTTTACGAAAAATATTTACAGTTCTTCGATCTCTTTATAAAAGTAAATATTTAAAGTAGATAGTTCCACGTAAGTTCATTGTTAATTTTATACACTTCTATAGCAGAGGAACTTAATATAATAAAGCTAAAGAGTTTTTTTGTTTGATTGTTTAAACGCGCTAATCTATGAAAATACCAGTTGAATTAGAAAAAATATTTTTGTATATAACAGCCAGATTCACGAAGAATAGTATAGGCTATTACCATTAGGCTACATCTCTCAGCTAGCCTTAAATATTGATTTTTGTTAAGTAAGTAGGAAGAAATAGCACACCCTAACTGCTTTACCGGCGTGCGCTGTGGTAATGGTTAGTGATACGTAAATACAATGTTCTACAAAATATTGCTCCTCAGTACATCTAAAAAAAGCCCGCAATACCGTATGTCTATCTCATATACAAAAGTGACAATGATGGGTTTGCCGCTGTGTGCGCATCACGCGGATAGATTTTGATCTATTTTTTTAAACCTTAGATACTAGGCCCCTATCAAAAAATATCAGGATAACTTCATTCAATAAAAAGTTATTAAATTGCAAGTTATTAAATGACAATAATATATTCAACTTCATAGTTTTTCAAACGTCATACGTCCTTGACTTGACAAGTGACGTAACTAATGTCACTTTCTATTCTGTTTGTAACTCCTGTCGTGTGTACGACGTATCATAAACTAAATCCAGAAATGTATGTATTTAGCTTAATTTCCAAAAACACCACTATTTTTAACATGTCAGAGGCGCCCTCTGTTACCAATGTGTTTAACTAAAATAAGAGGTGTTGCAGATGTAGGTTGTTTACATTCTATAATGTGCTTAATATTAATATAATATTGTTATAATGTGAATTTTGACCTGAGAGGTGTCTGTACGGGAGCAGGCCTGGGTGCGGGCGCGGGCGCGGGCGCGGGAGCGGGTGCGGGCACTGGCTTGTGCGCGGCGAGTGCGGGCGCGTGTACTGTCGGCGGCGGTGACGCCGCCTCCTCAGGCGCTACGTGAATCGGTATAATCCTTTCCACCGACACACCTCTGCAATTATAATTTAGTTATGTTTTTTTGATAAATTTTATTTGACCATACCCCTAATCTACATATATTAATGACTGTATGTATTAATGTATTAATGACCATACCCCTAACCTAACCTAATCCATATATATAAAGTAAGAAACAGACTAGCTGACTGATTGATCAACGCCCGATAGATACCAAGATCACAGCACAAACTACTGAGGCTAGGACCATGAAAATGAGTATGCGGGTTCCATGTACACTGTAGGCGAGCACTGAGGAAGGATTTTTGGAAATTCAACCTCTAAGGTGGTTGAAAAGGGGATAAAAGTTTGTATGAATATCCATCATTTTGAGTATTGGTATTATATATATAAGAAAATAAAAAATATGGGGCATAGCTAAATTATGACACGAGCGAAGCTGCGGAAAAAGCTCTAGTATGAAGATAAATATTACCCTGCCGTTATGACTTAGGCTTCGAGAGGCAATATGTGGGCCGAGAGTTACCATTTTAATTGAAACATTTAAGTACTTTTATGTCATATCTTATATATAAAAAAATCTTGTCTGCGTCTGTTAATGATCATGTAACTTCTGAACAGCTTGACCGAGCGAGCACATATACACTAACATATTTGTTTCATCGAGATAATAATCTATAGATATGATAACATTCGATAGGAGATGCTGTGGTCAAGCCATTAAATATCAGAAAGGCCAGAATAATGTCTGCCGAGCCAGCCAGTATGTTAGTTATATGGGTACAACCCACAAAACAATACGTGAAAACACAGAATATTAGTGACAGTCGGTTTTTTCTTTTGGCGTGTATTTACATGGTACGTGCATTATATCAATCGAGAAAATTCTTTCGAGGTTAAACCTCTTGCAAATTCGTAAGCTTTTGGGAGTTTACTAAAGACGAAAACTACAACACCAGTATTGAAAGGTCGAAATACTAGATAATTTTAATATAATGTACAGAAAGTTATCCACCGCACATTTTAATACATCATAGCTGCACTGTATTTATTGCGACTTTTATTGTTATAATATGTGAGTTTCTTCTTGGCGGTCACCCAAAACACTTGTTTGTACAGAAATAAAATGCAAACTTGTTTTTTTGCCATAATTCAACATAGAGGCAATTTGCATAATATAATAGGTAGGTAGATGTTATATTCGAGCGGAGAATGAAGAACTATTTCTTTTTTCTCAAATCTTTTGTATTGTGTAATACTGAACTAAGCTAAATTACTTATACCATATGGACTAATCTGGCAAAATCTGAAGTACACCCAACACACAATCTTAAATTCTCCATCACAAAAATTGTCAAAATCCGGTAGCTGACTGAGCGTCACTATGTATTATTTACTTCAAATCAAAGTGCCTACTACGTTCATTATCTTTCCAAGCACACACATAATCATAGTAGTAAATCCATTGTATATCATACTAGCTGTGCCCGCGGCTGCGCTCGCGTGGACTACAGATTGCCGGCGGTCAAGCGCATGCGCGAATTATGCTGCCTCCGCTCAAAAGACAGAAGATAAAAATGCTTATTATAGATGATCCTTAGAAGATAGATATATGCTATCGCAGACTTTCTGTAGGTCTTTTTAATATTAATTTGATATATCATACGGTTTACTCAGGGTAAACAATTTAAGCGCCAAAAGGGTTTGGTTTTTTGAACTGATTCACCATTATCGTCCCTGCTTATTTCGTATGCTACTTTATCATACAAAATATATCCTATAACCTGGCCAGATAAAATAGCTATGAATTAAAATAAAAAACATGTTCATGGCATAAGTTTTCATGTAAAAAATATGTAAATGGACAGTCAGACAGAGAGACGTTGCGTTTTATAATATGTATAAGATGATCTCGCTTACATTTTTACTCAATGACACAATCAACATAGGTTCTTTGAATCCTAAAAGTGCCTGGGCTTTAGGTGAAAGAAAATATCGTGACGAAAGGGTAGGGTATATACTAATTACCACCTGGCTACCTACCACCACCACCTTCAAGTTGAAAATCTTTCGTCAAGCACCCATAGGTATGTTCCGGCAGCTGCACATGAGAGCCAGCTCCATCTATGCTTACAGTATTACCATCTTCAGCCACACTGTCATCTAATATCAGACGAGATTGTGATCGAACCCTAAACCTATAAAGTGCAAAAAAAGTTCCAGTAATTACTTACTGTGAAATAAAATATCGGAGTCGAGGTTTGGCGTGACCCTCGCGGCTAATTTACTCCTAGAGGTATATTAGAGAGACAATAACCTGTTCCGATGATCTTCGACGCGGTGATGAGCTTCGGTGCGGAAGAGTCGCGGCTGCGAGTCGGAGGGTCCGACGGGCGCAGTCTGCGGCACGGCGGGGGCAGCGCCGCTCGGGGACATCAGAGAAGCGACACCCGCGGACGACGACCGACCGTATGGTACCGGTGGTTTACCTGCAAACACATATCTCTATTGTGCCTTATCGGATCGCGATCACCATACATACATCAGGTATAACACCCATCCTAGTGGCACGCTTAGGCATCAGCTGGTGTATATCAATGTTGAGGCAACGATTGATACGACGTGAGTTCAAATCCCCACAATGAGCCTCAACTTTCGGTGAAAGAAAACGTAATAAAACCATAGCGTAGTGGTAGAGCATTTTGCAATGCCCGGCTAGCTAGCAACCACTTTCTTCGCCTATAAGTGTTCCGGCAACTGCATTTGAGAGCCAGTTCCCCCACTAGGCTTAGCGTGTTGTCATTTTGGGCCGCAACGTCACTTATTGAGATTATAACTAAACGCTAAAAATAAAAGTAATCAAGAGGAGCAGTCTGGTATTTGTACCCGAATGGGCCGCAACCACCAACAAGCACATGGTGATAAAATCGCCACTGTGACTTGCTTTTAGTTTGGGATCAGCGAGTGTATATCCAGCTGCCGGCAGGCTGCTTACAGGACGACATGACAGCGCTGACCGGAGATGCATTACCGATCTCTTGATGGTCGCCATTGTTTCTGGATTGTAACATGCTTACCATCAGGCAACATGTCGTTACATTTTCCTGCTTCAATAAAAAAAAAACATCACTGACTTGCTTGTGAGCAAATTTTTATACAATGCATTTGCGAGAAATCAGACATTAATTATGAGGTGGAATTTAAAATTTAACAAAAATACTGTTTCTCGAGCCATTTTAAATCAATATCAAGTCTACAACAAATAAATAACATTGGTATAGGTTCAAGTAGGCAACATTATACCGTAAATAAATATAGGACATTAAATTGATATCACTATACATTTTAAAATAATAATCATACATTAAAAAAATGTTAATTATCTTCCACCTATAAATATTAAATAACATTTAAAAAAAAACAGTTCTATAAATCACATAACTGTATAGTCGATTTCAGTGGAACGTACTAAAAGTGTAAACACACAAGTCACGTGACCAATTCCATAGACGTAACAGCGAGGGATTTATAGTTCAGGGTTGCCAACTCTTATGACAATTTATCTCCAAAAAACAAATACCCCTCAAACGAATAAACATTCATATGTTGGGCCCAAAAAGACTTCTAATAATAACTACTTTAAAATATGTAATAATAACATATTACATATTGTATAGCATGAACAACACTATTTTCTCCATAGACAATGAGTACGCGGGATAACCTAAAAATTCGAGAAAATGTCCCATTCTATGAAAATAAGTTATTATTATATTGAAAGTAAGTTATTTTTTTTTTGTGTGTAAATGTATAAACAATGTTTAAAAATACCAAATATACAGTTCTAGAGTGATTTGAAATTCAATAAGCGAGTGGTAGAAGAGATTTTCTCAGTTGCTGATTTGTTTATACTTTTAGTACGTTTCGCTGGAACCGTTTATATATTATACACCGTTTAATACCTGTGCGTATGGCAGATGAGATGATATCGCGTGCGGCGCGTCTGCGACTTTCCTCGCCGGCTTTTTCTTCGACCAACTTTGCCATAGAATTTTGAAGACTCCTGTAAAAAATATTCGGTAATATTGGCAATCATATATAATTATTTCTCAAATGTGTTTTTTTGTGGGAACTTCTTATCTCCCTTAACCGTTCATCATAATCAATGATTCAAACGTCATGTTAAAGCTATTGACGAAATGTACGTAAATAGTTTAAATTTAAAATGTTCGTTACTTACATGTTACGTCATCTACTAACAATCTGTTAAAGTAACATGACAGCTGTTTTATAGTTTATATTGTATAATGCACAAAATATTTGCATGGGTCAGTTGTTTTTTTAAAGAGATATACTATAGTATTAAGCTCATTGTGACATAGTATAACATTTTCGAAATAATGAATCCACCTTCTTGCGTCTTGTAGTAAAACTGAAGGGTCGACAGGCGTAGCGCCGTGCGTGGGCTCGCTCTCAGTCTTCTTCACACCGCCGCGGTTCAGTTCCATTTCCACAGGGGCCTGAGACAAACGACTTTGGACATAACCAATATTTGGATATCAATATTAATAAATCTGTAGTACTGTCTGTACACGTATTTTTTCCAAATTTCCTGATTGGTGTATAATGTAAAAGAATAACACGAATATAACATTTAAATGTATGTTTCTATTTGTATGTCCGGATTTAACTCAAAAAGTATAGCGTAATATAATGAAAACTATTGATCTGATATGTTTTAAGATAAAATGACGCATAGATGTTATAAGAATCAATATAATTTTTAGTAAAAAAAAAAAACAGGAAAGTCAATGGAATCCTTTGCATTGGCAAGCACAATCGACGTGTATGTTGCATTGGTTTTGCGGTGCGGTTCATATCATATATCTTTAACCGAACAATGATAACCAGTAACTTATAGTGTTAGTTCATTCTACTAACCGGTGATGGTTCAATTCCAATTTGTTGCAACCGAACGGTGCCATTGTCTAAGGTCTTTGTGGATAGCTCACGATCCTCACTTTGTGCTTTAGGTTTAGCGATTTTTGATACAACTGAAAACCAAATTTTCATATAAATATTTTTAAACTCAAAAACATTAAAGAGAGCATGAACTAAATAAAGTAAAATTAAATATAAACCTGGTTTCGATATATTACGTTTGATCTCAGGTGCGGTAGTCAAAGACGCTCGCCTTTCGAACTGGTCTTTGAAACTACCCACGTTACCACCTGGAAAGAAAATTAATTTGATAATGTCTATATATTATCCCTTATCATGATTTATTGGGTATAAGTCAAATAGGAAATAAGCTCTCGTTCTACCTGAGAATGATAATAGAATTGAAATACCTGGAATAGAGAGCTTCTTAGGTTTAGCCGGCGCCTGCGCTGTAGATGGTGATTGTGCGATTGAAAGTGATGAGAGTTTATCAGCAGCGGCAGCTACGGTACCGGTCTTCACATCTTCCGTCTAATTAATTGACACCATAAAATAAAAAAATATGATAACAGCAAAAAATACTGTAAAAACAAAAAAAAATGAGCACAATTGAAAGGAAATTTGTATCTAATTTTGCAGTACAACGAAAGAAGCATAATTATTATAATAATATAATAATAATTCCCATTTATAGGATGTGTAGCCGTTGTTACAATGAAGTTTATTTACAACATGACTTTTTTCAACACTTTAGCAAAATTTCACTTTTATACATATTATAAAACTTAACGTCTCTCTGTCCGTTTAAGTTCTTTTAACACGAAAACTACTTATCTGATTTACATGACTTTATTTTTATTTTTATTCATAGCTACATTATCTGGCCAGGTTATAAGATATATTTTGTAAAATAAAGTAACGTACGAAATATGTAAGCAGTGAGGATAATGTGAATCAATTCGGAAAGAAGACGCTTTTGGGGCTCTTAAATAGCGTACGCTAAGTAAACCATAAGAGATATATCAAATTAATGTACTGTATAATTGTAGAACTTAAAAAGACCTACAAATAACTCAGCGATAACATATGTCTATTTTCTAAAGGTCGCCCACAATAAACATTTTCGCCCTTAAAATAATTTGCGTGTGCACTCGACCGACGGTATTCTATAGTCCAAACGAGCGGAGCCGCGGGCACAGCTTGTTTATAATATATCCATATTTAATTTTTTAAATAGTAAATGAGAACTAAACAATGACTTAATAGATGTTCAAATTATGTTATTATATGTGTTTAGTTTATAGTTCTTGTTTGTAATTAGTTAGGTATACGTTATGATGGGACTGGAAAATCGTTGGCGAAAAAATTTCTAAATAAAATTAAGATAAAAAGACGTGTTTATATTTCAGCTGGTCGATTACTTACTTTGACTTGTTCCTGTTTCTCAGCAGCAGTCGGTTTCTCGTCGACGAGCTTTGTCGATGATATTTTCTTCTTGACGACGAGACGCGGTTTCGCTCCGGTCTTTTCTTTAACTTCGTCGTCTCTCGGTGGTTCCTTAAAGATCTCCTTAGTCGCATCTTTGGCGAGTTCAACCGGCGCTGGTGTTATCGTCATCGTCGCCGAGGACTTAAGAGACGGTTGTATCGTCTGTAATATTTACAATCAAATATTTTACTTAATTAATATCATCATATCACGAATAGAAACTCCTTCAAAGTCTATTAAATTATTATGATTTTTCATTTTGGTTTACCACATAATTACGGTGGGACCGATTTATGACATTTTGTACACGGTATGCTTATGTCATTGCCTATATGATAGGCTATAAGAATTTTACATACATGGTACTTGGGAAGAATAAGTAATACCATGATTAATGAGCTATAATAATTGTCAATAAATCGTTTAGAAATCGTAATAAAATACAAAAACTGAAATTTGTATCAATTCTCAAGGGATTTTGGCTATAAAAATCGTTAATAATACTATGTATTAGAAATAGTGAAAAAAAAAACCACCGAATTATATGAATATCGTACACGGGAAATAGTACATGTAATTCCTCAATTGACAGACCATAGGAAATGTCAATAAAATGAGTAACAATAAACTTACGGGTTGAAAATAATTACCGTAGAAAAAAATAGTTATATTACCGCTGTAGTTACTAATAAATTTTGTATTTCCAGTGTCCTCGTGCAAATTTATTTTAATTTGAACATTTAATGACAATTTACTAGTTTTAGCCAACATAACAATGTTCGAAAAGAGGCCACTGCCAAACATAAAGACCCCTAAAGCAATTTACTACAGAGTAATCTAATTTGTAATGTTTGAATATTTCAACAATATTTTTGTAATCTTTGTTATTATTACAAAGAGCTAAAGTTAGTGGAGTTTGCGGGCTACATTTATCTGTATGTTCCGGCTGCTTCTTTTTCCCTCTTAGCATATTAGCGTCAGTTAACCAACTTTTGCCAGATTACCTGGTGAGTTTAAGACAAAACGCTAGTCAATAAATAAGATATAAAACTGTGTAATCACCGTATCTGTAGCGACGTTCGATTCGTCAGCCGGTGGTGATTCCGTTGCAGTCTCCTCTGGTACTGGTGCTGCCGATGATGCAATACTTGCAACACTGTGACAACAGATACGTCTATCTTAGTAAAAACATTAAATATTGCTTATTGAGTAATACACTAATGTATTTCGAAGCAACTACAAGAATTATTTTACTATTCAGTAAGATAAAAGTAACCGACTGGTTTTTTATATATTTTTTCATATTTTAGGCATCCAACCAATTCCAGTTGCCTTTCATAACACATCGCCCAATCTAGCTTGAAGGAATCCTAAAGTATATTTGTGAAGTAAAAGACATACACTCAAAAAATCGTGTAATCCTTGTAGCACTTTGTAACTATATGAATAATGTTACCTAGCCACACGCTCCTTCTTCCTCTGCAAGCCGCTGGCCGACATGGCGAGCTCCAACTTGCGCTTGTTGTCGCTGACAGACACTATGGTGCGCGTCGGAGACGGTTTTATCGCATCTTCACCGCCCTCTGTAACAGTTTTGTAACCAATAATAATGACTTTACAAATATTTTGTCAACATTTACGGACCGGTAACTTTATATGAGGACATAGTTTACAGTGAATGTATATTTGAAAATATTTATACATTAAGCCATGTTCAATATTTTCATACTTAAAGCCTGACGTCATAAGCGCGTCTCTCTTAATGGTCTGCGAGACGCGGGAGAGAAGCAAATCCGACCAATAAACTAGTCCATTGCCGGCCACCAGCTGCAATAGATGTTTGCTTAGAGGTTAGAGGGGCTTTTGCGGTTTTATTTTTGTGACTAATACACAAGACATTATTTTACGAAAATGGAAATGACAACACTGCTATATAAAAAACCTTTCAGGCAATCAAAATTGAGTAAATTATTTTGACAGTAAATAGTATTAAATTCCAAGTAGTTTCACTTCAATCGCTTTTTTTCAATAAAGTAGTTTTTTAATTAGCATTTTAATAAAGACAACAATATACTGTATATTTAATATTTTATTATTCATTAGATATCTGTGACAGTAGCAATAACGTGCATAAAATAATGATCTCAAGATATAGAGTATTATCTCAATACCCGTGCACACCCGCCGCCCCGCGTCCCGCAAACTATCTGCAGGGTCGTGCTTACAGCGGTCGGCCTATAGTAGCCAAATAATAATTATTATAATTTTTATTAAATGTCAATATTACCAGCAACGAGTTCCAAAATTCTTTTCTCTGCGGAGTTACTTGGTTCAATCGCCATCGACGTGGAACTTGTGAGATCAGTGCAGCTCTCCTCAGGACCATGCTCAGCCTGTAGAACACATTTTTACTGATAATAAAAGTCGGAAGCGTATTTAAGAAAAATATTTGTTCCTCCATTCCCATAATCAGTTAAAAGGTAAACAGCCTTTACGTTAGAGGAACATGGTCCTTTGAGAGATCGCAAGCTCATAATAACAATATAAACAAAATTAAAAAGCCCTAGGGCCCTAATATGACGACTTATGAACATTATAACACTACTATCGTTCGGAAAACATCCCAGTCATCAAGAAGAGCGATCAGGCTTATGAATATTTTTTTACTTGTAAGTATTATTTATATTTTTAATAATCATTTTTTTTTTTAATTTTTTTAATCATATTTAGTGGACGTACAGGGAGGAAGTAATTCTCAGACATAACTATCATTCACGTAATGACCCACCAGCCTTTGTAATAAATAACCTTTTGACAGTAAAACCTGGTCGACATGGTCCTCGAGCATAATGTCCGGCAAATTGGTAATGTGATTAGGGGTCTTATTGTATGCGTTTATATACATTATAGACATACTTACCTCTGCTGGTACAACGACAGAGTTCGAGTTAGAAGGTGCTGCCGGTGCAAGTGACAGCAACAAATCTAGTCTGACAGGAGTTTCTGCCGCTAGTGCCTCTGCCATCTCCAGGCATGAAGTTTCACAACCGGTATTCACCCACCTATTCATAAGTAACATATGTGAATTAATGTTAATTTATATCCCAAAAGTAAACCACAAATCTGGACATATAGATGATATTTGTGTAAATTGTGAAGTAATGTAAACCTTATATTATGCAGATTTCTTTAAAAAAAAAACGAATGTCTATCATATGATATATGGATTTAAAAATGGACTGTTTTTCTATTCCTATCATTAGATATGTTACAGTAAAGCTTAAGTTTAACTAGTAAATCTGAAGATTTACCAACGTGAGTTGGTAAATATAAGGATTCTTTAAACAAGACATATTTTTCTAGCTTATACCATTAGAGTTTGGTACATGCTAATTTTTACTAATAACAGTTGGTAAATGTTGGTTCGCGCCTAAAGTTTCACTTCAATATCAGTAGTATCTGGCGGCCGCCTCGCGCTATTTCTTACCACAAGTCAACCCTAACCCAGCCAGACGACGGACACCATTCGATATACGTATTATATATGTGTATTCGACATTAACCGTGTCTCTGGGCTAAAACCTAAGATTTACCGAATTCTAAATGAACGATGATCACAGAACATTTCGGACCTTTACCATTCAGAGTTGGTAAATCTTTGGTTTTACTAGAAAATCTTAGGATTTACCGTAGTTCTGGCTTTTACAGTAACAGATATTTACTTCTTGAGTAGATGTATACACTTACGGATTATCACATATGTAGGTAATATCAGCACGCTTGAGGGGGTCCACGGTCAGCATGTCCCGTATTAAAGGTGATGCACCTAGATTAAACCATATTCGAATATATAGCCAGCAGGTAAACACTTGATTTCCTAAATAAGTATCTTAGTAGCTTGTCGTCCTAACAAACAATATTATGAAAACTGAATATCCTTTTACTACTGAAAATAATTAAAACATAACACATTATAGTTTGGCTGCTGAGAGAATGCGTTCCTGACGTCTGTTACAACAGACGACCGTTTTAGTGACACAAAATGGCATGGCGGCCCTACTCATATTAATGGTTGCCTACTTTTTGTACAAAAAATAAAGTATATTAAAGTCGGAGAAGGAAAATAAATAGAAATTTAGAAACATTAACAGTATTTTATCTTTTTTAAGTTTTAGAAACTTTATTTACCTATGCTTTTATATTTCTGGTAAAAAAATAGCAACCACAAAATATGGTGTGATGGGCCACCATTTTGTGTCGTCAAAACAGTCGTATGTTGTGACTGACGTCAGGAACGTATTCTGTCCGTGGCCGAACTGTATACAAATGATATGATAGGCTTTTTATTAAACCATAGGAAAGAGATAAGCTTAAATAAAAAGAACTTACTGGATGGGTTCCTAGGTTCATAGTAATCGCCGTTACTGATCTGACGGACTAGACGTTTAAAATTGGAGCCATCAAACGGCATGGCCCCGTAGACTAGAGTATACAGGAGCACACCCAATGACCAGCAGTCAACCTTTATAATAAAACAAAAAATAAATTGTCATAACCCACGAGAAGTCACAACTCTAAGAATCTTATGTAGGCATGATATAATAGAAAAATATTTAACATTCTCTACCGAAATATAATCCTTACTAAGTTTTTTAATATATCTTTACATATTATAACGTTTCAAAATGGTTTTACAGACTAATTTTGGGTTATTAACATTATTATGTTCCCATACCAACAGTGGAAAGGCTAATTGTCTAACGTGCATATAACATACTTTACACATTAGGCAATTCGTTTTTCCACCATTGATATAATTTCCACAAATAACTAAAATAGTTCTAAAAGGCCTATCAAAAATAAATACACACCACATGGCTTGTTACATTAAATCAAAAACAAAACATACTCCACACTTTAAATACAATTAATATACTGGTAACTTTTCTATTAACAGAATGAGATAAACGTATCTTACCTCTGGTCCAATGTACGGTGTTCCTTTAACTATCTCGGGTGATGCGTACAAAGGTGAACCACAAAACGTCGACAGCAAAGATGTCTCTTTGAACACGTTTGAAAGTCCGAAATCGGCAATCTGAAATTATTTAAAAAAGAAGTAATTATTTTCACACAACATAATCTCTTAATGCCAACGTAAGGTAAAAAGTTCTTTCATATAATACCTTAGCACTGCCAGTATCGTCTAGTAATACATTCTCCAATTTTAAGTCTCTATGGCAGATCTTATGTATATGGCAATAATACACAGCGGTGGCGATTTGACGAAACAGCCTGAAATATAACACGGCATTCAAATTAAACTAAAAGATGCAATTCACCTCGTTTCTTTATATACATATATGGAAAACAAGTTAATTTTATTTTATAAAAAAAACTTACACTTCATGAGCAATAAATATTAGCTACAAAAATTAATACACATGGTATATGGAAGTTATCTATACATTGACAATAAAGTAGGAGATAATCTCCGAAACTAGTAATCCAATACTATTTTATTAAGAGAAAGCTACATTCTTCCCGAGTGACATAGGCTAAATTTTATTAATGTAAAATTTTATATTGTAATTAACGAGAGTGACGTCGTGTGCGGTTGTTATTATTAAGTATAATGTAGTCTTAATAATTCTGCTATATATTCAATTAAATAAAATCACTTCACCTTCTGGCTTCGTCCTCTTGTAATACTTTTTTCTGACTGAGGTAATCATATAATTCTCCGCCCGAGCAATATTCCATCACTAGAATCATCTTTTCACTATTTTCAAATACTGAAAATGCAATTATTGTTAATTCAAAGTTATCTAACATGTTTAACTGTGCTCAGATCTCAAATTCTGCTTCACATATCACCAACTTTCTTTTGAACTTCTTAGTTGTTTTAAGTAATACTCCTTTCAACTGAGCCTCAGCAAAGACAATTTATAGTACTTCAAGACAGTGCAATTTTTCATTATAAATGTTATATACTTAATTACCAAAGAGACAATATCCTGATTATAGTTTGAAGTAGACTACAACTATCATTTTTGATTTACTTGTAATCATTATTATTAAAGAAATGTGAAGTCTTTAGAATCACGAACATTAAAATAATGCTTTTAACAAGCAATTTGTAAACACATACCTTCATATATATGTACAATATTTGGATGCCTGACTGAAGACATAATCTGCACTTCTCGCCTGATGCGTATAAGATCAGCCTCCGACTCGATCTTGCATTTTTTAATAGTTTTAATGGCCACCTCTTGGCCGGTTTTCTTGTTGATACCCAACTGCACTTTGCCATACGTTCCTTGACCTAATTTTCTCACTATATCGAATCTATAAACGAATAAAGACAGCTTTAATATTCACATATATTTTTATAACATAATAAAGGAGAAATGTTTTCGTTTTTTTTAATGTTATAACATCATTGTTAACATTTTTACACACTAACATCACTTATGCATTGCAATCAATTTCAATTAATACATATAACCAATTTTTTTTGGGAGCTAAAAATAGACAATAGCATATCTGCAGAGAAATCTTTGCATGTGTTTAGACGTGAGAATGAATATTAACGTACAATTGTATGTTTCATATGTGAATACGAGAACCTTACAGTTAAGATAACATCGGGCAGTGGACAACCTTTTTCTTCGTATGGTCTGCCTGATTGTTTTGCGGTTACCGTAGTTTATAAACGCTTGTAACACCATAGGTATCACTAGCGCGTTACCGACATTGAACCTCCTTTCCCAAAGGAACTCTAAACACTGTACTCAACGCAGGAAAACAAAACGAAGCTATTTAACTGCGGTCTTCTGTAGAGTGAAAGTATTTTACTTTGGGCTGTCCCAAGTAGAGAGAGAAATCTCTAAAGATATAGATCTGTGCCCTACCTCTCTTATTTTATTATTTTAAATTCTACTTAGGTCCAGTGACAGCAGCATCTGGCTTATTAAATATGTGTATCTACAACTACCTCATATCAACGATCATTCGATTCCAAACCAATTGATATCAATGAGTATTGATAATTATGTTCAAAAGCCAGCAAATGCTTATCAGGTGTTGTTATTCGATGCCCTATAATGATTGAAGTAAGACATTGACATTGTTATAAATAAGTAAATAACAGTGGACCGTATCGTGTATTGGCAGACAATAGACGGCAGCAATTGATGTACTGTTAACATTGTAATTTTATTTAGCTATATACTTATCGAACCGCTAAAACTGATTGATGTGCTAATGTGAAGAGTCATTCTGACTAAAACTGTTCAGTTTACTCCACAGTTTAACATATAGGTACAAAATGGTAAAGCAAATCAATGCGTCACAGCATAGCACTCACTCGCTAACCGCCATATTTTTAACAATTCATAAATAAACGTTTTGTTCTATGCGACAAGGACACTTTCTTTAATGTCTGATCTAGATCTAATTTGATAAATACATGATTAAATTGTACAGAATCTATTTTAAAATTCATGTCGTTTTTTTTGTGTTTGCATTCGATACAGTTGGTTGGCTATTGTTATAAAGAACAGATGTGTAACTGTCCGCCTCCGAAGAAATGTTTGACTATCTGTAAAACTGATACTTCATGCATTCCTTTGTTATTTGAATGCTACATTTGCCAAAGTGATTAACTCCATAAAATAAATAGTTGCAATAAATGAGAATATAGTAGTACATACATATTATTTTTTATTTTATTTATCTTAAATTTAAATAAACAACGTAGACTGTATTACATTATCAGATAAATTTGTTTTGAATATAACTTATTCTGGTTATAAATATTGTTACAACTTAAAAACTTTGATTTTTATTTTTTCCCTGAATTCAAATTCGCAATACGTTTATAATGTTAGAAACTATGATTGATTCCCCGCCATTTCACATATTTTTGAATATGTGTTTATGAATATGATAATATGAAATTATAATATGCACAAAGTTAATATGGAGACACTTCAGAGCTTGGTATGAGCTGCATGTCCGTATACGGTACTATCGACAGACACATCAACACTTCCTCTGTTGACACCATAAAATATCTTTGTTGCAACATGGACATCCTCTTGCGTCCATCATGGTTTGATGGACGGTGTGTTATCAAGGAGTCACAAAACTTCATTTTTGTGAAAAAGGAATGAAGACTTCAGCTAAAGTGTATCAAGAGACCGCCTTAGATCGTCTTGTAAAACCTCTCAGCAATACACGTTTTACAAATATATCGTGGATTTTCCAACAGGTCACAAGGCACGAACTACCCAAACCTGGCTCGAAGCCAAAGTTCCGAACTATAAGAAATGAAGATTGGCCCTCGTCTTGGTCAAATCTGATCCTCTTGGACTGCAAATTATGATCAGTTTTAGAGAATATTGCCTGCTCTAAACATCACAATAACATTGAGTCTCATAAGAAATCTCAAGAGCAAGGACTGGATTAATTTCCCATAAATATAGTGCGTAAATTCATAGATTCATGGCAAGACAGATTAAAGGCCTGTATCAAAGCCAAAAGTGAGCATGTCGGTTAGAATTATTTTTAAATTATTACAGAGACTTCAAGTAATATGTACATATAAGTATTACTAAGACTACATTACTTCATTAAAAAAAAAAACATTATTCGTAATAGAACTTATGGGCAGACTAAAAAAATGTTTTGACACTAATCTATACATATAATAAAATTGAATTGTCAGTTAAATTGAATGTCAAAATAATAGGTTTTTACTAAATTCATATGAAAGTATACACGATATCTATAACAACAACCCTTTTTTTTCTGTGTGAATGTGTGTCCACATAATCTCCGAAACGGTTGGACTGATTTTGACGGGCCTTTCACTGGCAGATAGCTGATGTTATAAGGAATAATTACGGTTCTGCACAAAAAATAAAAACCTTTTTTAGTATTCCACGCGAGCGGAGCCGCGGGCAATTCTAGCAATATAATAAAGCGAAAAAGTTTTTTATTTGTTTGTTTTTCACGCTAATCTCTGAAACTACCAGTCGGATTGGAAAAAATATTTTTGTATATGATAGCTAGATTCACGAGGAATAGTATAGGCTATCTAGCATTAGCCTACATCACTCAGCTAGCCTTAAATATTGTTTTTGTTAAGTAAGTCGGAGTAAATAGCTTAACCTAACTGCTTTATCCGCGTGTGCTGGCGTAATGGTTAGTGATACGTAAATACAATGTTCTACAAAAATATTGCTCCTTAGTACATCTTTAAATTTCCGCGATACCGTATGCATATCTCGTATACATAAGCCACAATAAGGTATTTTGTTACAAAGTTTTATTGCAAATTGAAAAGTGATTTATGAACATTATTATTAGGAAAGGCATATTAATCCTTACAAACGAAAGTTACTTCATCATCAAGACAATTTTATGTAGATAAACTTTACCCATTATAGCATGTTATTTAATCGAATAATTTGGAAGATAATGTAAAATTAAAATAATTTAACATTCTGCTCGGTGAAGGGCGGTGAAGTGGCGCGAACGAGCCGTGTGAGTCGTGACGCATAACCCTGGCCGCCCGATACAAAATATTGTCTATATTAAAGTATTACAAATCATCAATCAGCGATTTTATTTAAATTATACGCGGGTGTATCCGCGGGGCACAGCTAATATTAAATAAAATTCAGAAGTGGTGTTAATCGAGTTATCAAATGAAGTATTCATTTATTCTTCTTTTTCAACACTTTGATCGTTAAATCCCTTATTAACGTCGCTAAGCAGGCTTGCTATAAAACTAAATAAAAGCAATTATTTTAAACTTAAACCAATTTAAAACAATCGATCATAATACATGCGCACTTCGTTACAATACAATAATGCAGTGAAGAAGAAGTGTACAAATTAACGGCCTCGTGTTGTCAAACACATTCACCAATTATTGCTAATAAACTATAATCAAGTGCAATTGCGCTATGGAAAGTAATTGAAGTTTCTTTTTAGCTACGTTGGATACATGCACGAACTATAAACATATTAAGTAAATATGAAATATCCTTCAAATGTCCATTGGTATTGGTCCCTGACTTGCAAAAAGAAGTAAATTTGATTAATTCTTGAGAACCGATAACACTATTTAATTTATAACTTAGTAATAGATATTTGGAATGCGAGGGATTTCAAGTAATACCACAGACAACCAAGCCAAGATCACCTGCACGTCGTCCAACTTACTAAACAATACATTAGGGAATGAAAATAGCGGAGTGGTGAGGTAATCTTGCCTGACAGGATCGCGATCGCTACGCACTTGGTGGAAACCACGTCACGGTGATTCACTTCAGCTCGTATTATTCAGCTTCAGCTTAGCGAATATATATCTATAATAGTTTTAGTATTTGTAGGCCGGTATTACGGCTACAAAGGAGGATGTCGATATTCCTCATCGCGCTAGTCACCGTTATTAAACTGTACTTATCCCACAATCTTGTGAAATGTAGTCAATCTGTAGAGCTTGTATAATAAAATAATTAAAAATGAATAATCATTACTCTACTCTACTCTATATACAACTGTATTATTCATTCTTCACATTTCTCTCTTTAATATGTACCTATTCAGTTCTCGATTTCGACGCTAAAATGATGTAACAATCAACCTTTACACCTACAATTTCCGAAGAGACGAGTGTAGGCAGGTGAATGATCTGACACCCTAATCTCGGTCATCGGCAGTGACGTCATGCAAGCAAGATACATTAACATAAACTCGAGTCGAATGTGTTGTTTCTAAAATAATATCAGTGTAAGCGGCTATTGACGTAAGGACGTGGATGGCGTAGATTCACGTATCAAGTACACTGGTAGAGTTTTATTCATACGATAAATGAAGACCTGATGAAAAAGCGATCCAACGCCCTCAGGTTTGCGTAGATTTTGCCGTTTGAGTAGTGGTGCCTGGCAAACGACTTACTGCCCTATTTTACAAATATATTAATATTCTTTAGCACAGCTCCTTTGAAATACTTGCCTATTTGCATTCGTGATTTTTTAAAGAAATGTTCCAAATGTCTTACACCGTCAGAGTGCTTTAAAATTGTGCTCTCAATAAATATATAATAAGGTTTAGTTTGGTTTACCTCTGTTTGAGCCGCAGCCGGTGGTCGTGCATACGCACGTCGCCGGTGTTCTCAATGCCGTCCATAATGTTGGCGGTGCGCTTAGTCTCGCCCACGACCATTGTGACTGCAACAAACAACACCAACCATTCACTATCACAGTTCAGAACACCTATATACCAACCAACTAAAGTCACGCATCAATTAAACTAGTTTCCTATTTCTTATTTTATGGCAAATCTTTTAAAACTCGTGATTAATTGTTTATGGTTGTGTTAAGGAAACTTTATTTAGTTTTCAGCAGTTAATATATTAAATACTGACGCTTTCCTGGTATACGATGATTCATTTGATAAAATGCAGCCGTGTTGATACAAAACGAGCAAGACTGAGGTCGCAGGTTTATGAAGAAAATATATATGTGGATTTACAGTATTTATACTTACTCAGAATCAACAGAATGAGACTTGTTTCAATTTGAAATAATATTATTGTTCAATGGATGATGAATAAATTATATACGTTACGTTTTGGGAAACACCTCATAGTCATTGCAATTCGTAGGAACTCCGCAACCAATTAGCCTCTTGGCGATCCGTCAGCAAGACATTAGGTGTCATCGTCTATCAACCAGCTAGTTTATAAGCTGGCGTGCACCGCCGTTCAGTTGCCAACTAGGACCTCGTAATATATTCGCATACATTAACGAGACAGCAACAAGAAAGAAAAGGTCTTCTTGATTACAAAGGGACGTGTTGCTGAAATCAATATTCCGAGCACGTTCGAAGTCGAAGCGACGGCGCACGACTTTCCAATACATCGAAAGCGATAGTTTCAAGACTTTCATACTTTAGTATTCTATTGATCCTTATATGTAGTTGTAAGAATCAAATGAGACATTTAAAAAATATATATTCACCGATACCAAGGTCACTAAGGTAACATTCTAGGTGACCCTAATTCATAGTTATTAAAAGTAAGTATCAGATGAGACGTATTAAGAAATAGTTTCCGATAGCAAAGTTACTAAAGTAGCATCCTAGGTAATCCTAATTTATAGTTGTTAAAAGTAAGAATCGGATGATATGTTCAAATAATTATTTAACCGAAAAAAATAATTAACGAGTAACATAACCGGTAACAGGAAAACTAAAGTAACATTCTAGGTAATACTATCTTTGTTACGTCAATTCTCAGTGACCTCTCTATATAAATTATGCTTATTTACCTTCAAAATCTTATTAATAAAGTCATTACTTTATAACACAGTTTGCTGTACAAAAACATGATAAATGTGTGTCGTAAAGCCGCCTACATTTTCGGTTCGATGACGAAAATATCTCGACACGTACCTACTAAAGTAACAATACCTATCTGACGATTCGTGTTTCTCACGAGGAAATTTCTCAGCTTTGATTCTAGAAACTAATTTAATTATTTTTCATTGTTGTTCTTTGTTCGGCAAAAATAGATTTTATTGTTTTATTAAACGTAATCCAATAAAAGAAAACAACTAAGAAGGAAGGAATTAAAAAGATGTGTGTTTTGTACTTCTGGCCTTTATGGAGTTATTGGGAACCCGTGTCGACTTAGTTAGTGATCATGAGACTCCTAGGTCCGTTCCTCGGGCATGGATCCCTTAAGCCAGCAGCCGCTCGCGCGATACAGTGACATTGCGTTCAC
This sequence comes from Saturnia pavonia, assembly GCA_947532125.1. Taxonomy (NCBI): domain Eukaryota; kingdom Metazoa; phylum Arthropoda; class Insecta; order Lepidoptera; family Saturniidae; genus Saturnia; species Saturnia pavonia. Next base: position 13,235,619 of record OX383901.1, read on the forward strand.
TAGCTATCAACATACAATCATTACACTGCACTTCCCACATGTACACCAATCAGGTACATAGGTTCTGTAAGGGACGTTTTATTTCTTTTTTGGCTAGTTAGTTTTAGAGCAAACTGCCAAATTACTAAATGCATATACACATTCCTTCTTCCCAGAAGGCACAAACATGTATATATGTATAGTTAGTTAGCTCGAATTTTTTACGGATAGGGAATTAATTAGATCGCGACCTGTTTGCATGTTCGGCAACAGCCCAAGCCGAGGTTCGACCACTTTGGCACCCTTGAGTTTGTTGCTCTGCTTTCGCGGCTGAGTGCTTTCAGAGCTCGCCCCTAAACCCGGTGAAGCTGTAAAAGCCTTCTAGAGGATTCGTCCAAATCTCTTCAGCTTTAGTGATTATATGGATGAGTTCGGTGACTCATGTTTCGGCCTCAACTTGATAAAATTTAAAATAAATATATCTGAGTAATATTTTAAGTTTTTGAAATACAACAAAAGATGCCAGTAGAAAGGTGCTTACGCCGGGTTGGGCAAGTGATGCGCAGAAACGAAGACCATATGACCCGAAAGGTTTTGAGCATATAAGAAGGCAAAAGTGGTAGAAGCCGCCCAACGACTATCTATATGCGAACTATCCATCATGGTATGTTGACGATTGGCTTAACGCCGCATACGACAGAAAATCACCAAGACTGCAAGAAAAGTACCAGAGGGGCTGACCCCCAATGGAAACAAGTCAGAAGGTCGATTGATTAGTTTTATAACAAAATTTACCATACAATTACAAGAAATTATCAATTACCTGAATTGCAAGTGACTCAATTTTACACATTATGGATAAAATACTTGGCGATGTATAATGTGTACTAAGTACCTATGTGTTTAATTAAATTATAGCCCGGAACACGAGGGCGTGTTAAATAAAATAAATTTGTTTAGCAGTTGACAAGGTAGTTCACACCCTTGATGCTTGCCTATATTCATTAGCTAATTACTAATATGGTATGGTGCCCCACGGCTCCGCACGCGTGTATTACGCAGTGAGTGCCGATTTTATTCTCGTATTTTTATTTTTACTTATATTATTGACAATTCATATTGCTCATCAATTGAGGAAAAACGTATACTTCCCGTGTACATAATAATGTCATAAAAATTTATTCTTTTAGATTCTATACAGTCTAGACCCACTGGTTTAAGATGTGCGTCGTTTGTGAGTAAGCCTTAAGATTTTATTTAAAGTTGATATAATGAGCATCTCAGCTTTGATAATAAAAAAAAAACTTCCAAATAATTTCGGTCCGAGTGCTGTATTTTTCTAGTTTTACTAATAAAGCATACACCAATTTAAAAAAATGTACTGTTCTATTATTGGGGCAAAATTTTCTTGGTATATTTGACCCCCTTTGGTATATTTGAACAACCTATTTCTCGCAAATGCAAGTACATACGTCGTAATCCTAGTTGACTATAATGTAACATTTTAAAAGTGTAATAAAATTTATATTGTAGGTACATTTACTCGTGTTTGAAATCTCGTAAAATGCGATTAAGATAAAAACAATTCTCAAAGTATTTGACATTGACTCATAGTTTGCAATGTACTTTTTTGCTATTTTTATTCACCTTGAAGATTTTAAACAATAATTATATATTTCATTTATTCAACTATATCGAACATCCCTATAAAATGATCACGTTCTTGCTCTGTTTTTTTGGTGTATTTAATATTTAAAACCGCATGCAATAAAGTTTGTTCGTCTCGTTTGATAGAAAAGGATATCGATCGACAGTTTGGATTACAAAGGGCGTAAAGGACATTTCGCTTGTTTGTAATGCTATCATACTCCGTTTTTTATGCTCTATTGATCTATCTTATAACCATTGCGATATTCGCTAAAATATCATATACTACCCACGTTCTTTTTGGTTCTCAATTATGAATTTTCAAAATAATAGGAATAACTGCTTACGTGCGTAAATAAGCAGGTACACACGTTTTTTATCTTTACAGTCTAAACCAGGGATACTAAGAATGTCAGCTTTTGGACATTCGCATTGCGAATGCAGATACGAATATGCGAATGTGAATATTCAATAAATGAATAAAAATCTGAGTCAGGCCTCAACTGTCATTGTTATTAAGTTTAAATGACAATCAAATTAAATGTATAATCATCTATACTAATAGAATAAAGCTGAAGTTTTTTGTTAGATTGTTTGTTTGTTTAAACGCGCTAATCTCTTTAACCCAGTTGAATTCAAAAAAATATGTTTTGTATATGATAGCCAGATTCATGAGGAATAGTTTAGGCTACACCTCTTAGCCAGCCTTAAATACTGACTTTTGTTAAGTAAGTCAGAAGAAAAAGCGCCCCCGAACCGCTTTATCCGCGTGCACTGGCGTAATGGTTAGTAATATGCAATGATACATTATTGGTGATATGTAAATAAAATTTTCTACAAAAATATTGCTCTTTAATACATCTGAAAAAAAGCCGCGATACCATATGCCTATCTCTTATACATAAGCCGCAAAAAGGTAATTTGTGTCCAAAAATTATTGTACATTAAAAAGTGATTTATGAGCAATATTATTAGGCATGGTATATGAATCCTTATCAACCAAAAGTTAATATCAAGAATAATTTATGAAGATAAACGTAGGATTTTATACATAGTTTGGGAGACAATGTAAAAATAAAATAATTCAACACTCGGCTCGAGTTTATTCTATGAATATAGTAGCAGTGGCTCGAACAAGCCGTGTGACGTGTGACGCATAACCCTGGACGTCCGATAAAAATATTGTCTATACTGAAGTATTATAAATTATCAATCAGCGATTTCTTTTAAATTATACGTGGGCGAAACCGTGGGGCACAGCTACTGAGTAATACAATTTCAAAAGTGGCAAATTATATTAATAACTTGACCTTTTTTTCCCCATTAGGCGATTTCTCAGTGGCTCGTATATAATGCCCGTTTCATTAATAATTGCTCACTCGGTACACCGACAGGTGGAGCGCTGAGATACTTGCGAGCAATATCTACCAATACGTATTATTTACGTTAGTTTTTCCACCAGTTAACAGAGTTTTCCTAGAGAGAGGCTTGTTTTTCTTTCTAATATGCCTTGAATTTAGCCTTTATGCCTTTGATTTCACACAGCAGTGTGTCTTTAGGTCCAGATTGCACATCGGAGGCTTCATCGCTTGAGGAATTCAGGACCACTCGCAATACAGTTAAGTATAAATTACGAGACATGCTTAATTCCAATTCTAGAAATATCGGGTCGTAAAGAACAATAGATTTCTTAGAGAGTATGGGACATCTATTTTTGAAACTATTGACTTCAACTGTCTCACAGCAATACAGATACAACTTTTTGAGAAACTTCTTCCTTAAAGAAATGCTTATGGCAATTGTTACAAAAAAGTTATATCCTTAAAACATTTCATATGTCCGTTTTTTGCTTCTCCTAAAAAGTCGTCTTTTGTCCTGTAATACAAAATGTCGATATGAAATGTGTGTGTAAAAATGTCTTGACAATGAAGACTGCCTATATAACAAAACAATTATTTAATATTTTTATAAATAGAACATCATCGATAACTCCAAAAGTTTGCATAAATAAATAGTGAATGAAGTGCTGGTTAACCAATAATTTGAAGATTCATATTTGCATGCAAAATACTTGAACTGTTATCAAGTTTTATTTTCTCATACACGTCCAGTATTTCCACCGGCATCGTCCTTGCATTAACAGATTTCAAATCTAGGCCAGTTACGTTAGGTGTCAATGTTTATCGGTCGGAAGCGAACGCAGCGTACCGGTGGCATTGTACGGCAGCGCATAAGCGTGAACGGTCACGTCCAGAAAAAATGTGGCGCAAGTAGCCAATTAACATGTGGGATAGTGTGGGGCCGGCGCGGTGTCTCGGTGCCTCTATAAATATCACGATCACCCCGCGACATCGAGCTAAGCGAACACTCAGCCGGTCCGCCGCCGTCTCAATCCGGCATTGAACCCGAAACAGCAATCCATCAACGACCATAACTTAACTAATAATTATTACGATTAACTTTAGACTTTATTTTAAAAAACCCTACAAAATAAAACTACCTAATCAATAATCCAAGTTCTATTATATCCCAGTTGATTTTTTATATGAACATTGATCGTAATCTTAATGTAAATCGTTATTTTGTAAGCAGTTGTTAAATCTCTACTACTATCTAAGTGAGGAAGCAATCAATTGTTAAACCGTCTGAATATCAAACATAAGTATTAGGATGCTATTAGTCATTTAAATACGAACGGTTGTGGTAGTCCAATTCGAACCGTATCCCGGAAGTGTAGGATGGGCCCGGTTTGGACCGAGAGGGGCGTCATTAGCTGCGCGCCTGCGTGCCGAGCGGACACAGAACGTACGGACGTAGCGATCGTGCTATTTCTGTCCAACACCAGTTGAATAACCTCCAATCAACTATTCGCACTTACCTACGAATCCGACTTCAACACGGGGTCATCGCTCATCCAAACATTAATGGTCACATGACCTTCAAATACAATCTCTATAGACGATGTTCATGCAACTATATTATATATCCGTAACATGCCTTTGAGAAATAAGACCCAGAGCGGTCTTAAAGGAGTATTTTACTGTACCCATTGTACAACATTTGCACACGAACCATAAACAACTTAGTCAAACTCTTATCCATTGATGATTAGTAAAAATTACAACCTAGATTAATGATTCGTCTACGCTGCGCTCCAAATAGATACCGCTGGCGCACTATAAAATACAGAAACCAAAACTACGCTAAAATCGGCGTACTCGAGTCAGTGTCATTCCAACAGCTCTGTCACGTTGACAAGCCGCGTGTTTTATTAAATAATCCAATGGAAATTCCGCTATGTGTACATAGTGTAACCATGTAAAAAACTATAGTACAATAAATAAGAAAGACAGTATTGTATAATGCATTAATTTCAACACATGAACCACAAAATGTTCAATGTTACCGCGTAAAAATAATCAGTTTCCTCACCATTACCATTTTTATTATAAAGTCTTTAAACTGACCATTCTTTTTAACCAACTCATTACAAAAAGATTTTCTGTGTTCACTGAATATTTTTGTAATTTTGATCATATTACCTGATACTTATTTATCGGTTTCGATGAAACTTTTTACGTTTTATTAGGCATTATTATTCTTAGCGTTTTTCATGAACAAATAATTAAGTTATTTTTTCATTATACTTCTCAACACTTGAGATTTCGCTTATGCGGAAATTAGATCGGCTTAATTTTTCATAAATATTTTTAAGTTATTAATTTTTTGTAGGCTTATTAATTTTCTTGTACCTTATGTTATTTTTAAAGTTTCAAGCTACCACCGTACAAATTTTATCAAATTAATTTTTTACCGGTTTAGCCGGGAAACGTAACAGATTTTGATTACTTTTGCGTTAATACTAATAAAAGTTTAAAAATTGTAGTTGATATTATTATTATTTCCTTGTTTTTAGTTTCCTGTGGATCCTGTTACCGTGACCGTTGGACTGCTCACGGCTCGCTCTTAACCAGTTTTGCTATTCATATTGAAAGTAATTAATGCTAAAGGGAATTTATATCAACGTAAAACCTATTTTATGTTTAAAGGGAATTTATATCAACGTAAAACCTATTTTATGTTTAAACTAGCTGTGCCCGCGGCTCGACTGTAGGTGATCCTTAGAAGACAGATATAGGTACACTATATTAAAATGTACAATTAAGTAGAACATTAATTTGATATATCTCGTATGGTTTCCTCAGCGTAAGCCATTTAAGCGCCCCAAATGCGCCTTTTTACCTAATTGATTCACCATTATCGTCACTGTTTATTTCGTATGTTAGTTTATGTAATACAATATTAATCAAAAAAATATCTTTCATTGCTCGTTCTATTAATTCAATATAATTTACTTTTTAGGCAAGGTAGAAGCGATAACTCGTTGCTAGTCTGAACCTAACTTGTTTCATAAGTTCCTTATTACAAAATTCAGTACATAGATTCCAAACTTTTACTCATCATCTATATCTATCTCCACCTTTGACGGAAGTTCATATTATTGTGTCGTAATGTGTTTTCTTGTGTCGGCAAGTGACTTGTCTCTTGTGTTGATACTGACTGTCGGACTGTTATTTCGAATCAATAAACCATAAAAGTACACGCGCCTAGAGTTTCCTGAAATTGCTACCGCGATTACAAAACATTTTAGTAAAAAAAGGTGAGAAAATGGATCTATACAGTGAACAAGACAAAAGAAGTCGAATCAAATCATCTCTTCTATCTATAAATATTTGTTTTTTTTTCTTATTGCTTTTCTCACTCTATGATATTTAGGATTAAACCAGAACGTGCTTATGTTTACAATGTGCACGGTTAGCATTTACACACTTGTGTAAAATGTGGCGTGTTGCGTCGTATGGTATCTTCGAACAGATATGGTGCATAAGAAAATGGGAGATGGAGAATACGCACCCCAGAACATAACAAAATACATATCAAGCCGGATACATCGGCATGGAGCCCTTGAGCTAAGCTGCCGCTCGCGTGATACAATCACTCTAACTTCACTAGCTATCAACAGACATTCATTATACTGCATCATACACACATGCACGCTACACAAGTACATAGGTTCTGTAAGGGACCTTTTTTTTATCTTTTTTTGCCTAGTTAGATTCGAAAAAAATTAAATACACATACCCATGTTCCTTCCCTCCTCCCAGGGGGAAGAAACATGTATATATGTATAGTTAATTTAGATCGAATGATAGGGAATTAGATAGATCGCGACTTCATTACATACGCGGCAACAGTCCGAGTCGAGGTCTGGCCACTTTCGCGGCTGAGTGCCATAAGCGCTCGCCCCCAAACCCAGTAAAGCTGTAAAAGCCGCAAAGGCTTCAGAGCCCCTAAGCCTAACAGTATAGTCAGTTCGAATAAAAAAGATATTAGAACTTTCTAATAGAAAATAATATATGGTACATCAACATGACCTCAAAACAAGCGACGATAACACCATCAACACAGTAATGACAATCCGCCTTTAATTACCTTTTTAACGCAGTACGAAGTTAAAAATATCGTATAAAGTAGGTGAATGTGATGTGAAACACAAGTTCTTTACATGTCAAAAATAATCTTACAAAAACAAATTTGAAAAATATATAAACATCGATTGTTTTCTTTAATGCACTGTAGCGCTACATTATAAATACCCCGCAGCGACGGACGTTCTCTTATAAAAGACACGCAGAGCTCCGTGGTGGAGATTTCGCCCCCAAGCCCGGGTGCAGCTTTAAAAGCCGTTTGAAGCTTCAGGGCTCTTATGGCTAACAGTATAGTCAGTTCGAAGAAAAAAAACCCTTGGTGGAGGCATTCTAGTCAAAGACATTTTTTATTGAATTTCAGTTGTCTTTAACTATAAATACGTGGACAGATAGGTGACTGACTGACAAAACAAGTTAAACTTACAATGGAGACTGAATCCTAAGTACAACTGATAGAATCATGCATAAGTACTTGCCGACAAATTAGCTAGCTAGCTAGGTGAACACTACAATGAAATAAATAGAGAGTAGGTAAATGTCGTAGAACCTGTGCAAACTGCAATAGCATCACCGATATACGTATTTCTACCGCAAAGCAATAGTACTCGCGCTGTCGTGTTCCTGTCTAAAGGGTCTGGTTAGCAACAAGCACTTGTATCTAGGCGTTACAACTCACTTCTCAAGTACTTATAGCAACATATCAATGACGTGAATTAGAACCAAACAAAAATATAAGAGGGCTTAGTTTTGCGCTGTTTGAAGTTGGTTAAAGTTGGTTGGTTTTTTTTCAGTTATGGACTACAGACCCCTTAAAATCATTCCTTAATTAAAAAAATACCTTTAAACGAAGAACTCAATATATATTAAATCATTGATCAATACTTGTATATTGTAATTAGATTTCGCACACTATATTTCGAACATATCGTAAATAGCAAAGAATGAGACGCTTCGCGACTATTAAAATGAAGACAATTTGGCACCCAATTGGTAGATATTTACACGCTGTCCCTATTAAGCCGAAAAACTGTAGGTTGCTGTAATATTAGTAAAATACTATCACTAAGTAAGTGAACGTAAGTTTATTGAGAAAAGTAAGATTTTCTAAGATTGATGTTTATATCTTTGTTAATATATTGTATCTGTCTATATATGTATGACATAGGAGAAAATCGTTATTAAAAACAAAAGCCTAGAACCTAACCAATATCAGTATTACTTCGTATTTCAAAATAATCCATTCCTAATTTTATTTAAATAATATTTATTCGTTGTTATATAATTAAAATTTTAAAGCCTGGGGAAGAATTCGCTCTAGATCTATGATTTGTCTACGTGGCATTAAAATAAACAAGATAGCAAAATAACATAGTGGTAGGTACATAGATATTTTGTGTCGTTAAAGTTTATAATTTGGCAAAGACTCTAGAACGCTGTACCAATGAACGTAATAAAAATAGAATATAATTCCATACTGCTGACTCAACATGGTGTTTTGTATTTCATCTTGTCAGTGATAAGGTGGCTATTATGGCGGCACGTGCGAGAAAAAAGAAAACACATATAAAGCATGGCAAGTTATTCATATTTGGTATACAAAGATTTATATCTATTGTACAATATAGATACTAGAAGAATCTAATCTACGCCTGCCAAAAATAACTTTACTGCTGGGTATGGCGTCTCAATTCCAGTTAGTGATTTAAGCCCAATTGCATAAATAGTACATAATATGTAAACATTTACTGAAAAAAAATGTACTCATATACCACGTCTTAAAAATAGATTTAATTGTAATTTATCTTCTATATAAATAAACTGATGTAAGGGTACTACTGATGCGGGTACAGCTAGCATAAAATAACATTCTACAAAGCTGATATATTTTTCATGAATTTTTTCTTAATAAGTTTTGCTGATCATGGGTTATAGAAAAAAAATGCGAGAACATAGTTCATCGCCTGCGTGCAGATATGTTTATCATCTACTCTTTGTCGCTAACTAACCTAACTAAATCTATTAAAAATTGACTTGGTCTTACATTAGATTGTATCATAAGCGTGACATCTTCTATTTTAACCCGATCCTACTACCATTTTTTTTACTGAGTACTAAATATTAAAACAACCTAGGCCTAAAGCTACTTGATATTAAAATAAGTTGCATTATATAATAATGGTAAAAGTGTCCACATATCCGAATCGGCATTGACAGTGTGAATTCTTTGTGGGCAACTTATCCAAATGACGTACCTACGGCCCAATGATGGAAATCAAATTTTCAATTATATACACACTTCAACACATTCTTGTTCTATGTAATTTCCCTCCAACGTTGCCACTTTGCCAGTCTTTAGACTTCAAGAAATTTTAATACTAACTAGCTGTGCCCGTCACTTTGTTCGCGTGGTTTCCTAGGTGATATACAAAAATATTGATGGCATCGCTCACTTTGCCGCCTGTCCTACCTCTCTGGTGTCGTGCCTCGGGTTTGGAGGGAGGCTAATGTGCAACCGATCCCCAAGAAGGGGGATCGATCAGACCCTGTCATTTACCGTCCAATTGCCGTAACCTCGGTGTTGTGCAAGATCATGGAACGGATCATCAACACCCAGCTTGTCCGTTATCACTCAGGATTCGTTATCAGGATCACTCTTTGATTGATGATCGTCAATATGAGTTTCGCCAGAATCGATTAAGGGGTGCTTCTGGCGTATGATAGGGCTTTTGATAGGTCTGGCATCTCTACACTTCCGGCGTACGGACTCCCCGACAACCTCTGCTTAACCAATACATGCAACGTGTATCTACATGGGGAGCAAGTAACTTGGTTGAGTTCAATTCCAAGAAAACTCAGGCGTGCGCGTTTTCCTCAAAAAAGTCTCCGTTTTCTCCTCTTCCCACTTTTCAGAACGTCTCACTAACAATGCGTGACAGCCTCAATATCCTAGGTGTGGATATTCGCAGCGAAATCCAGGGATTACATAGGGAGTGTCATCTCCACTACATCTTGGAGACTAGGAATCCTGAACAGGGTGCGACGGTTTTTTACGTCCGGCCAACTGTACCTTCTTTATAAGGCACAAGTTCGGCCGTGTATGGAATACTGTTCGCACCTCTGGGATGGATCTGCAAAGTTCCTCTTCGATATCCTGGACTGGTTACAGAGACGGGCTGTTCTCATTGTTAATGATGCAGACGTTACCCAATGCATCGAGCCGCTTCAGCTTCGCAGGAACATCGCCTCGCTAAGCGTGTTCTACCGTCTGTATCATGGTGAGTGTTCTGAAGAGCTGTTCAATCTAATTCCCTCCTCTCCTGTTCACAACAGAACCACACGCGCTGGGCTTCGGAATCACAGTTTTAAGGTAACCTCCATCTCGGCAAGAACTAAAAAGTTCTTATCTTTGTCATACCATGAAGCTGTGGAACCAACTGCCGGCTAATGTGTTCCCTCCTTCTTACGACATCGGGTCCGTTAAGCGTAACGTGAAGAGATATTTATGCAGGCCGACATGATAGTGGCGACCACCGATGGATTTAGATTTCTTGGTGGTCACCTTTGTGTTTGGATTGTACTATGCTTATCATCATGGACAGTACGGTCAATGTGCCGAGAAAATATTTAAAAAGAAAACAATATTTATATAACACAAATAGTCGACAACTGTGCAATTATAATCTATACTTATAATAATATAAAACTCGAAGAGTTTGTTTGTTTGAACGTGATAAATCTGAAACTACCATTCTGACTTAAAAAAATATTTGAGCGTTAATAGATCTGACAAACTTTACGCAAGTATGATAAGAGAAAACAAAGACGGGCTACATGAGTGCATCGCTGGCGTCACGGTAGAGACGTGGTTGAATAAATTTAACACAGGTGAAACTGTGGGTCAGAGCTAGTATTTCGTAAAATTCGTTATCCTAATTTTTCAAAAACTTCTATGAGCTATGTTTTATTGGGAAACTGAATTTTCATAAATTTTATTTGTATACTCTGCGTAACTTTATATTACATAATTTATAATCCAATAGATAATAAACATTCAACCATATTTATCAGAGTTCCATCTTGTCAAATCTCACTTTATATTGGATCATAGCCAAATAAATAATATGTAAGTAATGTAATGTGAAAACTGAACTTTAATTAAAATTTCTGAGTTTAAAATTTATAAAATATATCCATTTTAACAAACTAAGATTAACATCACTGCTTTTAATTTTTTAGTTTGCTTAAGTTTAATTAAGTTATGAATTTTACATATTATTGTAATCATCTTCAATGTTTACATTGTAAATATTTCATCATATTTATTAATAATTTTCAAATTACTATATTTATTTGAATTTTCCTTGACACTGTACAAAATGCAGCAGGAATGTCAATGTATCTTTTAAATTAATTGTAAACCTTAACATTGCATATTAATTATTGAGATTTCCATTTTTTTATAAGTAAAAGAAGAAGAAAATGTTTATTGGTAAAACTTTATATGTGGGAGGATATCAGTTTTCCAGTTCTCTATCATTTAATCATTTGGCTTTCAACATCACACAAAAAATTATGTACAGTTAGCATTAATGCCATCCATGGGAGACAAGTTATTAAGAACTGTACATCTTTCAAATATATAAACACACTAGATGTATGAACATAGTGAAGCACTGAAGTCTACAAGGGTTTGATTTTTTTTTCATCTTGATAATACTTTAATACTGACATTAAATGATCTAATTAATATTAAGGGTTCTAGAGGCATCAAATGCTGTACAACAGTTTCTTATATAACTTAGACAATATTTATATAACTTAGATATATAATTAAAAATGATTCAGTGAGTGTGAAACATCTCAGTGGTATAAACTTATTTAACCTCTAATTATTGTCAATGTGAAATCCTATCAGGCAAAGGGCTTGTAACTAAATAAATTCATGACTTGCAGTAATTATTCACATTAAATATCTACAAAAATTAAGACATTAAAAAACATTTGCTACTTATTTTTTCTTTTGAGATAAAAATCAACATGACCTAGTAGCACATTTCTGTCACACTAATTATATTTTTAGCATATTACCTACAAAGAACTACTTTTAATTTGTTGTTATCGCACAAAAATATTAAGTAAAATAACATGTGTTGTCAATATGTAAAGTACATATTTGAATTTCATGCATTTTATCAGGACATATTATAAAGGATCAAATGTAATTAATTAAAACAGTAATTTCAATATTATACAACAGAATCTGTTATTAAAAGAATAGGAATTTGTGTATGAATCCTAAAAATATTTAAATGTCCAATAAAAAACAGGTATAGAAAGTAGAACTACAGGATAAGAATGAATATTTTATGCAAAAAATGCATAAAAATCAGTTTGAAAGTATTTCATTTTATTTAAATGAATGAATATTTTTTATGATTGTTAAGTATGTAATTGTGATAAATAATAATATGTTCAGTTGTAAAAGTATGTTTATACACAAAATTTATTTTCATTTATATGCTAAATATTATTTCAATTATTACAAAATGATACTTCAGTACATAATACATACTAACAATTGTAAGTTGAACATACAAAAAATTTAAGGCTTACTCTTTTAGTTCTAGACATCACACAATGTTTACCATTACATTTCGCTGACCTATTTCTAACATGTTTTTGTAATACATTACCAATCAATTTCAACCTTAAAACTGTAAATTTAAAGGCGGCTGCACCGCTGATGAATCATTCTGCAAAAGTTTACAGCAGTGGGCTTTGCTTGCGCCTTGCTGATGTCATGCGGCCACAAAACAAGATACCACTTCTTTACATTGAAAGTATAAACACAGCCCTTACGTCGAAATATGTAGCACACTTACCACATTTCCAAGAACTTTAAATAACATATGCCACCAAAAAAAATGTTTGAACCACACCAACACCACTGGTCAACTATTTCCATAACTACACATTCTTATGTAATGTTCCTTACTTAAATTATTCCTAGATATGTTCAGAATGCTTTAATTATAGCTATTCATCAGAAATCATATAAAATGTAATAGATAATGCGTAGGAGGAATAAATACCTTTATTTTATGTGTAATCCAATATCCAGAAGAAACTCGTAGTCCTATTTACACACGAAAACACTGTCATTCATATAAAATAACACAACATCACGAAGCAGCACTACACAAAATTTCACTTAAAATTATATTTTTCTGTGAAAATATCACATAATGCGCCATTTTCGCAATAAATACGAAGGACAGCAATCGGCAGTCGCTGCCATCTTTTTTGTCAAATGTCTAAAAACTAAATATAGCGCTTGAAACGAACTCTGGTGTTATTTTTAGAAAATACAACGATAGTTTCATCAGAAGCTACTAACGACATCTGCATTTTAATTTTTGCCTATTTAGTCGTGTACAGATGGCGCTAAATATAAATATTTTAACAATAGATGACAGCAGTAACTTGCAGAGATTGTGGTTTTCGTGGTTTGTATTTTTATTTGCTTTTTCCCTCGATACATAGATGTCAGTATATTGTATAAATTTATTATTTACTTTTTTTTTTCGATCTTTTACTATACTGTTAAGCTTAAGCTCTCGTTGGAGAGTATATTGTTTTGTAGCCTTAAGGGCCCTGAAACCTCAAAAGGCTTTTACAGCTTCTCCGGGCTTGGGGGCGAGCGTTAAAGGCACTCAGCCACGAAAGCGAGCTAACAAGCTCAAGGGTTCCAAAGTGGCCGAAGCTTGGCTTGGGCTGTTGCCTTATATGCAAACATCGCGATCTGTCTAATTCCCTATCCGTAATTCAATCTAATTAACTATAGATGTATAGATGTTTCTCTGCGTTCTGAGAGGAAGGAAGAAACATGCGTAGGTGCCTTTAAGTGTTTAGTAATCTGTTAATGTAACTAAACTAGCCAAATAAAGAAAACGAAGGTCCCTGACAGAACCTATGTACCTGAATGGTGGTCATGTGTCAAATGCAATGTATCGTTCGAGCGGCTGCTGGATCAAGGGTTCCATGCCGGAGGAACGGACCTAGGCTTCAGATGACGCATGGTTCTTGACAAGTTTTATTATTTACGTAATGCATTGTTATTATAGTAGAAGAAATAGAGACTACTAGTAGAAATTTAATTCATATATGTTTATGTATGAAAAACTAACAACTAGTGTTACACTAAGAAAGTAATATAATAGAAGGCCAATTATATTTTTTTCCAAACATTGAAAGCTAAATATAAATATATAACTAATATATGTATTATAAGTATAATGCGTATAGTAGAAAACAAACGGTACCTATTATATTATACAATTAATGTTCGCAAATGGTTCATTAAAAAATCATTGAACCTTCATTAAACTTTTATAATTGTTGTGTCTTAATTTTTGTTATCCTATTAATTTTAAAATAAAAAGGTTTGCCTAATGATAATCTTTTTCTTAGTTATAAATGTTTACGTGTACTTATTTTACTTATTAATTGATTGTATATTTACATAAATATAAAAGGATAACAGACTGACTGACTGACATATCAATTAACAGCCGAAACTATTGGGGCTAGAGGACCGTGGAAATTTGCATGCGAGTTCCTTTTACACTGTAGTTGAGCACTAAGTAAGGATTTTCGGAAATTCAACCCCTATGACGATGAAAATAGGAAAAAGTTAGTATGTGAATCCATTATTTTTGAAAATAGATCTATGAAAATTGGCATTAAACAGAAAAAGTAAAAGGACGTGTTTCAAAGTTTTTTTTTCAAATTCAATACCTATGAAAGGTGAGCTGATAGTTTTTTTATTTTTTATTCTAGAAGTGCTATTGGCTACGATATATTCAAACAAAATTATACCCAGCGAAGCGGTTTCAGAAGTGCTATTGGCTATGATATATATAAACAAAATTATACCCAGCGAAGCGGTTCCAGAAGTGCTATTGGCTATGATATATATGAACAAAATTATACCCAGCGAAGCGGTTCCAGAAGTGCTATTGGCTATGATATATATAAACAAAATTATACCCAGCGAAGCGGTTCCAGAAGTGCTATTGGCTATGATATATTCAAACAAAATTATACCCAGCGAAGCGGTTTCAGAAGTGCTATTGGCTATGATATATATAAACAAAATTATACCCAGCGAAGCGGTTCCAGAAGTGCTATTGGCTATGATATATTCAAACAAAATTATACCCAGCGAAGCGGTTCCAGAAGTGCTATTGGCTATGGTATATATAAACAAAATTATACCCAGCGAAGCGGTTCCAGAAGTGCTATTGGCTATGATATATATAAACAAAATTATACCCAGCGAAGCGGTTCCAGAAGTGCTATTGGCTATGATATATTCAAACAAAATTATACCCAGCGAAGCGGTTTCAGAAGTGCTTATTGACTATGGTATATTCAAACAAAATTATACTCAGCGAAGCGGGCAGGCACCAGCTTTTATATTAGAGTTAAAAAGCAGAGTGAAGAAATTTAGTAGAAATCGAGATGTCAGCAGATGATGTGGATAGTATGAAGTTTTTATATTATATTTAATATAGGATGCATTCATCCGATTAGGTAGGTGAGGTGATTGCGTCATTATGTTCATATTTTATTCTGTGATATTTCCCAATAATATTATTATAAACAATTAGTGTGTTTTAAGTAAATAAATTTCCAATATATGCCTTCGTAGGGTGCTGGAATTCTTCGGACATATTGCTCGTAAAGAGGGTCGCAATCTTGAACAGCTGATGGTGACAGGCAAGGTAGATGGCAAACGTCCCAGAGGACACAGTCTCATGAGATGGTCGGACCAAAATACGATCTTCTCTGAACATCAACTTCCACAATGCCCTTCATGAAGCTAAGGATCGAATCCGATGGAGTGAAATCGTACGGCAGAAACTGATGCAGCAGGGGAGTCACGACCCTCAGTAATGCGGAAAACGACGCGAGGAGGAAGAAGTAAAGTTCATGTTTTTATATTATTTTAAATCAACAAATACCAATTTCATTATCGTGCTATCCAAATTCCTACCTGAAACCTATATTAATTGCAATAAAAAATGATATATAAAAATTAAAAATATGTTATGAATTACCAAATTTTAATGCGTTGGAAGTGCAGCAGCGGTCAGCAGCCCGAGGAGAAACCTTGTCATTGATATTCTTCGCACCTGTAGTGTTGATAAAACATCGATTAACAATTGTTTAATCAATAGTCATAAGAACTATTAAATAATGTTGGGATAAAACATTTGATTATTATTATTTTTGCCGAAGATTTGCGGCGAATGACCTTTTTTATATCGTCAAGTTTTCAAAATACGTAATCTGGGGAATACGCGAATGATTTGTATGAGCGTTCTTATTTCTAGCAGGCTACCTATCAATCCTCCTGATTACAAATAGAAAAGTTCGATAGGAAATACCATCCATCAATAAGGTATTGAAATGAAAGTAAGGGCACAAGGATAGATTAGACTATCTTTAGTAACTGAAAAAAACGGAGATATAGGTTATTGAAAACAGCCGTTAATCTAAAAAAACCGTGTCGGACCATGCGCAGTGTAGGGTTTCGTAGTTGCCCGTCACAATATACAAGTTTAGAAGGGAGCTTTAAGTAATTTTTAATGGAATATGTACGAAATTTTCCTTTTTATTTATTTCTTCAAATACCTACATTTTATAAGTCTGACGACTATTACTCGTTAACTTGTAAAGCCTACTTACGACAAAAATTAGCACTGTAAAGCTTAATAGTGGAATATTAACGGATCCGTGAATCGAAAAATGGTTTTTACACACCAGCAGTATTTTAACGACACACCATGCGATGGAATAGATGAGAAAAATTAGCATTCATTTAAATAATAATTTTCAAGATTTTATTTTATCAGTATTACTTTGTCGGCGTGTTTAATGTATATACCCATACCAAATTACAGCTTTTTAGTACTAAGTGTCTCTCAGTTAAGCGAAACTATAAGGGTTCTTTGTTGAATACAGGACCCTAAAAAGAAACTGACTTTCTAAAGCACAACGGATTTACGAAATGTTTTCCTTAAAAAGAACCCTATTAGATAACCAGGTATTCAGTTGGGCGCACTAAATTGAAGCCGGAGATTGTTTTACCTCGTTACGCTAATGCAACGAGATCCGGATGACGTCATATTTACATTTACTTTTAATTTAAATCTTCATTGTTATTTTGCTAACATATAAGATTGTGAACCGTATTTAAGTACTATAACTATCCTGCATGCAAAATGGGTAAGTATATTGTGGTTAGGCACTAAATTGTGCTTTTGGTCGAAATAAGGCTTACTTTTAGACCAAAAGAATATGTAATGAGTATGTGTCTCTTCTTAAAAGGTACTTATAACTTATAAATTCTATCTCAAAAGGCTTTGAGCCTAATTAACTCTTTCTAATAATTCTAGAAAAACGATTAATATTTAAAACGGATTATGCGTTTTCGTACCTACAAAATGAGTGGCGTCAACTTTGAAATCCTTTGTTGAGCCTTTGAACTCTATTGTCAGCAACTTAAAAAGTTTTAACAGTTTCATTATTATACATTAGTATGTACTCGTATTGCTTCGTAGGTATTGATTTAGTTTCGGTGGGTGAAGTTACCCGTGTAACTTTATTGAATTGGAGGGATTGTAGATCATCCGTCGTCATCCGTCGCCGAAATTGTTGGAATGCACAGTGCATACCATCAGATACAGTACCGTTACTTTGCTAGGCTACAATAAAAAAAAACTTGTAGTATATATAGTTCCTCAATTTGTTACTTATTTAACTTATACAAGTTACACCTTTACATTTTTGTGTCTAATTTTGCATCATCGTATTATAATTGTCTACCATTTTTGCTCTACCAACTTTATCTATAATTTACCTGATTTATTTATGTTTATTAGTTTTAGCGTAATGACCACAATCTCGCCTGATCTTTAGTGATGATGTGGCTTAAATTGGTAACACGCTAAACCTAGTGGAAGACTGGCTGTCAAGTGCCGCTGCTGGAATACTCCTATAGGCGGCAGATTTTCAACTTGAGAATGGAAGCTAGCTAGGCAGGCATTGGAAAAAGCCCCACCACCATCCTATAGTTTCATTACGATGCTTTTCCTTCACCGAAAGCTCAGGCTCATTGCAGGGATTCGAACTCACGTCAATCGACGCGATGTCCGTACACGCTACCACTGAACCATCATTGCTTCAATGGTTAAGAAATTAAGTTAACTCTAAATACATTTGGATCAGGCAAGTTTATATTCAATCTATTAGAGTAGTCAGTCGGACTCAATCAGTTTTAGTACTCAAAACTAAGTACTTAGGTACCGCAAAAGCTGTAACAATAGCGTTAGAAAAACTCCCCAAAGAAATTATTTCACCATATGTATTGCATTTTAATCACTTTCATTACAAAAAAATGATCAAGTAACTATGAAAAAGTATATAATTAGAAAATATATATTTTACATAACTGTAATTAAGTACTTCAATAGCAGTTATTACTTAAATGAAGTATAATTTCTTAACTCACAAGACATTCAGTGCCTACGAATGTAATCCGGCTTTCAACTTCCTCATTCCAGGCGTACATAATAATATTAACAACAGTGTATGTATAGTCAGCACTCAGCACCACACGTCAATAATATATACGTAACGTTACAAATCGATACTCCTACTACTAGTAACCAGAATTAAAATATTATCAGTATATTAGCCATTAGTCTATTTTAGAGGAGAATAATAAAACGACAGACGTTTAATAATAAAAAAACGAGCCTTTACTGTAGTCGCATATGATGTGTAACATCTGACATATGCATAACATGAAATTGAGATGAAATATATGTGAAGTCAATTAATTCGTCATATTATTGGTCGTATATATTTTAAGCATGGAAATATATGTAATTCTATATTAAGGCGCGCGCTTGCTCGCGCAAGTTTAATTCTAGTCGTGGTAATTATACACAATAGTAATTTAAATCCTGAAAAAAGATCCGCACTAAAACATTTATTCGAATAATTCCATATTACTTACTTACATTTTTTAAGAATGATGAACTTTGTCAGACGCTTAATAGTAAAGACAATTATTAATATAGTTTACACATATAAATATAACCTTAGATTTTATACACTACACTGTATAACTGTAGCTGAGTGCACAGCTGATGCGTTCTCCTTCTCTATTTCCCTTTCTCTTTCTCGTCACACACACGCATACACTATGTTGGCCGACAGTACGTCGTGGTACCAGCCTCACGCAAAATGGTTTGGCACCATTTCACAGCCATCTCTCTGCTACCACGCGCGCTCATTGGTCAAATCAAATAGCGCGCGCTTCCCCAGTTTCCTGTAACACATATCCCTCCATTTTCCAAAATAACTCCCAAAAAAAATATTCAGCAACCGAAAGGAAAGATGTTACAAATCAAAAAGAGAGGATACGATACAAACTTTTTGGAAGCTAAAATACTGGTTGAAAAAAAAAAATTATTACTTTTGTTTTTTAAAAATAGGAGTCGTTTGATTGTATTTCATTGAAAAGGAAGCGAATGTTAAGCTTAGAATTAAAGTACCTATTCCAAGAGTATGCAGTGAAAGGAAAGACTATGTCGAAAAAAATGTATGTACCTGTAACAGACTCATTTTCATTTTTTTATGGTAGGCACACAAAAATTTCTTTTCTAATTTTTCTCGACTTGAAGCAGCCCGACTGATGGAACACCTCCACCTCACAGAATATCGCAGCTAAATGGCCTACTTTTGTGTTCCTGGGGTTAGTAGTGTTTCCAGAGTTCCATGAGGAAGGGGCGATTCAAAGAGAGGTAGGACACCGTGACCGTATACGATTGTTATATTTTGATTCTACTTTTTGACGAGTAAAGGCCGATTTGTATTAAGTTTTCTTAATATTTTTGAGTTTAACACTATATATTTTCACAAGAACTATTCCATACTAGCGTTTTATATATGCAATCAATAAATCGTGACGTGAGCTGTCCACTGAAACTAAAACGAGTGACGTAGCTTCTTCGAATCATAATTTATACAACATAGAAAATATGTGACTCGGCGAAATAACCTCAAAATGGCGGCGCGTCCCCGTCCCCTGCGCGCGATGCGTCGTACTCCTCACTCTACGTAACGAATTCTTTGATCATTTAACTATCTAGTGGTGTTATTAAATTTTGGATGCAGATGCTAATTATAATGTAGCTGCAATGCCAAGCCGTATCATCCAATTTTGTTACCATCAAGTTTTTGAATTACCTTTCTCCCTCATCGTGTCGTAGCAAATTTAAAGACTTATTCACGTCAAAATGTGAAAATTTATAGTAGTGGTGATGACACGACACGCACAAGTGTTTGTATGTTGAGTTAGCGGATCGTGGCGTCGTGAGCAGGCGCCGCACCACACCGCACCGTGTCGATCGCGGCCGAGCCGCAAGGAACGGTGAAAGTGCTTGCGCAATGATGCAGGACTGCGTCTGCAGATGCAGATACAACAAACTGGTTTTTGGGTATCTTAATGTTGCTCAATATTTTCACACCTTTTGAATGCATAAGTGATAAGTTTGGGTATTCTTTTCTCAATTTTGTCAATAACCAATAGGTCACGTATTCGTGTTTATTTTTGATTTTATAATATGAAAATTAAAATCTCTCTATTTAATGTCATATCCATTTATTAAATTATATCTATAGATTTTTACTGTAGTTAAGAATTAATAATACCTATAACGAATAATCGCGTAACATATAAATATAACGTTTTTTTTTTCAATTTCAACATATTATCTGAGTTGGCTCAGTTGGATTATTATGTTTCGGCAAATTTATTTCTGTTTTGCGGCATAATATGTGTGGAAGCACAGCAGCCTCATTTAGGTACATGTACTTTATATATATTTTACTGATCTCTGGTTTACATTGCTAAATCACAAACGAGGAAACGGCGAAGACACTCGTGCTATCATAATATCATACATATGGCGAAACCCCGTTATAATGAAAATCTTCTATGATTTATGTTTCGGGTTGAGCTCTCTCATCATTTTATCACAACGCGCCTAAAAAGTAGAACTTGAATACCAAAAAATGTTAAAAATAATCGTTGCTGCATCATTATTCATGACTTCCTCTTAATCTAAGAACTCGACTACGCATTCAGTATGGGTTTAAATCTATACACATTAAAAATATGTTAACTGAATGCATTTCGCACCTGACAATCGCAGTAGTATGTTACCATTGTGGTAGATGAACGATGAGTGATGGCCTGATGACGCGCGTCAGTCATGTTACACGTCGAGTTGCACAACACAACCGGAGACTGACAAACTGTAACGCAATCTTTTGTCTTCTTTATAAATTTCCTAAAGTGTGAATTATTGTTTAGATACAATAACGAAGTTTTCCTTTTGCTGCGAGCTATGTAAGGTGTTACAACTAAGCATTGTAAATCTTGACTTAGCTGTGAAACAAGCATAACACTTAGGTAATTTCTTTTTTACAAACACAGTACATAATATTTTTTTTACCTTTTTGCTACAATTTACTTTACGTGTTAGTACTGGGTACAAAAAAAAGTTTAGTCTTTGTTCATATTATTTGTGCTTTTTCATTACACGTCCAATGTTCGTTGAACGTACATTTTCTGTTATATTATTACTAGCTGTGACCAGCGATTTCAACCGCGTATAATTAAAAAAAATGCGATTGATCATTTATAATATTTCAGTATAGACAATATTTTTATCGGACAGCCAGGGTTATGCGTCAGAGTCACACGGCTCGTTCACGCCACTGCTAAATCATAGACCCGAACCGAGTGTTGAATTATTTTAGTTTTCTATTATCTCCCAAAGTATGCGTCCATATAAAATACTATAATGGGCAAAGTTTATTTACATAAAATTGTCTTGATAATGAAGTAACTTTTGTTTCACAGTTTCAGTTTCACCGGGCTTGTGGGCGAGCGCTTAAGGCAGCCGAGAAATAAAGGCAACAAGCGCAAGGGTGCCAAAGTGGCCGACCTGTGAGTGGCTTGGGCTGTTGCCGTATATGCAACATCATTGTATCAACAGTATTGCCTTCTTGAAGGAAGGAAGAAACACGCGTACATGTATTTAGTAATCTGAAAATTGGTCTAAGACTAACTAAACAAATATAATGGTAGCTTATATGAGCGCTTTTCAAAATTTGAGGGACATGACCTTCGTTTAAACAATGCCTATATAAAAGCAAGAGAGGTAGCACAAGGTTATCAGCACAATTACTTAATAATAATGCGGGAATATTGTTAGGGCCCGCAGATATATTATGGTCACCTGATTTTAGTAATTTAAGCAACAAGGATTCACTTACCACTATAGATTCTATACCAGGTACATATTCGTTTGAACTATCGTTATCCTGAATCTGTAGAAACGTGGAGTGGAAGTATTCACTAAACGTAATGCACATATCGTTACCGTAATTAGAGGATCTTTCACCATACTTTAGAACAGATGGGTAAGAATTGCTTTGCTTGGGACGGTACTGAGATTTTAGCTTCAATTTTTGATATATAATTATCATAAATTTCTTGTTCTAGTATTTTACCTTGTTCCCTTAATATTTAAGAACGACTAGTGATTTGAAAAATTATTCTATTTTTTAAACTTTACGTGAAGTTTGTGTTTTTCTTTTAATAATTTATAAGTGGTGTTTGGCACCACGGTAGATAGTTATATGTCTATGGATTACAGGCTTAAATTTGTGATTTGTGAGCATTGGTAGTGTTTGTGCATCCACAAAATTTGCATCAATGCCACAATGCTTTATGATGTGGGTCTTCTGGAACTAGAGGATCAATGTAGGATTTTCCACACATGACTTCATTACATAGAAGGAGACCTAAAATTATATTATTTGCATTTGTATGATAGTTACTACATTGGCATAATAGCTTACCTAATAGCTCTATTTGGTAACTTAATTTATTATAATAGGATTATATAGTGCAGTTAATCTAAATAACAGTTCACGTAACAGCTTTAACGCTGTAGTTATATCTCACTTACAATCCACAGTTACGACCGCAACCAACAAGCGGAAAACGGAAGTGACGCTTAAGTTAAAACCTCTTGTTTGTTATATAGTTAGCAAAAACTTGGTCCGAACAACACCTACAACAGCGTTGATGTAACAGTAACCGCGCGCTGCGGCGGCGGTCCCCCGGGGAGCCGACACCGACTTTTCTTTTGAGCACCTCTTGAGTTTCTCTTGACATGCGCGCATGCAGTTTGATTCATAACGCTGGGAGGCGCGCGCGTTTACACAGCACACACAACACAAACTTTACGGTCAACCGATTTGTGAACTCATAGGACATCAAAATCGGAATTTCGGTGTGAAACGTTCGCTTTAAAAGCGAGCATTGTGTTTGTGTTATTGGTATCAAAGTAGAAAGTTTGTTGAAACTACTTACTTGGGTGCAAAGAAGTATTAAAGGTTTTATTAACGAGTGCACCGGCTGCGATTGACTGACAGTAAGGTTTTTTTTTACTTTTTAAACATCTTTATATACTATATGCTATAAATATATAAAATGATTTAAAGTTAGTAGGTATATTTACCATAATTACATAAATTACAGTTAGTTTTTATTTATTTAGTTTTGTTTTTATTTAAAACACTAATTATATTTTATCATGTAGGTTTCGTTCAACCAGTTTTTTCATTATAATGTAAAATATATAAAAAGTTATGCGTTATTTATTGAATTTGTAGAAAAAAAAAACATTGGAAACGAACAACAAATTTTGTTGGCACTAAGAGAAATTGAACTTACGACCTTTGTAAATTTAGTCAAATCTATTATTATTATTAAAGCAAGGAATGTGAATTATTTCAGAAAAACTAATTAAATTAAAAGTTGTTACTAATTATTCTTTGTTTCTCATATGTATAATGTCACTTTCAGTCGTTAAATTTGACTGTTATATATACAAAAATATATCAATAAATTTTATCAGGTTAAATTGACCTTAGAAACGCAAGCTTATTAAAAAAACGCATAGCTAATAGATACAAAAACGGCATTTGTCTAGTTTTTTAATTCTGTTACTGTTTATAATTATGTCGTAGAAAATTCTCTTTTCTATCATCCAGGATCGATAGACTCCGAGTTTTATGAGACATAACATCTTTTCCCAAACAAAAATTGGTAAAAGCCTGCGAAGAAGAAGAAACCCCCACAAAAAATCCTGATAACAGAGCTGCTCTTATTCTTAACAAAATGTTAGAAAAATGACATATTACCTAGGAAAGCAAATAGAGATTTAACAATAATAGGAAAAATATTAAGTACAGTACAATTATACTACAATAACAATTACAAATACAACATTACATACAAATTTCACTGACATCAATCATATTTACAATAAAGTAAATTTATGGCGGTTATCTTCACCATCACGTACATTATTACCGTTTGTACAATCGGTTGTGTTACGAGGAATTTTATTCGATATGCCAGGGGCCACTTTTCACCATCGCACCGCTCGCCATCGGCAGGGAGTCTATCCTCACACCCTGGACCCTAAATGGTCGCGAACAGTCCGGTTTCAGAGAACTTTCCTGCCGCCAATGTTCTGAATGGGTAATGGGCTTCCTGCTGAGGTTTTCCCAGGGGACTACAATATCGTATTCTTTAAGTTTTTTAAGACTTCTGATGTTTGAAGGGTGGTGCTTTATATGTTATAAGCATGCATAGGTTGCGGTGACCGCTTACCATCAAACGGACCACACGCTTGATTACCATCATCGCATAGTGGTATAAAAAACGTGTAATGAAGAATATTTTTTATAAATAAAATGATTGCAGTTTGCCGTCGTGCACGCATGACGTAAAAACTACTGGATAGAATTTGATCAATTTGTTTTTATTTTACTCATTAGTTATGTACTTGGTTCTTTAAAAAAAAACAATATTTTCATAATCAATCATTCTGTAATCCACGCGAGTGGAGCTGCAGGAATAGCTAGTATTAAATAAATTTGTTACGTAAATTCTAACTCGAGATATTATTTACTAAATATTTGTCTATAAAAATACATCAAGAAAAATACTGTAAAATTTTCGATTCTGAATTCTCTAACATGATTTTTCCATCGTTATTTTCGAAATTTCCTCTTCATCTGGCACTTCATGGGTGCGTGCGGTGAAGATGCTGTTTTATACTAAAAAATTCTATAGCTTTAGTATAAGTATAGTATAATATACTGGGTATATATTACATGTATAGTTTATTTAAAGTGATTATCTGAAAACTACTTTAAAATCAAAGTAAGTTTCAGTTTAATATTAAATTTTGATTGTAACTAAAGCGTGCTTAAAAGCTTATTTAGTATAATTTTAATAGCTGCTTTTAAATTCATGTCACCTTGTCACCGACAAAAAACTATCGTGGAACGTAGAGTGTTGAATGAAACCGTTGGTGAATTAGTTGTATAGTCATTAATACATCAAATTTAACAAATTAACGTCTAATTAGTTAGTAATCTAGTATTATTAAGTGAGTAATTCTTGTATATAAATACTCGCTGTATTGTAATTTTCTTTTCACGCAAAAACCACATATCCGATTACATGTTTTTTATATTAATTCATTGCTATGTTATCTGGCCAGGTTATAGGATATATTTTGCATGATAAAGTGACATACGAAATAAGCAATGACGATAATGGGGAATCAATTCGGGGAAAAAGGCTCATTTGGGGCGCTTAAATGGCATGCGCTGAGTAAACCATACGAGATAATCTAATTAATGTTCTGCATAACTGTAGATCTTAAATATACCTATAAAAAAGTCAGCAATAGCATATGTCTATCTTCTAAGGATCATCCACAATGAGCATTTTTGTCTTCCGTCGTTTGAGCGGGGGCAGCAAGATTTGCGCGTGTGTTCGACTGACGGCATTCTGTAGTCCAAGCGAGCGAAGCCGTGAGCACAACTAGTATGTATATAAAACCCAAAACTATTTATTTATATCTGACTGGTAGTTCCATAGATTATCGCGTTCAAACAAAAAAATAACTCTAAGCTTTATAATATTGGTATTGATGTACTCGTATATAGTTTGGTTTCTCGGAAATAGCTCTAACCATTTGGATGAAATGTTGTATTTCGATAATGTTTTACTTATTAACTTCAGCTAGATAGATTTTTATTTTTTGCGAGATAATGAGCGAATCTCTGTCGCTCAGAAGTTTGTAATTTATCTGGGGCATGCAAACACAAACCAACTAATTAATTCCTAAGTGACTACTAAGCGGTAAAACAATCACTACGACTAAAGTGGTATCCCACGACACAAATACGTTTGCGAATATAACTGTTAATTTTAACTATTACTAGCTCTAGCTGGCGACTTCTTGCCTAGTTGACTAATTCTTCAAAATTAAACAAATCGCGCACCACATATTGTACTGTGCTTGCACTAATTAAAAACATATTATTTACCCGACTATGACGTAGTCAAATGAACGGTAGAGATTTTAGCGGACTATCATTCATCTGTTCTGGCATATCTTCTAAACTACCTATAATAATTTTACAAATGAGGTACCTAATATCGTTAGGAGCCTTAATCTGAGTTTAGAAGTATCTTAATAGTCCGCTGGTTATAGGTTATGTGATGTCACACTAATTGTTTTCACCTCTCCTCACTCTTCAGAACGTTCCGCAAGCAAAGCGTGACAGCCTCAGTATCCTAGGTTTGGATATTCGCAGCGACCTTAACTCCAGGGATTACACCGGGAATATCATCTCCGCCACATCTCGGAGACTCGGAGTTCTGAACAGGGTGCGACGGTTTTTCACGTCCGAACAGCTGTATATGCTTTACAAGGCACAAGTTCGGCCTGGTATGGAATACTGTTCGCACCTTTGGGACGAATCCGCTAAATACCTCCTCGGAGCCCTGGACAGGTTGCAGACACGGGCTGGCCGCATTGTAAATGTTTTCCCTCCTTCCTACAACATGGAGTCCTTCAAACATAACGTGAAGAGATATTTAAGCAGGCCGGCATGACAGCGACGACTATCGATAGATTGTAAATCCCTCGGTAATCGCCGATGTTATTTGATTGCACTGTGCTCACCATCAGGTACAGTGTAGGCACTATATCGTGCTTCGATAAAAAAAAGGTGTGTGTGCGATTCACACACGATAGAAGTGAAACTTCATTTTAAAAGACATTTTCTATTTTATTTAAACAGTGTGCAATATACATACACACCCACATTTACTCTCTCGCTCTGGCTCACACAAAGAGGAGAGACCGATAATGTGCGTTAAACGTTTAACATTTAACGTTTAGCCCC
The DNA here is from genome assembly GCA_947532125.1 of Saturnia pavonia. Lineage (NCBI taxonomy): Eukaryota > Metazoa > Arthropoda > Insecta > Lepidoptera > Saturniidae > Saturnia > Saturnia pavonia. Next base: position 13,263,164 of record OX383901.1, read on the forward strand.
CCTATAGCCACCCCATGCCTCGCATATCTGTGTTATCACTGCCCGTAGGTGACCTAGTAATTCATCTTGAACGTCCTCACGATCCGACAAGATCCACCCAGAATAATCTTCTCTTCGGGTTCCGACTTAGTAGGTGGTCTGGAACAATCTTAGGATCCAATATTAATGGAGATCTGCACGTTACGAGGGTTCGAGCTAGAACCATCCTTCAAGCCCGTCGTTCTCTGCTTATGTGATTGCGTGGATCACAGAGCACACCTGTTACAAGCGCGTGGCGTTATCTCTATTTTATTTCCATTTAATTTTTGTACGCCGTATTTTTGAATACCTGACAGGGTCTGTTATCTCGTAACTATGAAACATGATTTCTTTTTAAATAATGACATAGACACGATTCTCTTACAAAATGTATTTGTAACCATAGACAAATCATCCATTTCCGATACTTTTTTAACTGAATGTACATCTATTATAAAGGGCACTGATCACGAATATGCCATTAAAAAATAACTTTATCTGTCTGCAAGTCCGGATTTAACCATAATTGACTGGCTATAAGAGTGGTCGATAAATAATACTTTTAGAAATATTACAATAAATATATAATTTCTCAATTGGTAGGCTATAAGAATTGTCAGTAAACTACACAAATAAAATTGCGATACCAAAATAAATAGTGTGTAATAAACGCGTGTGGATTCGCCGGGCACCGCTTGTATTATATATAAATGAATGTTGGTGTATATGAGACCAGCAGTGCCCGTGGCTCCGCTCGCTTGGACTACTCAATGCCGTCAGTCGGTCAAGCACATGCGCGAATTGTGCTGCCCTCGTTCCCACCGGTCGGCCGCCGGTTATTTTAAAGACATAAATGCTTATTGTTGGTGATACTCAGAAGATAGACATGTGCTATTGCTAACTTTTTGTAGACCTTTTTAAGATCTACAATTATGTAGTTCATTAATTTGAAATATTTCTTATGGTTTACTCAGGGTAAGTAATTTAAGCGCCCCAAAAGCGTCTTTCTTCTTAATTGTTTCACCATTATCGTCACTGCTTATTTCGTGTTACTTTATCTAACAAAAGATATTTTATAACCTGGCCAGATAACATAAGAATTAAAAAAAAACATTTAAATCGTATAAGTGGTTTTTACGTGAAAAGAACATACATATACAGAGAGGCATTAAGTTTTATAATATGTATAGATTGATAAAGTCGAAACCCGTTTGACCGATCACCATGAAAGTTGGTAGAGCTAAGTGTTATTTCTTGGAGAAGGTGGTTGTTTAATAACGGAGACTAATTTAAATCGTTTTCTAAATTAAATTGTAGTGATAATAATAAAATTTGCGTCCAGGGTTAAGGTTTAGCCTAAAGTAACCAACAAGTAACTTTCACCTTTCCCAATACCAAATTAAAATTCCATCAATATTAATATGTATCGCTAAAGTTTCTCGAATTCGCTCATTATAATAATGTATTTATAAGATTCTATGTGGCTATATTATGCCAAATGATACAAAGAATTGTTAAAGAAATTTAAAACGGAAAGTAAATAATTGCTGACAACAATGGACTCATTACAAAAATACCCAATATTTAACTACTATTTCATTTAACATTGCGAAACAAAGGGAACAATAACTCACGCTTGTGTCGTATGTTGTATTAAACAATCAATTTTTTTTTGCAAACTACGTTTACAATGGCCTATGAACGTTTTCTTATTGGCCTTATTACTTATGTTCCCAAAAAAAGAGCAAACCCATTCGAATGTTAAACTTAAACAATCGAGTGTGCTGTTTACCGTATGATGATGAAACAAAATACACACGTGATATATTTATAAATCAGTTTACGAAAGTTGCAGTTCTAACAAGGTCCGCTACCAAGGATAGTCTGTAATGTGACATTAATATAGGTAAGCTTGAATAAAGAGTCCTTTAAGTATAGGCATAGCGAGCCTGCACTTACTAAGACAATTAAAGTTTGTTGGTTATATTGATTTAATAAATCTAATGATAGTCTACAAGTGTTTTGTACAAGCATAGAAGACATATAATAATATCAGAATTACAATTAAACAGGTTTTTGATTTAATGTTATTGCAAATTATAAATAAACTTCATATATTTATTTATATTGTAGACGGAGAAGCATTAAATATATCAATAAGTGAAATGAATACTTAACTAATTTAAAACTTTAAAGATAATATTTCAGTAAACTTTTTGTGTATACATATTATCATTACATAGTATAAAACAAAGTCGCTATAATCTGTCCGTCCCTATGTATGCTTAAATCATTAAAAATACGTAACGGATTTTGAAGCGGTTTTTTGTAGTAGATAGAGTGATTCAAGAGGAAGGTTTATATGTATAATACATACATAATATTGTAGAGAAACACTGGTAAATTTAGAGGTTTCTAAGTGATGTCGTAAATAAACACATTTTTTGCGCTTACATTGCAAACGCTGGCTGAACCCCACGAGATAAATCAAAATAATGTACTACAGTATTGTACACCTTAAAAAGGTCAACAAAAAAATTTTTTGAACTGACTATACTGTTAGCCTTAGGGGCCCTGGAGCCTTTACGGCTTTTACAGCTTTACCGGGCTTGGGGGCGAGCGCTTAGGGCACTCAGCCACGAAAGCTAAGCAACAACATCCGAGGGTACCAAAGTGGCCGAACCTCGGCTCGGACTGTTGCGCGCGTATGCAATTAAGTCGCGATCTGACTAAATCCCTATCATTCGATCTAAACTAACTATACATATATACATGTTTCTGCCCCCTGGGAGGAGGGAAGGAACATGTGTATGTGTATTTAGTGGTCTGAAATTTTTTGTCTAATCTAACTAGGCAAAAAAAGAAAAAAAAAGGTCCCTTACAGAACCTATGTACCTGTGTGTTGTGCATGTGTGTATAATGCAGTGTCATGTATGGCTGTGAAAGCTAGTGAATGTAGAGTCACTCTATCGCGCGAACGGCTGCTTGACTCAAGGGCTCCATGCCGATGGATCGGACCTAGGCTTGAGTTGCCGCAGAGGAGGGTGGTCGTGGCGGGTGTGCGGGAGCGAAGTTAACCGTACGTCCCCTGCGGAGGGAACGGTGGTTTCGCGGGCGTGGGCGCGAGCACGCATATGTTGCGGGAGCGGACGCGTAGAAATTGTTAGCTTTCTCGATGTCGTCATCGGGATTGACAAAGAGATTTCGCGGACGGCGTTTATAACGTTTGGCAACGGGGATCGAGTTGTCTGGGACGTAGTTCACGGTGGATTTTACGAGCGGGTTGGGATGATTCGAAGCGCTATCGAAGTATCTCCTGGTGAGATATTTCACATAGGCTTCTATCGAGGGAAGCCTCATGTCCCTGTGCAGGTCCATGTTCCTAACGAAGGCTGGAGGGTCAAGCAGGCGACGGAGAAACCGATTTTGGACTCTTTGCATGCGGGCAAAGTTATGTTTGGACATATGTGCGAACGCGGCGCAGCTATATGTCAAGATCGGACGTACGCACATCTTGTAGAGTGTGAGCTTATGTCTTAAGGACATTTTGCTTACCGAACTGAGCAAGGGTCGCAAGCGGGAAAGGATCCAGATGGCCCTATTCCTGACTATAGTAACGTGTGCGTTGAAGTTAAGCTTCGAGTCGAGGGTGACACCCAGATATTTAGTCTTGGTGGCCCAAGGGATATTCGTACCGAATAATGAGAGGGGTCTTACCGTGCGTGGTAGTTTGCATGTATGCGGTTCAAACATAATCGCGGCGCTCTTTACCGGATTAATAGCTATTCGTCACGTTCGAAACCACTCCCCGAGAGTGGTTACGGCACGTTGGACTGCGCAGGCGAGATTTTTTCTGTGTCTGTTTGACGCGTATATGACTGTGTCGTCAGCGTAGAGCCCTACCTAGACCCCGGGGGGCTTCGGGAGGTCGCTGACGTACAGATTGAAAAGGCAAGGCGCCAGAATGGAACCTTGCGGGACGCCTGAGCGTATAGGGTGGGCGGTAGATAGTACTCCTTCCACTCGGTAGTGGAAGGTGCGGTCGCGTAGAAAATCGTGAACTAGATGAACTAACCTATCCGGGACTTCTAATTGATGTAGCTTGTGGACTAGTCCGGCATGCCAGACCTTATCGAAGACCTTAGCTACGTCGAAAAAGACCGCAAGCGTACGGGCGGGGGTGATACTACTTTTGGCAAAGTTGCTCGTGATGTGCTCCGTGAGGCGGTGCACTTGATGTGTACACGAGTGTCGGGCGCGAAAACCGAACTGTTCGGGAGGGTATAGATTTTTAATATCTATAACGGTTTTGAGACGGTTCAGAAGGAGCCGCTCGTAAAGTTTCCCTAGTGTGTTTAAAAGGCTGATCGGGCGATAGCTATCGGGAAGCGAAGCTTTTTTGCCGGGCTTGTGAATACCTACAACTATAGCTTTTTCCAGACGGCTGGAAAATAGCAGTGGGCTATGGCTACATTGAAGATGCAGACCAAAAGAGCTATGAGGTGATCGGGAAGAAGTTTAAGTACTTCATTCCTGATACCGTCGGGGCCAGGGGACTTTCTAGGCTTAAGGCCTTTAATAACTGAACAAATCTCGTCATGCGTGACTGGGGTTAACGTTTCCGCGGGGGGACTCGTCGTTAGTTCCTGAACGGCGGTCTCGATAGTTTCGATGTGGGCAGTATCTACGTTGTCGCAGTTTGGAGAGCACTGGCTCTCCAAGCTTGCGGCAAGGCATTCTGCCTTATCGTCGCTATCGAACGCGGGTGGGAGATCGGGGCTCCTTTCGAGGGGCGGCATTAGGGCGGTAGCTTCTAACTTCAGAGAGCGGGCGAGGTTCCAGTAAGCCAGATGGGACGGCTTGAGACCCTCTAAGAAGTTATCCCACCGGTGACCTCTGAACTCGTCGATGCGAGTTCTGACCTCTCTCTGAAGTCGTCGTAACCTACGGGTGTTATCCCTCGTTGGATAAGAATCGTGTGCACGTGTCGCGGCGTTCTTTTCCGTGATTAACGCTCGTAAGCCGGGGGGGAGTATAAAGCGGCGATCGTTCGCCGCTTGCACCTCTCTCGAGGCCTCCCTTACCGAGGTAGTCGACCAGGGAATCGATCGCTAAGTCGGCGTCTGCTGTTGATTCTAATACGTCGGGGATCCTAGCTAAGCTGGACGGGGTCGCGTTATCCGTTAGGTAGCGATTTAAGATCGCGTAGTTAACTACTTTGACTTTTGGCGGACTGGGGTCGAACGGTTGCCCAAGTTGTAAGATAACCGGGCGGTGATCGGAGTCAAGTTCGTGTACGACTTCTATAAGTCGTAACCGAAGTGAGACACCTTTGAGGAGGGCTATGTCAAGTACTGTCGGTTGACAGTTATCTTGAAAGTGCGTGGGCTCTAGCGGTGCTATGACGTCAAAGCCGAGCACATCGCTTAGTAGGTCGAGTATAACCCCGTTAGGGGTGTTACGCGAGTTGTTGAAATGGGTGTGACCGCTATTGAGGTCGCCTGCTATTATGACGGATTGACCGAGTGAAAGTAGCGCCTCCAGATCGGACTGAAGGAGTCTTTTACTCGGGGAGAGATATGCAGAGACAAGTGTGATTGACGGATGGCCAGTCATGCCTATTCTACAAACGAACACTTCCATATTGGTAAGTGCGGGAGGGTCTATTGGCACGCAATAGAGGGAACGTTTGTAGTAGATGAGCGTGCCGCCTCCTCGGGTGGCACGGTGATTTCTGACTATGTTGTAATTTGCTATCTTAGGGTCGCGCCTACTGGGTTTTAGAAGTGTTTCTTGTAATAGAAACACGTCTATCTCCCGTTCCCTAAGAAAGGTGGATATTAGGTCCAGTTGTGGAAGGAGGTTTCGCGCGTTAAAAAAAGATATGTTGAGGCTCCTAGGTTTAATGCGAGCCATTTCTAGTTGGTGTATTTAAAGCTGCAGCACGGGACACACGCTGGAGCGTAGCTGTCAGCTGGGGAAAGCGTTTGATCGCTTCAATAATGCCGTACTCAGTGCCGCACTGATCGTACGCTAGCACTTCTTGGAAGTCGTGCTCAAGGAGAAGCATGGCCATATAGTCGAGGCCGAAGCGTTGACTACATAGCGGGGAGGCCTGAGCCTTGGGAGGCTGCGGGCGGGGTCTGGGGCCCCATGCTGCCTGAGGGGCTCGGATGGGCGGAGGAGGCGCGCGGGGCGCGGGGGCGGCTGCCACCGGGGCGCTGGAGGCGCCCGGGAGGCTGGGGAAAGCCTCTGGCGTGATCAGGGGCTTTGGCTGTCCTACGGCGGGACGTGCCCTCTGAGGAGGGGTGTGTCGCGTAGGACGCATAGGGCGCGTAGGGCGCGGGGCACGGGGACAGCCGCGATAGTTCGCGGGGTGACCCTCGTTGCCGCATAGCACGCAGCTCGGAGGGGTAATCGACTCCCGAGTGTGCGTGCACTCGCTCGTCGCGTGGTCCCCGAGGCACTTAACGCACCTGGGATGGAGATGGCAGTTGCGGGCCGAGTGCCCGTACAACTGGCAGTTGTGACACTGCGGAGGACTGCGATTCTTGTGTGGGGGCTATACGGCTACTCCGGAGAGCTCACACACTTTTCTAACATTGAAAATGGCTCTGCCCTCGGGGGTCAGATCCAGGATGACTAAGACCATGTCGAGTGGTCTGTTTTTAGATTGTCGTTGGACTCGGGTTCGGGGTCCGGGCTAGCGGGTGAGAAACTGTCGTTTGTTGCTACAAGCGACGGTGTCTCCGCTTCGGGGACTAACGATGCAAATGAGTTCCCAATCGGTAGCGCAGAGGGCGCTGTGATTGTGGCTTGATTGCCCGGGGAACGCGAGCGCGATGACGGCCGTTTGTACGGTGTCTGACGGTGAGCGCGGGGTGCCGTTGAGCGGGAGCGCGCGGCGGTCTTTTTCTTGTCGCTGGGGGCCTCGGTGGCCTGTGCGATAGCAATGGCGGGTTGCTCGGCCGCGATGGCCCTATTGTAGTCCGTCCAGAGCGACGGGTGGAGGCTCATTGCGAACGCTTTGAAGCGTTCTAGGTCTGGCGAGTTTGCCATTCCGGCGGTGGCGGTTGGGCGGGCGGGGGTGAAGTTAAACCTCCCTGCCGGAGAGGCAGGGGGGTGCGCCGAGTGAATTTAAACGGCTATCCCGAGCCGTGTAAAGGCACCTGCGGGTCACGGTGTAATGACTCGCAGGAAAAAAACCTACCGGGCCCTACGTGGAGGTCCCTATCAAGCCCGAGGCAGAGAACGCAGCCGGTATAAATACCTAGCTACGCCCAAACAGACACTCGGGGATGGATGTGTAGCAGGATCGGAAGGGTGGGAAGGAGACACTCAGGGCTTGACTATGACTCTATCAAGGGCCAAGGTTCCTGAGCCCGACCAAGTACTATCGTTTGCCTCTGAAGGAGGCAACCGAGGGGCGCTTGGGTCACGCACCCACTTGCCTTCCGTTGACACCGAGAGGTTTCCGGCAAGCGACCACTAAAGTGTGGATTTCGTCGAATAGAAACAATTGCACTTAAAAGTGCAGTTTGTGTTTGTGTAGCGTACTGAAAAGTACGCGACACAATGGGTGCGAGCGAGACGGCGATGTGCAGGTGCGAAGCAGGTGCGATGCAGGTGCGAAGCAGGTGCGCAGCAAAGCCGGTCGGTCGTAAAAGTTCACAAAGGCGGCAGAGAGCGGTCGTAAACACGTCCGTTCCCGCCGGCGGTCGTGATCGGTCTCCCAACATATAAGGACATTCTGTGGTAGGTAGGTGCATTTAGTATCAGCATTGCACTCGTGCGAAGCCGGGGCGGGTCGCTAGTAATATATAAAGTTAATAGAAACATATAAACATTTTGAAAAACGAATAAGAGTCAAATTTGTAGTAATAAAAAATAACAACTTAACCACAATCTCACTTCTTTGCCTGATGTGAAATATAATGGTAATTAAAATCTATACTCGCTTACTATTATTATTTCGATGTGGTTGAAATATACATTTTTACATAAATTACTGCCAATAACATTCATAATAAATTGTATTCAATCAAAACTTATATTTAATTTCTAAAAAGACTGACTGTATAATTTCTTATATGGAAATTTCAAATCTTTATTACCATTTTCGTTCAAACGAGTATAGATATTTTATGATAACCTATCTATGATAAAAACAACAAATTTAAAAAGATGCTATATAGAAAGATAATAATTATCTACAACAGGATTGTAAAATAAATACAAAAAGAGTATATGACAATACTATACGTATTCACTGGGTCAAGACATTCAAGAATGTAAAGTAACACAGTATCGTTTAGCTTAATGTTATTATATAAGCTTGGTATAGTGTATCTAGTACTTAAATTAGTTTGCAAATATACTCGTAACGTTGTTTGTGTTTTAAATTAAATAATCACAAAGACCGTAGTTTTGAAATCGAAATAAAACATATTAATGTTAAATATGTATACATATATATACATACAATATTAAACAATAAATCAACATATAAAATAAAACATATACAAATTTGTAATAATACTTTATTTTTTACTTATGTAAACGAAATAAACCCCTATTATAAAACCCCAAAGAAATATCTCTGTGGCCCCTACCTCTATTAATTACTACTTTGTATTATTACTTATAATTTAATGCAAGACAAAAGAAAGTTACAATATTTTAATAATTCCTTGGTTAACTTGGAAATGTTATACATATTAGAAAATACATATTCTATAACCCTTTTTACGTGAAACCTTAAAACAAACTTATAAAAATGGCTAAGTAGCTTAAATTTTACAAAAAATCTGTGAAGTAAAATAGTAGTGATATTTACAACTCTTTCAATTATATTTTGAGATAATATAATTAAATTGAATCATCGCATAACCGTTTAAGTTACGTTTTGTATTACGAAACAGCCTTTCAATGACATCGTCTTCATAATAAAACCCACGACACTTTCTACTGCTTCGAGTACCTACTCGACTACTCGTATAATATTAATATTACTTCACTTCTCTAAGTTGTTACGCTATGAGCAGTTACGTTTAAATTATTTCGATTTTAAAATGCTTACTGTCAGTGAGTAAGTATTACAAGTAATTTTAAATAAACATACGTTCATTTCGTGTTGTTACTTGACATGTCATTAAATTGTTGACTACTAATGATTGTTATTAATGTGAAATCGTGATCAAACCCACTGAAATTATAGTAGCAAAATATAACTATTCAGAATCTATATTAAAATGGGATTATTATTTAATGTGATTTACTAATTTTTACTTGAAATGTATGCAATGACTTCAAAAAGCATGCATTTCAATTGAAATGAACATTATTACTCTAAAAGACGTTCTAACTTTTCTATATACATTTTAGCACAGGTGGTTTTTAAAACGTATCCATGACTTGTTGACCATGAAGAATACATTATAATGTTCAAAAACGGCTTGTGGATAGGTAGAAAGGTATAAGTTAAATAGCACTCGTTGAAGTCTTTTACTTACAAAGTGAGATAGTACAATAAATAATTTCCTAATAAAATAATTACAATTATTACGTATCTCCATCATTTAGAGAAACGTTAAAACTATCTAAACTAACAGATTGTGTTAGTTAGATTAGAAAAAATATTTTATTTATTTATTTAAGAGCTGTCAACATTGGTGCAATAACATGTCTTGGAATGAAACATTTCCGTTTTGGGGATAATTGTAGTAATATTCATAGACCATCACAGCATTTGTACATAACATAACATTTTTTATGAGATCAGATGTTTATCAACCCACTGTTGGTTATTGTTGTTATCAATATTCAATCTGAACATATATTAATATGCAGTGGTTAGTTTTCGTTATAATATTGTATTATTTTACGCTCCGCTTACGTTTATAATAGTATCATTCGCACGCATGACACACTCTCGACTCTTACCTATTGATACTTCGTGTTTGTTAAGTTACGATAACTCGGCTATTTAATATATGAGTCAATAATTTGGTAATCGTTTTCATTAACCATAGAATTCATTATTGTTACAGGCCTTGTGATATAGTAATAAAAGCCTTACCGTTAAAGAATTTGTAATTGTGAGCATTTTTTAACCCCTTGGCTCTCAACGTCACACAAAATGCGCGTAAAATTTGCATGAATACCATCAATAGGAGACAAGTTATTAAGTTTGGATTATTAACACCTATATATGCACACGTCTGAGCAGTTTCAATGCTACATCTCAAACTATTGACTCAGCTTACTTAGAGATTGCCGTCCCGAATATTATTATAGGTTTTTTGCAATTTATAATTACACAGAGATATTTTGTACAATTTTGTCAGTGAAAAGAATACACGGTGATCTTTGTGAGATGGAAAAAGATTTAATACCTTAATTGACATACATATGTTTCTTTAATAGAAGAATATCTTTAAACTCAAATCCAATACTACATCTTTCAGCTGTAAATTGAGACCTACAATAGATTCTTTTCACATATTTTGTAAATATAAAATCATATTGCAATCACGAGTCAATTACAGATGGGATTCAAAGATCAGTATATTTAAATAATAATTAATTTCAATTTACAGTTCAGAACTGATTTTACTGTTAGCCTTAGGGGCCCTGGAGCCTTTACGGCTTTTAAGGCTTTACCGGGCTTGCTGCTCACATGTCTTTTCACGTTATGTTTGAGCGACTTCATTAAAGATATACTACTTTTAATAACTGCAGACTATACAATATTCTACTGTACATACGAATGCACACATTCATAACTAACTTTTACTTCTCATTCCGGTAACAGCGAACATAATACGGAAAAAGCCGTCCACCGTTAATGTGTAAATTAATTTTCATACTATTTTTCTCTACGATTTTTTAAATACAAAGCAATTACTATTACAACTGTTTCGATTACAAACAATTACAGTTGTTTATATATTAGATTATTGTCAAATGAAATTATCATTGGTTTTCTCAGTTCGAACTTCACTAAATCTTTTCATCACATTTTATACTGCTATCTCGATCGAACAAAATGTGAAACCTCTATTGTAAACTGGGAAGCAAGTGATAGTTGCAGCTGATATTAAACTCTAAAATAAATAAATCTGTTCTATTTATATATTTAAAGCCTATAAACATATAAACCAACGCAACTATTCGTGACAAGGTTTGCATTAGATTATGATAGCTCGAGTTCTCAAGTCATGTAGTGATTAAACAATACTCGAAAGCAGACATTAATGTAATTAAAAAAAAAATAACCCAGAAAATAAGCAGACACACTACTTAATATATTATTACTGAACCAGTTTGGACCACGTAAAATGTTTCTTATAAATGTCAGCAGCTGTACAGAACCTTATTGATTAAGTTCTCGACGCTCGGGCTCGAGGTCGTGGTAAGATAGATCCAAGTGAAAGTTGTGATAACCTCTCCCTGATCTACCGTGTGGAGGGGGGAATAATATACTGTTGTGTTCGGCGTCCGATCCGTTTATTCTTTAGCGTTCTAAATCAAAATAAATAAAGTAATTGTTCTATTTATTCATTGTCATTGAAATAATTAATCTTTAGTTATTAAAACGAAGCTAATTGGGCGACGATAGTATGAATCTTAATTTTATAATAACTAAAAAAAATGTAACTTTATTTTTAATTTTTTCCTTTGGTATACATAGATTGTTTTAATGATTTGCACAAAAACACATTAAAAATAGTTTTAATTTTATTGCTTTTTTATTTTTCTATTTACTATGTTATGACTCGGTTGTTTAATTGTTTATTGTGTAGTTTATTTAACTGTTGTATGTGTGTGTAAAAAATATCTTTTTTATATACACATATATTACCTCACGGACACACAGCGCTCCATTTTTTTTCATTTTACATACCTACTGATAAAAACGTTAATAAAGTTATTTATCTGTATTGGAATTCTGTGTTATCTTATAGAATTGTTTATATTACAATTCCGTGCGTTAATAATATGAATACATAAAAGAAAGTTTCCTCTGCATGTGATTTACATAACACGGCTTTCTGCGACAGAACACAGCAACAAACGCAATATTCTCATAATAAATAAACAGTAGAGCTTTTTCTTGTAACCAGTTGAATAAAAAATGATAATTAAGTACGTAATAGCTTCGATACTTCATAGACACATTTATTAATTCTTTTAAAGTACATAATATAAACTGAATTCTAATTAAATAAGTACTATATGTTATTTTACCCTGTCGCCTTTTGCAAATTCCTCATACCAAAATTTTTACCACAGTTTGTTTTTAACTTATTCTTCTTCTCGGTTTTCGTGTCGCAGAAGCACTTGCCAGTGTCAATGTTTTTAAGCCTTTGTAGCATTTTCTAATTGTCAAAGTGGAGCCTAAAAGATTGTGAATCTCTTGTTAGAATTATCTAGGGAGATTTTGTGGCAACTCAAAATACATGTTTCCAGTTTATATTTATAATCAATTTCACGTATGTACAATAACCAAACTATATCACGCAAAATGCCAATAATATTATATAATACTAGCTGTGCCAGCGGCTCCACTCGCATCGACTACTATAAAAGGATTTTATTTTTTGTGCGGAACTCTAATTATTTCTCTAAAATCAAAGTAGCCTAAGTTATGCCCTATAACATCAGCTATCTGATAGTCCCGTCAAAATCGATTGAACCGTTTCGGAGATTACCCGAAACAAACAGACAGACAAACATTAAAAAAATGGGTTTTTGTTATATGTAACGTGTATACTTTCATATGCATTTAGTAAAAATCTGTTATATTGACATTACAAACAGACACTTCAATTTTATTATATGTATAGACAGGGTCAAAGGAACTAAGTTAAAACAAAGTTAATAAAGTTCATAACATGGCAGCTCAATATCCCAATAAAAACACAATTTGTTTTAACTACACATAGTTGCTAAATATTATTTACTAGTGTTGCCAGATGACAAAATGACATTAAACATGAAATATAAATACAAGTATGATAATAATGTTTGACCTCGAAAATTCATTGTTCATGTAATACACAATAATTTACTACAAAAAATTATCGTTTAAAAGTGTGTAACTTATTATATATTTTTCTAGTTCGACACTTTTTATATCTTGGAATAAAATTGCTTTTCTACTGTTTAAGTGAAATGTTGAAATACATCACATACATACGATACCATAACTATAACGTAATAAATTAAAACGTAAGATTTACAGGTCACTTTTATCCATACGATGTATAAAATCACTTTTTGGTAGCGTGACGTGTACGGACAGCGCATTGATAGACGTGAGTTCGTATCCCTGCAAATGAGCCTAATCTTTTAGTGAAGGAAAACATCGTGATGAAACCATAGCATGTTGGTAGGGAATTTTCTAATGCCCCCCTGGCTTGCTACCACCCTCAAGTTGAAAATCTGTCGCCAAGCACCTATGGGTGTATTCCAGCAGATGCATTTGAGAGCAAGATCCCCCATTAGGCTTAGCATGTCACTATCTTGAGCCTCATTCTCACATAACATCCGATGAACTTGTGGTCAGGAAGCTAAAACCAATAAAAAATAAAACATAAAAACCAGTAACGTAAAACTTAAGTAAGCTTACGGATAACAAGATGTCTCAAATAAGCTGAAAAATAAACAATAAAAGTTATGTACGACATTAGAAACAAACGGTATCAGCTATCGACTGATAATAATAAATTTATTAAAAGAATGTACATATAATACTTACACCCGGAAAAAAATTGCAATAGGTAAGTTGTTTTTTGTACATTATATTATGACTTATTTATTTTAAGTGTACACAAAAATCGAGAATAAAGATTTAGAAAAAAAGATTAAATATTTAATCAATAATTAATTCTAGTAGGTGCACTTTCAAATATTATCTTCACCAATTCCAGCATACAAACCTTTCACTTATTACAAGCAAATAGAGCGAGACGTTCTAGATATTTAATACCACTTAAAAACTTTATTTCGTTTAACTAAACGATTTACAAAACATTCAAGTTTAAAGCATGAGTTTCCGACAACACGAACATAAATTCCATGAAAGGAGTAACACAATATAGCCGATCAAATAACAGAAGTGCAGTTACTGTTTTCATTTACGAATTGGATATAGCTCTGAATAACTAGCCAACTGTGGAATTAGGACGAACTACATTACTTAGGCACAGTTTCAGGTCATTTGATATGGTCGCACAAGCATTATACAAAGATCCCTGCTTCAACGAAATTGTCAGTCTGTTAAGACCATAGTTTTAATCGAAGTATCCATTATATTGTTATACCCGTGAGTAGTAAAATGCCGTTTCACGTAAACAATTTATTCGAACTAAAAAAAAAACATATTTATAACAAAACAAACTCACAAATCCCTTTTCGAATGTACTTGCAGAATCACCTGTATGTTCCTCTTGTAGTTCTTCTTTTATTCTGTTATTATTTTATTTGTTATTTCCACTTTGCTTTTAAATCTTGTCTAGTATTTTTGCTTTGAAATTAGAAATGTCGTGGCTCGCGATACGGATAGCTTATATACCCAAATGAAACGATCACGAAATCTCTAGAAGGCACTCGAACCTTCAACTTACGTCATCGTTTTTAAAAGGAGGGAACGTTTGCTTTATTTATTTAGGCCATTGTTTGTTGATAGTTGAAGCGAAATGACTTTGTATGTGTGTTTCGTCGAACCTATGACTACACGATACACGACTGCACTATGATAAATTTAAATACACGATATTTCGGGCATATTCCAGACGATTCTTGAGATTTCGAGAATGGTGATATTTTTTTCTATTTTTGCTTACTCAGACCGTAACAATATTTAAAATTCTTCTTCTTCTTTTTATTAATGGCAACTGTCCTCCTCCATAGTTCTCCAACGTTACGGGAATAAAATATCTATAAAAAGTTGGCGATTCCCTTAATTAAACTGTCCAGGGAGTTTTTGTGGCAACTAAAAATGCATGTTCCTAGTTATTATTTATTATCCACTGCGCTTTTGAACAATACCCAAACTATATGACGTAAATAGATACAGCCAAAATTACATAATAATGAGCTAAAGAACGTAAATTTAGAAAATAAAGGAAAACCACCATATTATGATCAAGATCTGAATAAAAACTTTTCAAAATTCATAATACTCGAATGTACTAACTTCGTACAGACTTTTAAGTCATAATAGGGAAGCAATTCTGCTAATATGCAAATGAACCTTGGTCCCACATACGACACTTTGAATTATAATTCTAACCACGTGAAGTATTTGAACAACTGTGTCAGCAGCGCAATGAGGTGAACGAGTTACATTATAAAGGATATTTATTTTTTGTAGGAGTGAAACCAATTTATGCTAGAGCTAAACGTTTTACAAATCACAGTTACTAAAACTATTTACAAGACTGTATTTTTTATTCAAGCACTATACTCGTTTCTGCTTCGTAAGTGTACATGTGTTAATTGTAACTATTTCAATAAGTAATAATGACTCGGCTGATATATTGTATAGTATAATAGAAATATATAACAATAAAAAAACATTATTGATTTTATTTGCCGTATTGAATTATAATGTTAATGCATTGAGGTCAATGCAATAAGTTATAGACGCGGGGTCGTTACAAATATTTAAAAGAATAATCTAAAAAATGGTTAGGCAAAAAATGCACTGAACACTATAAAATCTATGCTTCTCGAAATGTAAATTGAATATACTATTTTAATTTAGGACCAGAGAAAGCGCATGTCAATGGCATATGTCAAAATTACCCCCGATTGAAAAAAATCCTGATAGCCGAGAACTTGCAAGAAACATGACTCGGTTTGTGAATAATTTAATCGTTTAGTAAAACTACGGACATAGACTTACCCAATCTTTCTTCATACAGTCATAATTTCGAAATGCATCGCTTAACTGACAATTATTCAAAGCAGCTAACTTCCCGGAGATTTTTTTTAATTTTACCATGAGATTGGAACTATGATAAAACTGAAGCAAAACAATAACAAACTGCATACTTGATTGAAACGAAATATATGAAATGGCAGGATCATTTAATAATATATTAACAATTAACAATAATAATATTCACTGCTATTTAAATAATAATACCATAATAAGAAATGCAGTAAATTTTAGTTACTCTATATACTTAAACCAATGTCATTAAAAAATATAAAGAGTCTTCTTATAATTATTCAGCTTCTGAGCTACTACACTGATACTGATAGTACTAAGAAGATGCTTTAAAAATACGGAACTATCTCAAAAAACGTGTACGACTTGGCGTCGATTGACGTGAATTCGAATCCCTGCAATGAGCTTGAGTTTTCGGTGAAGGAAAACATCGTGAGGAAACCATAGCATGATGGTAGGGCTTTTTATAATACCCCCGGCTAGCTACCACCCTCAAGTTGAAAATCTGTCGCCAAGCACCAAGGTGTGTTCCGGCAGCTGCATTTGAGAGCCAGTCTTCCACTAGGTTTAGCGTGTTATCATCTTGGGCCACATCGTCACTTAACATCAGGTGAGATTGTAGCCATTACGCCAAACCTACAATGATAAAAACAAAGTACTGACAACGATGACAATATCTGTTACATTAATCCTTTTGCCTGTAATAAATAGTATTGGTTAGTAATTTTCCACAATCCCACATCTTAATAACAATGCTGTCTAATAAAGTAACTCGCTAAGCGTAAAAAAAGCGTAAAAGCGTACCTGCCGGAATTGGCCGATATTTACTGACAGGTAGATATTCAAATTGAGGGTACTAGCCAGTCAGACGAAAGAAAAGAAAATGTCCAAGCGTTATGCTAAAATGTGTTACTATGATGCTAATTTTAGATCCGATCCCAAATTCATAGTCGCGAAGTCCAAGTATGTATATATGCTATTCACCAACGATGAGGAAGGAATTTTGTTTTGACTCATTGACAAAGATGTATTATTTTTATTGCAATACCCTAAATAGAGAAACAAAAATAACTGTCAAATGAATCATAAACAGGTATATGTATTAAAATAAATTATTATTGGGTTGTAATACTATGACAATTTAAATGCTACAGGCGTCGCCTTCTCGGTAAGTATTAAAGGTTCGTTAGCATTCATACAAATTATCTTACAATAAAACACTCCATAAGCGTTCTTATGAACAAACTATAATAGGCTGTATGTACACAAACAAAAGAGACCAGGAAATTCAGTGTAATTACATAATTTAAAACCTGTTAAATGAATGTGCAATTTTAAATTGTTTTGCAAACTGATAATATTTGTTAGTTGTAAATGGCACGTTTCATTAATGTGTAAAGCATGTAGGAATTAGTTTTTGAAAACACTTCTATGATAAACGATCTAGGTTTTTTTTTTGAAACGAAAAAGCGACAACAATATACATCTATAGGATTTATCCTACGAGAGAATGAGATAGAATACATTTACATTATGCACGGAAAATTTACCAAGTTTAGCAACTTTAGTTAACCAATTTTTTTAGACCAGACTTCATGCGCAGTACGCATGTGTTGTCGATAGTTCGAATTCCGATGAGTTATGATATTAAAAAAAAAGAACATATTTTTTATTTATTTCTGAGTGTTTCACTTCTGACACGTGTGAACTGCTGCACATATATATATTTTTTACATTTTTTTAACTCTTCTTTCTTCTATGTACGTTCCTTATCCCATTATTTGGGGCCGCTTCTACTCACATTTTTGAGCCAAGCAAATCTGCTGGGTTGTCAATTCTGGCATTTGGGCTTTTTTGAGGTCTCTCTTTATATTAGTACACCACATCGTAAGCGAGCGGCCTCTTATCTCTACTTTGTTCTGGTAGATTAAAAGGAACTTTGAGCATATGATCTTCGATACATTTTTGTACATGCCCATACCATCTGAGGCAGTTTTCGGTCATTTTATCTGTAATTGGTGCGGCTTTAGAGCTACCGTGTAAAGCCATATAGGCGAGTCACACCCCTGCCAATCTCAGTAATTTCATTTCGTTGACATGTACCTTTTGTTCGTGGGTCCTTTTAACAGTCCAACGTTCTGTTGCGTATAATAGCGCTGGATGGACTGCCGCCTTGTAGACTTCCCCCTATGTTGTTATTGGTATAAAAGAGTCAAACGACAACTCTGTAAGCGATCCGTCTCTGTTTCATTTCTGCCAAACAACGCTTATCCTGTGGGAAACATCGGCATCTACATTGGCATCTGGCGTGAGCATAGAACTTAAGTACTTTAATTTTTCAACTATAGGGATAGGCGTTTGTCAAATATACAGCGTTTCAGGTTTTATGTTTCCGCTAAAAGAGCATTTCAAGTATTCTGTTTTCTTTCAACTCACTCGTAGGCCGTATTTCTCCTTGGAATGGGTGCACACATTAAGAAGTTCCTGAAAATTTTATTCTGTATCTGCAACCAAAACTATATTACCAGCATATAGCATTCTCCACGGCAGTTGTCACTGTATGGACTTGGTTAGATAGTCCATCAATAGCTTGAATAGTAAGGGGCTAAGGGCTAATCCCTGATGGATACCCACTTTGACTTCGTATGTTCTACTTAAACCTACTAGACTTCATACTCTTGTATTGGCATTATTGTACATGTCTTCGATTAGTTTCAAGTAATGTTCTGGTACTTTATGGGCTCGAAGTGCCTGCTATACTAATTTACGTTGCACTCTGTCAAATAATTTTTCACGGTCTACAAATGAAAGATGTAAGGTCTTTATTGTTAGTTTTATATTTTTCCATCAAGATTTGAAGTTTTTGTATATCACATCAGTGGTTGATCTAGATACCCAAACCAGTTTGGGTTTGGAGATATTTCAGAGAGAGCAGTGAGACGTCTATTTAAGATTCTTTCCCAAATTTATACGTATGTGAGGTCAATTTTATACTTATATAGTTTTCACGTTGTACCATATCAACATTATTTTAAAAAAAAAGTAGTAGGTATCTCTAGCGCCATAATTCAGGAATACGTTGGGTAGCTAAAATGATGTTAAATAGTTTGGTCATCCAGATCACGGCTACTAAGCCAAGGCGTATCCACAATTTCGTCTGGTCCAACTAATGTTTAGTTGTTTGTAATGGTGTTGTAACTAATAATTTTGCATTTCAGCAACCGCTACCTCAACTTCCACAGCGTCATGTTCGGGTATCGGTCCATATACTGGCTGCAGCGGTGGAGAACATTCATTTGTTCTAATGACTGAATAAAAATTGTGCATTTGAGTTCGAATCTCTGCAATGAGCTTGAGCTTTCGGTGAAAGTAAACATCATTATGAAATCATAGCTTTTTAATGCCCACCTGTTTAGCAACCACCTTCAAGTTGGAAAGCTGTCGCCGGCAGTTGCACCTGAAGGCTAATACTTCCACTATACTTAGCGTCTTACCATCTTGGGCCACACTATCAGTCATATCAGATGGCTGGATGCTAATGCGCCAATCCCATAACGCTAAAGCCATAAAAAAAGTATAGTCCATGTCTGGTTTTTTAATTTTTCTAAGTTTATTAAATTCAAAATATCTTACCACTTATATCTACTACTCATTGTATCTATCAAATAAACGAATAAATAAGTATTGAAACATTAACATCCATGATAGGTTAGTTCCATAGTAATTAAAAAATAACCTCGTTTGTTGCAGCGTACGTGAATGCCGGGCCGCATGGATGGCGACGCACGCATGGCGCTCTACCGCCTTACTTTTGACCATAGCAACACTCGTCATAGCTAAATGTAAGTATTATTAAATTAGCTGTGCCACAGGGTTTTACACGTGTTAAATTTATTCGACTAGCTTACCTCCGTGCCGTCGCGTACGCACCCGCGTAGCCCTATCGTTGTCCTCACTTCCCGTAATTGCCTACAGTTTTGCAGATTACTTGACGTTCATGTTTACTGCTGCATTTTTCAGGACTGACTGGTATTTCCAGAGTTTAGCGCGTACAAACAAACAATATCTTGAGTTTTATAATATTATTATAAATTGCAATGATTAGCATAGCTTAAAAAACAACCGTGAGAAGAACGCAAATTTAATTCACCTTTTTCCTATTCCTAGTCACAAGTCAAGGAGCTTGATGAATCCAATAATCTAAAAACATAATAGTAGGTTGAATAACAATTAGATACAAAATGTGTCTAATAATATCTAAAGAACGGTATCCAAGTTAGCTTCTACCTGGTGGATAAAAATTGTAGTAATAGTGATTTTTCAAAGTCGTTGATAGAGCTGCAAACCAACGATTCTGCAAGGGTCGTGACATCTCGTTAATTCCTAAGAGGGATACCACGCAGGAGATGCGTACGATACGCTAGTTATCCCCGTTATACTATTTAGTAGAGTAGCCCAAAAAACATAATTTTATCTCGCATGAAAACATGTGAATACATTTCTTTTAAGGATACTTCCTAAAATAAAAAAGATTAAAAAAGGTCTCTCAAGATTTTTTAATATTTCCAAAATGCTTGAATATTTATTATTAATTTTCCGTCATGTATTTATTAAGGACTACAGTTGAAAACGCGTATTCTGAAATTTTTAAGTTGTTATTTCATCTTTTAGATTTTCATTATTATGGTAGCGTACTTTAAATGGTTTCGAGTTACATGTATTGTAAATATTATTGATTTTGGATAAAGGAATAAAGCAAGGGACATTAAGAAAAAAGCTAAAGATCACTATTACTTAATCTAATTAAATCAATTTAACTTTTTTTTTTGTCATATATGTATGGCGTGCTTTATATTTCAAAATAAAGATTTTATGTAAGGTTTTCTTCATCTTACCAAACCAGTAAACACAGCTAGACTTTATGATATTAACCCTACCAATAAACCTTCCATTATTTTTGCAAATTTTATGCTTCCCTATACTTGAGGAAAAGTTTGTTGGGTTCCGCTTTTTTCAGCTATGTCCTAGAATTGAATTATCCATACTCCACAAATTAATTATTCATACCATGTAGCCCGCAGTCTGTCTGCCTTTGATTCATTGTTATTAAGATTGATAATGAAGCAATGATCGACGAATGATCGCACCCCTACAATGAGTTTGACGTTTCAGAGAAGGAAAATATTTAACGAAACCATACCTTCATGGTGCCAGCAGCATGGTGGTTGGCCATTTCTAATGCGTGCCTAGCTAGCTACCACCCTCATGTTGAAAACCTGTCGCCAAGCACCTATAATTGTATACCGGAGTCTACGCTTAAAAGCTAGTCCCCTTACGAGTCACCATACTGGACCACATCGTTACTTAATATCATATAAGATTGTGTTTAATTTAAAATACTATTACTATAAGTAAATGGTTAAATTTGTGTTAGGTCTGTTATGTTTTTTTCTATTATATAAACAGCATTCAGCTTTCATCGACATTCAAATTCGGTTTCATAATTATTTACGATCCTCTTTCAGTGTGAAAAGGTTTAATTAAAGTAAAAAATAATAAGATTGTCAAATGATCAAAATCACCATAATTTAGAATACAATGGAACAATAACAGTATAAAAATGTAGTAAGAAAATAATACTAATAACAAAGACTACTTAACTTTTAGAGGAGTCATTTAACTACTTCTGTATCCACCGTCTGAATAAAGCGTAAACAGGACGCTTCCATTAAGATCTCTTAAGGTCTCATGGTCGAAACAATTTGAAATCACCCAAATCTCGTTTCATCTTATTTACTCGTCATGACACAATATTGCGTACTGTTTGCTAGTTTGCACCGTATTTTACGTAACAGCGAAGCCTACCAAATTAAATAGCACATTCGTTTTGACAAAAATATCTTTCTTTGCCGTTTCTTATTATCATAATATTTATGAAATATTTTGTTCATTCTTTATACAGCTAAGACTAAAAACTTTCAAATTACAAAACAGATTCTTGGTACTGTTATGTAAATCAAATATCAAATATATTCTTAGTAATGAGGATGAGAGGAATCGTAATATTAGATTATTGTTTCATTGTTATCATGGTCGTTGGTTCAAACCTCATAATGATCGCACAATTTTTTTAAAGTTTTATAAAATAGACTAAGTATGTACTTTGTCTTAGGCAGTAAACATCAAATTCTATAGACCTAAGATCTGAATAGGGTATACGCCCGTTTCGAAAAGTCACATAGACTTACGCTATTAAATAAAATAAATGTAAGGTTAATTAAAAAAACAATAAAAGTTAACAATAATATATGCTTTAGAATAATACCGCAAGTATTTGAATTAAATTAAAGGAAATAATTCGTCAGTTCTTACACGTAATATGACGTAAGTATAATAGTAAAGAATATGTCATATTATTAAGTTACAGGTACTTATAATTTTATTACTCGTAATTCATTAAAGCAATAATACATTGCTGAATTAATGAATATTACCGACAAATCACTTATTAGGATTTCTTAAGATTTAAAGGCCCTCCATCTAAGTGAAGTCCAAGAATGTATGTATGCACACTAAGTAGATTACGAGTTTCTCATCATTCTTAGTAAACGGGATCGACCTGCTTTCATCCACTCTAGACCTCATATGGGCTACATACTGCCCTACAGATCACCGGATCAAGGCCACAAAGGTAAAAAGTATAGTTACAGTCATTCACCCGGAGACAACTGATTGCATTCAGGTTACCTACTGCGCCTTTCGCGACTTGCGTGCCACTGTGAATTGTACATAAATAAACGCTGTGCCAAATATTCCGTGTACAAAAACGCACGATATCGACATAAACTTTTAATGGCGGCTTTAAACTTCAAGTACTAATAAAGAATTTATATCAAAGCAAAGCTATACCAATCTTAATAATGCCTTTGTAATCTTTCTTTCTTATCTTATTTATCGTTATCTTTCTTTTTATGTTATTTTTATTTACGAAAAATAAACGTTAAATTTTTTTTAATGTAAAAATAAGGTAAATTCTATTTCAATATTTGGAGTATGTAACATGCACGTCTTAAAAGGAGTGCAAAAGGTGGAGTACAGTACAGTCTTATGGGGTGCAATCCTGTGTCCATAGATGCGTTTGAGCACCGATTTAAATATATAAATATAATCCTTTGTACTAAACGCAAAAATGAAAGGGCTATCTATGCTCGGAGTTTCAAATCATAAATGAGGAAACCCGTAAAGAACCAAAGATACTGATATAGCTTTAAGAATTGTTAGGCTTAAATGGCAGTGGGCGGAACACATTGTTCATAGGACGGATGGCCGAAGGGGTCTAAGAGTTCTCTAGTGGCAGCCATGTATCAGAACATTTAGCGTGGGCAGATCCTCCACAAAGTGGACCGACGACCTGGTGAAAGTAGCGAGAACCCGCTGGATGCAAACAGCGCAATATCGCTCATTGTTGCGATTATTAGGGGAGGCCTATGTCCAGCAGTCCAGCATGATGAAACGCAAAAATCAGGGAACTAGTGTAAGAGGACATATTTCTTAAAAAAAACTGTTTTTAGCAAGTAGATCTGATTCTTGCATTCCGGTACAGAACTTCCTAAAAAAGACAGTACTATTAATAAAAGTACACTTTCCTATGCGTGTAATGGAATGTTAAAATTCTTTGTAAATTAATTTACATAAGCACCTAGTCCTAATCACAATAATTTAAAAAAAACCTATGCGATAGTTGCGTAATAAAATTTCAGTACGACTATGTTCTTGATATAAATTAAATAAACGTTATCGGACTCAGATGTTGAATTGGAGCCATGGCGTGGGGCAGGACGACCCGCAACAGCGAAACAAGAAGCAGAGGACGAACTTCGAGATGCCGAGCTGTTGGCGGCAGTTAAGGCATCTATGCACGAATGGGAACTGAAACGAGCTCGTACAAGGTTATTATCAATCAATAAGAACCAATCTCCGTAACTGGTATACAATTAATAATACACTACATAGAAACACAAATATTGTTACAAGATAATACTGCTGGGTGGTAAGACGCGACGGTTGTGTAGGACTGGATCGCGAGCACCACAAGGTGTATCTAACACTTGCTACAGTAACACGGTTAGGCATGTCGCATTCCGGGAACAGCTGGTGTAGGGTACGTATTGTACCCGACTGAGTCTCGATCACCATGCACATGATGATAAGCCTCCACATCGACTTTCTTTTCATTGGTCGCGTTCGGGACCAGCCAGTTTATATACAGCTACCAAGAGGCTTGAGGACCAACATGACAGAGAGACATTGCTGATCTCTCGGATTGGCCTAGTGGTTTGAGACGACCAGACTTCATACGCGATACGCACGAGTGGTCGATAGTTCGAATACCGCTGACTTAGGATATTTTAAAAAGAATTTTTAAAGAACATTTTTTTTCTGAAGGTTTCAATTCTGACACGTGTCAACTGCTGCACATATATTTTTTGGTTTGTAATGTGCATGATGCATAGTGTGCTGCACATTGAAAAAAAAGATACATACGTAATATATAACTTACCTTTCATTTTACTGGTTCTGACGAACATAAATAACATTAATTATGTTTTTAATGACCTCTATTAGCCTCCAATAATTTGAGTAGAGGCACACAAATCGATGGCTAATAGGTAAATTTTTTCCAATATATGTGTAATGCCATTTGTTCCAGAATAGGTACCACATGAACATAATACTGTACACTGAATTGATAAGCGTGACTCGCACATATGCTTTCTAAAATTTAAACACGACTACTCAGTGCTCTTTACTTGTCTCTATAGGTGTGTTTTAATGAAATTTTCTTATTTTAACAATCAGTAGGCCAATGCGGCCATAGCTTTTCTTAACAATATCTAAAGACCAAAATTTTGTACGTTTAAAAAATCATCTCAAATTCTTAAACTCAATTAAATATTTTCATCGTCATTCAATAAGTGTTTTCAATTAATGTTTCCTCTTCCATCGCATATGTATAGTAAGCTTGAGCATACAAGAAACACGCAACACGAGATTTGAGTAAACTTCAATAGGAAACATTGTGTTTCCGTTTGTAAAATGTATTCAAACAAATCAAGATGTGAATATTTAGTTATGTTGGTGCATGCATATCTTACGTATAGAAGTCAAATAAATATTATATTGCTTTCACCGCCAGTTTCACTCGGTTTAACTTTCCATTGTAAAAGGCAAATAATTTCGTAACCAGGATACCTATTCATTTACTACACTGCTTTTTAAGAGAGGCCTACCTCTCTATATTTCTCTCTACTTGGGGCAGTCCGACTGGTGGAATACCTCCACCCTATAGAAGAGCGCAGCCGAATAATCTAGTTTTGTATTTCTGAGGTGAGTAGGTTTTCCAGAGTTCCTTGGGTCAGGGGGGTTCAAGGTTGGCAACGTACAAGTGTTACCTAGGGTATTACAAGCGTCCATACGCTACGGTAGCTGCTTACCATCAGGCGGGTCGTATGCTAATATGCCAACATTGTAGTATAAAAAAATTTAGGGAGAAGGAGGCACATTCGCATATTTTTCGAGTTGACAGTATGTTTAAAAATTAAAGTTAATTATTTAATAATATTGGTTTATTTATGAAGCCTAAATAAAACGTCTTAAAAAATATATTTTATATTTGTCTGCAAGTCAATATGTATTTATATTCAGTCATAAAATAAGTCACGTGATTCGAAACGCTATACAGAATATGTGACGTCATCGTGCAGTGAATACACACAGTTGAGTATTATCTTGTGATAAGTGACTCTAAAATTATTACTAAGCGTTGAAATAGTGGCTTTAAAATGATATGTGCTGAAGAAATTTTATAACTAAAATTCTACTAAAATCAACTTTACTCATAATACCTTTAACTTTTTATTTACATTAATCATATTTTTAGATTACTGTTAAAGGTTTAACAATGAATAAATATTAATTGTTTAATTGGGGAGCTATGTAACATCTTCTCGTCCAAGATACCACAGTCTCTCAAGGCGAAGGTCTTTGACCAGTGTGTTGCCAGTGATTACTTATGGTGCTGAGACGTGGCCTCATAAGAAAGCTCAAGGTCACTCAAAGGGCAATGGAGAGGGCTATATTCGGAGTCGCTCTGCGTGATCGAATCAAAAATGAGGAGATCAAAGTCATCGACATAGTCCGAAGAATAGCTAGACTTAAGTGGCAGCGGGCGGGCCACGAGTGCCCGATGAGGTCAAAGAGTTGTCGAGTGGTGGCCACGTACCGGAAGACATAGTGTGGGCAGACCCGCCACAAGGTGGTCCAATGACCTGGTAAAGGTTGCGGGAAGCCGATGGATGCGGGCAGCACAGGACCGGTCGTTGTAGCGATCTTCGGGAGAGAACTTTGTCCAGCAGTGTACGTCTTTCGGCTGAAATGATGATTAATTTACGGATATTATTTTGGTGTTTAAAACAATTTTCCATTAGTTGTCTACACTGGGATTGTAAAGAAAAATTGAAACAAATTATTTTTCATATTTTCCTTCCATCTTTGTTTAATACAAAAATGATGAGGTACTTCGTTTTAACGAAGGCTATATAATAATCTTTGCCTTTACTCTTTTCTTTGCTGCTTCTTCTTCTGAATTGACATTGGACAGTTTTGAAATAGATATTATTAAGCAATAGTTTATTGTTATTATGATTATATTGATGGATATTTTAAAGGTTTATTTTATTTAAAATGAATAGTCTTTTATTTAGTTACTTCGATTTTATTAAACATATGAAATTGAAATCTTAAAATCTATCCCTGAGCTAATTTGCTCAGGTGCCTCCTTCTCCCTTTACTTAGATTCTCTAATAAGAAAACAATATACGCCAAACATCCTTAATGTTATGTTTTTTTTTATAATTTTTGAGGACTTTATATATGCAGTTATTGTTCGGGTCTTTACAAGACAGATGCTAAAAGCGATATAGATATAGTATTTAATCGTTATTTTCCATCATGTGATTAAGCAACAATGACAATACTTATGTAAATTCGGAAAAGTTGAAAAAAAAACAAGCTACAGGCTTAGCCTGTTATTATCTTAGACCGAATCGTCACTTAACATCTAGTGAGAGACAGTGGTCATAAGCTAAGTCAAAAAGGTAAAAAATGGACGGGTCCTTAAGTGTTAGACTTTAACATAATAAATGCGGTTTTTTCTTAAAGTTTTTTAGGGCCAAGCAGTTCATATAAGTTAGTTTTGTACCTTTTGTTTTGTACATACTAATATCTTTGCGACTGCAAATGCAACTATTATTTTAAATTATTGTTTTTTTTTTTGTACTGATAATAATGTTGAACATTAAGTACGTTGTAATATCACCTTTGAGTAAGATACATTACTATATTCACTTTCTCGAAAAGTATTTCCTTTCCATAACGAATTTAACTGGCGCAACGAAGATTTATAATGGCAGATTTTGTTTCAGATAGAAATGAATTCAACTGAAGATATTACTTTCTCAGAACATCATTATTTAATTAAACTTTAAATTGTCATGTCAACGTGACTCGTAACTAAACTTGTTATTATAAGGATATGAGTAATTTATATGTTTATTAAAAAAAAAACGTTTTGAAGAACTATCTACAGATAGAACTAAAATAAATATATTCAATAGATTGCACTTTTTTATTTAGTAGACAGAATTTTTTTGAGTACTTATTCGTCTTAAGTTATCAATTGATTGATAATCATATGTCATATTATATTTTACCAGGACAAAAAGGTCGCCGAGGAGCGTATGTTATGGAGAATTTGGATGCTTCGAAGAATCTGGACCATTTGCGTACCTGGAAACTTTACCCAGCTCTCCACAGGAAGTCGGCACGCATTTCTTCCTCTATTCAACAGTTAGCAGGTACGATAATTTCCGATTAATGTTTTATACTACTACTTTAGTACCTAACATAAAGATCTAATCAAAATCGGAATCGAAGGCTTCTTCTGTCTGTTATCATGGGCGTAATCAGGTACGGGTAGAGAGGAGCAAGGTGGTAAGTGTGGGGATGTAGAATGTGAAGAGACATTTCACCAGGCTGGTATGATGACGACGACTGTCGATGAAATCTGTTGGCTGTTATTCTGTTGGACTGTACCGTACTTTTACAGTAGTTTTCCCTTGCCTTCCCCCCTGACCAAAATCCTGATCACGCCTATGTCTGTTATAATTATTATATTTCAAGGATATACATAAGTAATACAATTTGTCAGCCCTTTTAAGTTTCCTTTCCATCGACTATGTATTTTGTTTAATCATCCTATCTGATATAGTAACTTTCTCAAAGCAAATTAAATAAAAATCTTGCTGTCTTATTTTTGCTGTACCCACTGTTAAACTGTGGAATCATCGCCAGACTAGTGTGTTTCCTCCTTCTTAAGACGAATCAGGTCCTTGAAGCGTAACGTAAAGAGACATTTATAATATGTAGGCTGGCATGACAGCGGCGACCGCTGGTCGCCTTTGTGTTTGGATTCCACTGTGCTCAGTGCTGTCCTATCAGGAACAGTGCCGTCAATTTGCAGAGCTGTTATAAAAAAAGACCCAGTATTATTTGTTCATCTGGTATGTGATATTTTTTATTTCTTTCAGAGGTGACCAACCCCTTTTATCAGTGTCTGCCAGTAACATGTCAGCAGCGTGGGGCTGGGCTGCACAAGCTTTCGAACCAAATCGACCAACCAGGGTGATTGTACACGGGTTTGGATCAAACTGTGATAATGTTTGGGTTTATGAAATGCGGAGTGCTTTGATGGCAGTTGTAAGTTCATCATTCATTATTTTTAATCATACAAAAAATGTCATAATTAATTAAAGACTCCCAATCGCTGTGGCACAATATTATTATTATTATTATGTTATTTTTATAAAAACTATAGCAATATGAGGTTTATTCTACGACATACAATTGTTGAACTAGGCCGGGCCTGTATCTCAAACGCTAGTTTCTTCCCGTGTTAATAAACTACAGTGTGACCTTGCATTGACTTATCCTTTGTGTATACCTTTCAACAAAATTTCATATGGGAATAACATAAATTATTTTGCGACTTGTTATTGTCCTAACTTACTTGCTGTAGCAGGTTATACTAGTAATTTAACTAGTATCTAGTTTCAAGCTTTGTAATGCTTTACTCTGATAGGTACTTCATTTGTATTGTTACGGTCTGTGTAAGAGAAACAGAAAAATAATCACCATTCTCGAAATCTCAAACATCACCCGAAATTTTGTAATGATTGATTATCAATCAATTTATCTTTTAATTATATATATTTATATTACCTTAGTTGTTTCCTTATTTATTGTATATTTCGGGCACTTTCTGAAGGCATATTTAGATCTTTAGGTCATTTATTATTTAGATATTGTACTCAGCTAGGAGTAATAGTGTTCTGTGCCGTATACAAAGATAGTATTTAATGTCTGGATGAATCTTTTGAATTTAAAATTTAGGACTTGATTATAAAAGAATTTAAGATAGATATTTTTCAAATCACTTACCAATAAGGCGTCTGTTTAAAAAGGGTTGGAATATGTGATCGCTCAAAAAGTGCAGTCTTTTACAAGATTTTTATAAGTTTATTTATATCTCTGATTCTATTTTATTATTTGGAGTCACTCACTTACCAATCTGTACAGAAATTTATTTTGTTATAGGGAGCGTGTACACTTTCATATGCATTTAGTAAAAAGCTGTTATTTTGACATTAAAAACAGACACTTCAATTTCATTATATGTACACGAGCGAGGTCACGGGGGGTAACTAGTACCTACTTAAATAAATTATTTCAATAGACTATTAATACTTTCATTTGCAGGAAGAATGCAACGTTGTATGCGTAGATTGGGAAGGCGGAGCGACTATGCCAAATTATCTTCGTGCAGCAGCAAACACAAGGCTTGTAGGAAAACAACTAGCAATGTTATTACAAGGTATTTTTATGGATTTTAAAACTATGAACAAATGTTTCTGCTCTGTAGTATAACTACGTATAGTCATCGAGGTAGCCAAGTTTTTGGTCGGGGAAGGGGGGGGGGGCAAACAAAATAAAATTACGATAAAAGTACGGTACAGTCCAAAAACAACGGCGACCATAGGAGACAGATTCCATCGACAGTAGTCGTCATACTGGCCTGCTGAAATGCCTCTTTACGCCTCGTTTGAAGGACGTTTTACACCCGCACGGGTATTACGCGCTACTACCAATAGGGGCTGCCCGTACCTGGTTACGCCCATGCGTATAGTCGTTATCATTTTGCTCTTGAACGAGCTTTTTAATATTATTGTTATTATAGTAGCTCGGTAATAAGAAGGCATTATCCCTGATGGTAAGCACAGTACAATCTAAACATAAAAGAGACTTCTGAGAGATGAAATCCATCGGCTGTCGCCGCTGTCATACATGTCGCCTACATAAATATCTCTTCACGTTACGCTTGAAAGTATACGCTTGTAAGGAGGGAACACACCGGCCGCGCGGCCGGGCTATGGTTCCACACTTTCGTGTAGAGATGGTGGTTTCTAATTTACCATTGCAGAGATGAATATTTAAACTGTGATGCATTAACAACATCCTTGTTAATATGAATTGAAGCAATGATGGTTCAGTGGTAGCGTATACGGACATCGCGTCGATGCACGTGATTTCGAATCCCTGCAATGAGCCCGAGCTTTCGGTGAACGAAAACATCGTGATGAAACCATAGCATGGTGGTAGGGCTTTTTGTAAAGCCCGTCTGGCTAGCTACCACCCTCAAGTTGAAAATCTGTCGTCAAGCACCAATAGGTGTGTTCCGGCAGCTGCTCTTAAGAGCCAGTCTTCCACTAGGTTTAGCGGGTTATCATCTTGGGCCACATCGTACCTTAAGAGCAGATGAGATTTGTGGCCACAACGCTAATTCTATAACAATTGAAAAAACTGTACCGAGCAATCAATCATAGTTCAGTTTCACTTACTGAGTTTTAATACGATACAGTGCGCTTTGTGATGTAATTAATAATGATTTCAGGTTTCGCTAAACATATAGATTTGAGATATGAAGATGTGCATTTAATCGGATTCAGCTTGGGAGCTCACGTCGCTGGTTTCGCGGGTTCCGAACTGCGGAATATCAGTCGTATTACAGGTATATTTTAGATAAGTTTTCGTTTTTATGGTAGCCAACGCACATGTGATGCTTCTGGTTTAGCAAGCGTCCATAGGCCGCGGTGACCGCTTACCATCAGGCGTACCTCTTGTTTGCCACCATCGTGATATAAAAATATTAATAAAACGATACAAATATTACTATGAGCGGTAATATCGTTTTCCACATGTATTTTTACTTAAATTTTAGCATTCTGCTTGAAGCATATTTCACGTTGCATAACAAGAAACGTATTTTAAAACATCTATTAAACTTTTTTTTTCTATACATGACAACATTATAATTAATATCATTACATTTACTTATTAAAATCCTTATCTAATCTTTTAGTTTTGAACTATATTATGGGGCTGTCTCTATAATATTTTATAATAGTCACTATTTAATAAAAAAAAATCAAACTAAAAAATATATTATTATTATTATTACAATGAAATCATTTAAAATTTCTCATGTCTAGGCTTAGATCCAGCTGGCCCGCTTTTTGAATTTCAAGATCCGCGGGCGCGTCTAGACCGGAGTGATGCTAAGTTTGTTGACGTCATCCACTCCAACGGGGAAACTTTAATATTTGGTGGATTAGGCGCCGCACAACCTCTTGGACACGTTGACTTCTATCCCAACGGAGGACGAGTTCAACACGGATGTTCTAATTTGTTAGTTGTATAATTTTAAACACACGTTCTTAACTACCATATGTATATACTAGATGTGCCCCACGGTTTCACCTGTGTTCAATGTCCCACAGGCTCTCCACTGCGTAGCACTGCCGCCTACGCACCTGTGAAGCCTATCGTTGATCTAATTTCCCGTACTCGCCAATATCTTTGATGCCCATGGTTATTGCTCTGCTCCTTAGAGTCGTAGCATAAAGTTATATAGCCTATCAATAAATAGACTATAAGATGTAAAAATGATATTTTATATCAGACAAGAAAGTTGAGATTAGTGGGTTCAAACAAACAATGTATTGAGCTTTATAATATGTAGCAGTAGGTATATTTATGTATGTAATTGGTTTGTCGGAAACGGCACTAATGATTTGGATGAAATTTTATGTAGATAATATTTTATTTTCATGTTTCTTTTTTCAAAACAGACGATCAAAGTTTGGTCGCCCAGATGTCTATACTAATATAATAAAGCAGAAAAGTTTTTTATTTGTTTAAACACGCTAATATCTGGAACTACCAGTCGGATTCGAAAAATTATTTTTGTATGTGATAAACAGATTCAAGAGGTAGTATAGGTTATCTAGCATTAGGCTACACCTCTCAGCTAGCCTTAAATATTGATTTTTGTTCAGTAAGTTGGAATAAATAGCGCACCCTAACTGCTTTATCCGCGTGCGTTGGGGTAATGGTTAGTGATATGTAAATAGAATGTTCTACAAAAATATTTCTCCCTAGTATATCTAAAAAAAGTCCGCGATACCATATGCCTATCTCTTATACATATGCCACAATAAGATATTTTGTGATAAAGTTTTATTGAAAATTGAAGAGTGATTCATGAGCATTTTTATTAGGCATGGCATATTAATCCTTACGAACGAAAGTTATTTCATCATCAAGACAATTTTATGTAGATAAACTTTGCCTTTTATTTGGTCGAATACTTTGGGAGATAATGTAAAATTTAAATAATTCAAGACTCGGCTCGGGTCTATGACTATAGGTGTAGTGGCGCGAACGATAAAAATATTGTGTATACTGAAGTATTATAAACCATCAATCAGTGATTTATTTTAAATTATACGCGGGTGAAACTTGTTTATTCTTGGCTTGTTTATTCGTAAAGTAAGTTACATTTAAAAAAGTTTCCTGACCACATTGAGCGTGTAAAGAAAAAAATTTGAAGTTTTTTGTGTATTTAAGGTTCGTTGGTGCTGTATCAGACCTATTGCCGTGGGCTGCCGCTTCTCCTGAGGGCCGCTCACTCTGCAACCACCGTCGAGCATACAAGTTCTTCACTGATTCTGTCTCACCCAAATGCCACTTCCCTGCTTTCCCTTGTACCGACTACGACGCATTTCTTGAGGTTTGTTATTTTTGACAATGATTGTGACTTACATGATAAGCGATAGGGTATGTTTAGCGGATGAGTAAGGCACAGTGCATTGCAATAATAATTCTTTGCACGACTTTTTTTGTGATTTATGAAGAACGTTAATATTGTGGGCATATAATAAATATTTAATATTGAGTAATTTTTATAAACTACGTTAATATTAGCTGAGACCCGTTTACTAATACGATGTCTAATATCACATTGACTTGTTTTAACAACTAAGTACTTAAGGGTTGTTTATTTCAAAAATATTATTTGTTTTTTTCTGTTTCCAGGGACGGTGTTTCCCGTGTGATGGATCACGCCGTTGCGGTAATATGGGTTACTATGCAGACAGATCTCTAGGAAGAGGACAGCTTTATCTACTTACCAGAGAAGAAGAACCGTTTTGTGGTAACACATTTATTCATCTTAGCCCATATCAATATACTTTACCTTTTTACGTTTTTATTAGACGGTAGGTCAATTTTGTATATTGTGAATACGATAACATAATAAAAATAATCTTTAAAAACGATATATTATAAAAAACACAGAGTTTAATAGTAATCGGGTAGAAGGGAGATGTTATAAAAAACTTTATAAAATCAATGTAAGTTGAGTTTATATCTACAGATATTTATACTTTTAGCAATAATAGCAATTTATGACATAGCAATACTTTTTCTAATTCTATTAAGTTGGCTTGGTGGTTTTTTAACGGTATAGTCGTTTACAAATGGTTTTTATAGCTCATCAGTATCACTTGTCGCTGTGGGTGGGAGTGCGACCCGGTGAGAAGCTAAACTATGGCCGGGTTACGGTCACACTGCACGGCGACTCCGGTCTCGACGAATCTTTCCCAATGACCAAGTATGTGTTATAACCTCCACACATAACTTACTTTTAAAAGTTGATAATTGTCTAAATTTGGCTTTAATGTGTGGTTGTAACTAGTTTTTAATACATTTTTAATTCATTAAATACACATTTGAAAGTTAGGTAACGTTTCAGTGTTTTATGGGAGCCAATTTTGTGACACCCTTTTTTATTGAAGAGTCCTATAGTTTGAATATATTCAAATGAAAAAGTAAAACATAAATAAAAACATAAAATGAAGAAAATTGAAATAATTTCGAAACGGTCGAACTTAGGTATTTTATAATTGCTCGAAGATGTGCTCCGTCGTTATCTACCATCTGTGTTGTTTTGATGATTTTTTACATTTTATAAGTTTTGATTATTTTTTTATTTTTCCTATAAATGTATATTTACATAATAGATTTTCAAAATTGTACTTCTCAGGAACTATGCATAACATTCACGCGCGAGTTTTACTTTCGCATTTGAATTGATTCAAATTACATGAATCTGCAATCAAATAGGGATTTCACAAAATTGGCTCTCATAAAATATTGTACGTTTTAAGGATGATTCATGTTACACCGGGCCGGGCTCCGGCCGGGACACTGTCAAACATTTATAGTATACTTTTGTATGAAGTAGGTAATTAATACTACACCAGGCCGAATCCGTGCACTAGCTGGGCACTGTGTAACATAATTCATCCTTTAACGAGAAATACATATCATTTCTCTAATACTTTCTTTGTCAACGATGGGTCAACGGGTTTTATGCGATCAAATACAAATATAAACCAAAAATTTCAGGAGAGAAGAGAGAAGGAATGGAGCTCAGTTCACGCGCGTGATAGTGCCTCACCCAGCGCTGGGCGTACCGCTGCGAGTGAGCGTCCACTATGCAGCATACTCCGGCTGGCTCAGCGCTGACGCCAAGACTGTCCACGTGGACAAATTGCTAATCACCGACAGTTTCGCTAAGATGTTAGTTTACTTTAGTAGTTAACAAGAAAATTATGAGAAATAAAACAATTATATCTAATACACGTTGCTCTATATTTCAGGTCATCATTCTGTAAAAAAGGAATGCAATTACTTTCTGGAGAATTAGTTGAGTTACCGCTTTATCCGGGAGACTGTGAAATACCACCGGTAAAAACATACCATACTTTAATATCCTTAACTTACTAGGCTAAATTTTCTTAACATGCTTACTTCTGAAATTCCAGGACGAATCGCTGAACAATATTAGCACATTAAACGATACCGTAAACAATAGCACTTCAACCAATACAGAAGGCACCATCATCGACCTGATCGATAACGAGCTCCCAGATGAGTCGCCTCAATCTTCCTTCGCACTTGTCGACACTTACGAATGGACGGACGAAACCTCCGAAAACACTGGCCGAGCATTCGGTATGACTAACACGAAAACTGCACCTAGCGGTCTCGTCGAAATCGCTGAACCAGTGTTACGGCCTCGACCGCGAAAAACGCCGCGTCAAAGAGCCGATCTATCTGAAGAACAAGAAATATCGGAACCTCTATTAAGACCCACCCAACCCCCTAGATCGACTACACAATCAACGATAAGAAAAGCAAAGAATTATGAAATGTCAACTAAACCCACTAACGAACCGATGACGTGGGACGACAGGGCCGAGAAAGAGGAAACGAGCTTCGCTGTACAATTCTTGCCTTCTCGACTAGCTTCATTCATATCGAGAGCTGAACGGTACGCTCGAGACACGATCCTTCCTTTAGTCTCAGCATACGCACCACGATTACCAATCTTCGGTTCACGAGAAATACCGAAACCGACCGCGAGATACATCCCTACCGAGGAAATTAACACAACCATTTCAGTGCCCATTCCGACGCCAACGTTAGAAATGAAAATTGAGTCCTTGCGTTCTATTGCTCCTCCTGGAGAAAAACGTATCATGGAAACTCCTGAAGACCCTGAACTACCAGTAACAAAGACCACCACTTCCGCAAAAAGCACGATTGACTTACCATCTACCACCTCGGAGAGACTTAAACCAGCTCCGATGGAAATGTTGAAAATAGTTCCAGCACCGAACGCTTCGACTAGTACTGCACTCCCGCCAATTGCGTTGAGAAGCGAAGGTGAGAAAATAGTCATTGTATACCCTAGTAACGCTAGAGATGAAAGAAAGATTCGTTCACATTCATATCCTGAAGAAATGCAGTTTGAAGCTCTATACCGACACACTGCAGCACCTAAAGGATTAAGGGTGGATTTACCTACATTTTCACCTCCGACAACGATCCCTCCCAGTACAACCCCTACAACAACATAACATTCTAAATATCTCTAATGAGAGAACAAAACACATATCAATTCGAAACAAACATGTAGAGAGAGAAATGTGAATAAGTTCACTTTTGTATTGGATTTTATTTTAACGTAATTTATGTTTAAGACACTTTTTGTACAGTTGTGAAATGTTTAAAAATATGTTATAGGTATTTTGTTTTTTTTAATAGGCGTTGCTACTATGTATAGCGTGCCAAATGAAATTACGCCTCGTTGACATTAAAATGCCTTTATTAGAAATCGAAACTGTTGTTGTGTAAATAAATTTAGTTATAAAATATGAATAAGATACTTCTTTTATAAAATAAAACTTATTTATTATACAACATCGACTTTAATTCATTATGTTCCGTTTATAATTAAGGAAAACTTAATATACCGCTTCACTTGGAACCAAAACAAAACTCCACTGAATTGAACTTAAGGTAAAGTAATACCAAATTGACCATGTCAAATTAAAAGTAGCGGAGCTCTTTAACGCATATGTTAAACTCAGTATTTTAACACTTTTACAGAAAAACGAATCATTGAAAAAATTGTAAATGACAATCATACTTTATTTTGAAACGTCAGAAGGCCATATCGGTGAGCGAAATATTAGCTTGCACTAATACAATGAATATGAGCAATACAATGTATTACTTCATATACTTGTCAGAGTGTTGAGTGAGAATGCGTGCCGATGACTTAGCGTCGAGGAACAGCGTGTGCACTGACTCTATGTGGGCGGGAGTGATGCGCTGGCACCCGTCAGCGCGTGCTGCCAACTGCGCGGGAGTTAACAGTTGTGCAGCGTACCTGTCATTTACAAATATTAAATGATTTATTGCCTTTATCCATTTTATTTTTTATTATATTGAATAGACACAATTACGGTTAACAGATTAATAAATTCACAAATAACGTTACAATATTGTAGCATAATAAATATGACATCCGGAAATAAAAAATTGTGGTTGAGTGGTTTACATCGACGGCATATCAATTCGATATCTGCCGGTTCGAACCCCGGCATGTATCAATGGATTTTTCGGAATACGCGTACATTTACGAATTCAAATTGATAACACTGTTGGCTGACGTTGAAGGAAAATATCGTGAGGAAACCTGAACGCTTGAGAAATATTCCTTTAGTATCATCGTAAGTGGGGAAAAATACACGTGTTAATTTCTCGGCGTTTGAAATTGACAATAAGTCGCCGGCTGGCGTGGTGATTAACCCTGTGCCTTTCCTTGTGCCCAGCAGTGGGACACTTACAGGTGGCATTATTATAATGAAACAAATTTTACATGACATTTATTTAAAACACAGCTTAATGCAAGGCAATAGCCATAATAAATAGGCGAATGCATGGACCGGTTTATCTTACGGCAAAGAAAAGTCGGTAAAAGATATTATGTAATATTACCAAATTCATTTATACTCATGTATGCTAAAGGTTTAGTGTTGGATTAGCATAATAAGAAAGGTAATAATAGTTCGAAAAAAATAATACTATGCACCTTTGTTCAAAGTCGATTTGAAATTAAAAATTAACTTCACGGAATCATCATTCACTAAAATTATTACTGTTGGTCTATACACTAAAAACTTATATTATATTGTATAGATTTGTTTTGATATAAAGATTGGCGAGTTACCTTAAAGTGCT
Organism: Saturnia pavonia; assembly: GCA_947532125.1. Classification (NCBI taxonomy): domain Eukaryota; kingdom Metazoa; phylum Arthropoda; class Insecta; order Lepidoptera; family Saturniidae; genus Saturnia; species Saturnia pavonia. Next base: position 13,301,253 of record OX383901.1, read on the forward strand.
ACCGGCACCTACTTCAGCCAGTGCGGTGAGTGCGTCGTCTTCTATTGATATACCTTCGGTAGTTGCACGTAATTTCAGAATCTGCAAACAATTACTCCAATAACTACTTAAGAATATTATGGTTAAATTTCCGTCACGAGTTGTGAAAGTACTAGAATCTCCATGGGTTTAATAATTCACTCATGTGCAATTAGTTAACTGATCAACGACAAATTAAATATTGTACAGATTTGTTTTTTTCGCGACTCGGAGGTAAATTATACACTTAGGGCTCGTAAAGTTAATTTTAACACCATGGTATATAAAATAAATTCATACATAATCATTTCCAATATTTTATAATTTTCTTCGTACAAGTCATACATGTAATAAATTAAAAAACATACAAAACATACCTGTAAAAGTTCAGCTTTGTTATAAGGAAGGGTGCGGATAATAAGTAACCTGTCTAGAAGATCTAATGGGATCCCGTGTGGAGAAATTATGTCTTCAGTTCCTCTGAGAAAAGACAATATCCAATAATATTACAAATACAACAAATGTTAATTTACAAATTCAAGTCATACGTAAAATAAGTTGTAAAATTAATATAAACAAAAATATACATTACTTTTACATAATAAAATACCTTATTTGACATCGGCCCCTGTTTGTTGCAAAAATGACTATAGGTGCAATAGCAGACTCTAATGCTCGATGGAGATAAGTAAATGTTTCTATGTCTAACATGTGAACCTGGAATTAAACAATTATTAATTATAACTGCGCCCCACGGTTTCACCCGTTTTAAATTTATTCGGAAAACTCTCCACGTCAAAACGCAGCCGCCAACGCGCCCGCGTAGCCTCATCGTTTAGTTGTTTCAATTCCCACACTTGCCTACAGCTTGCCAGGTTGCTTGACGTTCATAGTCACTGCTCCGATCCTTAGAGTCGTAGCGTGAAGTTATATAGCCTATATTATTCCTCATGAATCTGGCTATGATAAACAAAAAATATTTTTCGAATCCGACTGGTAGTTTCAGTGATTAGCGTGTTTAAACAAACAATCAAACAAAAAAAACTCTTCCGCTTTATTATTTGAGTATAGATAATCAATTACTCCTATAAAGTTATAATAATTTCAAAATGTTATGTATTTTATATTGAGTACCTCGTCAATGAACAAAACTCCTGGAACCAATTCAGCTATACCTTGATCTATATATTTATTAACTACTTTGTTAATTTCTTTTCTAAGTTTATCTGTAACAATATAAATTTTCAATCATTCAGTAAAACTATATAAAATTAAATATAAGGATAAAACCAACATTTCTAATATTAAAATAGTAACAAATATAAATTTCGAATGTGTAAGAAAAGGGAACGGAATATGCTACAAATTTCACATTGATATGAAAAATTATAAAAGTTATTTACAATTAGTACAAGATCCCGCTGCGGGATTGGTGTACTCATCGACTTTTTGTTTAAAACCAAATTTTTATGTTTATTTATAATTAAGAGAATATATATTTACTAGGGTGCCTATCAAAATTTGGCCGCCATTATTTTTAATTAAATTATTTTTAATTGATATTTGGTAAAAATTTTCGTTTATTTATTATTTAAATAAAATAACGTCTACATCACGGTAATTAATATGAAGATTCTAAAAAATCACGGTTGCCGTTGCGCACTTGGCCGCACTTCTTTGCAGCCAGGTGTAAACAGGTATGATTTCGATAAATTTATACGTTCATAGCCTATATTTATTAATTATAGGTCAAATTGAAGCTAATTTTTTTCTATTAATTATCATATATAGTTGCTTAATTAAATCTGGCCGCAAATAAGGGTTACTGGCTGTTAAAGATAATAAATATTTAAGGTAAAGTGAAAGAGAGTTAACGCGTAACATCATTAGTCAGACGAGGACAGCGAATGCCGGCTGTGCGACGCTTTTAAGCCACTGCGCATGCGTCGAACGTTAGTGTTCTCAACCACCGGGGAGTAATAGAGACGACTTATAATAAATACTCCAAAAATGTGTAATTTTTTCAAAATGACAAATTTAAAAATTGCAACAAAAAATTAATATTGATTTGATATATCGACGGTCTAATTAGCAATTTGTCTAACTCCTTATTTTTCAGAGGGTGATTTTTTTAACATTTTGATGAAGCAATAATCCAATTACAAATTATTTGAATGATTCAAACTTAAATATTATATCTCTATTAGATATTAATGATATTAAATGTTTTTTTAAAATGATAATAAATTTTGAAATAATTGTTTTTTTCGTACAAATAAAAGATTCTCTAAAATGGAGTTAAACAATTTGCTAATTAGAACGTCGATATTTAATATTGATTTAAAAAATAAAAAAATAAAACCAAGGTGACTTAAGTAAAAGAAAATTTTATTGCGAAATTATTATTTGAAAATTTTATTAGATTTTATTCAAGTATTTCATTGTCTGTTACATATTAATTAAACATTTAAGCAAATTAAAACAATAACATTAGCGAGCACTTTTGGAATGATACATTATTAAAGTCGAGTACATTGCTTTTTTCGTTACACAAAAAACACGACTTCATCTTTATCAATTTTATTTTACGTTAATTAATATAATAATTTTTAGATGCACAAATAAAATAACAATGTAAATATAAAACGTTGTTTATTACGAACTCCAAAACAGCGTGGTTTTTACGTTAGAATAAAAATGCTGCATCTGTTCAGTTGAGAACACTAACGTTCGACGCATGCGCAGTGGCTTAAAAGCGTCGCACAGCCGGCATTCGCTGTCCTCGTCTGACTAATGATGTTACGCGCTAACTCTCTTTCACTCTACCTTAAATATTTATTATCTTTAACAGCCAGTAACCCTTATTTGCGGCCAGATTTAATTAAGCAACTATATATGATAATTAATAGAAAAAAATTAGCTTCAATTTGACCTATAATTAATAAATATAGGCTATGAACGTATAAATTTATCGAAATCATACCTGTTTACACCTGGCTGCAAAGAAGTGCGGCCAAGTGCGCAACGGCAACCGTGATTTTTTAGAATCTTCATATTAATTACCGTGATGTAGACGTTATTTTATTTAAATAATAAATAAACGAAAATTTTTACCAAAAATCAATTAAAAATAATTTAATTAAAAATAATGGCGGCCAAATTTTGATAGGCACCCGAGTAAATATATATTCTCTTAATTATAAATAAACATAAAAATTTGGTTTTAAACAAAAAGTCGATGAGTACACCAATCCTGCAGCGGGATCTTAGACTAAATAGTGAAGTTTTTAAAAACTTACCTGTGATTTCTGTTTTCTTTGGTTTCATAAGCTGGCCCATCATTGACATGATGTCATGACCACCCTGGGGTCTGGCGTTTGCACAATCTAAATCATGCAAAGTCACGTCTTGCACCACTTCTTTCTTTTTATGGACATCTCCTTTCGGAAGTGGTACATATTCTTCAGCCTAAAAGGGTTTAGAAGAAAATAAAGAAAAACTTACATCAATTCTTCTACCACTTTTCGTGAACAATGTAAATTCATACCTCGAGATCGAATTCTGTAGCAAAAGTGTCACTTCTTCCTTGTCTTTTGACAGCACCAGAATTAGCTTCGATATAAATAACATCTCCAACTTCCACTTTCTCCTTTTGAAGCGATTCATATATTGTAGGGTCTAGTTTTAGCTGCTTTGTTCCTTTTGCAGTCTTTAAGCCAATTATGACATGTGATACTGTTTTACCATAACCTATAAAAAAAAAAATTTAACTGAGTTAACATGCAATGTCAAATCGAACAATCTTCGACCCCTTTCGATTTGGATGAAATTTGGTGGGACATTTTCTTTTATCATAAAATGAAGTTCTACCATAGGAAAAAAATTGAAATTGTTTTTTCTTTACTTATGCAAAATTCAATGTCCACTATTTTAACAAATGTACATTTTTTTTTTTTCATTAACGAATATAGTAACACAAAAAAGAGAGTTTTAAAGAGGCTACTTGGGGCTATGAAAAAAAAGTAATTCGGAAAAAAAATTTGACAAATCCAAATATTTAAAAAATGGGTTTTTCTTTTAGGTAGCATATATACTCTCATATGCATTTAGAAAAAAATTGTTATTTTGACATTACAAACAGACACTTCAATTTTGTTATATGTATAGATAAGATAATGAAGTAAAACATGAGCTAAATATAGCATAGTGGTATTTAGGTGATCACAAAAAGAAGTAATAATATATTTTGTATAAAAAAATATCTGCTGAAGTCATCTTTATCACTGTTTGTTCAATGATCATTGTTGCAAAAATCTATTGTAATGTTATTTATTTAATATTCTTCAATTTTGATACATATTCCATTTCTTTCAAAAGGACTTTGTAATCAAATTAAAATCTATACTAATTTCTTATCACTTACCTCCAGCAGGATTTTCAGTCTCAACGGGAGTTAGTTCTGTGACTTCTCCTTCATATACTTCCTTTGTCTCACGTATGCGTAAACCAATAGCTCGACGAAAGTTCTCCATTAACACCTCTGTCTTTTTTATCTCAGTACTGTAGACTTCACTTCCAACCATTGGACAGAATGGTACCTACAAACATATTTTTGTAAGTAATAAATATTTAAAACCAACTATGTATATCAAATTATAAGTAAATAAATGTATTTTATTCTGGCTCTGCCTTTTTTATAGCAAAACTCCTACTTTGTCCAGATTGAAGCTTTTCATGCATATTCAACAACCAAAGACATAAGAACAAAAAAAATTATGCTAACATATCCAGAATAATGATTCTAAAATACAGTGGAATTAGTTCATATATTCAATTTCAATCATTTCAAAATACACATATTTATGTTCATTTAAAATTATATAAAACAATAATTTTACTTCTTTGTAATAATTAAAAAGGTTGTAGTAAACTGGGAAAAATAAAATTTATGTCCTAACATATAAATTTTTTTAATATGACTTTTACACACCTTTGTACCGAGCTCTTGAGCTATCGCTAGTGCAATAGCAGTTTTGCCAGTGCCAGGAGGTCCTGCCAGTAATAAAGCTCTACCTGCCATCTTCTTGCTACGAATCATATCTACAACTACACCAGCAGCCTTAAACAACATATCAAAGTTTTCATTAGTAATACATGCAATAATGAATATTAACTTAAACTGGTTAAAATCCATTTGTAAAATATGTCAAAATAAACATTTTCTTGCCTCTTGATTAAAAATCATGAGGATTACTTAACCAATATTCAACTTTTCGGGTTAGGTGTAGAATCGTTTAGCATTGATTGGGGGGATTGAAATTGAGAGATAAATATTTGATCACTGATTATAATGCTACGATGCTCACTACAAGGTAATACACCGTTTTTGAAGAAAGTAATAAAAATTTGTTTATCCTTAACAAAATGTAAGTTGCCAAAACAAAATCTGTGAAATGAAATGCAAAATTCTGATCTTATTCTATTAATATTTATGTGTAATATGTCAAAACAAACACCTCTGAAAGAACATACATAGTGTGCAAACCCATAAATAAGCAAAATCCAAAATTTGTTGTGTTATTACATTGTTCTCATAATGTAACTAATACCATAACTTATCGTAACAAAGTTACTGATGGTGGGATGGGAGCTAAAATGAAAGTAACCGACCCATAGGATTTTCAAAACTGTGACTATTGTGGAATTAGTTCAGCTGCATTATAACCAGATTTCTACATACTGTTGTATGTATAGTACGAGTGTTTAATGGTTTTAGACCAACTGATTTGAAATATGTTCAATTTTGAGAGTAGTGATGTAGTTTATAATTTGTTTATATTTCATAATAATATTATCATGACTTTATACCAAGACTAAAAAAAAATAGTTTATAAAAAAATCCTAAATGAACAGGACTCTACTAACCATACAAATCAAAAGTTACCCAAATTGATGGAACGCCCTTGTACATTCAATTTAATTTCTTTCCAAATTTTTTTTTTTTTTTAATTTTCATAAAAAATATATCTTTATGTAATACCTACATTTTTACTGCAGCAACAAGCAAAGAAGAACATTGACTGGAAGAATTAATCTTGTTGTTTGGAGTCAGACATTCAATAATTCAAGTGTTCCAGATTGCAATTTCAATTGTTGTTATACTTTATTTTTGTCATTTTATTTACACAGCTTACACACTACTCAATTAATTTAAAGCATAATTGTATTATTAATCATATTTAGAAAAATAATTGATAATCATAAAATAAACTTACAATTTAAATTATGCTACATGTCTAAAATAAACATTTGACATGTGCCTTGCAAGTCTTCTTAAGATGAATCAATAATAGTGAAAAACAACAGAAGTGAGAGATGAGTGTGTTAGGTTTCTTACAAAGAGTATAAGAATGAGCTAAGCAGGTAAAGCCAGCATGCTGTGGCAACGGCTGGAGAGAGTCATGTCCCAAATTTTTCAAGAATTATTGTTGTTCCAAGTTCAATTTCCCTAAAATCTCAGGACTGACCTTAAAATTGAAACTTCTATATATCTGCTAGTAAGCTTATTTTTTCACAGTAGTGTCAGAAGGTTAGGGGCAGCCTTCTCCTTCCTCCCGTACCCCTCCGAATACCAAACAATTCCAAATTTGGACTGAGTAACACTATCCAAGTTCTCAAAAACTGATTAATAATTTCTTTTTATGCAGAATTTCTCTACCAAAGTCAATTTTATTACTATATAATATCTGCAGAGTATTACCAATTTTGTAACAAAATAACATTTGTAATGTACTCCAGAGTAAAAATTTCAATACCATGAAATATATGAACAAAAATCATTGTACAACCATTAATCACCATGGCAACGAAATATTTATAACCTCAAGTGTACATATTGTTAAATCAATTAATTTTCTAGAAACATTATTTTAAAAAATCGTAATGAATTTATAACAAATCACAATTTGCTAGTAGAAAACATTAAATACCTCTCTCGCAGATTCTTGGCCCACGAGACCGGCTGCCATTTGAATTGGTATCCCATTCTCGTCTAATCCTAAACCTTTAATATGACTGTGTGCAGATATTCTTTGAGTTTTTGCGGTACTCTTAACTTCTTCTATCTTCATTTTCTTTAATTAGCAATTCGATTTCAGTTATTAAACAGCATTCAGCAATGATAAGAACATAAAAGTACACCACAGAGTGAAGTACACAGACGGTAAAGTACCAGTAAAGTACACACAAGAAAGTGAACCTATGAAGCACAGTATGAAGTGAACCGAACTTAATAGAGGTGTAACCTATTATTAGTGTATTATCTATGGATGTAACTAATTTATTCGTAATAGGTACAGGTATTATAATACGACCCACGATACGATACGAATATAATTATAATAAAAGGTTACCAGGTATTAGTCAAATAATAGACAAGCGATTAATAAACCGCGTGGCCAGTCACCAGATTTTACTCTGTCTGTGTGACTGCTCTAAGAGTAATCTAAACTGACGAGCATGCATGAAAAAATTTATGAATGTTGAAGAAGCGAAAGATCTAGGATCGTGCAGGATCGTAGCAAGTGCAAGGACGTGGCCTCTGCTTACCCCGTTAGGAAAGAGACGTGATTTATGTATGTATGTCTGACTGACCGACTCGAACTATATCAAACTATATGATTCGAAATTTCGAATAGAACTGAGCGCTGGCTGATTACTTCTCGTATACGCAACTATGTACTTATTTATACACGTCGGGTTTCATATGAACTGCATGGGTTGGTAACACAATAAGCAAGTAATAGCAAATATTAGCTAATACTAATATTATTTATATTCATAGATTCGTTTGTATTTTTTTTATTATGATAGGTATTCGTATTTTGTATTATATAATGGTATGTGTATGGTATAATGGTAATGTTGCCTTCAGTTCCTTATAACTTGCTGCGATTGTATGCCTGTTAACGTACCTATAAATGTTTGTTAATTGCAAATGTAAATATTTGATGTTTTGTGTTTATAATTAAGTAATAATTAATGTTTTTACAGAATAGTCAATAATTGTAGTGCCTATATGACTTATCTGTGATATTTTTTAAGATATGTATAGGTACCAAAATATTCAACGTTGACAGTTCGTAACTTGTTATTAAAACGGAAAATATACGCACCGTTTTATTCAGATAATATAATAGGCATACGATTAAAAATCTAACATACTCACATTATATAAGTAGAGAGTAGGTAAGTTTTCAATTCAATTGGGTCGGTGACTATTATTTGACTAATACCCGGTAATAGGTACGGTAACCTAATGGCAGCACGTTGCCAGGGCTCTTAAATCGAGAGTTAGGTATTGTTTCCTGAAAAAAGTACATTCTTATTTGTATATATATTTTTTAAATATACCTAGCCGCCTTATTATTTAGGCATATAGGGATCGTGCACGAAATGTAGAGGCAGCATTTATGCCGACGGTTACGCTCTCTGGTATCACATTTGTAGACTATTGTGAGGAAACTTTGCACAAAGCATTACTTTACCTATATGAATAACACTAAAAATACCTCAACTTTCAATTATTTACCGTTGAGACTTAATTATTTTTTACAGTTAGATAATTTTATAATAGGGCTAAAAATAAACTGTCACGCCACGGAAACAAATGCCTAGTTTTTGAGAAAATAACTTTTTAAAATCACATGTAAATTATAAATTTGAGAAAAGGTTTTAACTTTTTACGTTATATTCATACATTACATCCTATTATTATTAATATTTAACAATTATTCTACAAACCATTAGTTGTAATTTTTATAATTGTAGGTATCTATTATTTATTACACATAACCTCAAAAATTCAGAATTACATTTCTTAAAAACTAATTGCTTACACGCTAGGGGATTACCCTCCTCTCACTGCTGTATGTATTGTAAAGTGCAAGATATAGAATCGCGAAAATTTGCATTGTTACAAGGACTGGCTTCCTGTACTCACAAGTCGTATTAAATACCTAACATACTGTTGGAAGTGAAGTAATATTCATAAGTGGATATGCATAACTACCCTGCTACTCGAGCCGAGTGCAAAAGTATAAAAGGCGTAGCGCGCAGCTGAGTGCCTTAAGCGCTCGCCCCTACGCCCGGGTGAAGCTGTAAAAGCCGTCTGAGGCTCGAAGAGCTCTTATTGCTAACAGTATAGTCAGACTGAAAAAAAAAGGAGCATTCTTACTTCAGCCGTGGAATAGTAACATTCTTACTCGAGCTATTGGATCGGGAAAACCTATGTTATTAAGTCAACTACAATAAACATTGTTCCTGAGTGACGTCACGCTGCCCGTCTCGGCTACGTAAATCATTACAATATGGGTGGATTTTTGTTACGGTTAGAGTTGAAATTCCATATTCTGAATAGAACATGTTTGTCCTCGATTAACACATAGGATAGATACATTTTATCGTTGAAAATAATTTTATTACCACAGGAAACAAGTGCGAAGTCGCGAGCGAAAAACTAGTAATAAATAAATATTATTTAGTGAAAGCTTGGTAATGAGCTAGTAGTATCCACCTATACTGTAAATTTATCACAGCTGATTTGTTACAGAAACGATGGAGCCATTAGTATATTCACAATCGAGTTCGAAATGTTCTCAGTAAACTAATTTTAGCTCCCTGTCAATAAAAATACATTGAATTACTGTAGTACCTACATAGGTACATACGTGATTGGAGAGTTTTTGTCTGCAAAGTACCAAATTGTGTAGTCACAGTAGTAGAGTAGGTTGCATTCCATAAATGCGCTTTCTCGCTCGGCTCGTTTTTTCAGCACGAGACGCATGAGTAACTTTTTTTTTCGAACTGAGTATACTGTTAGCATAGCTTAGTTGATAGTCCTGGAGCCTCTAATGCTTTTACAGCTTCACCGGGCTTAGACGCATAGTACGCAATCTTGTTCTTTTTATAATCTTTATCTTTGACCGTGAGCATGAATAACGTGAACAGACTGTATTATAATTTTGGCATTTTTTGTATGTCAAATTTGACGTATAGCCGAGTCAAAATAAAATACTATTATCAAAATTTTCTCTCTTCTTCGCGTTATAAGATTTTCATAAGGCTATTTCTTTTCAATCTCTTTCTATGTAAACTACAAATTTATCAATTTCATAGTTCATAGCAGCTGAAAAGAGAATTTCATATAGATGTAATAATATTCAAGAATTAATTTTCTGTCTTATTTAAATATAATAGACAATATATCGTTACAATTGAAACGTAATACTACTTCATATAATAAAAGGACTATGTGGTAATTAATGTTAAATTCGTCACTGAGGAGGCCAAAGAAGGCATATGTGTGAAGTGTCCCAATGGAGTGCACGGCCCAAAATTTAGAATATGCAGTATCTGTCTTCTACAACGGTGAGCATGATGAAAGAGCGAATGCTCATGCTTGGCTGACAGCCGCACAGAGGCTTCCTGAAGCTTGGAATTTCGTATGGGAACTCCTTCAACCATGCAAGGTGATTTCATTATATTTATGAATAAACTAAATTATTATGTGTTACTAGAGAATATAGGCGGCTCATCCTAAGGAGCGCTGGAGCAGTGCATTCCCACAAAAAATACTGAACAATATGTGTCTGTACTTATTTATTTTAGGTAGGTATCATGTATAGATTAACTAACCCTTTATACTCTGAACTAAACACAGCAATTCTCTAGAGTGCTAGCGATTGTGCTCCTATATAACAAAATGTAGTACTATGAGATGCATGGAATTCAGTGAGTACGAAAGAGAGCATTGTAAATGGTCGGACAAATAAAATAAAAGATATTGTATGAGAAGTTGACCAAATCTGGAGTAGTGCTCCTGCACTACTGCCATACTTGTAATAAATATTTTTGCTCATAAAAAAGACAAGAAAATGAAATTTATTTATAAATTCAATAGTAGGTAAAGCATCTTCTCCTTTTTTAGTGAACATTCATGAAAATTTTTTTCAAGCAACATTTGTTGAACATGTCACTTGACATTACATTCACATTATGTGTATCATATTTACTTAAATTTTACACATATGATGTATGGGTGATGTCAAATATAGGACATAGGTTCATGAACTACATTTGACAACTTCAAAGAGATATATAGCTATAATATTAAAACTGCTATTGAAACCTATAAATTGCAATTTTCTTATAGCGGACAGAAATTCAGTTTTATGCAGCGACAACCCTGCATACAAAAATTCTTCGTTGTTGGAATGAAGTGCCCCCTGAAAGTTATGAGGAATTGAAAAACAAGATTCTTCAAGCCGTGTTTACATACTCTAATGGACCAAAAATTGTCACCAATAGATTATGTATAAGTGTAAGTGACTTTAAAAGTTCTATTATGTGCTTCATTATTAAGGTGGTTTATAAGTATATGAAAAAGAATTTATTTTGTATTTCAGTTAGCAGCAGTAATTTTACAGCAAGGCACAACAGATTTAGTAACAATATTAAGGCCATTATCGACTATTGAAAACACAAATTTATTGTTAGAAGTACTCACTGTGATACCTGAAGAAGTAAGTGGTAGTAATAAAATATGATATATTATTCTACCTTATCTTCAACCTTATTAATAACTAGCTGTAACCGTGGCTCCGCTCGCGTGGACGGCAGAAGAACTCACAGTGCTTATAAAAATTGTTGATTCTTAAAACTTTAATAATCACTTTTTATATTTAATGAAGATATTGTGATAATTTTTTTTGATAAGGACTAAGTATCTTAGGATTAAAAAAAGTTAATCAAAATTTATGCGGTAGTTTTTGCATGGTGTGCCGCACAACAGAAAACCTCAATCATTTATATAGAAGAAATGTCTGAATAATTGTTGGCTCAAAAGAAAAAATACAGAGTGAGGAACACAAATTTCATAACAATAATTTGTTATATTTATTTTATGTGATAATAATGCTCTGGAATTATGTAAATAAATAACACATACATAATTTTTATTAAGCTGACCCATACATCAACTTTAATTATTATCCTTAATAATTGTTTCTATTTATTTTTCTAGTACAACAGCATGACAATGGGCTCAGCTCTCCGTTCGAAAAATTTTGTGGCATTGCAGCAAGCATGTCCTGCAGTTTTAGATGATATGTTGCGGTATTTGCAGTCTGTTTATAAGTAAGCATTATTTAAAATGATTATGGCATTGTCAACATTATTACAGTGCCGCCGCTAAGAGAATGCAATCTGTTACAACATACGACGGTTTTAGTGACACAAAATGTCGACCCATCATACTACTTAAGGTTGCGATTTTTTAACAGAAATATAAAATTATTGTAGCTACTCATATATATGGTTGCTTACTTTTTGTACAAGAAATAAATTATATTGTTTGGAGAAGGATAGTAAATAGTATTTTAGAACAATATTTTGTCTTGTTTAAGTTTTAAAAACTTTATTTATGCTTTTATATTTATGGTAAAAAATGGTAACTCCTAATAGCGTGATGGCTGGCCATTTTATGTCGCTAAAACAAACATCAGGAACACATTATCTCAGTGGTCGAACTGTAAATGCATAGTACATTTCTATGTATTATTTTTAATAAATCAATACAATACTTTATTGTCAATATTTTTATATTGAAAACTTTTGCACATCTCACTTGTGTGTACACTTATAACTTCAAACTTCAACTTTTTTTAAGGCATCCCATAGACATGAATTCTACCATTGTAAGTCAACCATAGAAGAGTCACTTTATAATCAAATATATAATTTAGTTCTTCTAAATTAAGCTGCTGAAATACACAAATAAAGACAACATTTACAGACACCGTGTTTGGATAATCAAAAAATTGTAAAACTAGAGTATAGTTTCATTTAGTGTCTTCTTATATGTGAAAATTAATATTCACATATCATTTATTTTACTAAATTAAAGCTATGTATAGTAAGCACTTTTGTAGACGTTACTCATATAGTCCCAACAATACACAAGTTGATTCTATGATTGAATTTATTTCATATAGATTAGAGGCAGTTTGTTTCTTTTCAAATGAATATAGGACTGGACTTCAGGGAGTATCTATGCCACTTATCATTATGATTTTTGTAGGGGCTAAGCAGTAATTATAAAAAAAAAGCAATCTACTTGTAATCCAGATACGAGATATAATTCCTATGGAATGACAACAACATTTTCAAGTCCATTTTCAGCTATTTCAAGTTGTGGGCACCAGTTAAATTTTAAAAATGATTTCAGTGAGCACAAAGAGGCTCCTCCAGAGGCGCTGGTACACTCATGGATGTCGGCAGCGACGTGCGCCTGCAGCTGGTTGACACTGGGGGGTGAAGATGCTCCCAATTCTTCAGTCACGCTGCCCGACCGCATGCCGCTATGTCGTGCCCTCCTCACTGCTGTACATGTACTCTACACGTTAGTAATGTTGCATTCCTAGATTACTCAAAATACACAATATATTTCATATTTCACTTAACAAATACTGCAAATTACACAACTGTTGTTTAACTTCTATAACTCTACTGGTTATTGTTAGCTGTATGTGTATGTGGTTAATGTAAATAAGCAATTAAGTATTTCAATAAAAAAAATGCATGTTAAATATTCACTAAAAATACTAGAATAACATTTAGATATAAAAATATTCAGATTGTTTTATGTACATGGAGCTTTTTTGTGGAAATCAAAATTTATAAACTTCAAAGATCATTTTTGTTAGGGTTCCGATCAAAGTCGGTAGTTTCGTGTCGTTTCGTTATGTACGTTTGGTTGTCCGCGGCTTAGCTCAGAGATTATTAGTACTAGAAAGCTGTAATTTGGTCTGGGTATATTTATTAATCACGCCGACAAAGTGATAAAATTAAATTTAGATAAAACAAACGTTTAGGGTAACTCCCCTACATGTAAAGTGGGAATGAATTCTTTTTCTCGTCTATCACATGGTGTGTGGTGTGTTGGATAGGTCGTTCAAAAATATTTTGGGTGTGTGAAAACCATTTTTAGATTGAGGAGCCGTTTGCGAAATATTAATTTAATGTGCTAATTTTTGTTAGTCATGTGCGTCCCTCCCTTTTTGAGCTAATATGTTGCTTTTGGATATGTGAAAAATTTCAGAGCAGTAGTATATATAAAATGAAGTTAAAAGGACCATTATCACAGCTAAGTAAGCTTTACAAGTTAACGAGTAGTAGTTGATCAACTTATAACATGTACTTGGAGAAGTAATTTCGTACAAATTCCATTATGGTAAGTGACTGGCAATTATGGATCCCTACACTTCGCTTGGCCCCACACGCACTAGGCAATTTTTATTTTTTAGAGTAGAATGTTTTTATTTTATTTAATGTAATAATGGTATATTTTTTATATACCTAATTCTATATTATTTCTAAAGTGACAATAATTTAATGAAACCATAAATATATAGAGATATATATCTCTCGGTTAGTAAATCAACAGTGACTGACTTCAGTTAGAACTGCAATCCTGTTTGAGGTCGGTTAAAATATACACCATCTTTTTAAAAGATTTTGTTCAATATTCATAGATGGAACGAAGCAGTTAGTGATATTGCGCTAGATGCGTGCGAGGCGTGCCTGTCGGCCGTGCGGGCGGCGGGCGGCGGGGCGGGCGGAGGGGCGGAGCAGTCGCGGTACCCCGCCGCAGCGCTAGAGCTGCTCTCACACCTCGCGGCACTCACCGCACCCATTATGCAGCGAGACGACGTGCCCAACTCTATTAACGAAGTATGGATACACTAAATTATATTATTATTGATAACGGGATTCTGGTTTATTTAATAGTTTCAATGCAAAAAGAATTAAATTTTTTGTGTGATGATTGGTCCATCATATTAAATCTCACGGGTTGGCCTTATTGCTTTTGTTTGCAGTATGACATTGCCGCAAAAAGGATTGGATAAATTAATAATATAGATGAAATACCATTGTTTTACCAAAACATTTAGTGAAAACAAAGCACAATTTTTTTATTTGTGCTCTGTTTTATACTTTTACTTTATACTCACTGTAAAATAACTTCTTAGGATATATGGTTCTTGGGTATCTCCCTAGTGGATTGTGTACCAAATTCAGAAATTCAAGTGATTAACGAGGTTAAAGTAAAGGTGGGTGAGACTCTTGGCAAGACGAGACGACGTACGATCGACCAAATGAAATATAAATAATTATTAATTAATCAACACCTCTTGTCTCATTCTAACACTTTACTCGTCTAAGTTGCCCCTTTCGCGCGTGCGTCCTGTTTCGACAAGGTTTTGGCTTAGGTTTCAAAAAATAGTATTTTTACACACAAGACTTTTAATTAAGGAAAATGAATTGTATTTGTTTTAAAAAATCTTGAAGAAAACGCGCCGATCAAAGTGTAGATATACAATGAAGCGAAAACAATATTAAAGTTCAAGATCAACTTTAAAACTGCTGACTATGAAGGATGAGTCGCCAGGGTAGCTCTAAGGCTGACGAAGCTTAGGTATTACATTAGACTTACCTTATTCTATCAAACTCTTCTATCACTCTCGGTTTATAGCATAGTCCTTTTTTTCTCTCTCCTTCTCTGACAAGATACTCATTTCCGTCCGTTGCGTAGAGAACCTTGCACTAAAGTTTAATTTTGGGAATTATATTTTTTCGTCGCATCCCTATCAGTTTCACTCAAAAAATATATCTATGTCTCTAAGATTGATTTTTCTACATGTGTTATTTCATCTTTATTTCTTAGGATTTTTTAATGTTAAAGTAAACGACGAAATATTTAACCCTTAAATGCAAGACTTAATATTTTCTTTTAAAAAAATAATCAAATCAACAAATAATAAAAATTGCAAAGGTTTTGTAGTTTGAAAAATATACATTAAAAAAAAACCTTATTTATTATATAGAAATACATCACTATGCATATAAGAGTTAATACACTAACACTGTATGATAGACAACTAATAACCAAGTTATATAAGTTTGCTATTTCTTAAATAAGCAGTGATTCTTCAGGAACTCCTATCAGCACTAATAACTTGTTGCGTGACTCTGGCTGATACGCACACCCGCGCTCTAGTTGAAGCGATCGAAGCCGCAGAGAGCACTGCTGGAAGTAAAGATGGCGAGACCACTGAACATGTTCGCGGTGCTCGACAACTGCTGGAACTACTACTGGCAGCTCAGGCTGCACCAGGCCACTACCCGTTGCATGAGACCCGCTCGAATCTCGTATTTAGCTTCTGGTACACACTACAGGTAATAAGGAAATACTTGTATATACTGTCTGAAACTCTTAACTACAAAGAAAAATTCTATGGAGAAGTTCAATCAATAGTGTTTCATTTTTATCATATAAATGGAGAATTTAACTACAGTTCAGCTACTGAGAGAATGCGTTCCCGATGTCTGTCACAACAGATGACTGTTTTAATGACACAGAATGGCGGCCCATCGAACCATTTGAGGTTGCCATTTTTTACCAGAATTATAAACGTTAGCTCCATAGCGCAACAGATAAAATCTTTCTATTAAAACATATTCTTCAAATGCGTTGTGCGTCCGACCGCGTTTCCTCTTAAGCGATATATATATATATATATATATCCAAAAATCCACAAGTAATCAGTAAAATTATATGACAGATCAATTTTGCTTATTATAGGATGAAGTTCTGAATGTAATGGACAGGACTAAAACGATACACCCTGTGTGGAAAGAGATATTCTCGCGTCTGTTAACGGCGTTAGTAACGAAGTCTCAGGCGCCACCAGACTCTGCTCTCTCGAAAGACGACCTGGAATTACTGAGATGCTACCGGCAAGATATCGGCGACACTGTTGTAAATACTTCTATATATTCTCATTTTTCATACTTTTAGTACCGATTTTTCAATCGTCAGATAAGTTTATTTGAAGAATAATATTGACGTTTTGACGCATAATGTATGGGAATTCTGTCAAAATTTAAAAATTATACCTCAAATAAAGTTATCATGGTCTTTAGAAAAAGTTATAGTATAAAATGTTACTTGGTTTCAACAAAGGCTTACAACACTGATTACACCAATTTGTATCATCTAAGTTAAGGATTTAATTTTCCATTTAAATTTACTAATTTCATTTAACTACTAGTTCACACCCGCGAAATTGTATCCAAGAAAGTAATTTTTCTATCCTTTGGAAATTATGTACAATAATTGTACAATGATACAGGGGTCTTTTTTCGAATTTAGTTTTTCCCTCAAATCACTTGGTAGTCTACAAATTGTTATTAAAATCCATAAATCAATGTGTAATGCTCCAAATAAAACGAAATATGAATCTGTAAACTACATCCGTATTGGTTCAGTGATTGAAAAGGCCTTCTTATTATATATATTCGAACGTAAAAGAAGTTTGTTATACAATATTTAAAATAATAAATCACCTAAAGAACTAAAGATGCCTTCGGAAGTCAACCGAAAACACAATAAATGAATTAATGAGGAATCAAATAAGGTGAAATAAATATATATAATTAAAAGACAAAAAATGATTGATAAATCAATCATTACAATACGTTATAATACCCAACTCTATTAGATGTACTGTTTCGCCATTTTGGGCGAATGGTGCTGGTCGAGCGTGGAACAAGCGTTGCAACGTCGCGGCGAGAGTGGCGAGAGCGGCGAGGGAGGGGCGGGGGGCGGTGACGCGTGGCGCGAGGCGGCCCTGCACGTGTTTGCAGCGCTCGCGGACGCAGCGCCCCCGACGCGCTCCCCGCCCGCTCTGCTCGCGCTCCTGCAGCACGCGGTGAGGGTCGCGCACACGACCACAGACACGAACATGCTCAGCACAGCGCTCGATTGCCTCGGTCAGTTGCTCCACTAATTCCCACAACTAAATATGAAAATTCCCTGAAACTTTTTGATACTTCTTCTCAAAGTTTTTGAGAATTTTTGCAACCTTCTGGTAATATATTGGCAACTTTGGGCATAATACTGGGAATTTTTATATCTACTAACGACTCTTATATTACATCTCTGATCCACGCATCTTTTCATTCACTTCTTAATGACATTCGCGAGCCAATTTTTTTCATGTTACGCAAAAATTTCTATACACCATTACTGGTCAGGGGTTACTTTTCATGCCGAGAGAAAGACTGTAGTCTTCGAAGACTTCTAGCATTTGATAATTACTTATATTTTTTTCTGTATGCACAATTTTTAAAAGAAATATTTATTAATTGTATTTTATTTATGTATATATACGTCTTTTTCGTATGTAGCCAACATTTTATGAAGATTTATTAAACATTTATAAATTACTCTGTTTAGAAATAAAATAATTGGTGTCTTTAAAATATTAATTAAGTTTTCTTTGTGAAGTGTCTTTATATAATTATAAAATTAATTAGGCATAATGCATAATTGGTCAGGTGGTTACGCGATGTGGCTCAGCTCGTTGCAAAGTCCGGAGGCTGCAGAGTTGAGCAAAGAATGTGTGCGCGCTGCGGGTGCGGCGCTGCAGCGCTGTCCAGCGCCAGCCGCGCTCGCGCTGCGCAAGCTGTGTGCCGATTGCAGCGCACCTGCAGCTACTCTAGCCTCTGACATTGTACACGCCGCACAGGTAACATGTCCACTGTCGAAATCATGTCTTTATGTCAACTCCGGATTTACGACGTTTCCGTATCTACGTAAAAACTTGGCATTGTCACCCCTTTCAACCAATGTTTAAAAGCGCATAGCCGGATAAGGAAGTCGAATCTGACCCCACGGCCTTTTGTATCGGCAATTAGGCAATCATTTGGGTAAAAAATAAGAAAAAAATATCAGTCAAAATTTCAGCTCTCAATCTCAAGCAGTTTTAGAGATATTTTAAAAACCGTTTTTTTTACAATAGTAAAAGTAACAATTATCTAAAGGGAATTTTTTCCTAAATACTTACGATTAAAAGCCACTATTTTGGATAGTGAAATGAAAACAACAAGCGATGAAAGGAAAAACCTACAAGAGGACCATAGAAGGAGAAACTATAAGTACGATCGCAGTATATAGAAAAGCAGTACTGAGAGTTTGTTTGGATTTTGGTGTTTTTGAATACGAAGTAATTGTTAAGTAAAACCTAACGTCATTTTACTACCCATGCTTATGATAATAAGGTTATTTATATATAGCGTAGAATAAGTATCACGTGTGGTGTAGAGTAGATGGTGCGGATGGGACGCGTGGGTGCGGCGGCAGCTGGCTGGCGCTGCGGGCGCGGTCCTCGCCGCTGCGGACCCAGGTGCGGCCGCGCCGCTGCTGCTGAGCCTAGCACGAACACTGCACGACGACCTCGTCGCTCAGGTACTACGACCCATCTAACAAATTACTTATCAAAATACCTATATATAACTACTGTATGTAAATATATGTGCAATAGAACTATTACAACAAGAGTAACAAGGATCACTTTTTGAAAACATATGCCCTCCGCTTATTGGCACCGAAGTGCACTATTATTAAAAAGGCATGGAAATTTCCAAACGCGCCGCCATCATGCACTAATTAAGAACATTCACATGCAACTGCAAGAAATAAATAAAAGAGGAGACTTCGCAACTGACCTTTCCAGAAGTCGATGTTGAACTTTTAACATCTATTCTCGATTTTGCTTTACGGATCTATAGAAGTGCATGTTTTCGTTGGTCAAACAACGTAAGACCAGATTTATTGGGAAACTACTGCCGTCCATAATATTATACCACTGACTAATGAGAATGAAGCGCACATTATCGATATAAAATGTCAAAAATCTAACTAACAGCCCCTATGTTAGTTAAACAGTTAGTAATAGCATCTCTTACATTTTAGTTGAAGTTATTACAAGTTTTGTTTTATCAAAAACTTGTTATATAATTTTTAGTCAATAACGATAAATATAAGCTTTCAAATGATGTTTGAATCATTATTTTGATGAAGAATTAAGGGAGATTATGGCGTTACCACAAAAAAAAACACATTGGAAAATAATATATGGAGATAGAAAAGAACGATAATGTTAAGTATTTTTTATAACTTGCCAACAGAGCTTGGAGCCAAATAAGTTGAACGGCTCAGCGGAGTGTACGGCGGCGTTGATGACAGCGTTACTGCCGCAGCCGCAGCTCGCAGCGGAACTGTTCCGCGTCGTCTCGCCTACGCTGCCAGCGCTAGCGCGCCAACAGACACTCATCGAGGTAATCCGCTCGCGATTCATTACGAAACGAATTAAAATAAATAGCGATCATTCTGAATAAACTTTTGGGACCATAGGTTGGAGCTGAGTAACCTCCACTAACTTGTTCACTCAATGCATTGCCATGCTTCAAATTCTTTTGAAACTTTTATTCAGTTATTTTTATTTGTAGCGGTATTTAACTCATAAACTGTGCGAGTGACACCTAGTCCCAATAAGTCTGTGCACCCTCGCATTTGGGTAATGTCTCTAGCACATATTTAGTAATGTGAAAGTTCTTTGAACAATGGGAGAAATATTCTAAGGTCGAATTTTGCTACAAAGTTTTGCAATGAAATGTTTCGATGCAAAAAGGGTGGAAAATAAGTTCCCACTTGGCCAGAGAGAAAAAACAACTATGTTATAAAACTAGAGAGATAGATGACCGCCATAGAATAAGACAAGTGTACGCACGCGAGTGAAATGAAATAACAAATACAAGTAAAGTATTAGAAAGAGACAAAGTGATGTCATTGGTTAAATGTTTCAATTTTGTCACATGTACTGCGTTACTTACGCATATGTCTTACATTACACGAGCTCTTTTTTATTTAATAATTATTATTATTACAGGAATTTACATATTACCTATAGTTTAAAATGCTTTTTTTTTTTTTTTTTTTTTTTTTTTTCCGATCTGACTATACTGTTAGCCATAAGGGCCCAGGAGCCTCGAACGGCTTTTACAGCTTCACCGGACTTGAGTTTAAAATGCAAATCGAGATCAAAAATATATATAAAAAAAAGAAATTTCATTGTCAAAGTGTTTCAGATATAGTCAACATTTTCCTATACAGTCTAATTATTACCTTAATGATTTAAACATGTATACTTATTTGGCCAAAATGGATACGTGCGTAAAGGGAATAACAAAATGAGAAAGGGATATTACTTACTCTTTCATTACATACTGAAAAAGCGACATACAAAAAATATGAAGAGCAAAAGAGATAGGGCTATGAATTTTGTGTCTCTATCGCTGTAGCCGCTATTTGGTGCTAAAAACGCCATAACTGTCAAAATGTCATGGTCTTTAAAATTGAATAGAGTAAGTTAACATTTACAACACCAAATAAGACTGAATGTTTACAACACCGAATAATACTGAATAAAATATCGCTATCTCATCCTCACGAGAGAGACCAACAGGGTCTCTTTTCTTCTCTGTCTACGACGGTTAGACGGCGCACCCAACCTCAATCGATTTTCCTTTTTTAATTTTGATTCTTCTAAAATATTTTCATATAATATCATTAACTAACTATGTCCGCGGCTCCACTCACGTGGACTACAGAATGCCGTCGGTTGAGCGCGCGCGTTTATCGTGCTGCCCCCGCTTAACAGACCAAAGACAAAAATGCTTATTGTGGGTGATCCTTAGAAGATAGATATATGCTATCTCTGAAATTTCTCTAGATCTTTGATATATTAATTTGATTAATATGAATTAATTTGTATATCTCGTATGGTTTACTCAGCGTAAGCCATTAAAGCGCGCCAAATGTATCTTTTTCCGAATTGATTTACTATTATCGCCACTGCTTATTTCGTATGTTATTTTATCATACCAAATATATCCTATAATCTAACCAGATAACATAGCTATGAATTAAAATAAAAAACGTGCAAATCGGATATGTGGTTATTGCGTGTAAACAACATAAACAAACAGAGAATCCATGAGTTGTAGCATATTTTCAACTTGAGGGTAGTAGCTAGATAGGTGGGTATTGTTACTGCTCTACTATCACGTCATTTTCATCACGCGATTGAAGCCGTGTCCAAATTATCTACCACTGAGCTAATATAAAATGTAATATAATTATTGTTCCAGCCAATGTTCAATATACTGAATCAGACAGTATCCACGCTCATGTTGGATAGTCTACCGTTCATGCCGGATATAGCGCAACTAGCGCTCACAGCTTTCAATATTCATCCCACTGCAGCAGGCCTGGACCTCGTTAAACTGGTACGTATATTCTATGTTCATAAAAAAATCCAACAGTTTATAGAATTTTACTATAATATACTAAAATTAAATATATAATAAAATATATAATAATATAAATACTATAATTTTAAAAACTTACCTCATGATGTTTCTTTAGACTGCTAAGATAATATAACTTGATATAAATGTTACATTCATCTACAATTTTAATGTATACATAGATTGTTCTCATCATCTATACATATTATAAAACTCAACGTCTCTTTGTCTGTCTGTCCGTCTTTCTGTCCGTCCGTCTTTCTTTTAACGCTAAAACCACTTATCCGATTTACCTGTTTTTTTATTTTAATTCATAGGTATGTCATCGGGCCAAATTATAGGATATTTTGTGACTTAAAGTAACATACGAATAATAAGCAGTCATGATAATAGTGAATTAATTTGAAGAAAAAAAAAACGCTTTTAGGGGCGATTAAACGGCTTTACCCTGAGTAATTCATAAGAAATATACTTATCAAATTAATGTACTACATAATAGTAGATTTTAAAAATACTTACAAGAAAGTCAGCAATAGCATATATTTCGACGGCTCCCACGCATAAAGTCGAAACACATTTTTTGAGTAAAGTTGTATTTTGTGTCATTAGAACCATAATATACCGTATTAAACATTCCTGAACCCTAATTACTGAATTCCTGAATACTAATATCTTCTATAAATTATGAGTTTTTGAATTACACAAATGAGCTATATCAGTAAATTTTACAAAAATAGCTCTCCTGAAAAATATCGTTTTTTGCATTACGACCTTATGCGTGGGAGCCGTCGATTTATCTTCTAAGTATCACCAGAAAAAAGCATTTTTGAGGGAGCACAATTCGCGCGTGCGCTATAACGACAGCATTTTCAAAGTCCACGGGCACAGCTAGTACTATACATAATATTATAAATGTGAAAGTTTGTACGAGCCTAATATACTGTTTGTTACTCAATCATGCAAAACCACCTGAACGGATTTGGATGAAATTTGGCACACAGGTAGTTTTATAACCTGGATTCTTTTACTCCGGTAAAGACCTAATTGTGAATTCCACGCTGATGAAGTCGCGGGCAGAAGCTGGTATTATATAAAATAATCTCACCTAATGTTAAGTGACGGTGTGGCCCAAGATGGTGACTCGCTAAGCCTAATGGAGAATTGACTCTAAGTGGAGCTAAAGAAACATACATACATATAGATGTTTGTCGACAGATTTTCAACTTGAAAATGGTAGGCTAGCCAGGCGGGTATTGAAATTTGTAATGCAAAATTTTGCTGTATGTTTGTCAAATCAGTGGAGTTTGAAATCAAATGACCGTTTGTAGATAGTGTTGGTAGTGGGCGGCGAGTGGGACGGAGCGAGCGCGCTGCTACACACGAGCGTGTCGCAGAGCGCATGCGCACTCGCACCCGACCCCTCCGCCCGGGCTGATCTCACCGAGGGACTGTTCACGATTCTGCTCGCCATCACCAAGAAGAAGCCGAACTACATGCACTGGATCGACGATCTTTTACCTGATCTGGTCGAGTTAGGTTCGTATTCATGTTAATAATATCAATGTAAAGTTTAGCCGCCATAGTGGTTACACTTAAGCGTGTTGCATTTCAGGCTCAGCCAATGTGTTATAGTGCTGAGGGGCTGCAGGCTGCCATCACAGCGACGATTAACAATGGATTGTTGATATTTCGATAGTCGCTGTTGTTTTTTTATTGTACTGTACTTACCATCAGGCACAGTGTCTTAACATTTTCATGCTACCATAAAAAAAGAGTATCTTGAATTGTGCCGGTGTTTTATGGCCTCAGTTGAACAAACCATACTCTTTTTTAACATTATTTAAGCTGACATTGCATACTTTTCAGGGCGGCCATTTTAAAGGTTACATTTGAATGGTCAGTCCTATTTTGAAAAAATAAATAAGCCTATCAACTCATTTGTTCATCATATAAATTAGGCGACCCAGATGCTGATTTTGTACAATTTTGAAATGTTATGTAAGTCGACTTGTCGATTCACGTGTTGTACGGAAATAATAAGGGTAAATGTATGTGCAGCGTGCGTTTGCGTGCGCATGTGGGAGGCGGGCGGCGCGCGCGGCGCGTGCAGCTGGCTGGCTGCGCTCGCGCCGCGCCGTCCTGACGTGTTGCTGCCGCAAGCTCGCGCCCTCACTGCTCACGTGCTTGCCTGTATAGGTAATATACATTTTTAATAATAGTTTTGTAGGTTTTATATTTCTCCCCAGCGTCCGCTCAAGTATTACGTAAGCAAACTTTTAATAAATGTGTAAGCAAAAATAAGAAAAGAAATATTGTGAAATCTTTAAATGATAAGAGGTAAGAGTTTTTCAAAACTTTTATAAAATAAATGGAATTATATTATAAGCCAGTGTGGGCCATGTAGCAAATGTTAGTAAAGAAATATTTTACTTCTGTGTTCTATTTCTGGAGACCCCCATCTCCTCTCATACAGTACAATTCCCTACTTGTGCTACCTATATGTACAAAAAAATGTTTTTTGTGCATTGATACATCATTGGATATTCACATACTTATACACACACACACACAAACATTCACGCATCATTCAAAAACATTGACAATCACACTCCCAACACCGACACATTCCTTTACTAATAGTTAACCCTCTCTCAACGTCCCAACTTTTTTAAATTGTTTTTATAAACAGTGAACGGTGGCGCGGGTATCTGTGATACAGTCTCACGACTAGTACAGACACCAACGTCAATTATATTATTAAGAGATATAAAACTTAATCTTTAATTTACTGTATAAAAATAATAGAATATTGTGAATTTTATAATTGAAATAAATTATTATTATTATTATTATAATGTGGGGCTGATCGTCAGGCGGCGTGACACCGCGCAACCAGATCGAGCCGCTGGCGGAGCTGCTGCTGGCGCTGAACCGCACGCCGTGGCGCAGCGAGCACGGCGACCTCGCGGGCTGGCTGCGCCACGCGCTGGCGCACCACGGCTTCCCCACGCACCACGCGACCGACGCGCACAAACAGCACTTCATCACCGCGCTCCTCAAGTATGCTTCCCAACTACTCTTCTTCTTCTTACAATGGCAAACGTGTTCGTTTATAATTCTGTCAAACCTTGTAATTCACAATCAGAGCTCTAACAAGATGGCGGCTCCCCTTGCTAATAACTGTCAAGGGAGCTTTTATGGCAACTTTAGATGACATTTCTATTTATTATTTATAATCCACTTCACTCGTACAAAATAAGCAAACTACATCACGTAAAATGCCAAATAACATAAGTTTATGAATGAAAATAAAAACTACTACAGGACAAATCAAGATCCCGCCAGAAAAAACAAGTATACTTATATTTACTATATAAAGTATTAATGGCTGACAAACTACAACGATTAAGCAGTGATGGCACAGTGGTACCGTGTATGGAAATCGCGTTGATGGACGTGAGTTCGGATCGGAAAACATCGTGAGGAAACCATAGCTTGGTGGTATGGTTTTTTCTGATACCTGGCTAGCTAGCTACCACCCTCAAGTTGAAAATTTGTCGCCAAGCACCAATGCATTCCGGCAGCTGTACTTGAGAGCCATTCATTCCACTAGGCTTAGTTTTTTTTTCGAACTGACTATACTGTTAGCCATAAGGGCCCTGAAGCCTCAAACGGCTTTTACAGCTTCACCCGGGCACTAGGCTTAGTTAGCGTGTTACCATCTTCATCCATATCCTCATTTATGATCAGGTGAGATTGTTGGCACAATTCTAAAGCGATTAAAAAAAACTGCTATGTGTCTGTTTTACTTTTATTAGAGTTTTCTAACCACACTAGATAAAGCAAAAAATTATTTCATTACGTGAGAGTCAAATCTACGATGTCGTATTTCAGTCAGCTCGTAACATATAATTACCAGTGTGTATTTAACGTCGAAATTATAGCGTGCACGGTACATTTTATTTCACCACTTTGTATTAAGCTGCTAGTTAATGAGTAATAGAAAATGAATGATGTTTTAGAACGAATAGTATTATCAAGAGAGATACTAGAACCGGAGCTATTATAAAGTAACCGCTCCGCCCCCATCTGTCATGCGCTGTGTTGCCTTCATTAAGAGAAAAAAAGGAAAAACTTTTTTGTATCACAGATTCAAGTAATAATTATTTTTAATTGCATTGTTTTAACGGTTAAAAGAATATTACTGGAAATAATTTTGAATTGTAAAAGTGTATTCTTGATAATCCTATTCCGGAGACGTATAAAAGTGTTAAATAAATAAACTTAAAGAAGCGTAAGCGTAAAAGAGGTATGGCAAAGAAAATCGCAGCGAAATAACCTTGTTTTATTCCTGCGGTGAATAGGGTTTGCAGAGCTCCTTGGTGTAGAGAGGCTCAAGATCGGCAACGCGCTAGTGATACAAGCTTCCACAGGCTACGGTAGCCGCCTACAATCAGGCGGGCCGTATGATTATTTGCCACCTTTGTAGTATAAAAAAGGACTACCCCAGCGAATTATTGACGTGATGATAAATAGATACATTGGATAATACATTTTTGAATTTGTACTTCGAGATCGAAAACAGTATACACTAATGTGCGTGTGTGTGGAATAGTGAATGCCTTTCGATATCGATATTGGCCCACTCAACTTCGATATCGATATTCGATACATAAGTAGATGCATAGAATTTTTGACAGGATCTTAATCTGTCATGTTGCGGCGGTTTTTATTCATAAACTTAGTTACGATTTTCCATGATATAGTTTTGTTATTGTGCTCAAGTGAAGTGACAGTTTTTATAAGCTATCTTGTTAAAGTATAGCTTGCACTCTGAAGGTTAACGAAATATTCTATTTACGTGATATTGACATAATTGTACATAACACACGTTGCTGTTACAATGTTTTTTTTTTTAATTTCAGAGAGAAAAGGAGCAAGTGGCGGATGCTGGAGACGTTGCGCGAGTTCTCCCTGGTGTGCCGCGGGCTCATCGGGACGGAGTACGCGCGGCAAACTCTCGCCTCCAAACAACTAATCACATGAACAATATAGTATTCATTATTTATTAAGTCCTTTGGCTCCCACATTATTGTAATTGTACAGAAAACTGAAGCAGAAAGCAAATTGTGATAACCACCTATACAGACATATAACTTTATATTTCTTAGAATATAATTATACAAAACATTATTTATTGACGATATTCATTTTTGACTGTTATTTTATTTTCTGACTATTATATCATATATAAAGTAATAGCTAACAAAAATGGTACAATAAAACCAGGCGAACCCTTAAATTTAATATCACTATGGCCTCATTAAACTTCCATTATTCAATTCATCAATAGATTAAAAATAAAGGTTATAAACAAATTTATGTAAGCCGTATTTGATTCTTACGTGTGAATTCAATTTTAATTCACTACGAAATATAGATACGTTTAAGTTGTAACAGAAATTAATTCAACATGTAATATCTAGAATAAAAAAATCTGACAACGAATATCTATGTATATTCTTCTACACTTCGGAAGCCGAGAGTATGTATTCCTGACGTCTGTCACAACAGAAGACTATTTTAGCGACACAAAATGGATAAAATACTGTTAATTTTACTAAAATACTATTTATTTTCCTTCTCTGAACTTAACTGATTAGCTAAAATATTTTGTATAAAACTGGTAAAAAATGGCAACCCCAAATGTCGCGATGGACCGCCATTGTTTGTCGCCAAATCATTCGTCTGGTGCGACAGACGTCAAGAACGTATTCTCTCAGCGTGCGAACTGCAACATTCACAATTCGAGGTGGATTAGTTAATTTGCATTTATTCTATACTAGCTGTTCCCGCGGCTCTGCTTGCGTGGACATGTAATTTTTTATTGAATAAAGATTTTTTTTTCATATACGGGCCAAAAGCCTTTGATAAGGCGTAAAACAGAAAGTAATCAAAATTTATTCAGTAGTTTTTGCGTGATGCGCGCACAACGGCAAACATCAATCATTTTATTTATACACATAGATATATAAATAAAATTTGCGTCTGAAAAAGTCCTATTCACCAGTGCAGTTATTAATCAACCCAAGTTGGAAACTGTCGCCAAACAACTATAGGTGTTTTCCGGCAGCTGCACTTGAGAGCCCTTTCCTATTCTAGCCTTAGCGTATCATCTCAAGCCACTCAGTCATTTACATCAGGTGAAGTTATGGTCCACTGTTTCAAACTGAAATGTATTAAAAAAATGTCTTTTCGTTAGTTCATTCAATAAGAAAGTCGTTAATTATAACTGATTAGATTTATTATAGACAGCGTATTATTACTATAAAATATGGAGATCGCTTGAAAAATTTCCTTGTCATAATTTAAGCCGGGGTATCACCCCACACGCAACAATATTTCATCCGATATCTCAAGAAATGAATCTTTGGAGCCAATGAGACAGTGATGTCGAGACTTGCTGTTTCTGCTGTTAAAAAAGAAAACAATGTAACTCAGTCAAGATGAGCTTCGATTGTGTCTGTCAAGTGACAACTGATATCCTTTCTCTTCATTTTGCTCAAGCTGCTTGGACTAATGCGTTAACATAAATATGAGTTGTCTTGTTTGATTCTTAAACCCCTTTTTGGGTATATTCTATTCATCGAAACAGAGTTAATATTAGAAAACTCACAACATACAGATAGGTTGCATATAACGAGCTAAAAAAGCTAAAGTACGTTTACATGTCGCAGATCGTCTGTTTACCCTGCAACTCGGATGTGTTTTTCGGATTAATAATTTAAAAGATATAATAAATAATGATACCTCTCTTGCAAATATATAGGTATATTTTAATAAATTCACATATTTTTAACTACCATATAAAGTAGGAGTTACTCCCCGTAAAGTAAGTCATGTAAACACATCTTTATATATTTCTTTGCTAAAAGTTAACGCTACTGATTTCGCTTAGCAGAGTAGTCTACATAAGAGAATACAAAAGCAGAACACTATATTAACGCTGTTCGTTGAATAGACTATAAACAATGCGACAAAAGCTGTGTAACATTATTATCAAATTCAATAACTCTAATAATATCTAAGAATCCTTTATGTACATAAAGTTGTGGATATTGTGTATAGATTAAGTGGTTATATAATAATAAGCATGTCGATTTAGAAATAAAATGATCAGTAATACAATATAATAAGTTTTATTTGACAATAATATACATATGTTTAAAAACACGACCACATCATACCAACACTACATATCATACCTATACAATAACGAATGCTGTGTCAAAAATACACTTTTAAATCTTTCATAAGGTAAGTGACCGGGAGATATATTTAAATGACAAAATAAACTAAATCTTAAATACGTTATTTTACACTTAAACACGAATTCGTTAATAGGAAATTGTCTCGCATAAACAAGCCCGTAGACCTTTTTATGTAAGACTATCAACCAGCCCCGGCTTCGCACTCTATTGGTCAGTCAGCATGATTTTTACGACATTTTCAACAATCATCGTTATATTTAAGCCAATTTACACAAAAGTAATGAGTTGTACATCTTAACTTTCCTCGCACACGTCTTTTGATTAACGATCCGTTCGTTAGGAGAGACGCGTCGGGACTTCGTTTTATAATATGTAGTGATAATAGAATTAAAGAGATTTTACAAAACAATTACTTAGGTGAAGTTTATTTCAGATCGATAGTTTTATAATTCGCCGCGGCTAAAACGAATGCAAGAAACAAAACTTATAGCAAGGAGAGCACACTATAGGAAATGCGATAAATATACACCTGAAAACTTATAATGACAATATAATAAAAGGACGGGTTCTATTAAAAACATCTTACATAAAGTTTTTTAAGCAACAATCATTCATTTGATACAATAAATGTATCTACACATAATCGGAAAATTTAGCAATCTAATACATATAATAAAATTGAAGTGTCTGTTTGTAATGTCAAAAAAACAGCTTTTTACTAAATGCATATTAAAAAAAGACATTTTTTTTTCTATCTGTCTGTTCCGGGTAATCTCGGAAACGGTTAGACCGAGTTTAACGGGACTTTCACTGGCAGATAGCTGATAAGGAATAACTTAGGCTACTTTTATTTTAGATAAATATTTAGGGATCCGTAAAAAAATAAAAAAATGCTTTTTTTGTAGACCACGCGTGCAGAGTCGCGGGCACCGCTAGTTGACAAGAAAATAAAAGGACATATTGTATTAAAAATGATTTACACCAATTTTTTTATAATTGTTAATTAAAAATCATAACATTGACAAAGAATGGGTGTCAAGATATTTTATATGAATTTACTTGTATACTTATAAATATATAATTTTGTTTTACTCAATTAGATAAATTATTATTTCTCGAAGCGAAATCATGGTACATAGGATGCTGAACAGTTGTAAATTACAAGAGGATACATTAATTCTGCCAATAACTAATTTAAATGCAATATTATTCAAAAATGTAAAGTACATATTATAAGTAGAATTGATAGTGGCGTAACTATAGTGTTAAACCTAGCAAAACAACGGGAGACCTCAACTAAGAGTACAATAGTCTCAATTATTTGAAAAATTAAATTGTAACACTTCGACAAATTACTTAATATTGCTATAGTACTAATTGAAAATCGATTATTTCCTTGAAGTTACGTAAAACAGTAAAAGCACTGCACGTGGACTTATAGACGTGGTTTGAAAATCAAATTGCATACATAAAATGAAATACACATTTAATTTACTATACACTCTGAATAAGTAAATCGAGCTTGCGACTAGTCCTATCTAGTTAACATCTCATCTATATAACAGAATGTATGTTTTCCTTATAGAAAATACAATAGTAAACTTACTGATAATACATAACTCGGTCACCATCATATTTAGTGGGCCTCATAATTTAATCATTGTTCAGATTAAGAAAAAATACTGATATAATTCCATATATAGGTGTAACATATTTAAAGGGACATGATTTTGATTTTAACTATTGTCAAATAAATGCAGATTCATTTACCTAATTAATAAAATTTGTCCCTACAATAATATATGTGTATTTTTTCGATTTTATTTTGCCACCAAAATCGAATCACCAAACAATATCAAAATGCTTACCTAAAAATGTTAATTTTTACTTGTTCTGTTCCGTTATGATTCAGTGTGCAACCAACATTGGCTACAATATAAAACCATACGAAACAAATCTATTTATTTGATAAATCTATTATTTTGATGACAGAACCAATTAAGTGATACCAATAGAATTAATATGACAAATTTTTTTTTTGGGAATAGATATTATAATTACGGGTTACATATTGGTGACGAATATAAACTTTGATGAATATTGTTGCCTTTTTAAAACTATAAGATTTCACATTTTTTAATCAATTTATACACTTTTCCTAATATTACCATATGTTATTTAACAACCAAACGATATTTTACTAATAAATTATTTCAAGATTCACAGTCCATCATGTTGAATAGTCCCACTTTAAAATAAACTCGCACTGGGTTCACTTCTATTAGCATTTTCATTAGAATCATTCTCCAAAACTTCCCTGATCAATGAGCACCAACGTTTCAATTTACGTGTGTGCCGAGCCATACGCATCGCTTTAGCAATACGGCTCTTGACCAGTTTGGATAGGAAATCATCAAATCACGAATCCGAGTTAGCACCGTCTGGGTTCAACAAATCAGAACGGGAGATTTCCACGTGGAAGTTCAAGAACTTCTCCGGCTCGCAATTCCTGTTTTTGAATCGCAAGAAATTGAGTGCTTGGTCGAGATTGAGATGGAAACAATCCTGCCGGCTCAGGTTCAGAGACGGACTTTCGAGATCACTATGTGTCACTCTGGTGTAGACGAGTTTACGTGCGTGATGTTGTCCATCCACACGGACCTATGATTTTATAAAAAAATTGACATCTTGTTACCGATATTAAAAAATAAACATATTACAGACAATACCATTATTCTATAATTAAATATGCATACGTACCTCGTACATAAAATTGCTAGCCTTACATTTCGGTCCAATATAAGACACATAGGCAATGATACCCCAAGTAGGAAAGTCCACGTCCACTCTCAAGTGGAAAAATTCATCGAATGCCATTATCAGCCAGTTGTCATGCTGTTCAGCGTTCACTTTCATCGAGAAATTGTGCTTTTTACCGATTATTAACATCGAGAAATGTTTGATCTGAAAAATATATAAAGGATTTATTAAAAATTAGTGTTATAGTTTAACTTTACTGTGATATTTTCTTGAATCGAGTCCCTACTAATAATTACTTTATATAAATAATTACAATTATAACAAAAACTTTGGTAAACTTAAATATTTTTTTTATACTTTACTGGCTGTGCTTCACGGTTTCATAAAACGTTTGAATATAAATAAATAAACGCTTTATGCTGTACGAAGACGAAACTACTATTCATCTATTGCAGGCGGAAGTAGCAAAGAAACGCATTATGTTGTAGGAAGACAAAACTACTATTCATCTATTGCAGGCGTAAGTAGCAAAGAAACGCATTATGTTGTAGGAAGACAAAACTACTATTCATCTATTGCAGGCGGAAGTAGCAAAGAAACGCATTATGTTGTAGGAAGACAAAACTACTATTCATCTATTGCAGGCGGAAGTAGCAAAGAAACGCATTATGTTGTAGGAAGACAAAACTACTATTCATCTATTGCAGGCGGAAGTAGCAAAGAAACGCATTATGTTGTAGGAAGACAAAACTACTATTCATCTATTGCAGGCGTAAGTAGCAAAGAAACGCATTATGTTGTAGGAAGACAAAACTACTATTCATCTATTGCAGGCGGAAGTAGCAAAGAAACGCATTATGTTGTAGGAAGACAAAACTACTATTCATCTATTGCAGGCGGAAGTAGCAAAGAAACGCATTATGTTGTAGGAAGACAAAACTACTATTCATCTATTGCAGGCGGAAGTAGCAAAGAAACGCATTATGTTGTAGGAAGACAAAACTACTATTCATCTATTGCAGGCGTAAGTAGCAAAGAAACGCATTATGTTGTAGGAAGACAAAACTACTATTCATCTATTGCAGGCGCAGGTAGCAAAGAAATTGCGGATAAACTATTTACGATGAATTTCCGCAAAGTAACACCTTCGTCAATCAAATACCTATAGGTACTGAGTTAAATATTTTTGAAACAGAAATACATTGGCCCGTAAGTAAGTTTAGTAGCATATCGAAAAAAGAGTAGAACGTGGATAGATTGCAAACTATACTAACTAAATAACTAACTAACTAAATAAAAACTCTATAGTTTTTATTAACATTGTGTTGGAGTTAAAAATGATATTAACCTGGAAGTGTTGCGCAAGTTCCGAGTAGGGGAGAGGCATGCGCTCGGAGCAACTGAGTGCGGGGCAGTGGTACTTGCGCGCCGGACAGCTCGCCTCGTGCGGCCCGCGGCGCCGCAGCTTCACTTCCCGTCCGCATCCGTGTCGGCACGGGTACCGCAGCATCTCCGCTACCTGTACTCCGTGACACCCAACATTAACTTAACACTTTATAGAACATCACAATCAGTCGGATCACGTCGAGTGGATCTCCTATTTTCTTAAAGATCACAGCATTGAATTTTATATATTATAATGAAAAGCAGTCATTAAAAAAATGTTAACTGCATAAAATTACATAAGAACCACTCGTATTTGGTCATTGATCAAAGGCGCAGGCAGTACATACTAAATTAAATTTACGTAATCTTAGAACTTATACAAATTTTTATATTTCTTTTACAAATTTTCTCTTTCTTTAAAAACTTGAGGCATAAAACGTCATTCCACTTACAACTGAAACCTCTTTTAAAGAAATATTATATTTTTGAAATTTTAAGTTTATGTAAACTTCATTTAGTATGTAATTCCTGCGCCTCTGACTAGTGACCAGAGATGGGTTCTCCTGTAACTTTATTCACTTAAAAATATTATTTATTTGTTAGTTCGATAATTTATAAAGATTGTTTTTTTTTTTTTTAAATTTCATAAAAATTTATTGCTGTTTCAGTTTTATTAAAATTACATAACACGACTGGCCGTTGAACGAATATTAATCGAATTCTGTAACTGCATATTTTAGAATTTGACGTTTAATCCATTTTTACATAAGATCATTCAATTCTGCAATAATCATTATTTCGTGAAGTACCAACAAATTAAATGTGTTGAGAAATAGTTAGTACGCTTAGGCGTGTCAAGTTCCAGGATCAGCCGATATATATCCAGTAATCAACTGGACAGTTGGGTGAATTCATCATGAAGATGGTGATATGATAAGCCCGTTAGTGATTTTCATTTGGTTTGTCGCGTTTCGGGATCAACCAGTGTGTATATTATGCCGCCGTGAGGGTTTCAGACCGACATGACAGCAACGACTAGCGATGGGATGATATGATATGATGGTCGCCATCCTCATTATTATAAATTATTTTTTGATTGTACTCTGCTTACCATCAGGCAATGACGTCACTTTACAATGGTACTATAAAAAATAAAGATACAATAAATGCAACAACTAAACCTATTTTCCTAAAAATAAAGACGGCAACGTGTATGTCCAGATATTCACTTTCTCACAAAGATGTAGTTTTGTAGCTCTTTGGAAAAACATTACACTGAAGAAGAGACACGATCGCATGGAACCTAGTTACTATCTATGCATGTAGTCGCAATAATCAAAGATGTTTGAAGTTAAAGAACAAAGATCATGCGAGGCAAATGCGTGTGCGTAAATTGGGTTCGACTATAACTGTGAATGATTTCGTGTAAGAGCAACTAGACATGGCTAGGCTTGATATGCCAAACTACGGCACTTGTCAATAATAAATATAGAGCGGTAAGTGTTTCGCATGAAACGGAACCGATAGGAAATATAGTAGTAACGTCACTCGCGCGACTTGACGGTATTGCTATGTAAACTTTACCGGGACTCTCGTGCTAAATTGCTCGAGGTCGTCAACATCGTGGTCGGCCATCAGTCCTGGCTGCACAGGAATAAGAGTCGTAGAGAGTGAAAGACAAAATCAATGATACGCAGTCTCGTACAAATTAATTAGTATTTTTGAAGAAGTTTCATGAAATGGCTGGAATAATGCACACAACACAAGTAAAGTGCCCACGAACATACAAAATTACATACTCGGCAGTCATTTCAACACTAATTCCTTCTTTTTTAATTTTCATTTCCCATGTAGTGGGTTCCAGTAGTGCATGAATCAATTACTACATACATATATTATGAAGCCGGCCTTACACACTACGATCTACCAGAGAAGTTATACTTGTGAAGGTCAACTGCACGTCGAGTGTATGGGCACACATAAACACAAAAAGCTTCACCATACAGTGTCACTAAAAAAAAGATTTTCTATCTTTCATCGAACGCCTGTGCATGTTCAAAAAGCTGCACAGGTCTATTTCAATAAACACTCCGGTCTACCTCCACAGGTAGACTTATTCAGTAGACTTTAGCGTGTATGGAATGCGTAAGACATTAACGATATGGGTAGAGTTTGATACTCACCCCCTCCATGGCACGGTTGCGCACGGATGAGAACATGGAGCGGCAGACCGGGCAGGCGGACAGGCGAGACTGGCAGCGCCCGCACACGAGGTGGCCACGCCGACACTGAGATATTGGCGGCTCCATCCAATCTAAGCAAACGGGACACTCCAGCAAACGGAGCAGGCCCTAAACAATACAACACATTTTTATTGTATAGGTACTTGTCCCTGAAAAGAACCTGTGCAAATAATTAACAATGAATGACCTCAAAGAAAATCTACAATCTTATATCATCTTGGTTGGCCTGCATGAAGTGTCCTCAGAACGTAAATTGTTAGGTCTTGCTAATTACGATATAGCCTACAATATACATTTCGAGTATAAATTGTTGTAATAAAAAAAATGATACTAATAAACTTTATAAAAATATTTTGCATGCTAAAATCCTAAATAACTTCCTCTATACAATAATTTTTGTGAATTATCATTTTTTTCTTACTATGGGCAGCGTTACTTTCTATGTTACTTAAAACTAGGGTAGACCAAAACAATAAAACCAATGATTCGAAAATTAATCATGCAAATCTAAAATTAATTCGAAAAATAAAATCGAACGCTGTTGTAATTTAAATTATTAGTTTCTTAATTTCATATTTAAAAAAGTAATTCCTACATTTTACTGCAGCAAAACGCAACAAAGTACATTGACAAGCATTTAATAATTATAGTGTTCCAGATTACGATCTCAATTGTTTTAGTTTATCATTGTTATTTCATTTACATAATTTACACACCCCTCAATTGATTTAATGCATAATAGTATTATTGATTATATTTAACTCTAAAAAATAATCGATAATGGTAAAATCAACTTCCAATTTAATCTTCCAAGTTAATCTCTAAAATAAATATTTCTCAAATGTCATACAGGACTTTTTATAATGAAGAAAGTATAAGTGACTAATTTTATTGCTACTTGCATTACATAAAAAAGAAGATTAGCGAGGCTTAGAAACTTTATAAACGGAAAAGACTATTAAAAATAAGTTCTCTTAATTTGTAATACATTACTTACTTGATTGAATTCTTTCACAGTAACAATCTCCCCATTCTGGTCACCAGCTGTAATTTAATAATTAATGCATTGAAAATTTAAGCTTGTCAATAGACAATAATCTTTATCATTATTATTACGCAATACAATATATCAACGGTGGAAAGGCTAATTGACTAACGTATAAAGTTTATCATACGATTGTTAGTCAAATAACCTTTCCACCGTTGGTATAATTTACAAAATAAAAAGAAATGAACCGAGCACGGCATAGAGTATACAATTATTTACCATCTCTCTTCCTTTTGGCGCCAATCGTTTGAATTTCTACAGTGGTTGCATGAGAAGTACTCTAAAAAACAAAAAAAAAACAATTTTCTTGGTGTATATATTATAGGCAATGTATGAAATGCCGGCATTCTATTGAATGCCTAAGAGTACCCGGCAATGTATGAAATAAAGATATATGAGACAGACATAGAATGCCAAATGCTATTTAGTCAAAGTATGAAAAATACATCTGTGATTCCTTTCGAATTTCATTTGGGATTTTTTGGCGGGATCTCAAAGTATGTTGCGTTTGAAACAGACACATACATCTAAAGAATTTAGCCTGCGAAAGAATGACATAGAATATACACAGTAAATGCAAGTACAATTTTCACGACCATATTTGTTTTCGAATTGGCCTAGCGGTGTGACGACTAGATTTGTACGAACTGTTATATTGAGGTATGCACGTCATCTATAACATATCCTACGCATTCTATTGAAACGTGCACTTAATATTTCGCAAACGGATCCCTGAATCGCAAAATAGTTTTCACACACCAGCCCTATTTTTCAACGACTAACCCAACGACACCCTTCACATGGGATAGACGAGAAACCACACTTTACTTGTAAAGAAGCTACCCTAAAAATTTTAGGCCCTTAGTTGTAAAGGTCCTTCTTAGGACTTATGTAAGTCAAAAATTGCTACCGGTTTCTGAAAACATCCCGGTCATCGAGAAGAACAGGCAAGATAACTGATAGGCTTGTCTTAAAAAAAAATTCTAACTGTATAAATAATATTTACAGTTAATTATCATATTAATAATTTAGTGAATGCACAGAGAGGGTGTCGCTTCTAGACATCATTATTATTCACATAATTATCCATCCTATAATAACCTCTTGACAGTAAAACCTTCTTGACATGATCCTTGAATTCATTGTCTGGGAAACCATTAATATGCTTCAGGAACTTATTATAGAACCTAACAATTTTACCTAAAAAACGTTTATTAGTATTACTAAATCTAAAACACGGTATGCCTAATTTATGTCTATTTCTAGTATTAAAACTGTGATAGCGTAACTATAAAAGTTCCTTATTGACTTTGGAACCCTAAAAAGGATAAGTAGACAACATACTGGAGTTGGTTCTTCGTTGGCATTCACGTCCACATTCATCATATTATTATCATTTGCATTATTGACTATGTCCTTAGGAATTTCTATTACTGCTTCTTCGAGCGTTATAGTATCTGCAGATGACTCCGCTGCTGGATCTGTGTAATCATTATACATGTAAAGGTCATTATTTCTAGAGTGTATCCATACTATTCGAAGCACTTTTGATGAACTAGACATCCACTCTCAACTCTTTTTTCTTAAGTCATGTATACTTATAACATCACCTATCTGCCAGTGAAAGTCCCGTCATAATCCGTCCAACCGTTTCGGAGATTAGCCGGAACAAACAGACAAAAATTATAAAATTGTTTTTTTTTTTGTTTTTTATTTTATATAGGGACCGTGTATACTTTCATATGCATTTAGTAAAAATGTTTTATTGTGACATTACACACAGACACCTAAATTGTATTTATTTGTATAGAAATATGTATTTATTTATTTATTAAAAAAAAACAACATTTAAATGAATTCATCCCATTCACCTACGTGGGAATGGCCCACAAATTGACATATTCTATCCGTGAACTTTTTAATACTCTGATGTTGTATTTTTACCTACTCTTGGTAGGTCGGGTATATGGCTGGGCCACTTTCAAAGGCTTGGTGGATAGTTGAGTATGGATGAACTAGAATAAAGAAAACACCTGTTTCATTAAAACTCTTAAACCTTTTGTGCGTTTCAGAAGTTTCTATATTCACTTTAAAACTAGTGGCTTACTTTATTACAGGTATTAGTTTCATTACACAAAAGTAAAATAAAATTTTACCATCAAGGTTTTCTTGTACCATATGGATATTATCATTTCTCTCAGGCCGTGTGGTTGTTGTATCGTCGGCATCTTTAACAATGACAAATACCTATTACAGTATTAAAAAAAACAATGTCCGTATGGATTGAGGAGCCACTCCAGATTTTAAAAGGAAACTAAGCAACCTTATTTAGTAGCAAAATATATTATTTTGTAGTAGAAATTTTGGAATTTGTAGTAAAATGTGTCACAAATTATATAAATGTAAAAATGGTTCTCAAATTAAACATTTGAATTGAGGAGCCACCTGTAACTGTGAAAGTAA
Source organism: Saturnia pavonia (assembly GCA_947532125.1). Lineage (NCBI taxonomy): Eukaryota > Metazoa > Arthropoda > Insecta > Lepidoptera > Saturniidae > Saturnia > Saturnia pavonia. The sequence goes on from OX383901.1 coordinate 13,340,714, forward strand.
CCTAAAAATGTTTTTGAAATTTTTAGTAATTGTGTATGGTATTTCGGTCCAGTACTGCTGAACTGAAATTCAAGAAAATACAATATTTTTACTATAGCTCCTCAATCTATGTTATAAGAGCGTGAATTTCAAGTGGCTAAATAATTGAGACAGCTAGTAGATCATACAAACCATTATCGGAGAAACTGACGTCGACATTAGGCACGGCATCTACCGCCCCACTGCGTTCGGTATTTTCTTCAGACTTTATATTGAAAATTCGCGGTTGCGGTAAGTTGCTTGATGACGTCGTAGGCTCGTCGTCCGGGACAGCAGAGTTATTTACTGTATAAAAAACACATTCATCTATTTTGTTAAAAAGGAACTTATAAATGTATGCTACCAATGTGAGTATGGAATACATAGAAACTATTTACTTACTACTAGGATACTATGTATGGTGAATCAAACTTACCCAATTTTAAGTAAATAATTCAAATTACAAATTGCCATGAACGGAAAAAATATCGTAGACTTCAGGGGCCTTTCAGCTAACAGTGTAGTCAGATCGAAAAAAAAAAACTAATGTCAACAGTCACCTCCAGTTTAATACCGTACAATCAGCTTTATTAATTTAGAATATGCAAACACACTGGAAATGGCATCACGTTTACTTTCTCAATTATTTTCTTTACTAAATTAAACCAACTTTAACTAAAGTTTATCGTATGCCGGTGTGTTAGAAACGCAATGTATGAGTTATTGAATCGATAGAACTATAGAACAGATAAACTACAGTTAAAAGTACCTCACAACACAAACCAGGCAACAGCAATATAAATTGAAAAATCTTTTTATATTTTCGAGTAACTTCGCAACTCATCTCTATTGTAAAGAATAAATATTCGTCAAAATACATACGCGAGAATAATGATCCCACATTGTAGTTTATTGCGTTTATCCTTCTGGCATTTGACGGAAATCTATCCTGTATACTTCTCGTTATTTCTGGAATTGACGGATAATACAAAAAATATTAATCAAAATCAACTTTTCAGTACTATTTTAATGTATATATGTTTTTTTTTAATATTTAATTTGAATAATTTACATATATAATTCAATATTTAACAACATTGGGCGGCTGGGTAGACTTCCTGGAATAACTGAGCTGGCATGATCAAATTCTACCAGTATCACGCAAAATAGGCGCACACGACGACGAATTGCGAAATTTTAGCCCGTGTAAACCTGAGACCTGATTTTTTCCTAAATCATAGAAGATGCGTCTTCCATTTTCGATAATTACAAAACCAACTAGATCTATTAAATTTCTAAAGGTAAATAAGAAAATCTTTTATATACAGCATATGATATCATTACAATTGTATAAAATTTTCACTATTCTCGGAATATCTGGGAAAGTCTACAATCTACGCCAAACATCGAGTACGCGTTACGCGTATTCGTAAGTAAAAAAGTGTTGCGTACGACGCACACATAAAGCATAAAACTATTAATATATAAAATAAAACTATTATTTATCACTGAAGAAAATACAAAGTGAATTCTAGTTCAACATACGGAGATTATAGAATGAAATGCTAACAAAAACATCAATGTCAACCGACTACCCAACCTGCTGTTATAAATTTCAATGTGAAAACAAATTTTATTTGTATTTTGCCAAAGTACAAAATAGGCTATCAGCCATGTTATTCTAATAGAGTATGAATAAATTATGAACATTGTTGCTTAGTAATAGTGAGAACAATGAACTGCATTAACTACATACTCATGAATGTACTTACTGCGTGATGGCACAGCAACTGAGTTGGAAGGTCTGTTTCTTTGGCGTAATATGCCACGTGCTAGTTTTTTGATAGAAAGAAGGTGTTGTATGTCTGTAGGAATTCTTCGAGTTTCTGCACCTTGATTTTGACGCGAGCGTACATGGCTTGACGTTGATGACGATCCATTTTCTGGTGCCATACTGTGGTATGATCTAAATCTATAATGCAATGCTCATTTGTATACAGGACACAAAATAGCAAACAGCTTTATCGGTAACAAAGGATATTAAAAAAAATACATATGCTTATATAATTTTAGGGAAAGTAATAAAGTTAAATCCCACCAACAAACTAGTGTATTTTTACATTCTTCCTTATCTCGAGAACAAAACAAAACAATTTATTTTGTCTGAAAGCCTTTGAGATATTGCTTGAAAAGGATGTGTTTCTACTTTCTTTTCCTCAGCTATTTAGCACTTTAGTAAAAATCGATAAGGGTAAATTTATTAGGTGAGATCAAAATGGTGGGGGTAGAAATCTCACATCATCTTTTTAATTTAAAAATAATATACATTATCTATCCATGAGGTGGATTTACAATCCATCGACAGTCGTTGCTGTCATGGCGGCCTGCTCAAATGTCTCTTCACGTTAAGTTTGAAGGAAAGAAGGAACACACTGGCCAGGAGACAGTTCCACAGCTTCACAGTATGGCAAAGATAAAAGGTAGCAAATTTCTTTGTTCGTGCCAAGATGGAGGTTACCATAAAGCTGTGGCTCCAGAGCCCAGCGCGTGTAATTCTGTTATGAAGGGGAAAAAAGGGAATTAGGTTAAACAGCTCTTCACAACACTCGCTATGATACAGACGATAGAACACGCTCAGCGAGGTAATGTCCCTGCGCAGCTCTATTAAAGAAAATTATTTTACCCATGTTATTTCCATTTAAAACTTTGACTGTGGTAGGGGCTGGGTTAATATTAATATCTATAAATTTATTTATTTATTTGGTACCGATTTAAACTATCAAAATTCGAAAATATCCTGAATAAAGACCACCCTAGTAGTTAAATTTTCTAACCCACCTCTGCAAAGATAAAAACATAAAGTCTGATGAAATTAAAAACCTCTACTTACTGCCCACTTTGAAAACCAGAAGACTCACTGGTAGGGGTGATAAAAACCAGTTTGAACACCACTGTTATATACCATGCCTTCATATTAATCTTACAATATGCCATAAATAAAGTCTTACCGGTCCACATTAAATGGTTGTACACCACAATCCATTTGCTGAGTAGCATTAATTGTTTGTCTTGGATTTGAGCCACTGGCTTCTATTATCTCTGGCTTGTAAAATCTAGGGGCTGTAAGAAATCTAATATTAAAGAATTTGCATTATTAAAGACATACAAACAGATTTACAGTTTATTTTTCTTAATTCGAATATGAAATATAAAAAAAGATCAAGTTGTATGAACGTACCAGGATTCAAAAGACACAAATATTCAATAATATTTACTTGAGATTCTACATGGTGTTTTTCTGACATCATTTGTCGACCTTTGTTGCGAAGTCGTAGTTTCAGGTTCTTGGGTGTTGATGTTTATTCTTTGATCACTACTATCCTCATCTTCATCTGAAATTAAAGTATATTTACCTAACAGTTATCTACCCTCATGGTTCGTTCTACTGTCTCGAAAATATAATAACACGTCTTATGTAAAAATAAATATACTCAGACCAGGGAAAATATACAATTAAGAGATTTTTCAAAGAAATTTGTTGATTAAGTACAAAATTACAAATGCCATATTCTATACAAATACCTGAACTCCATGGGTATTCAGTTATTCCAAGAGCCTTTTTTAGGCTCTCTTTTCTGTTTCCCATAATGAAGTCGAATGGATGATAAGTAAAAGCTGTACACTGTAAAACAATAAGTCGTTTACTTAGTGAAAAAAAAAAACATCAACCAAAATCAGAAAAATGGCGCAGACCTAGTGATAAACCGATACAAGCACAGACTAATAACAGGATACGATATAAATAAATACGAGTAGGTACTCGATACTTTTATTTCTATACTAAGTATTTTAGCATCGAACCAATTATACGCTACTACTCAGTATCGAAAAGAAAATACTTAGTATCGAATCGAATCAGACTGAACGAATGTTACTTTACAATTCCTGAACGCATTTTATGATGAGTACAGACAGGGTGAATGAACGTGGAAGAAGGCTATAACGAATACGAACAAGTAGGTGTGGACGTATTTCCGAAGGCAAACCCACGCGAACAAAGCCTTATTCTCATTCCGCTGTGCTCCGATCGCGTGTCGGTACATCAAAGAGCGCGAACGAGTGAAAGCGGTGTGGATGCGTCGGCGAATGATCATTCAACGACGACGATGCTAGAGAGCGGATGTGTGATAAGAACAGTGCAATTGGTGGGTAAAGGATTGATTGATATTGATTTTAATTATTTTTTTAAAGAGAAACATCGTTTGCGTTTCGTTAAACACTAGCTACAAATTTACCAATCTTTATAAACTGACTCGACTGTTTCTTTTTGTCGGCGTGTGCAACTCGTTGCATATTTTTTCCTAGTCAGGAAATTTATAGGTTCGATAGAGATATTTAGGAGGTCAAGTTAATGAAATATCGAGGTAACGTTGATGAAGTCTCGGACACTAGTTAAAATAATTTGTAGTATAATCATTGTTACTTTTTTTAACCAGTCCCATGTCAGTTAAATACAGTCCAATAAAACATTCTTAAAAGTATCGATAATTTAGTGATACTCATATGAATTGTATCGATCAGTAATTAAAGTTCTACTTATATGAGTAGGAATCGTTACCTTGCGGGTATTGAAACATCCCTGCGCAAATAAGTTGCTCTGGCTAGTAGTGGTGGGTAATAGCGGCTTTTTTGGGAAACGAAACTTAACTATCTATGAAAACTGGTAGCTGTTTCCAGAACTATGTGTTTTAGTAGCTGGTTTTTCAGTTTTCAGTACTCTATTGTAGTAGGTAGCTGATTTACTGGCACGAGGTTATTTTCTGCTGCCGTGTTTTTAAATAATTTTATACGTTACGAAGCTATCGTTGATACTATAATAGTATATAACTAGCTGTGCCCGCGGCTTCACTCGCGTTGACTACAGAATTCCGTCGGTATTGTGGTGACCGTCACCTGCCGGTAAAATGCTTATTAGGTTATTCATGCGTAACCCTAATTATTTAAAAAAAGTAGCCTAAGTTACTCTTTATAAAGTCAGCTATCTGTCAGTGAAAGTCCCGTCAAAATAGGTTCAACCGTTTCCGAGATTAACCGGAACAAACAGAAAGACAAACCGACACGGACACACATACAATAATAGAAAAAAAAAAGCATTTGTATACTTTTTTGAGAATAGTGCTGCTGATCATAGCCAGTTCCTATCTGATATAAATGACTTTCGAGATGGTGACCGCAAAGATGTAACCATCACTCGTTATAATTGTAAAAACATAATTGTTCATAACCCGCACTATATAGGTACTATGCCTACTTATTTTATTAGTAATTAGTATATAAGTAGTACTAATAAATATTATAAAAAATATAAATATTATAATTGAATAATAATACGATAAATATTAAATATACAAATTAATTAGTAAATAATAACTGTTATTGTTTTAAATGTACACCAAATTAAAGTATCATGAAAGATTAAAAAAACACTATGAAATAGTTTCTTTTTTTATTCACATTCACAATTAAAATCTTAAACAACACGAACTCAAACACCTTAATTTATACTGCACATTTTACAAATATTTATAAGTGCGGTTGTTCATTTCAAGGTCACATTTCTATAGATAAGAGTCAACGCCGTCAACGGACTACATTCCTATGTGTGGAAACGAGACAACTTGATAATGATATTACTCTCTTGATAATATTTATTTGTTTCGCAAAACAGAAATTCAATACAATAATTTTGACAATCTTGTGCCTAGTAAACGGTTTCCTTCTATGGTGATCGTAGCCCCAGCTTCTGAAAACCCGGTTTCAAGCCCGGTAAAGCTGTAAAAGCCGTAAAGGCTCCAGGGCCCCTAAGGCTAACAGTATAGTCAGTTCGAAAAAAGCTTCTGAAAACAGTCGCTTCCCAGTAAGCGGCTGTTTAGGTCGGTCCCCACACCGACGTTGCTTTGAACTACAACCAGGTGAGCTAGCTTGTTTCTTAGAATAATCAATATCTACCACCAATAGTATTTCCTTTTTAAATATTATATGCTGAGATATATTAAATACATATACCTAGCCTACAAATGTTTACATTTATAAATTCACTTTTGCTTTTCCAATAGTAATGTAATAATAAATAAATACTTACATACACAAACACATCTGTTGACAGACGCAGAATTTGAGTTTCTCGTTTTCCAATTAATTTATCTGAGTTTTTTTATCCACTTGTAATCAAATTCACAAACTTCGTTTAGTGGTGTTTTTGTTAAAAATGTCAATCAACAAAAAAAGGCTGTTGATGTTGATGAGTGTTAAGTGATTAAGAGTGAGAGCGAGAGACTAATTATAAAATATGCGTGTGTGGTTAAAGAAGCGAACGAGCAGCGAATATAAAATACATAAAAATCAATAAAATACAATAAATGCGTAAGGGCACCTATGCATAACAAAATATCGTTCTTGAAGCGTCGTTTATAAAGAACTATGTATCGTTGATATTAGGACTTCTAACATCGATTTCATAACATTGAAATTATCAATGATACATTGATACCTTAAAATATCGATATTTCGTTCATCCCTAGTCACTGTCAAACTATTATCTATGGTCAAACTTATGCAGACCGCAACGCAAATGCCGGCACTGCGCCGAATTTATTTTTCAGTTACGGATACATACGTTGTTTTGAAATATACGTTCAACACAGGTTAGCAGTAGCACTTTTGAAGTGTGAACTCTGACGCAAAAAGACATTTTAAAATAAATATTCTATGCGTTTTTATAATATAGAATGGCGGATTTACCATATCAAGCTGAATATGCGAAAACAGGCAGGGCATCATGCAAAGCTTGTAAACAAAAGATTGATCAGGGTGTCCTGCGACTTGCCGTGATGGTGCAGGTAAAACATGTTTTTTTATTAAATTGCTTTTATTTATATTGCAATAGCAAATTGAGAAAAATAGTTAGGATATATTTCGGTTAACGTGGTTTTGATATGAACCAGACATGTTAAAACAAGTTCGTAGTGAAATGTTTTGAAAATATGAATATTCGATTGAAATTTGGAATCTTTTGGCACGCGGAAAGGAACGGGAGGTTTTCGGGGAGGGTGGAGGACTCTGCCTCTAACTCTCTAACACTACCATTACAAGGTAATTCACCTGGCCTGAGTTATTGGTGGTCAAATTTTACATTTCGGCTTTTAGCATTATTTATACACGCTTAGCGGCAGAAGGTACTAGAAGTGAGGATGAAGAAGTTCTGTATCATCTGGTACTATTCCCTTGGAAAAGTAAAACCCCTGGCCAGAGTTATGGAGAGTTTAAACCTTGAAAGTCAAATCTGAAATTTTGATTTGCTTTTCGTTGACTAAACCTTAGGGAAAACTATAGTATCCCTGTTATTTAAAGTATATAATTTATAGTGTTTTATTTTTATAATAGAAATTTTGTGTAATGTACTTTATGTAATTAATATAATCTTATAAAATATATTTTAGAACCATTAACATATTTACAAAGTAAGTGGATGGTATTAGTAGATTATATTAGTATAACATCTTAATAATAAACTACAACTTTTGAAAACTTTTCTAATATAATTAGGTTTGTTGTTGTTTAGTATTTTGTAAAGTTTACTGAGATACAAATACAGTATAGGTTAATAATAGGTTTTTGTATTGTGAATCAGTGGTTTTTGTTTTGACATAAATGTTCAGGGCCAGTGGAAGACTATAAGTCACCCAACTGCAAGTATGAGCTAGGCGCCCCTAATTTAGTTTATATACTTTTTAATAATATAACTTCATTATTTTTGATTTTTCACTAATATACATATAAATAGTTTACCATAGATTAATGATTGGCTTTTGTTTGAAGTGCAGGGAAATATGATAGATGGAATTTGATATATAGAAAAATATGATATTTTATGTTTTTGAGGCATTATTTTGTGATTGATTATGAAAAATTGTAAAAGTCATCATTTACCTATAAACTATACTAAACAAAAAATCATATCGGATCTTTTTTGTAGTTCGTTTAATTCCCTACAAGTATGTTTTCATTTTCACTGAACAATAATTCATTCAACTGCAGAAAAATTCCAAATAAAAAAAACATGTTATTTACATTAAAAATCACGATGAGCCACCTCTCAGTATTAATATTAAAGAGCTCAAACTTTACCAGATTTTTTTTTCGTTATATTTGGATAATATTTTCATTTAACTAAAGAAAAAAAAATAAAAGTTTTTTGGCCCACCCTAATATGCATTTAGTAAAAAGCTGTTATTTTGACATTACAAACAGACACTTCAAATTATTTGTATAGATTTATAAGCAGATAATAAAAATAAGTTAAAATCAGTAAAACAAATGAACCAGTGTGAAATTTAAACTTCTAACTACTAAATTCAATGTTAATCTGCCAATATTTACTATTTTAGAAATGTTCTCACCTAATAATGTGTGCAGATGTACACCTTGGGATGTTTAAATTCTCAACAACTATATTGATTAATAGACTGGTTTTTCAACAACATTAAAATGGTGTTAATTTGTGATAAATCTAAAAATATGAGAGATAGCTCATTCGATTCGGAATTAAATTTAGAAAAATGTATCTCGAGGATGTATTAGCAGTTTAGCACATACAAAATTGCAATTGTTATTAACAAAATAAGGGGAATAAATATTCTTAAAGAGGAGGAAATTTCCAATATTTAGTTACAACATTCGTTAGTTATAATATAATAAGTTAGGTATTAAAAAATTAGAATAAATAACATAATAAACTTTAATGAACTTTTATCACATGATCTTGTTCAGTATATATATCAGAAGGGTTCCACGAAGCAAAAAAATATAGGTTAATTATTTAAAGTTTTACGTCATCATTTTTTTTTTATCATTTGTGAAAATGAAGACTATATTTGATGTTCAAAAGGAACTTTTTGAAAAATTAATACAAAAAAAATTCAACTGAGTTTTATTCTTTCAAGTGTTTAGAATATAGCATATTTTTTTTTAAATTGTTAAATTAATATATAATACTATAAAAAAATATTTTGTGTTATATTGTTTTCACAGCACCGCATAGCCCCATATTTGGCATTTAATAAAAATTAAATATTATGCAGATAGAGTTCCGGGAGCTAGGACTTTTTTGAAGTGAAACTTCTTATGCGACTTCCAACACGTTAAACGTTTAACGTACTTTATCGGTCTCTCCTCTATGTGTGAGCCAGAGCGAGAGAGCAAATGTCGGTGTGTATGTATATTACACACTGTTTAAATAAAATATAAAATATCTTTTAAAATGAAGTTTCACTTCTATCGTGTGTGAATCGCACACACACCTTTTTTATTGGAAATTTCCTACTCTTAAAGGATATTTTTTTAAATTTCTTATTTATATTTCTTTTTTCGTTTTCGTTTTTGAGTTATTAACTAAAAACTAATCCTGTTTTTTTTTCTTTTTATTTGATTAATCACAATTGCAATTTTTTATGTGCTAATACATCCTCGAGATACATTTTTTTAATGTGATTCCGAATCGTATGAGCTATTGCTCATATTTTTAGGAGCTTTATCTCGTATTAACACCATTTTGAACTAGTTGACTGGACTATAAGTGACATCTAAAACTTTAGTCAACAGAAATGAATTTGCTCATAGCAACAGTTTGCTTTTTGCTTTTTATATACAGCTAGTTCCATGAATCATATTTATTATATTATTTTCAAGTTTCATGTTTTCTAAGTAAGTATTATCTCCAGTTGGTGTAATGGTATGCTTAAGTCCTTCTTGTGGTTATAAATAGAACTAGCCCTATACAACTTGTGATTAAATTGAATATTAAAGTTCACTGTAGGTACGTAGGTGATTATTATGGGAGGCTATTATAATTTATTCTGAGTAAGTCCAGAACAACAAATTTAATGAAACTTCCTAATCAGGGAAATTCGAATTTACTTTAATTTCAGTCAGCTTTCCATGATGGGAAACAACCAAACTGGCATCATGAGGATTGTTTCTTCAAAAAACAAAGACCTAAAACCTATAGTGACATTGGAAATTTCAATAAACTTAAAAGTGATGATCAAAAGAGATTAAAATCATTGATTGGTAAGTTTTTAGACGTTTTATGTATTTATTCTATTCTGGATTCAATATATTTTCTCTGATATGTACTACCTACATTAAAAGCTACTTACTCACGGTTTCATTATTCGCTTATTAAAAAATTGTGACCACTCTGTATTCGCGGCCGCAAATTTCTTTATTCGCGGTTTTCGCGGATACACAACTAACGATGCAAAATATTATTCACTACTTATCAATCAAATTAAACAAGTAGACATAAAAAAAAATACTTATAAAGAAACTAATATTTATGTGACTAAACTTAAAGTGCTTTGACAATAGCCACCGTTGTCGCCTTGTCCAAGTTATACATGCCACTGACTAACACCTTTGATACCAACGCCATCTGCATCGCCGCGATGTTGCTCGTTTTTGTTTCAACTTGTCATTTCTATCATCGCAATAATTTTGAATGAATTTCGCAATTTCGAATAAAATAAAATAAAAATTAGTTCCGAGGCGAAACAAGTTGTTGACGCTTTAAGTAAAAATAAAAATGCATGATCGTTTTAAGAGGTAAATTATTAATGCCACCGCTATTCAGCCTATATTACCAATCAGAACTAAATGGCAGGAATTAAAAAGCTGAAAACAAAAAAAAACTAATATCTTTAAACCTTTATTTAATTTAGAAAATAATAATACTATGTATCTCTCGTTAAAGTGTATTTATTTATTTTTTATTTTCGTCACTTGAACACATAAAAATTACATATAATAATTTAATTGTATATTTCCATAAAAATTGGCTTTTCGTATTCACGATTTCGTAGTCGCGGCATAATTCTGAAACGTATCCGCCGTGAATAAGGAGCTTTGAATGTATTTTAATTTAAAATAATTTTCATTAAATAATTACACTATCATTCCTGCATTAGAGACTACTTTATAAAGTCTTATATAAATATCTTTTCCAAAGAAAATACAACTGGCATTGTGATGCCAGAAGCAGAGGCGAAAGGGAAAGGCAAAGGCAAAAAGAGAACAGCAACAGACTCGTCTGCAGCCAGTGCATCGGCATTAAAAGACTTTCTTATTGAATACTCAAAAAGTAGCAGGGCTACTTGTCGTCATTGTGAAATTAAAATTTGTAAGGTAAATAAATGTCTTCAACAGATACAAAAATATAATGAATTTTCAAACATAAAAAACCCGTCACCTTAGTTATTTCTAAAAATTTAGTAGTAGGTTGTTGGTGATACTGCAAAATACTATGTCACCATGAATTGATTATATGGGTGAGAGAAACAATTTTTTGACGACCTACTAGGTGTGTGACTAATCATCACACATCCTACTATATTAGGTGACCAACTACTATATTTCTAAAAAAATATACATAATAGGCGAAACGACAATACTCTTATTGGATTAAATAATTAGGCAACATTAATTTTTAGGCATAAACCGGAATGTAGGAATGCCATTGTCAATTTGATAATTTGGCATTATCATCCTCTATCCAGTAGTAAAAAAATATTCCTTTAAAAAAATAGTTATTTGGAACTTACTATATTTTTTTGTTTTTTTTGTTTTGTCATCTACTATATTTTTTCAGGTAATAGCCTCAAAAATATTATGTTTGGTATAAACAAAGTTGGCAACCCTATGTCTGACATGCATACTGTCCTGTAATATTGTTAGTAAAATTCTTTCATTGTTATACAAATCAATTCTGAATGTGAATCTAATCTGAAAATAACTATACATATTACATTTTGCAATGAATAATTGAGGCTCAGTCCAAATATTGCAGTATCATCAATGAGGTATTTTTAGTGGTCAGGGATAATTAGCTTCTTCATACTATAACTGTGGCACATAAACTGAAGATGTTGAGTACCAGATACTGAAGATGTTGTGTACCAGTAAAACTCGAAAAGGCTTCAAATATATATATTTTTAATTAATAACTTTTCCAAGAAGTGATAATAATTATGTCTCCTATATAGAATAATATTAGTGGAAATTTTGGATTTTGGAAAGTTAAAGTTTAACTGTGTTAAAGGTTTTTGATCCATCTTAATATTACATGTACACCTGTCTAGTTTGTATATTTTTGTTTAATTATTAAAGTAAATCTATTAACCAATAGGATGAAGTCCGTATATCCAAAACTGTATATGACACAGAAGTGGGAAGCAAGTATGGAGGACAACCATTGTGGCATCATGTGAAGTGCTTTGCCGAGTGCAGAAACAGTTTATTATATTTTGCTGGCGGTGAAAGCCTCCCAGGATTTAAAACATTAAAAAAAGAGGACCAAGAATTTGTAAAAAATGAGATAAAGTATGAATTTTCATTATAAATTTGTTAATAAATATAACTAGATTAGTATGTAAAATATTATAAAAGCTATGAACTTATACATTTGTGACCAAAAATATTGTTAGTGTGTATTGTCTGTAGATATGTATAGATTTCCAAAAATGAACTAAGAGTAACGAAAGAAATAGTAAGTAATGCCATAGAGATAAAAGTGCTGTTACAAAGCTAATTTTATTAGGTAGAATATATATTTAAATTATAGGATATTATTTTTCTTAACACGTTCATTGTTGTTCACGTGATATCACGTAATAAATTATTCAGTCATTAGTTATATTTACGAATAAAAACATTTATAATAATTATTATAACTTCAATTATTAGTATTTCCATATAATAACGGTCCATATTTAGAGTACCTTCATACATACATTAAATCCTACTTCTATATCTATATATATTATAAAACTCAACGTCTCTATGGTCATCTATGGCATCCGTTCATGTTTACGTTCATTTCACGCAAAACCACATATCCGATTTATATGGTACCAATAAAAATACCTCTCCCAGAACTCTACCTCCATTATTTATCATTTTTATTTACGGCGAAAATAGGGCTGCGCGTGGCTATTACGGCATTGGGTGCACTGCAGTGGCCGCTGAAAACAGATTAACCCTTAAAAAAAATTGTATTAAATATCAATTTAAAAATTGTAAAAATTATGCTATTATCTGAACACTTGAAAGAATAAAAAACCCTTTGCAAAAAAAAAGGTTAATGTTTACTTTCATCATATAATTTCAGAACATTCAAAAGTGATGAAGTTCCTGTAAAGAAATTGAAAGATGAACCTAAAGATGCGGCAGAATTGAAGGAAGAAAAGAATAAAGAAAAAGAAATGGAGAAACAGAATAAATTGTTCCAGAAATACAAAAAATCTCTGAGTGATTTTACTAAAAATGATTTAGCAGAAATACTCGAGTACAACTCTCAGGAAGTTTTTTCTGGAAAAGAAGAAGTAAGTATTTAAAAACTATCATTAAAGTTTGAAAGCAGCATAAAATACAAAGTAAATTTTCACATAGACAGCTGTTACTGAGTTTAGCTGTTCAGATTTCAAAGATGCAATTAAATAAATTCTCCAATCTCCTTGTCTGGAAACATTCAATGAAATCATTATTTACTCTGTTGTTTATTATTTATTTCATACCTGTATAACTGAAGATCTATTTAAATTTATAACTCATGCGAAAACAAATTTTTCACCAATATAAGTTATACTTAGTTATATTATTAAGTTATAGTTTGAAGCAATGATGGCTCAGTGATAGCGTGTACGGACATCGCGTTGATGGACGTGATTTCGAATCCCTGAAAAAAGCCTGAGCTGTTTGTGAAGAAAAACATTGTGATTAAACCATAGCATGGTGGCAGGGCTTTTTCTAATGCCCACCTGGCTATTTACTAACTTTAAGTTGAAAATCCGTCGCCAAGCACCAATAGGTGTATTCCGGCAGATGGACTTGAGAGCCAGTCCTCTGGGAACACAAGGCTGAGTGCGTTACCATTGTGGGCCACATCATCACTTAACATCAGGTGAGATTGAGGCGCTAATGCTTAACCTATAACGAAAAAACCTATCCGCATTTATAATCACATCCTGTACATCTGTATGTGTTTGCACATAATCATGCAAGTACAAGCACGTAAACATGCGAGCATCCAATCAACTAATATACACTAAGTTTAATTTAGGAAGAAACCAACTGCACTGATAGGTTATCCTTATTATATTTTTTTACTATTTGCCTTGCCACTAAAGATAACTGCGAAAAGAAAGGGCAATAAAGATGAGTCATTTATAATACTTATTTTCTTACTGTAGTGCCTTGATCATTTGGCTGACTGCATGGCATTTGGAGTATTAGCACCGTGTCCTGAGTGCATGCAGGGTCAGCTTGTCTTGGACACATTGGGTTATAAATGTAGAGGTAAGTGAAATATACAAATATACGATAAAATATAGTGACAATTTTAGCTTGAGTTTGAGAAAAAGTACAAAGTGCAATTAAATACTGATTTGTTTATTAGGCACAAATGAAACTCAACCATGCAAGAGATGACATTTTATTAATGTTGCCAGACTATTCAACACCAAATGCATAGACATAATACTTCTGTTTTTAATTAATCTTCGCGTTCAGATACTAATGGTTAAGTGCCTCCTAGTTTACCAGTTTGCGAGACACTTATGTCAGAAACTCGTATTCGTCAGACTGAGGTACGTACAACGCTGTGTAATCTGGACATGAATAATGTCAGAAGCCCGGATGGGATTCCAGCAAATGTTCTGAAAACTTGTGCGCCTGAACATTCTCCTATATTGACTAGCCTATTCTGCCTCTCTCTGGATACTGGACAAGAGTCTATATCCTTGACACAAACTAACGTCCATCCAGTGCCCGAAAAAGGCAGTCGTGCTGAACCTGCCAACTATAGGCACATCTCGGTTACGTTCATTCTCTGCAAGAGTATGGAATGTGTAACTTAATGACAGGCTCCTGGCATACCTAGAAGCGAATGACCTCCTAAGTGACCGGCAATACGGATTTCGCCGAAACGGTTCCACTGGAGACTTTCTAGCATATGCCACTCACATCTAGAACAAGGCTGTCGAAAATCATGGAGAAGCGCTTGTCGTTTCGTTTGATATTTCGAAGGCCTTCGACAGAGTATGGCATGATAGCCTCTTAAGCAAGCTTCCTTCATACAGCTTGCCCATTGGGTTTTGTGCATAGATATCGGACTTCTAGAGCACATTACCACTCTTTTCTTCCTACAATGTGGATTAGGCAAAAAGGAAGTAAACTTAAACTAACGTAAACTACTCGTAAACACAGTTATCATAAATACAAAATATTTTGCTTATTAATCCAGGTAATATCAGTGAATGGACAAAATGTTCCTACATAACTCAAGAGCCAAAGAGGCAGCCTCTGAAGATTCCTAAAACCTATAAGGATAGTTTTGTCTTTGCTAAATACAAACCTAAAACAGGGGTGCGATTATTCCATGCTGCTCCACGACCTGTCGTATTCCTGAAAGAGGAACCGAATACAAGGTAAATTAATGTATATGAAGGGGTATATAGTTGACAATATGTTTAAAAAATAATGGATTTTTGATGAAAAGCCCAAAAATACAAATGTGGATAAAATTGTAGATTTATTTAATTTTTCTTTGGGATAATTGTTTTTTTTTTTTGTATCAGAGTCGTGTGACTGGAAACGCCTATCATAAAGCTTCCTTCAATAAATATGTACAATTGAGTTTTATTCTTATTAGGTTAACCAGTGACTCTAAAATTATTACTAAGTATAGAAATAGTGCTATTGTTTTAAATAATATAATGACTAATCAAGTAAAAATAATAATATTTTCTTTTATAGTATAAAAAAAGACATACCTATTCCCCCGTTAAAAAATCTGCAATTCTTCCTGTATGGAAAATTGAAAGATAAGGAGGCAGTCAAACACCGTATACTGAAACTAGGCGGACTCGTTGTTAATAAGTTGACAGATACCACCGTCGCTGTTGTTTCTACGAAGAAGGACCTAGAAAAGATGTCGGGCAAAATGGAGGAAATTAAAGAGAAAGATATTGGGGTAATATTTTAAGTACATAGCTTATAACTTAACTAATTTAATTATATAGGTTAGGTTAATTATATGGGTAATGCTAGTTGTTTGAAATGTAAAAAAGATATCTGTTATTTAAATCACAAATACAAAACTAAAAACAACGTAATAGTCAATATACCTGTCGCACTACTTGTTCAAACAGTTTATTAATAACATAGTTTAATAACATTTGAAGCTGTGAGTTGTGTGTATATTATACTCTTTCTGTTTCGAGTTGCCGATCTATACATATATATTGTATACTAAATCTATGTATCTACCTATCTACAGAATTATAAATAAAACTTTAGGCCCTTCAAACATATGGATATGCAAGTATCGGTTATGCGATAACTTCACTAACTAAGCTACTATCGCAGTACGTTTGTACTTAACTTCATACATAAGCATGTGTCGCCGACATTTTGTTTATTTTTCGGAGACTCCAATTTCGCGCTAGCAGTCAGGCGAAGCCACTACGTCTTTCAATTCATCATTATCGACTTACATTTAAGAAGAAAACAAATAAAGGCTGCTGAGGATTTAAGGATAAAATTTAAAGTTTTGTCCCAAACGATACCTCTTTCCTGAACTAGTGTGATCAATTCTTCAGGGTTTATATTTTTTTCCATTATTACGAAACACCAAACGTGCGTACAATAAAACAAACTCACCGCGATCGCAGCGACGCACGCACGGGCGGAACAAGAGTTAGTGGGGAGAGGGCTGTCGTCCTCGACATCCGACAAATGTGAACAGCGCCATACTTATAGGCGAGCGAGATCCGACACGATTTGTTTTTTGGACGTAGAGGGCTGGCAAAACACCCGACATTTCTTGTCGGCGCCGACAAATCGGCTTTCGACAAATCGACACAAAATCGGTTTCCGAGAAGTGTGAATAGCTTCATATAAAATGCTCTGCTACTGTAACATCCGCTTAAAATCCGGGCCCGACACCCGACAAGTGGGAACCAGCTCTTACTCTATTTGTTTACTATTGCCACTATATTTTTTTGAAATATAACGAACAATTCCATTCACAAACTTTAGTTTGACATTTGTAGAAAAGCATAAAAATCCAAAAACTAGCGTCCGAACTCTGCGACACGTCCGAACTTACGTGCATCTATCTACCTTAGGTACTATGCGCAACAAGTTTTTTGCGAACTAAATATATAACAGAGGTATCGAACTATCGAATACTTGTTTCTCCATGTATATGAAAGAAAGGCGTCACAGAATATTTTCACTGCATTGTATAGCGATTATGTCATCACGGTTTATTCTGCTGAGGACTGTAATATTAAAAAATTGTTTATTTCATTATAAATCATCATTATTATTACTAAACAAAGCTATTAATAAAAATAATATACTTTAATAACTAGATTTTAAATAACATGGTTATATTCGTTGCAAATAAGATTTCAAAATTTACTCTTGTTATTTATATAAATCCAAGTATATAAAAATATCTCTATTCAGGTGGTAGAAGAAACATTCCTTGATTTAATTGATTCCGAAAAGGGTACGATTACATCTTCATTAGAAATAGTCAAGGAAAATAATATCGCTGATTGGGGAGCTGACGTAAGTATCGAAAACCTTTATTTCTTAAAATGTACTATGCTTAGGTTGTGTTAGTTTAATGTGTTATATTGTTAATCTGCTTACAGCCCGCTAAGCGCGTACCTCAGGATGTTCTTGATGGAAAATCAATACCAAAATCGGGCAGTATGTATGTGAAATCTTCAAAATCAGCTGTCAAGCTTAAAATTCAAGGTAAGATATATATTTGTGAAGCACGATGATGAGAAAAAAAATGTCTTAGTTTCGGTTGCAGTTCATTATTAATACGGCATTGGACACTTGATGTTTCTTGAAGGTTCAGAGTCAATGTTGTATTTGTGCATCACTTTATTTTATTTTCCACTAAATTATAGAACACTATTTCTATTTGAATCATTCATGAGTCATGTTGATGTTGAGCGTACCTATCTACTTCTATAATTATTACTATGTTACAGTTAAAAACGACGGAGTGGTCTTTTGAAAGCATGTTAATAAATTCATATTACTTTTAAATTAATAAGGTCACTCTATCACACCACTCACTCATCACAAGATCTCTGAAAATATTGATCCGATTGACTTCTAATTTACTTGTAGTCATTTGTTACTTATTTCGCTATGTAGACGCTCACGAAGAACGGACTTTAACCAAAACGTATATTTTTTAACACTGGTGAAACCGTGGTTCACATCTTGTGTAAAAAAACTACGTTTATTTTGACAATTGAATACGTCACAATAGGCTATTTGACTGGTTTTTGGAAACTTTTTCAGATTGTTTAATGGGGTTTGTCGAGCTCAAAAAATATACTTATTTTCATTTATTTAGTGTAATTCTTTAAAATAATAGCAAATGAAACTTCACTATTTGAATAAGCCGCCGAAACGCTATCTTTGGCAAAGTGGCGTCACAGAAATATAAAAAAATAAATAATTCAGTGTGTTTTTTGTGTGTGTATTGTGATAGATGTGATTGGAAACCTGTCATCGAAGTCGAATTGTCTTAAAGTGTAAACGATAGACAATACTGACGGGATGTAAGGTCCAGGGAAGGATGTTTGTTAACAATGTCATTTGCTAATAAAGGATGAATGCCATGTAACATGTTCCACCTCTTAAATTTAACGTCCGTTTAATTTATCAGTGCATTACCAAAGTGTATTTTGACTTATAAATATTATATCTCATTCATTTACCATTATTATACCTTATAATGCATTAAACACGTACTAAATTTTATTTTATTATACTTCTTCCTAAATTTCAGTATTTTTAATAAACTGAATAAAACGGCAGCCCTACTCAAACATTTAGCTATCTCACACTCGGTTACACAATCAGGGTTGGGCAGTATTTGAATTTTGAATACATATTTTGTATTTGTATTTTAATTACTTCTTAAAATTGTATTTTGTAATTGGTATTTCAAATACCTGACGCAGATGTATTTTGTAGTTAGTAATTTATCTTATTAATGGGTGCATTCCCTTTTTTTATTTAAGTGACGATGTGGCGCTATATGGTAACACGCTAAACCTAGTGGAAAACTGGCTCTCAAGTGCAGCTGCCGGAACACACCTATTAGTGTTTGGCTACAGATTTTCAATTTGAGGGTGGTAGCTAGCCAAGCGAGCATTAGAAAATGCCTGACCACCATGCTATGGTTTCCTCACGATGTTTTCCTTCACCGAAAACTCAGGCTCATTGCAGGGATTCGAACTCACGTCACTCGACGCGAAGTCTTTCACGCTACCACTGAGCCATCATCGCTTCCATCGAATCGTTCTGCAGAAAATAGCACTCGATAGCTTTCGTAAGCAAAATGGCGACCGCTAAATATGTCAATCTTTAAAGTTGTCAACACTGCACCTGTACCTACTGTACGTCAAATTGTCAAATATCTTTTCGTCATTTTCATTCTTAAACGGTTAGTTTCACGAAACTGCTATGTGTTAATTAAGTTTGTTAGTACGAATGTTGGATGTTTCGTGCGAGCTGTCATCTTGTGGTTTTTATTTTTAATTCATTAACTTAGGTTTTTTGACCCTATATTATGTAATATTGGTGGCATTTTGCATGATATAGTTTGGTTATTATGCATTCGTGAAGAGGATTATAAATATAACTAAAAACATGGATTTTGAGATGTCACAAAAACTCCCTAGATAGTTCTAACAAGGGAGCCACCATCTTCATGGACCCATTTTGAATGTTTGAAAAATACTACGAAGATTTAGACACATTGGCACTGGCAAGTGCTTTTTGCAGCTCCATATCAAGAAGAAGAAGTAGTACGAACGTCGCGATAGATGATCAAATTCATTCGTTTTTTTTTTCGAACTGAGTATAGTGCCTGGAGCCATTTGAGGCTTTGACAGCTACACCGGGCTTAGGGGCGAGCGCGGAAGGCACACGGCCGCGAAAGCTAGGCAACTAGCCAAAAACGAAAAAAGAGGTCCCTTACAGTACCTATGTACCCGAGTGGTGTGCATGTGTGAAGTGCAGTGTCATGTGTGTGGGTGTGGACAGCTAGTGAATGCAGTGTCACTATATAGCGCGAGCGGCTGCTGGCTCAAGGGCTCCATACCGGAGGACCAAACCTAGGCTTGAGTTGCCGCTGGAGAGGGTGGTCGTGGCGGGTGTGCGGGAGCGAAGTTACCGGTTGTTTCTCGGGCGTAGGCGCAAACATGCTCGACTTGAAGAGACGGACGGGTATGACGCGTTAGCTACCGTGATTTCGTCATCGGGGTCGGTAAATATGTTCCACAGCCTACGGTTTGCCTTCGAGGCGTCTGGGACTGGGTAAATGTTGCGGCACATGCTACTAATGAATTCGGAAGATTTGACCGAAGGAAGTTCCATATCTAGTTCTATTATATTTACATAACCTAACATCGGACTGTATTTTGTAATTTGTATTTAAAAAAAAATAGTTAAAATACTGTATTTTGTATTTACAAATACTACACGTCTTCAAAATATTTTGTTTTTCGTATTTTAAATACATGCGAGATAGTATTTTGTAATTTGTATTTTAATTAAAGCAAAGCATTTATTTTGCCCAGCTCTGTACACAATGTATTAATCTATTCGTTTCTCTATCTATGGAAAATATTCATCAAAATCACAAATGAGTTTGCTTTCTGCTGTCTTTTACAGTATTTTACCAAACAAAATGAGTTATAAATGGTGTGTAGGATCAGCGTATATAAAACCTCAATAAATACATCGGAAAAACTATTTGTATGGGTCCAAAAAAATGCGTTAACAATGGCTTTTATTACGTAAAAGAGTTGTGTATGATTTATGTTTTTTTTTAATAAGTCCTACTGATCAAAATTTAAATGGTTATATGAAAAAATCATAATAATATTACTCAATATCATAATAATAGAGGTATGAAAATCGCAATATACCAAGGAACGCAATGGAACGGCAATCAATGACAGACGTGTGACGTCCGATAGATTCAGCCAATGCAATCTGTTTTCGATCATCTGGGTTTTTTTGAATAAATAGTTCATTATTTTTTAAAACGATTTTAAATCCCATAGTCTGTGCGGATATATATAAATATGATATTATTTTTCACACTTTCAAATGCCTATTGTTGTATTTCATTTATATTATATATATTTTGAACACCAGACTGGGTTTAATACAATACAAATTAAATATTTTATATGTCATAATATCAGGTATATTTTTTTTATTGATAAATTTTTATAGGTGGTACTGCAGTCGATCCGGCATCGGGATTTGTCGACACTGCACATGTTTACAGAGACGAATACGGTACCAAATATACTGTAGTTCTTTCACAAACTGATGTGGTTGCGCAGAAGAATTCTTACTATAAACTGCAAATTCTTGAAGGCAATGATGTTAGAAGGTAAATTATAATTGTATTTTTTTTTTTCTAAATTTTTAGAGGTTTTTATGCAATTCGCATATGTCAGCCTTATCGTAGCGTAACCCTAATATCTGGACATCGTAACATAATTATACATTTAATAATAATGAGCAATTGATTTGAACATACTAGCCGCCTCCTCAGTGGACGTATCACTCAATATTTTATTATACATGCCAACGTCTAGTTTGTTCAAACAAAAGGCATTCATTAAACTCTGCCTAACTGACTCGAACCTGACACACTCCATCAGAACATGATAAACGTCATCCACTTTTTGACATACGTCACAAAGTGGTGATTGTTTTAATTTTAACATATATTTATATTTGTTTGATGGAATATGTCCGGATCTCAACCAATATGCAACAGAAATTAATTTCCTACCTAACTTTGTCGTAGCACACCAGGGTATACGAGGAGGCTCACACTGTAAAGTCCTATACCAGATTCCTTTCTCACATGATCTTACGTCAAAATATGTTTTCCAATCACTAAAACAAATTTCTTTAAATTTTGGTAATAGTTCTGAATAATCTGGTAATATATTAATAATTTTTCCACTTACAATACCTAATTTAGCAAGTTTATCTGCCTTTTCGTTACCCTGTAAACCAATATGTGCTGGTACCCATTGCAATTTCAGATCCACTCCGGTACAAAGTAAATCATCTATTTTACTTAGTAAGCTGTAAGCTACCGAAATACCTCTGAGGCCAGAGGCGCATCGAGCTAAATGCTGTAGTGCGCTTTTACTGTCACTACAAATAACAACTTTTCTAAGATTTATTTTTTTAATAAATGAGAGTGCTTCTGAAATTGCAATAAGTTCAAGAGACATAATACAAAAATATTAATTGTAGTGTTTAACAACATTGTATTATATATTATATTCCCTTTGTTAATTATTCTGTGAATAAACTAGCTGACCGAACAGGTGATATTCTGTCGTTTCCGATAGTTAATGGTTTGATGACAGCGCCGTCTATTGGATCCTAATATAGCTATGAACCATCATATCGATAATACAAAAATATGTTAATATGAGCTTAATCGATCAAGTCTATCAGAAGTTAAGCCACAATATTTTTATATGTAAATATATTTAGTGCTTCATTAGACCACATATGAAACAATTTGTTTCATTCAGAAGTGGACTGTTTATAGATTATTTATCATTGTATTTATTAATTTTTGGGTTAGTTAGAGTTAGTTTTTTCTAAATTTATTTACCTAAGATGTTAATTAGGTATTGGCTATTCCGATCATGGGGTCGCATTGGGACCACAATAGGCGGGAATAAGGTTGAAGATTGCAAGTCTGTCGATGATGCGATAGATAAATTCGAAAATTTATATATGGAAAAAACAGAGAACCCATGGGAGTGCAGAGATAATTTTATGAAGGTTTGTAGCATGCATCAATTTTAATTTTATACATATTAGAGTCAGCTATGGGCATACTATAATATAAAAATATAACTGTCACTGTTGTTGGTGAACTTTTCACCGAATCACGTCGTTTATACTTATTTTGCGGATGTGAACTTATCCATAACGCAGGACTGTTTTGTATTGCAATGATAAAGTTTGAACTAGTTAGTAATATATTAAGGCTTAATACATTGATGAAGTTATTTAGCTTGTCTAAGAATGATAAAAATGCTAAGAATATTATTACATGCTAGCTTTGCCCGCGACTCCGCTCACGTGGACTACTAAAAATGCTTTTATTATTTTATTTACGCGGAACCCTAATTATTTTTCTAAAATAAAAGTAGCCTTAGTTACTCCTTATAACATCAACTATCTGCCAGTTAAAGTCCCGCCAAAATAGGTCCAACCGTTTCGGAGCTTATCCGCAACAAACAGACAGACAGACAAAATAAAAAAAAATGGGTTATAGGTACCGTGTATGTGCATATACGTGTACTTTCATATGCATTTAGGAAAAACCTGTTATTTTGACGTTACAAACAGACACTTCAATTTTATTATATGTTTAGGACTCGTTAACAATTTAATATGAATATTGAACCATTAAGCCTGTTGATACTTAATGGTTTAGTAATTAAACCTTTAGGTAACTCACTGCAAATTCAGTTCCGTATATATATATTTTTTTTTTTACTTTTTGGCCCGATTTTTCAATTTTCAGATATCATTATGCAAAGAATAATTTTTGAATTTTGACAGTTGTTCCATGCATTATCTGTCAAAATTTCATAACTATTCCTCAAACAAAATTATCTGACTATTGAAAAATCGGCCCTTATTCAAATTAAACAGTAATTTATTTATGAAAAAGAATCCTGGAGTTGACAGTATGATTAAAAAGAGTTAATCATAATATTGGTCGATTGGTAAAAAATCTAAAATAACACAAATTTGTAAAAAAAAATATTACTTATTTAATTTTCGCTTCCAAAAATTTATTTTATGTCTGAGTCACGTGATTGGAAATACAAAAAACAAAAAATGTCGCGTCATCGTACAGTTAATATACACAGTCAAGTGTTATCTTCTGACAAATGGCTTTAAAATTACTAATGACGTTGAAATAGTAGCTTTATAATAATATATGCTGAAGAAATATCATAAATTCTACTAAAGTCAATTTTGCACCTTTAAACTGAGTTTTATTTGTTGAATGATGACGTCAGGCCGCATTTTTGTTGCATGTTTTTATTTAGGTTAAAAAATATATTTATATTACTTTTAAGAGTGTATTAATTAATAAATATTCATTCACGGGTATTATTTTTAATATATAAAGTGTTTAAAACAAATTTCCAATAGTTGTCTACTCCCGGATTGTCATTTAGGTACCGGGACGCTACTTCCCACTCGATGTAGACTATGGCGAAGATGAGCGTTCGACGAATAGTGTTCTCCAATTAGACCCCAAGAGTAAACTACCCGAGGCAGTACAAAAACTTATCATGAAGATATTTGATATAAATACCATGAAGCAGACGTTATTGGAGTTTGAGGTAGGCAGTAAGCACCTATTATTACACCTTGGTCTATCTATCTCAATGTTCTTAATGTGTGTCTTATTGTTGAAACGGTAGTGGTAGTAGCCACTACCACCGATTCTCCCTCTCTGTTCTTCCACCTAAATGGCAATAACTGTACATAATACACATAGTGTAAAAAATACAATAAAAAGATTATTATAAATCCGTCGAGTTTCTTGCCGGCTCTTCTCGATGACTGTGATGTTTTCAGAACCGGTAGTAGTGTGTTGATATTCATAAGGCTTCTTAGGGCCTAAATCGAATAGAACATTTTTGATATTAATTTCAACTTCATAGAAACAGCTTAATTTTTCCAAAATTAACATTTAACTTTAATGACATCTCTATATGTTTTTTCAATAACAATGTTGATACTTATTTAGCTGGATACGGAGAAGATGCCTCTGGGAAAACTATCAAAGAAACAAATAAAATCGGGCTACCAGGTTCTATCAGAACTTCAGAAGCTTCTGGAAAAGGGAAAAGCAAGTCAAAGCAAAATTGTGGATGCTACTAACCGGTAATTTTAAATATAAATAAATTATATTACACAACTGAGGTATCAGATATGTCAGCCCCTTAACAAAAGTGTTAACATGATTGTACGTTTTTTATTTATGCATGAATTTATCGATATTGTTTACCCTCAATCAAAAAATCTATAATCATATAATTTAAGCAATTATGCTGTGTCTTAGACTAATACATGGTTTCTAAAACTGAGGTCTGTGAACAAAATAATAATTCAAAATTACGATAGCATAGACAGAGATGTGGTCGACAACTCGGTCGGGAATAAGAGACATCATACTCTTAAAACCCTTATTTTTTGTACCTACATGTTACTATTTCAATGAAAACAAGTGAGCGCATAATACTTGTTTGCAGTCTTGGTAGTAAATTGATAGATATATGTAAAACTAATAAAGTTTTCAGTTAAACATATTTAATAATAGTTGGCGGGCAAATTTTAATGTATTGGCTTAATTTTGAAAAAAATCGGAAAAGCTGATCTTGATTTATTGCGTTATTTTTACGCTACTGTATAATGCCGTTTAAATGACTATTTAGAATTGACACAGATTTATTATCAATTTAAAATACCTTAATAAAAAGTCTATACTGATATAAATTGATAGATAAATATTTTTTTCAATGAACTGACTATTTATATGTATGTTTTATTTTTGTTAGTTTATAATTTTGAGTTCACGAATTAACTTATTACAGATTTTTCACTTTAATTCCGCATGATTTTGGTGTCAATAATCCTCCTCTATTGGACAATGCTGAAATAATTAAGACAAAAACGGAAATGATGGACAATTTACTCGAAATAGAAATAGCTTACAGTTTATTACAATCAGGTAAAATATGTTTATTAAATCATTTCTATGTATCGTCTAACACTATTATTATTCTATTTTCTTATTTTTAATAAAATATGACAGATTCTGATGATACGTCAAGTCCGCTTGAAGCGAATTATGCGAAATTAAAGGCCGAGATTGCACCGCTCAACAAATCTACCGATGAGTTCTCCATGATTCAAGAGTATGTTAAGAACACGCATGCAGCCACTCACTCGTCCTATACGCTGAGTATTGAAGAGGTCAGGTTTTGAACCTTTTCTATTCTATCAATATATGTATAAAAGAACTAGCTGTGCCCATGATTTCACCCATGTTAACTTTATTCGACTGTTGCTTATCGTTGTTCACAATTCCTGAACTTACCTACAGATTTCCATTTCCAGAGTGCTTAAAGTTCACGGTTACTGCTTTGCTCGTTAGAGTCATAACGTGAAGTTATATAGAACCTTCCTCAATAAATATACATTATAAAATGCAAAAAAAAAAATTGACTGGTAGTTACTGAGTTTAACGCGTTCACACAAACAATTTCTCGAGCTTAATAATATTTGTATAGATTTACATTCGTAATATACATATATTCACTTAAATCCTATGTAGTGCAACTTTCTAAGAAACTTGTTAAATAGAATATTTTACTAGAACTCGAAAATATTTTGTTTTTAATTTTCAAACAAACTAAATCCTAAATGAACAGCAATTGTAATAATATAACATACTGTATGTAGTTTTGAGAACCATAGCTGATGTTGTTTCTCACTAACGCTGCAATGGTAAGTTAGTATCTATCCTTTCCTTTTCAACTTCATTAAAGCATCTTTTCCATTTTGGCTCCCGTCGTTTTACCATTTCTGGACGTTTTTTTATGTGAAGACACTGATTTTTTAGGTATTTATAAGATTTTATAGGTAGTATTAATTTCTCGATAAATATTTACGCCATATGTGTAAAAGTCTCACGTTATTTGGTAATGTGACAAGCTTACTCTAGAATTATTGCTCTACTCACAAGTAAGCTTTATATCGGTAGAATGCAATACCTTGATTGTTGTCATTTAGGAAACTTGTATAGACGATTGAGAATCGTAGTAAATGTTTTTTTTAATGGTAACAGGTGTTCAAGGTGGTGCGCGAAGGCGAAGACAAAAGACACAAACCTTTCAAGAAGTTACACAACAGACAGCTGCTCTGGCACGGTTCCCGGATAACTAATTTTGCAGGCATCATCTCACAAGGTTAAGAGATAGTTTTATTCTGTGATATTACTAGCGATGTAATGATAATAATTTTTCCGATCCGATGTCGATACCGCTTATAGTAAAATAATGAAATATGTAACCTCCTAAACATTTTTACCCGTCTGGCGGAGGGTAAAGATTTGTAGGTGACTTTATGTCTCTATTATGCACAACAGGACTTACGACAATCTTTTTAATGATATTTAAGTTCAAAAGGAGGATTAAAAAAGAATGTATACTCAAAATTAGTAATTAATAAGCACGGAACAATACAACGCAAAGAAGAGAGAGCTATATCACGCGAGCTTTTCAAGTTGTTAAATACTGGTTGATAAATAATCTGCGATCCCCATAAGTCGGCCGATATATCGTATCGGATATTAGACTATACATCCCCGGATATTAGACCTTTTTTTAAATGTTTAAAAAAAACTTGATTTTTTACTTTGTTTGTTACTAAATTAAACTAATATTTTAGGGCGATAACCAATTAACAACTGATCTTCACTTTGGGCGCTCGATTAAGTTAAAAGCGAGAACAGCTGCCAAGAAATGTGGGGTCCTCTTCAAGGTTAAGCGGCGTTTCATTAATTGGCCGCTCTTGAATCCACTGAGCGTCGAGCTCGTCGACTTGTTGGCTATAAAAGCACTGATGAAGGCAATAATGCTCGGTCTAGAGCATCAACATAAGGTTGCTTGCTTCACAGTGTTTTACAGATTACACTTTGGAGAGTGTGCATAGGAATTACACGATGTAATTCTGCCCAACCCATTCCACCGCAGGGCAAATATAGACCCCGTGAAGGTTTTCACCCTTATGTGGTGGACATTCCTCCAATTCGCACGAAGGGTTTCGCTTCGTCATTCATTATACGAACGGCTAAGAAGTGGAACTCTCTGCCGGTGTGTCTTTCCGTCCACCTGTAACTTGGGAGTCTTCAAGCGAAGAGTGGCCAGGCATTTGATACGTAAGCGCGATCCATCGTTGGTCTCATCTTTACTTACCAAGAGGTGAGATCGAGGCCAAGCACATACCTATACTGCATAAAAAACTGTAATATTTCTTTCTTGTCAATAGGTATTAAAAAGTCCAAAACGTCGAGATAATGAAATAAAAATTTACAATACAATACGAATTAATTCCATATGAGTAATAGTTGCTAAAATATTGGATCATACTATTTATTACAAATAATACTTTATTGTACCTAATTATATATTACACATACGATAGGAAAACTAAACATATAAGTGAAAATTGTATTATTACCAGGTCTGCGAATAGCTCCTCCGGAAGCGCCCGTGACAGGCTACATGTTCGGTAAAGGTATATATTTCGCGGACATGGTGTCTAAGTCGGCGAACTACTGCTGTACAAGCAAATCTAAACCCACTGGTCTTATGTTGCTCTGTGAAGTTGCACTTGGAGAAATGTAAGTATTTATTTCATATCTATTTTAAATTTGTATCTCTATGTTTGATCATTGACGATTTGAAATACAAGTTGTCTCTTTGAATAGAAATATCCTATGTCGCGACTGAAGGTGAAATATATTGTACATGCAGTCACATGTAACGACGTAACCGTCAGATTTCTTTTAAACGCCATCTATCCGATTATTCTTCATACTACATTGTTAACTGGACACGACTTTATGTTTGATATTTTTACGTTGTCAGTAAGTTTGTTTGTAACGCTATCTAAATTCTTATTTTATGAAAATGTAAAAAATAAAAATTTCACTCTCTATTTTAAATATATTACATATACATACACTCCTTTTTTATATGTACATAACTTGCGTAGAACATACCATTTGTCCATACGTGTAAAAATGTACCTACAGACTATCAACTACAATCATACCTAATTTCATCAAATTCGGTCCAGTAGTTTCTGCATGATTGGCGTACAAACTAACAGACAGACAGACAAACATTTCAGAACTGTCAAACTGTTTTCTATCCATGATTCTAAACCCTCCGTCTAATTTTTATCTCAAATATCTTTAATGTACAGATTTCAACACTAAATTTACTGTTTTATTATAAGCATGACAAGTGAAGTGAATTAAAAATAATAACTAGAAACATGAATTTTGAGTTATAATAAAAACTCCCGGACAGTTCTAACAAGGAAGCAAACATTTTGTTAGAGCGATGTTTGAATATTAGAAAAATGGTACTACATAAGACTTAAATGACATCAACCAGTGGCTTAGGAAAGTAAAAACGCCGTACTAACATGCAAAGAGTGTAGCTACTATGAGGGATAGCGTTTATTCAACATAGATTGTTAGGAAAATCGATAGTATCGAGTGTTTCGTAAAGAAACTATCGATTGTTTCTTAGTACTTAATCTAACATCTGGCGAGCGAGTGACGACGGCGAACAGAAAAATGACACTTGCGTGTAGTATGCCGTGTTCTAAACGAAACAATATTGATAATAAAAGAACGAGCGGCTATTCCTCTTCAAAAAAAATGAAGTATTTTAGGCGGAAAACGTAATAAAGCCTAGCATTTGCTAATGTTGTTAATCAACAAAGTTAAAAAAATATATTCGCGTGTTTCACGGGTAGTACCGTATTCTAAATGAAAAACACTACCACGGCGCCGGGCCATTGCTTTTAAAAAAATAAGTCGTTCGGGCGGAATACGTAACAAGGTCTCTGGTGTTTGCTAATGTTGTTAATCGAGACGCTAAAAAAGGATTGGCTATAAGCAGAGCTGGGCAAAATACATGCTTTGCTTTAATTAAAATACAAATTACAAAATACTATATCGCATGTATTTAAAATACGAAATACAAAATATTTTCAAGTCATGTATTTGAAATATAAAATACAAAATACAGTATTTTAACTATTTTTATTTATAATACAAATTACAAAATACAGTCCGATGTTAGGTTATGTAAATAGAATAGAACTAATCCAGCCCATACTATTAATAAGTATATGAAGAATTTCCTTTCTAGATTTTTCAATGTGCAATCACACAAACAGCCTCTTGTTGGGGAATGAATAAAACTCGCTAAAGAAAACAATCTTTCTACATTTCGTTACTATTACCGCTATTGCACGCTTAGTGTTAGCTTGCTGAAAACCTCACGGTGCCAACGAAAGCAAGTGGAGCGTGCCCCGAGCGTCCACCGGTTACCTCCTTCAGAGGTAAACGGTAAACCCGGACGGGCTTGGGAACCTTGGCCTTTGCTAGAGGCATAGTCAAGCCCCAAGTGTCTCCTTCCCACCCTACCTATCCTGCTACACATCCGTCCCCGAGTGTCTGTTTGGGCGTAGCTAGGTATTTATACCGGCTGCGTTCTCTGCCTCGGGATTGATAGGAACCTCCACGTAGGGCCCGGTAGGTTCTTTTCCTGCGAGTCATTACACCGTGACCCGCAGGTGCCCGGCTCGGGATAGCCGTTTAAATTCACTCGGCGCACCACCCTGCCTCTCCGGCAGGGAGGTTTGACCTCAGCCCCGCCCTACAAACCGCCACCGCCGGAATGGCAACTGTAGTAGATTTGGAACGCTTCCTAGCGTTCGCAATGATCCGCGATTCGTCACTTTTGACAGAATACAATAAGGCCATCGCGGCCGCGCAACCCGCTGTTGTTGTACCAGTACATGCAGCCGATCGTCCCACGCGACCGATAAAAAGAAAAAGAAGACAGTCTCGCGCTCCTGCTCGACGGTACCCCGCACTCACCGGCAGACGCCGTACAAACATCATCGTCATCGTACTCGCGTTCTCCGGGCAACCAAGCCGCGTTTCCCGCGCCCTCTGCGCTACCGACGACGAACTCGTTTTCGTCGTTAGTTCCCGAAGCGGACACGCCGTTGCTAGTAGCGACTAATAATAGTTACTCGCCTGCAAGTCCAGATTCCGAACTCGAGTCCAACGAAATGGACGCCGAGGTCGCTATAGACAACGAGGGCTTCACCCTCGTTAAAAAGAATAAGCCCACTGAACGGGTCCCGCGATCGCGCTCCGTGTCTCCGGAGACTCAATCGAGACCGCAAAAGACACAGCGAATCGGGCTGGATAGTCACGGCCCCCGCTCCGCAGCGCCCTCAGTGCCTGCCGGTACTTTTGCCGGCAGAAAGGCGCGTCGCCCACCTCCCGTCATAGTCCAGGATAAGTCGGTCTGGACTAAGCTCTCTGTCAAACTCAGAGATCTGAAAATCAACTACACCTCGGCCAGTAACACGGCCAACGGTATCCGCGTCCAAGTATCGACCTCGGACGAACACCGCCAGTTCACCAAGCTGCTCCGATCCAGCAACCTCCAATACTACTCGTACACCCTAGAGGAAGAGCGTCAGCTCCGGGTTGTAATCCGCTGCATCCCGGTGGAAATCACACTCGAGGAGGTCAAAACTGACCTAGCCAAATCCCTCCCTGTCGTGAAGTGCAAGCAACCGCTCGCGCGATACAGTGAGTCCACATTAACCAGCTACCACAGATACACATGACACTACATCATACACACATGCACGCCACATAGGTACATAGGTTCTGTAAGGGAACTTTTTTCTTTTTTTTGCCTAGTTAGATAGACAAAAATTTTCACACCACTAAATACACATACACATGTTGTATGGAACACTTGAGCCAGAAGCCGCTCGCGCGATTCAGTAACACTGCGATCACTAGATATCCACACACACACGCATGACACTGCACTTCACACATGCACACCACTCAGGTTCTGTAAGGGACCTCTTTTATCTTTTTTGGCTAGTTTGTTTAGACAAAAATTGCCAACTCATTAAATACCTTCCTTCCTCCCAGAAGGCAAGAACATGTATATTTGTATAGTTAGTTAGTTAGCTCGAATTTCTATGGATAGTTATTTAGTCAGATCGCGACTTTTTCGCATGATCGGCAACAGCCCAATCCGAGGTTCGGTCACTTTGGCACCCTTGGAGCTTGTTGCCTAGCTTTCGCGGCCGAGTGCCCTCCGCGCTCACCCCCAAGCCCGGCGAAGCTGTCAAAGCCTATAATGGCTCCAGACACTATACTCAGTTCGAAAAAAAAAAGAATGAATTTGGTCATCTATCGTGACGTTCGTACTACTTCTTCTTCTTGATATGGCGCCGCAAAAAGCACTTGCCAGTGTCAATGTGTTTAAATCTTCGTAGTATTTTTCAAACATTCAAAATCGGTCCATGAAGATGGTGGCTTCCTTGTTAGAACTATCATGTTTTTAGTTATATTTATAATCCACTTCACGAATGCGTAATAACCAAACTATGTCATGCAAAATGCCACCAATATTACATAATATAGGGCATATAGCGTATAGTGACAGCATCTAGTGACAACTTTAAAGATTGACATATTTAGCGGTCGCTATTTTGCTTACGAAAGCTATGGAGTGCTATTTTATGCAGAACGTACCCATTAATAAGATCGCTAAATGTATTTATGTTAAAATGTATTTTCAAGCCATAAGTATTTGAAATACTAACAACAAAATACCTCTGCGTCAGGTATTTGAAATACCAATTACAAATTACATTTTTAAGAAGCAATTAAAATACAAATACAATATATGTATTAAGTAATTCAAATACTGCCCAACCCTGGCTATAAGCGTGTTTCACGGGTAGTACCGTTTTGTATATGAAAAAAAAGGTGTGTGTGCGATTCACACACGATAGAAGTGACTCTGAGAGAGTGAGAAGTCCTCTTTGTGTGAGCCAGAGTGAGAGACTAAATGTCGGTGTGTATGTATATTGCACACTGTTTAAATAAAATAGAAAATGTCTTTTAAAATGAAGTTTCACTTCTATCATGTGTCAATCGCACACACACCTTTTTTTTTCATTGTTTTACTCGTATCTCATGTAATGTGAAAATTAACAGGAAAAAATGTTACCGCGCGGAAAACGTGAAGCTTCCGCCTGGTATGCATTCAGCATGGGGTGTCGGCCGCACGGGACCGGATCCCACACAAAACCGGGTGCTCGACGACGGGCTGATCGTGCCGCTCGGGACGCCCGTCACAAACAATGAGGCGCAAACCTCACTACTCTACAATGAGTATCCTTTACAAATTAATATTAACGTAAGGTTTGAATATGGCTGATCTAAAATGTGGACTTGAATACTGGAACTTGTGCAAGGTTCAAGTATGGAAATCGCACCACCACCTAACCTATTTCTATAGCAATTACAGTAGATGTGTTCGCGTTTTCTGGTTCGAAGAATGTGGATGCCATCTTGAACTGGTGTCGGTACTACGTCCTTTTTTGTGTTGGTTATAAATATCGATAAGATACATTGACCAGTTAACATTAGTTGGACTAGATGCCTGTTGCTAATACAAAGTATTAAAAAACTTTTCAAATGCAATAGACAAAATAAGTGAGGTTTTTTCTAATATTTTTATTGGATTATCTTCATTTCTAGATATATTTACTATTTGCCGTTGTTACATACTCCTGATATTGAACTTTATATGGATTTTATAAAGAGATTTTTATAAACAATTGCTGAGCCTACACAAAATTTTTAGATAACATCAGACATCTTTTGGGTTAATATTTTCAATGTATTTTTATTTCTTCTAAATCATGCCCGTTTTGATATGCTGTTTAGGTAGATATGGGTAACTCGGCAAAATTCCTTGCGTCAACTCAATAACTCAAGCTCAGCTTACTGTGTCGGCGCATTGAGCTAACTCAACTATGCGCTATGGCGCAGCAAAATGGCACGCGCCAAGTGAGTAGGTCGTCGCGGTGTGCTTGCGTTGTTTAAGTGATCGTAGAGTTCTTGAATGTAGTGCTGCTTCACACGAAATAATATTGCCAGTAAAATTTATGAAGGTTTGTTGTCTAATGCTGTTGATTGAAATAAAAGGAATTAATATGGAACAAAAATATAGTTTACACAGTTAAATGTTCAAGACCGACCATAGTAACATTACCAAATCCGAAAATAGTTTTAATCGTAAATCGTAATATTTTCTTATTATCAGATATATCAATAACTAATCTTAATGCACTTACAGATTTATTGTTTATGATGTGGCGCAAGTGAAAGTAAAATATTTGTTGCAGCTGAAATTCGACCACAAGTACTGAGTCTTAAATAGAATCATTCCTTCACACGAGATACTATACCAACATCCCTTTAAGTTTTCTCTTTTACAGTCCTTTTAGATGATTTAAAAAAGGGCATATGGAATTGGACCACTTACTGTAACGCTTGACATAATAATAAAAATAATTGAAATTCTTATAAAGAATTTATTTTTGTAATCTCAGCTTCGTGGTTAAAGGTTAACCGTTTTTAGTGAGACTGATTTCTTGTGTTTATTAACACTATTAATTGAGAAGTTTTGCTTTTATAAATAAGTCTAGGCAGGGCTTACAGCATCTGTGAATGAGGTCTTATGCGTGTGTTTCTATTTTATTGTTAGCTTTTTATAAATGTGAAAAGTACCACAGCTTTATGTGTATTAATTTTGCTAACCAGTCAAAGATTAATAGTATTCAATTTTTATTAATTTGCCTTGCTCCTTTGAATCATGTAGGGAAAGTAACATTTTATGCTCAGACCAAAAGAATAATATAGACTGAGCGCGTATAACAAACAGGTGAAGTTAAACTATCAGTGTGCGTAGCAGTATATGTATAAGTTTGTGATTGTGTGCCTACTGTTACCAGAATATGTAAAAAAATGCATAAAATATAAATGTTTTTACGTAATTTATATAATATAAACAGTTAAATGATTTATTTTTATGAAGGGTTTCACAAACATTTTAATATAACATAAAACAAAATTAGAAACCTTAACTTTGCATAAAATTTCGGTAATACTTTAGTTTTTCCTTTCCGTTTAAAAAGTGACCTTTCATTTTCCTCGAAAAATATTTATTTATCAACATCCATTTTGTCTCCTTCAGAGTAATCCCTTTCAGATATAATACATTATTTCGTGCCACTGTCTTTTCCAATCTTCGACACAGTACGACATAATAACTTTTTTTATTATTTTATCTGGACGTACACGGAATGGTATTCCTTTTGCTATTTGGTATTACTTTAGATGCCTTCACTCGTGAGTTCTAAATGTTTCGTTTATTATATTATTTTGGTCTAAGATTTTATGTTCAATTCTAATAGTTATAGCTGATTGTGAATCAGACAATAGTTTGTATAATATGTTTGTGCTACTTCGTACATACAGGCGAAACTACTACCAGAGAAATATTACATAAACTATTTACGATGGAATTCTGTATATTATCTAAAGCCTTAATCAATCAAATATGCGAATCAGTCAAAAAAGGTTTATTGAATTATAATATTGTTAATCTATAATGTTATGTTTAGTTTTTTTTTTTGTCAATAGAAGTTATCAACAACTTATGTGTTAATCCTATGTAACTATTCCTTATAGTTAGTTATATGAATGGTGATTAAAAGTATTTTTAATTATGTTTGTATTATTCCACCACAATTGCTTCAATTAACCACAATAACCACAATCAGTATCATGTCTGTTATTATCATGGAACTTGATGGAACATTATTTTTCCGAACCGGGACATAATAGACATGATGAGTAAACAAATAATCACTGAAATGTTAATTTTAAATTATGAAATAAGTTATAAAGACTCACAAAATGTATTTATATTTGTATGAAAAGCGAGATGAACATACATCTGTTAAAATAAAAACATAAAATATTAGCAATCCGCCATGTTTTGTGAAACACCAATCAGAGCGAAAATGTCTGCACCGTGTTTCAATTTTTTTATGGTTTCAAACTGTTAAATTGTGTAGTTTTATGTTATCACAACAAAATACCCAAGAGATATTGGCAACTGAATAAGGATTTATTAAGGCTAATAGCTTTAATTTGTCTAAAATTGATTTGCTGATATTGCAATGGCAATGCTTCTTGATTCAAACAAAAACTTGTTCAGCAGAATTTCGATTTATCTAAACTTCCATTAAGTACATAAGTTATCTATATTAAAAAAAGTACAATTTAGAACTCAAACTTATAAAAACTGAACATTTTTTATTAGTTTTTAGGTTATATTAACAAAATATTATGTCGTAAACACAGTGCTTACTAATGGATTCTGTTTATTTTAGGTACAGCTTAAACGCAAATGAAAAAGGGCATAGTGAAATATAAAATTTTATGTGGATATAAGTTAACGTACATGTAAAGTAGTATGCAGTAAATGTAGTAGAAGAAGCAGTTATTTCCCTAGCAAGTCATGTGTCGCTTCTCAAGGGTATTATTAAACGAGATAAAAATATTAAGAAGAGTGATGTAATATTGTCAAAAAACAACCCTGTCCTACCAGGATCACCAGATGGGATTTGTCAGGATGGCTTTATTGAAATCAAGTGACCTATAAATTATGTTAAGGAAGGTAAACTTACTTTTGTATATTTCTTGAACTATAGCATAAATAAAAATGTTGAAATTTTAATGTTTTATTGTCAGTATGAAAATCTAAATCTATATGTTTTTTCAAATAACTAAGGTGGCAAACTAGTTTACGACCCGCCTGATGGTAAACGGCTGCCGTAGCCTATAAACACTTCATATCACTAGCGTGTAGGCGTCCGTACTCACCGCAGGAACACAACACAAGGTGTTTTGGCTGCGATCTTCTAGAAGTAGGGTGGCGGTATTTAACCAGTCAGATTGGCCCCAGTAGAGAGAAATCTCCAAGGAAATCTGTATGTGCCCTACTTCTCTAATTATTGTACCAAACTGCAAAACTGCATGTATTCATTATTGTAATAAAAAACAATATATATAATAAACGCATACGCTAATTTTGTTGTGTTCTTTTTCTTTTTTTTTATACTACACAGGTGGTAAACAAGCATACAGCCTGTATGTATTCTTTATAACAAACATTATTTGAAACATACTGGTTTTTGAAGGACGGCATACTGCTTATACTCGTTATTATTCATTTTTAAAATACAACACAACTTCTTTATTTCTTGAACACTTCATGTTGATTATATACGGTAAGTGTACATTCTTTGATATTTTACTATTGTTGAAATGCCGCACGGCGCTTACAGACTCGTGACGTCACGCAGACGCCATAACACTTTCGAGCATCTTGGCGTCAATTTAAAACTTAATAAA
This sequence comes from Saturnia pavonia, assembly GCA_947532125.1. Classification (NCBI taxonomy): domain Eukaryota; kingdom Metazoa; phylum Arthropoda; class Insecta; order Lepidoptera; family Saturniidae; genus Saturnia; species Saturnia pavonia. The sequence goes on from OX383901.1 coordinate 13,378,098, forward strand.
AAAAAAACAATTTTTACTGTTAACCCTGTGTTATATGCAAAAATATTTTTTGTGAATAATAAATACGTAAGATCATTTTAGAAATCATTTTCAAAATTAGTCATTAGTTATAGTCTATTAGTGCCCTTTCCTTACTAGCATTTTAGAATAGTATTCATTACGTACGATATTTTTTACACTCATTTATGTATAACACTTTTATGAACTTTCTATTGTTAGCTGAATATTTCAATCGTACTTACATGTAAAATGTATCATCATCAGATTGGCCATAGAGTCGAGGTGGCGTTTGCCAGCCTATGCGGGCCCTCCACGCGCCTGGCTTACGAGGCTTGCGGGAAACGAGCCGGTAGGTAGGATAGAGGGCCCGCGCAGGCTTTTGATCGAACAAACTTATTTAGATTTGCATCATTATAGCATAATACATATGAGATTGTTTCAGAGAACTTAAGAAAATGAAATTTAAATTTTAGATGTTCTTATAAACTCGATTGATTCGGTATACATTTTGAAATAATGCGAAAGAGGTGCATTATATTGATTCGTACCGCGATCGCGCCTGAGGTTAAGGTAGCGCACCTCGAACACGCAACGCCAACTGAAATTTTCAATTTAAATAGCGAGAATTTAAAAATTAATTATTAATCAATTCTTATTGGGTTGGTATTTTTTACTTAAAATAGTATTATTGCAAATCGTCAACAATATTTATAAATTAACAGATACGGAACGTAACGTATTTATTCACTTTCATATTTCTGACGAAACGGAACGCATTAAGCAAGTATTAATTAATCTTCGCGTCGAGAAATCCCCGACGCGCGCTCCAGGCCAGTACGTCTGTGCTCCGTGCATCGTATCCCATTGTTTATTCGGTTTATATTCTCACAATACTATAGTTTGTGCAAGTACACAATATTACGTTTTTCTTTGTTATTTATTGATGGTGTTCTAAGTTTTGATGTGTGATACATGAACAGCAGCTTTTCGATCAAGTTAGAAAAAACTAAGTTAGTCTTTAAAAAAAAAATGGATTGGCTAGCTTACTATTTGTCGTATTATTGCAATATAATTGGAATTGTACTTATGTAGGAACCTAATAATATATATCGTCGATAATTAATAATTTGTATATTTCATTATTTTTCAATAGTAGCCCATTAACGTTATCCAGTCTCTCCGATTATAATGATCTACAGATGGACTGAATGTCCATGGTTGGTTGGTCGAATTTCTGAATTTTCCCCATATTCATATTTTCTTTTCCCCAAAATGATGTATTGCAGTTCCGCCCTTTTCTTCAAACATAATATAACAAATTGAAAGACAAAAATTTATAATTAATTAGAAAAAAATGATATAAATGTATATCGATACCTTAATTGGCAAACCAGCCAACTCCACTTTTCGACAAAAATATTTTTTTAGTTCAGACTGTATGCAACAGTATCTCTGCGTGATTTGCAAAAACGACAACTCTGATATAATGGACTATAATAGACTAGTAGCGTACCCTAACTTCACTTGTGAATTTATGTATGTCCGTAATTTCAGTAGTTACTGAATGTGTAAGGAATTATTACTTGAAATTGAAGGGAAGGGTCACTGTACTTAAGAAGGAATAAATTTAAAAAAAGAGGTACAATATTTAAAAAAAATGTTATTGGTCAAATGTTTTTTTTAAACATTGTTGGGAATTCTTGTATTTTTAAGTGCAGCACAAGATGTTGGTGCGTTTTTCTTTATTTTTGGTGCTGCAAAATCAGCACCTTTTGTAAGTGGCCTTTTTTTCTAGGAGGTGCACGTCTACACCTTGGAGTTAAATCTCATATAGTACGCCAAAATTAAACATTATTATGTCTTTAGGGTAGATAACGAACTACCCACTTATATCCGATTTTCGCAGAAGATAAAAAGATTCTTGTAAAATTTGTAGGAGTTAGGTTGCTTCGTTTTGTATTGTTTCGTCTAGAGTAAATTTTAAAGTTACAAAAATAAATATGTACCTATTTTTTATATATATGGAGTTTAGAAACGGACAAAGGGAACTATTTTCCCACTAACAAGTATATATTTTTTGTCAACAACGAGTCAAAAATCTACGTATCAGAATATTTTCTAAGGAAACTTTTCAAAAATATCCCGCGTAAATCACTAAATGGATCAGTTTTCCAATCGCGTTTTATCATATGATCTGACGTTAACATTTGACGTGGTGAAGAGTGGGGTTGTCAATAAAATAAACCAATAACTGCATCTCTTTTGTGCAATCTGATTACACTTATAAATTTTATATTTTAAATCCATTAGTGCAAGTAAAATAATAACGACTTTAAACAATATAGAAACAGGAACTTTCCCTAATCTAACCCAAGCCCGGTGAAGCTGTAAAAGCCGCAAAGGCTCCAGGGCCCCTAAGCCTAACAGTATAGTCAGTTCCAAAAAAAAAACTAATCAATGAAATAGTAAAGTAGTTCCTCTGTTTAAATCAGGTTGTAGAAGTAATCTTGGAATTTATAGACCAATTTCTGTACTTTCGTCGATTATTAAGATTTTCGAGAAAATTATGCTTAAGCAGCTAGTAAATATTTCAAAGCACAAGAGATGTTGGACGGTCGACAGTGTGGTTTCACAAAATCAACCACTGACGCTGGTGCGACACTGCTAAGTCATATTTTTAGGGCCTGGGAAGAGTCGCAGGATGCAATTGGTGTATTCTGTGATCTCTCAAAGGCCTTCGACTGCGTGGACCACATTACGCTTATATTTAAGCTGAAACACTATGGTGTGTGTGGAACTTCTCTCGACCTACTAATGTCTTATTTAAAAGACCATGTTAGAAAATAAGTATAAATGGAGTAACCTCCTCTGGATCATTGTCAGAAACGTCGTTCCTGATGGCCCGATTCGAACAATGCTGACATGGTTCTTTTTGCAGATGAAACTTCACTTATATTTAAAGTGAAAAGAATAGATTCAAAGTTTAGTCAATTAAATAATACTTTAGTTAAAATTTTCTGAATGGTTTGCTTTAAATAATTTACAAATAATACTTTAGTTAAAATTTTCTGAATGGTTTGCTTTAAATAATTTACTACTATATGCAAATAAAACCAAATACATGAGAGTTGCCCAATGTTCGGCGTGTTGATAGTAGTATCAAGATAGAAGGGAATAGGCTAATTGTCTCATATCGCATTTGGCGCAATAAATAAATATTTTATGTAATGGCTATACATATTTTCATTTTTAATTTTCAACTCTTCATATGGATCGTTCAGACGGCGTTCTCGCCTGTTGACGAAAAATAAACTTTTAAAATAATGTTTTGCGGTTTTCCAAGTCTTAAAAAATATGTTAATGTTTTATTCCGCTTTCGGACAATAATTAATAATTTAAGACCTACTTTAAAAAAGGACTCAACTAGCCTATTTGGTAGAGTTAGTTGATAATACTGTCTTCTTGGGTATTACGCTTGATTTAAAATTACACTGGGGTCCTCACATTATAACTTTGGAGGGCAAAATTAAGTTCTGCTGCATTCGCAGTACGTAAGATTCGCCAGTTAACAGATATTGCCACTGCTGGGTTAGTCTACTTCGCTTACGTCCATAGCTTAATGTCTTACGGTATTTTGCTATGGGGTTATGCAGCTGAGGAAGCATAATACAAAAGCTGGCGATTCGAATAATACATGAGATTTCGCGAATCACTAAAGAACAAGTTCTAGGAATTTAATATCTTAACTTTGCTGTCTCAATACATTCTTGATAATATAATGTAAGTACCTGTTCAAAAAAAATGAAAAGCTAGAGTTTTTTCAAAGAGCAGCACAGTTGTAGTAATAGAAATTGGCCTAAATTAGTCATACCGTGTTTTAGACTTAGTAAGACTAATAAAAGTTTTTTTAGGTAATAGTATTAGGTTCTATAATAAGATCCCGAAGCACATTACTGGTTTGCCACACAATGAATTCAAGAACCATGTCAAGAAGGTTTTACTGTCAAAAGGTTATTATAGTGTGGATGATGTGGATGAATGATAGTGATGTCTCGAATTGACTATTTCTCTGTGCATCTCATAAATTATAAATATCATAATGATTATTGTGATGGTTATTATTAACTGTAAATGTTATTTATATTATGTATTTGAAATCAACAATTAGTTATGTTTTATGTTTCTTGTTTAGGCACCGCAAACAGCACTTGCCAGTGTCAATGTGGCGGTGACGATATCTCCCTTGTTACACTATCTACGGAGTTTTTGTGAAATCTCAAAACGCATGTCACCAGTTAATATTTATAATCCACTCCACCAATGAACAATGACCAAAATATAATACGCAAAATGCTACCAATATTACATAATATAGGGTGAAAGAACCTAAGTTAATGAATAATAAATAAAAAACACAATATGGCAGCTCAAGATCCTGTCTAAAACTCCCAACAATCAATTTTATTGTTCGATAGTCCTAATAACTATATTTATAGATGTTTGCAAAACTACACATACTACACTACTGACTTATTTGACAATTTTGACATTGTCAATAACGTTATTTGTAAGTTTTGTCACAACAATTTTCTTTTTAAATATTTATTTATAAACATTATTTGTACATGGATCTTTCAGTGTTTTTTTGCTAAGTTACATGTACGGTACATTTTATAAATTACTCCTGACATATTATAATACGCATAGGTTAATCAGTGCTAAATAAAAGTTAAACAAGAGACAATGGATTCTAATGTTGTGAACTGGAGCAACAAAGAAGTTTTAGATTTATTACATAAAGAGAATGTGACCAGTTTCATAATAAATATTTGCAAATCCCACGACATTGATGGACAATGTCTCTTATCGTTTGTCGATAGAGATTTTTATGATAATCCATTTGATCAATTGAAATTTGGCGAAAGAAAGAGATTTATCTTACTTGTTAAGAAGTTACAAAGAAAAAATCGTTCAGCGATGATGGAGCTTGGTTTATGTGACGATCTACTGAATTCTGCCACAAACATAAACTTTCTTGGTACAAATTTATCACATTTAAGTTATAACCTACATAACAAAATACCAACTGAGATTGCATACACTGAAAATACAGAGTGTATATCGAGTTTCCCTCCTGAAGTGAAGGCTTCCAGGCTGAGACCAGAAATTTGGAAAACTGCTATAGCTTTAGGTAATTTATGCATTTTATTATTATAAAACAGTTATATACAAAATCTGTATTGAATAGAATTATGAGTGGCATGAAATGATCAAATTTTTTTATTATAATGATATATTAGTCCCTTTTAAACTAATCGTTAATTCATAATTTTAACAAAATCTGTAAATTTATAATATAACCGTACTGATAGTATAAAAGTAATAAATTTAATGTTTTCTTAAAGCCAGAACTTCTTTGCTACAGAAGTACTTGATGAAACATGTTCTAAATAAAATTGGATAAATACAAGAAATGTTTATTCCATATGCAGATTGCAAAACAAAAACAGCATGTGAAGCATAATATAATTGATATAGAACATGTAACATATAAAACAACTTTTTTTAAATCACAGATATTTTTTGTTTTATACATGAATTTTAATGTGTAATGAATTACACAGATTATATCTGTACAAGACCTGAATAGTTAGAGAAGTAGGCATGAAATTTCAAAATAGACATCTGGGTTGTTTAATTTATATAGTGAATAAATAAGTAAGATACATACTTATTTTTGGTACACCACACTTGTTTTTTTTTTAATAGGACATACTATATTAATCTATACTTTAAAATGGCCACCCTGAAAAGTTTGTATTTTCGACTTCTATTCACTCTTTGTATGGATATACTTCATCATTTTGTACATCTTTGTGTAATTTTTTTAGGTTTTTTTCTATATAACCAAATCATTACATTCATGGTCAATGCTAATTAGTTATAGTGCTGATAAAAAATGTTTACAAAAAACATCGGCTTATGTAAATTTAGGGTTGGAATAAGCTTAAATGCTATACCATCTGCCCTATATCTCTGGTGTTGTGCCTCAAATTTGGAGAAAGGCCAAAGTGCAGCCAATTCTTAAAAAGGGGGATCAATCGGATACTAAAAACTATCACCCAATAGCCTCAATAATTCACATACCTCACTGTTTTGTAAAGTCATGGAGCAGATCGTAAATACACAACATATACACCACCTAGAAGATTACTTCTTAATCAATGATCGACAGTATTTCTTTCATCTAAATCAATCAATGGGGGATCTTTTAGCGTATGTATTGCATCCCTAGGGGAAACAATTGATGAACATGGTGAGGTGAGGTTGATAGGATCAGCACTAAGGTCTTCTGTCCAAACTTTGGGCATATGGTCTCCCCGACAACCTGTGTACGTGGATCTCTGTCTTTCTGCATCAGTTTGGCTGTGCATGGAATATTTTTCGCATCTCTGGGATGGTTCTGATGCCCTAGACAGGTTGCAACAACAGGCTATCCGCAATGTGATTGATACAAATGTCACTAAATATTTAGAACTGCTTCATCTGTGAAGAGATATTGTTCTGCTTAGCATGATTGTCATCTGTAGCATGCTGAATGTTTTGAAGAATTATTTGACCTTATACCATCACCTCCTTTCCACTGCAGAACCATGTGGTGTGGTCTACAGAGCCACAGTTACACGGTAGCGCGCATCATGGTATGAACATAGAAGTTCGCTAACTCTTATGTTTACCATACTGTGCAGATATGGAATAGTCTTCCAACATAAGGGTTCCCTTCTTCCTATGATATTGGGTCCTGTAAAAAAGGCATGAAGAGGCATTTCATTAGCCGGCATTACATTGACGACTACTGATGAAATTTGTGTTACCAAAAGTCGCTGTTGTTTGTGGACTGTACTGTACTTAACATTAGGTGCTGTACAGTCAATTTGCCAAGCTAGTATAAAAAAACTCCTGCTCTGCTAATCTAAAAAATTATCAACACAACAATCTTTAGAATTCCAAGACATAAGACATGTGTTATAAATATCTAGTGTAATTATAAACCATTCTCACAGGGTATGTGTTTCTGGTGACTTGGGTGACAGCTGTGGTGATGGTAATAGTTCATGATAAAGTGCCAGATATGAAGAAATACCCTCCACTGCCTGACCTCTTCTTGGATAATGTGCCACACATACCATGGGCCTTTGATATGTGTGAAATCACTGGCTCTCTCCTTATGGCCATTTGGCTTACTGTACTTTTCTTCCATAAGCATAGGTAAGTTCTTAATTTTCGGAACATACTTAACAAGGTATTATGGAGTTAGTAGAATAGTTATTTTATCATAGCTTGAATATACATATTATAAAACTCAACGTATTTCTCTCAGTCCGTTTGTCTTTTTCACGCGAAAACCACTTATCCGATTTACATGGCTTTTTCTTTAATTCATAGCTGTGTTATCTGGCCAGGTAATAATAGCATATATTTTGTTAAATAAAGTAAAGTCTTTGATTGTTGATTTATAATACTTCAGTATAGAGAATATTTTTTTTGGGGACGAGTGTTATGCATCACAACTAACACTATACCAATAGTCATGGACCCGAGCAGAGTGTTGAATTAATTTAATTTTCCTTTATCTCCCAAATTATGCGTACAAGGATGCGTAAGGATTAATATGCCATGCCTAATAATAATGCAAATAAGTCTCTTTTTAATTTTTAATAAATTTTTGCCACATAATAACTTATTATGTATAAGAGATAGGCATATGGTATCGCGTACTTGTTTTAGATGTACGAAGGAGAAATATTTTTAAGGAGAAACATTATATTTACGTATCACTAAACATTACGCTAGCGCACGCGGATAAAGCAGTTCGGGAACGCTGTTTCTTCCGACTTACGTAACAAAAATCAATATTTAAGGTTACCTGAGTAACCTAATGCTAGATAGCCTATACTATTCCTCATTAATCTGGCTATCATATACAATATGAATTTTTCAAATCCCACTGGTAGTTTCAGAGATAACCGTGTGTAAATAAAAAAAAAGCTCTCCAGCTGCATTATATTAGTATAGATGAACTACATAATTGTAGATCTTAAAAGGATCTACAAAAAAGTTAAGAATATCATGTCTATCTTCTAAGGATTATCCACAATTAACATTTTTGCACACAGCACGATTCGCACGCGTGCTCGACCGACGGCATTCTGTAACCCAAGCAAGCGGACCCGTGGGCACAGCTAGTGTATTCTATATACAGCATCATGAAATATTTTGTTCTAAAACACTTATTATGTTAAATAATCTTCATTTGTCACCAATATAGAAACTGGTGTTGAACCTTATGTTAGAATAATGAACATGAGATTTCTGTTGTTTATATCATTGCTTCCAAATAAATATTTGGGATTATTACAATAATCAAGCCAGTTGAATACTCATTGTAATTGTACATTTACTGTTCTAGAACTTTTTTATTTTACTAAAATAGGGAAATTAAAGTAATACAGATATAAATAACATTATGGACGGTATACATTCAGTCAAAAGCTTCGTAAGATTCTATACGCCAAGAACATGCAATGCGACGACTACTTTATACAAAATAATATAAAATTAATTTCTCTACCTGTACCTATACTTCAGTCAAAAAAATATCGGGAATGGATGATTTGTTTATTGTTCCAAATACATTTTTTTTGTTGGAATGGCATTACTGTTTTTTATTTTGGCGCCGAGTTTGAGTGGCACCTGTTATTTACATTAAATACAGTGTTGTTATTAGTTAGATCATATCTAGTGTGTATTACGAATTTAATAATGGACATAACAAAGAGTTTGTCTTAAATTTTGCACCGCCAATGGAATTTCGTGTTCGGAGACGCTGAAAATGTTATAAAAGTCTTACGGTGAATCGACTTTATCAAAAACACGTGCTTATGACTGGTACACAGCGTTCAAGAGCGGTCGAGATATGCTGGAAGATTTGCCTCGCCCTTGTAGGCCATCAACGTCTGCAACTGAAGTTAACATTGCAAAAGTGAAGGAAATAGTGACTGAAAATCCTCATTCAAGTTTGAGAGAGATAGCCACTGAAATTTCTGTATCTCACGAGTTGATCCGTATCATTTTAAATAATCTCTTGGTTATGAAACATGTTGCCGTTCGGCTAGTCCCAAAAGACCTGAATTTTCTCCGAAAACTCAATCGCATAAGAGTCGCTGAGGACGAACGAGTCGATTCCTACCCAACATTCATGAAACGCCTTGTTACTGGTGACGAAACGTGGGTTGACGAGTTTGGCATGCAAACTAGTCAACAAGCTTCGGAGTGGCGCCTTCCAACTGAACCGAAACCGAAAAAATCGATCAAAAGTCAAAGTCATGTTGACTGTTTTGTTTGGCTATCGTAGTGTTGTGCACTCGGATTTTTATCGGAAGGACAAACGGTAAATAAAGTATATTATTTGAGCGTTATGCGGCGTTATAAAGAGCAAATTCGACGAAAAAGGCCAGATTTGAGGAAAGAAAATTCTTGGATTTCAACCAAACCACGATAATGCGCCTTCGCAGAAGGTCATCATTGTGAACGAATTTTTGACCAAAAACTCAACAAATACCATCGAGCAACCACTTTATTCACCAGTAATGGCTCCAGATGACTTCTTTCTTTTTCTTAAACTCAAATTACCACTTCGTGGCACCCGTTTTCATTCGATAGAAGACATAAAGGAGAATTCTCGACGAGAATTAAACCCAATTCCGAGAAAAGCGGTTAAAAATGTTTTGATGATTGGATTATTCGTTGACGTAAGTGTATCGTTTGTGTAGGAGCATACTTTGAAGCCGATAAAATAAATTTGAATGAATAGCTAACATTTTGTGTATTGATCTTTCCCGGTACTTTTTTGTCAGAGTAGTATGTAACTTAATATAGTTTACTTTTGTAATAATATACTCAAAATAGTGTATGTATTCACCGAATTAATATACATAAATTTTAAAGACGAACACTATCAAAAAGTTTGGCACATTTCACTGCAACACTCTATTTCCATCTTATTTATTGAAACTCAGTGGAATTAAAATACTTATCGAGTTATTACTTTCATTCAGTACCACAAGAAAGACCCTTTTAGCTATTCTTGTAATTAAATTTGTATCTTTTTAGTATAAAAGGTATATAGATGAATCAGTTTATTTCATGGAAAAGTCAAAAAGTATGATATTACCAAATAATTTCCATATTCAGTTCGGTATGTATTTTTGCATTTTCAAATAAAATTATTCAGTTTATATAGCATCTAGGTACAAAGAAAACGTTAACAAAGAACATTGCAAAGTACAAACAAACAATTCAAAGTTCGCAACTGTTGTTATCTATGAATCATCTATCTATATAAATGAAATGATTGAGTTTTGCCGTTATGCGCGCATCACGCCAAACTACTGGATAGATTTTATATTTTTTTTGTTTTACTCCTTAGGCCTTGGCCCATATAAAAAAGAAAAATTATTACAATATCTTCGTAAACAATAATTCTGTAGTTCGCGCGAGCTAAGCCGCTGGTACAGCTAGTACAGAATGTTCAATACATAATAAACTAATTATATAATAACACAATAATCTACAGATTACATATCCATGCCTGGCATGGAAATGTTGATTTTTAAATTTCAAGATTTTATTTTTCTACTTTGTCGGCGTGATTATGATGTATACCCATGCCATACAGCTTCCTAGTATTAAGAATCTCTGAGTTTTTTTTTTTTTTTCGTACTGACTATACTGTTAGCCTTAGGGGCCCTGGAGCCTTTACGGCTTTTACAGCTTTACCGGGCTTGGGGGCGAGCGCTTAGGGCACTCAGCCACGAAAGCTAAGTAACAACATCCGAGGGTGCCAAAGTGGCCGAACCTCGGCTCGGACTGTTGCGCGTATGCAATTAAGTCGCGATCTGACTAAATCCCTATCATTCGATCTAAACTAACTATACATATATACAAGTTTCTGCCCCCTGGGAGGAGGGAGGATGTGTATTTAGTGGTCTGAAATTTTTTGTCTAATCTAACTAGGCAAAAAAAGAAAAAAAAGGTCCCTTACAGAACCTATGTACCTGTGTGTTGTGCATGTGTGTATAATGCAGTGTCATGTATGGCTGTAAAAGCTAGTGAATGTAGTCACTGTATCGCGCGAACGGCTGCTTGACTCAAGGGCTCCATGCCGATGGATCGGACCTAGGCTTGAGTTGCCGCAGAGGAGGGCGGTCTTGGCGGGTGTGCGGGAGCGAAGTTAACCGTATGTCCCCTGCAGAGGGAACGGTGGTTTCGCGGGCGTGGGCGCGAGCACGCATATGTTGCGGGAGCGGACGCGTAGAAATTGTTAGCTTTCTCGATGTCGTCATCGGGATCGACAAAGAGATTTCGCGGGCGGCGTTTATAACGTTTGGCAACGGGGATCGAGTTGTCTGGGACGTAGTTCACGGTGGATTTTACGAGCGGGTTGGGATGATTCGAAGCGCTATCGAAGTATCTCCTGGTGAGTAATTTCACATAGGCTTCTATCGAGGGAAGCCTCATGTCCCTGTGCAGGTCCATGTTCCTAACGAAGGCTGGAGGGTCAAACAGGCGACGGAGAAACCGATTTTGAACTCTTTGCATGCGGGCAAAGTTATGTTTGGACATATAATCTCTGAGCTAAGCCGCGGACAGACATGGCGAAACTATAGGCTTCCTTGATGACTACGAAATCCTAAAAAGGAATCATGTAAATCGGTTAAGCGGTTCTCGAGTTGTAGACACAGATAGACAGAGGTTGCCTTTTCATTCATAATAAACTTTACCACTTCAGTTGGTTAATTCATTATAGATGTTATAAAAAAAAAATTTTTTTTCATTGCATCTTATAGTTCATTATATTAAAAAATGTGTATATAATCAAAGTTTAAAATCTGCTGCCCTTAATGAATGGTCTGGTCATTATGGTACAAATAAATAAAATTGAAGTGTTTGTTTGTAATGTTAAAATAACACCATTTTCCTAAATCTGCATGAAAAGAAATAAATCTACATGGTTAAATATATAATTAAGAATTTGACTTTAGTTCATAATTGAAGGAATATATTGACTACCCCTGAAACGTCGCTTTGACAGTGGCATTTCTTTGAATACATTTTATATCTCGAATTCCATTTCCGACTATAGTTACTCGTACGTTACAAATAGGATAAGTTTATGGCGCTGATGAATTACATATAGATAAGTTACTCTGTACACTTATCAGTTGCAGTTTATAGTTCTGTTACCTACTAGCTGTACCCGCGGCTCCGCTCGCGTGGATTAGAGAATCTAAAATAAAAGTTACGCCTTATAATGTCAGCTATCTGCTAGTGAAAGTCCCGTCAAAATTGGTCCAACCGTTTCGGAAATTACACGGAGAAAACAGACAGAAAGATAAAATAAATTAGAAATGTATTTTTTGGTATAGCTACCGTGTATATTTAATATGCATATAGTAAAAAGCTGTTATTTTGACATTATTATATAGATAATCATATTTTAAGCGAACAGACACAGAGACAAACAAACGTTTTTATAAATATTCAGCTAATACCTATTATGTTTGTTTATAATTTCTTTGAATTCAAAATGCGCATTAAATCTTGCAAACTATATATTATAACAGCTGATATAAAAAGTGACACACATTATTATCAACAAATGACAATGTGTGATAACACCATTCTTTAAACTATAATGTACATAGAATATTATCATGAAGAAATCATAGAAAAATAAAGTAAATTTAAAAAGTCAAAAAACCCGATTGCAGCAAAAGTCAATCTATACATATAATAAAATTGAAGTGTCTGTTTGTAATGTCAAAATAACATATTTTTACTAAATGCATATGAAAGTATACACGGTACCTATATCAAAAAACCAAATTTTACATGTTTTGTCTGTCTGTTTGTTCCGGGTATCTCCGAAACGGTTGTACCGATTTTGTCGTTACTTTCACTGGCAGAAGATAGCTGATTTTATAAGGAATAACTTAGGCTACTTTTATTTTAGATAAATAATTAGGGTTTCGCACAAAAAAGGAATCTTAGTAGTCCACGCGAACGGAGCCGCGGGCACAGTTAGTTTTAAATAAAAATAAACAATTTTACCAAAAAAAAAACTAAAAAGTAAATACAAGTTAATCTGTGTATACAAAGCGAAAAGTCATTTACTAGTTGATTAAAAAGATTAATAAAATTATCCTTGCTATCGGGGGACCGTTTTATGGAACACTTGTTAATATAAGATACCGTGGAACACTTTTTAATCTAATAGGTCGCTTGACTTTTACTTTCACTTGTCTAACTTTGTTTTTATATGTTTTTTCCTTTCAGCAATCGATCTCTTTTCTTTTCATCTTGAATTCAGAATATCTACTGATTACTAGGCCCTCTTGGCCATGTTCAAAGGAATTTGTGGTATTGGTGATACTTGGACTAGAATTTTTAAATGTGTTTCTTTTTCTACTATCCTATCTAGTATCTGTATCAATCACCAGTACCAACAATGCTAATATTCTCTATTTAAATATACTACTTTAAAGTTTACAAGTCCACTAATTGTACGACAAATAAATTCGTCTCCCTGACGCGGCAACTATCCTTTTGATTTAGATAAATGCTCTTTTATTTTTTAACTAAATTATATACAAAAGAACGATCATTGACACCTACATGTGTATTTAATTAACCAGTGTATTGATATAATAAAAATAGAATGGAATTTATTACTACTTATAAAGTTATGGAACAGTAAATACTGAAATCAGAAACTTTGAAGTGTCTTTCGCTTTCGCCGCGGAGATAATCACACGCACAAGCGAGGGGCATTTGTACCTCACGACAGCTTGTAGAGAATTGAACATGGCCAATTATTAATTCTTTGTTGTGATTTTGGGCTATTAGGTTTTTGAAAACGAGGCTCCTATCCCACTGGGACATCTGTCTCGGCTTTATCCTAACAAAAAAAACCGTTTAAAAATTTAGTGATAAAACTACAAAAATTGTCGCTTGTCTATGAGTTCCACACAAATTATATTTTTCAACTAAGCGCAACCAACGTGGGGCCCAAAATAGCGTATGCTACTTTGGCTATATTTCTCCGACTGTGTACCATGAATGACTTACCGATACCTAAAAGTTTTTTTACCTAATGGTTAGAGGCCGAAGCCTTGTAATAGTTCTTTTTTCTGATCTCTTCCTGTCGTAATTTGTATACACGTATTAAATATTCTCGATACTTTTTTTATAAATTTGGTATGAATGTCATTAAACTTTATTGCAATATTTTAAGACGTAATAAAAATATACTAATAATGTTATATCTAATACGTAAAATTTGTGTCACGTATATATTATTTATATTATAATTAGGTATAACGTCAAAGGATCTACATACAAATACAGCGATGACCTAATGATACCATTTTATACAATCTAATTAAAAATACACAAATATTGCTGATTGGCGTTATCTTAATTTATATAACCGAGTTAGTTTAGAACCGTGATAAATAGAGCCTACAATAGTTTAAAGCCCTGGTAACTTAAAACTTTACTTGAAAACTATTATTGTAGGTTTATAATATTAAGAAGATTTTTCGCGTTGGCTGGCACGGTGTTCCTACTAAGATGCTTCACAATGCTGATCACGTCGTTATCGGTACCCGGGTCTCATCTGAAGTGTGAGCCGCGGTCCTATCCCCCCGCCGATGACCTGACCGTGTGGGGTCGCCGACTACGTCAAGCTTACGAAATCTGGAGCGGTGCTGGCATGTCTGTCCGCGGGGTGCGTACATGTGGCGATTACATGTTCTCAGGCCACACTGTAGCTTTAACGCTCTTGAATTTCTTCATTACTGAATGTGAGTATATTCGCCACATTATCTACTTTTTAGGTTCCCGTATCTCAGAGAACAAAAATCAAAAACTTTATGCGATTGCTATGTACTTAATTAGTCAAAACTATTTTCATATAAAAAGTCCGATGTTTTAATTCTAAATTAATACCAGATAATAAATCCAACTCCTTACTTAGTTAAATTGTTTACAACTTGCTTTTCGAATACTATAATGTGTTTCTAGTTGAATTTAAAAAGAAATTGATGCTTCCTTTAGTACCGAATCTCATTTTTGACACAAGCGTACGTCCTAGTCCTAGCGTATTAATTAAAAATAAATTACTTAACTAAAAATCCCAGTCTGTAATTTATTCTTTAGCGGCCACTGTGGAAAATATGATGGGTTGAGTATATTCACAAAAATATTTTGTAAATAGTTATATAACTTGTCTAAAATTTAACAAAAAAAACTCATTATTTATTATTGATTAATCAGTTAATTATTAAGGAAGCATTAACGATCGGGTTATCAGTTATAACAACAACTACAAACAATAACAAATGCATATGTTAACATTAGTTAACTGACTTGATATAAAAACATCACTTGATATAAAGACGCATTAATTGTCAATGTTAGTCTTGCTTGTACATAGGTCTCTTCTAAGACACATTCCTCCACTTTAGCCTAAAGGACAGTCCATATTGGTACAATAAAATAAGAGAATAGGTCTTTATTGTATTGTTTACACTACCTAAACTGAACTGAGAAATAAGAAGATAAGACTATTGTATTCGCTTGTTCGTTAAAAAAATCTGGTTGTTTCATTAATCATTGAATCATTTTTTTATATAGGTACTATGGAAAGACAAAAATATTAATAAAAGAGACGAAATCTGAGTGGAGAATTTGATTACTATCAAAATAATGTGATCAGTTGTCAGGCGCATATTACCACAACTTTCATTTTCTTGTCTGCAGTTTGTCGTATTGGGAAAATTAATGCGACAAGATTGTCTTGAGTAAATATATGCGAGTTTTTCTCTGAGGACAAACGAATGCCATTTTTTTCCGTAACGCATAATATTATCTTTAGTAAAAGACTATTAATTGACATATATGCCTTCATGGACTTCAATAATTATTCTACTACGTACAAATACGTTTTCGCTTTTTTTTAATTCTTCAACCTGGAAGTATAGTCACACTAATATATAATATTATATTTAATCACATTATGGATTTGTTACAATACAAAAATAATTTTAATATAAGTAATAATTTTAAATTCTCATTTCCAAGTGCAAATTACCATTCGAAAGTACGGCCTTTAATATTTAATTTATTTCACCCTGGTGCCAATAAAACCAGTTATCTATAAATAACTTATCAGCTCTATTTCATTTAATTTAATTTAATCTAATCAACACGTCTAAATGTATTCAAAGAGAAAATATATGAAAAAAAAAATACTAGAAATATAACTGGGTTAATACATAGTACGATTATATTTACAGACACGCCACGTAATCTTTACTTACTACACATATTGACGTGGGTGATGAATATGTTTGGGATATTCTTCATACTGGCCGCCCACGAGCACTACTCTATCGATGTGTTCATCGCGTTTTATATTACTTCCCGACTCTTCCTGTACTATCACACACTGTCGAACAATCAAGCGCTAATGCAGAATGACTCATCCAGGTAATGTGTTTCCATCATAACGGGAACTTGATATTTCTCGTTGTATTGGCGATACCGTTGTCGACCTAGACTCGTGTACCTAACTATATTTCTAGTTAATATTTCCATATATAGTCTAATCTGTGTGAGAACTGGGTAAACGAGAGTAATTGCTTAGTCCCGTCATCTAAAACGTCTCTAAAACCTCTAAATATGAGAAATAGAAGCTTCTATAAGAGAGACTCGTGGACCCTCAGATATTTGTACGTGGACCTCTATGACTGAGACTGCTACTTATCTATAAGCAACAGTTGAGCTTATACTCACACATGCAATTGCTGTTAAATTTTTCTGAACTTAACAATGGCTCATAAATAGCAGCTGTAACGCACTGTTAAGGTTTTCTCAAATTTCGGGGAAGTTAGGTACTTACATTGTTTTTGCGCCCATTTAACCCTTACTTTTGTTATTACACTACCTTACTGTAGTTGATTAACATCAATGCGAAGAAAGAGTCGGGCTACGTCATGTCTAAAAGAAAAATCCAAGTGTTATCACTAAGTGAAAAACCTAAAATCGTGATTGCGTTTCAGTGTGGGAAATCGCATAATGAAATTCAGAGCTAGATTGTCCCGCCAGAATCCACCTATTATAAAGTTATTAAGTTAATAGACTCTATAAACCTCTATGAGTTATAATGGCCATTTCTGTATCTCTGTAAGCTAGAAACTCTGGTTAGTGAGAAATCTCTATAAGCGAAAAAGAGATTGCGGTCCCTTGAACTCTGAGCTATCCAGGTACGGCAGTATCCAAGTGTTTGTATTTAGTTCAAAATTTCAGATAAGAGTAGATGTGTGTGTGTATAGTACACAATGTAAAAATGTACTGTGCTAGCAATCAAATTATTGCTTCTAAAAAAAAAAATTTCTTCGTATTACATTAATGTGTTACGAATGAAGAGTCACGCCATCAGGTTTTAAAGATACGCTTCGTAGGTTTGATACTTTGAAAATATGATACGTAGGTTATTAAAATAATGACAAAAAAAAAATACAATGCTGTTTGCCTTATTGTCTGGTTGTCAAAGCCAGTGTTGATAGAGACTAAACTTTGCAACCAAATAGATAAAGTAGGTATCGAAGTAGAAAATTATGTAACACTTGGTGGTTGGTGGGATGAGTTTGTAAGAGGAAGATTTGAAATAATAGAGAAAAGTACTGCTCCATTATTTTTGCCTACGTCAGTATGCCTCAACGCTAAATTACATGAGTATGTAAAATCTATTTAGGTAATAACTAATACGTTCTACAAAATCTTTTTTTCTTAATTTATTAGATATTTATATGATATAATAATTATATAGAAATAGAATATCTCGATATTAACATTTAGTTACATTATTTTATTTTAATAAAGAAACCTGCAAAATATTTATATGTAGGTACGTTGGTACTTATGTTTTTCTTGTATCATATTTGTGATTGATAGCTTTTACATACTTTCAGAACAAGAATATGGTTTCCACTATTGTCATTCTTCGAATCTGAAGTGGACGGAATCGTACCTAATGAGTACGAAGGTCCTTTGACAATATTGCTAAACTTGAAAGGCTGGTGTATTCAAATGGTAACCGACGTGAAAGAATCCTCTGTCGCAAAGATAGCTGGGATCAAATTACAAGAGGGGGCAGCGATGGGCGAATACTCTGTCGTTAAACTCGTCGATGGGATCAAGAGAAATCTTAGTCTCGTCGAAGAATTCAAGAATTCCAGACAACGTTTAGTTACTTTAGATAAAAATGTGCAAGCGTGTACGCTAGACGAATATTCAGAGAACGATTTACGACATAGAAATATAGCAGAATTACAAACGGAACCCATATTAAAGGAATTTAGTGAACCACCGATACTAAAAAAGAATATATGAATATACTGAATAATTACTGACCCATTGTAATATATTAGAGAGGCTGTTTTATAAATTATTCATTGATAATTTATATATACAATGAATTAGATACCTGAAAGTTTTACATTTCCATTATAGATTTTATATCATGTTATTCCATATTTATTTTACTATTAAGTTAAATGTAGAATAAATTGTTAAGAAAATTTATTTGCTCAAAATGATTTTCAATAAAAAAATATTACGCTTATTTAGTAGTCTATACAGTTTTTAGCGCATGTCCTTTTTCTTCCCGTTAATCAATCGGTTAAAGGAACACTGGAAACTTCTGTAGAGATTGTAACTATACGCAAGTTTTGTTTAGTGAGAACTGTTAAAAAAACTACATATAATTGTATTTTTTTTTAATTCTTATTTTCTGTTAGCAAAATGTATACATAAACATTATAAACTATTTTTGTAAAAAAATGGAAAATTAAAACAAAAAAGCTTTTCCGTATTTTATATAATTCATATGAAAAAATTGTTAAAAAAACTGTCTTTAATATTAAATAAATTGATTATTATAATTTGTCATGACATAAATGATATAACCAAAAGCGGTGCTCGTTGTTACTGTGATGTGAAGTTAATAATATGAAATATGTCATCTTTCTGACCAAATTATATGAATAGTTGAATACACAACCTGACAAATGTATAATTTTTACAGTAGAATAAAAACAACCTCATAAATAATATTCTGACAATCTCTTTGTATAATAGATATTTCATTCCAAGTCTTACAAAAAATACATTTAAGTTAAGCAAAATATAAAAAAAAAAATTAATACTTCAAAATAATACAAGCCTTAATAATGAAATGTTATAAAAATGTTAAATAGAATCTTACTCTGGAACATTATAGAAAATTTGATAAATTTTAATAAACCTAATGAATATGATTATAGGCCACTTCATAGCACAAAATGTGTTGCCACATAGTGTATGTTCATAACAACTTCTTTGCATTATATACAATGACTAATCATGTCAAAGAAGTGAATGATGCAAATATAAATAACATAACTTATGAAATAGCGATTGCTTAGTGCTAATGGGGGTGGTTTTGAGCTGAGAAGCAAACATGTAATCAGTCCATTAATCTGCTGAGGCTGCTTGTTCATTTTCAATAAGTAGTTCAGAAGGATTGTCCTTTTTTCGCTCAACAATATCGGTTTCATTCTCAGCAGCTTGTTTTTCTTCTGATCGCTCAACTATATCTGTTTCATTCTCAGCAGCCAGTTTTTCTTCTGACGGCTCACGAGAACTAACAGTACCGTTTTCATTAATAGATTCTTCTTTTTCTGGAGTACTTTCTTTCGATGCCTCATTTACTTTCACCTCATCAGTGGTTTCATTTTCTGGAGATTCTGTTGTTTCAACTGATTTTTGCCTTTCTGGTGATGCCTCTTTTTCTGCCTTTGTTTCATTATCTTGTTCTACTTTTGCAGATTCTTCAGCTTCGTCTACAGTTGGAGTAGCCTCCTTTAATTTGGCTCCGTCTTCTCTCAAAGGCGTATTTTCCTTTACAGGAGACTTGTTTCCATCTGCTGGAATATCATTTTGATCTACCTCACCAGCTTTATCTGTCTCAGGTTCTAGTGATGTTTCTTTTGATTTTTCACCACCTAAATCACCATTCAATGTTTTTTCCTAAAATAATAATTAAACCAATCAATCAATATATCCTATTAAATTCATAGAAGTTTCACTTCCACTGCGTGTGTGCACATTTAATACACAATATTATGTGTATTAAATGTATAATATTATTAATCATACCATATCTACAGTTGCAATAATATGCATAAAGTATTTGTATTAAAATATAGGGTATCATCTCAATACTGTGTATATCATGCACACCCCCGCCACTCCATGTCCCACAAACTATCAGGATGGTCGCGCTTACAGCAATTAATTCCAGGTATCTTTTATAAATACAGTGTTAGTTGGTCATCATGACACTGACCTTTTAGATCTTCATCTCTTGGCTATGATAATTTTTCTCACATTTTGGCCTACATATCAACATGTACAATGGAATCATTTAGCTGAGCACTATATATATATATACATAATATATAAATATTTTTTAGGGATTACGGTTGTTTGTTGTGTGATTGGATTATCTGATTTATACTAGGACCCACTTACTTTTACATTGTGCCTAATTTAATAGCAACTGCAATATTTTAATACTATAGGTTTAGGGCCGATTTTTTCAATCAACAGATAACTTTAATATTGAAGTGAAAACTTCTTTAACACCACTGTGATTTGAAACTCAATGCAACGAAGAAGCGACAGTAAAAAGAGGCAACCATATACATCTATAGGATTTAGCCTGCTTTTCATGATTGTGATCGTCGTCGGATTGGCCTAGTGGTGTGAGACAACTAGACTTCATACGTAGTACGCACGGGTGGTCGATAGTTCGAATCCCGCTGATTTAGGATATTTAAAAATATTTTTTAAAGAACATATATTTTTTTTTCTGAAGGTTTCACTTCTAACACACTTTCTTTTTAAAGTTTGTCAGGCTTTCTATACATTATTTATCAAAATTATTCCTCTTATAAAATTATCTGACGATTGAAAAATCGGCCCTTAGTATTTGACCACAATCCCACTGGCAGTTAAAAGTCGGAAATGGAATTCGAGATATAAAATGTAAAAAAAAAAGATGTCACTGCCGAAGTGTTGTTTCAGAGGTAGTCAACATTTTTCTAAACAGTTCAATTATTAATTTATTTCCAATTTTTTTATTATTTAATCATGTAGATTTTTTAATATGGTAATTTTTATTTTTTTTCGTGTTTTTATCTTTTATTTAAACTTATGTATTCAATGTTTTTCAACATATTATTTACAATAATATATTCTAATTATTATCATTAACTTAATTTAATGCATGTTGTGGTTATTAGTTATATTAGTAGTAGTAGTAGTTATATTAGTTATTCAATAACAACTGTTACCTATAATTAGATTAAATGCATATTTCCTATCATACATATTTCCTATTTAGTTACTGTTGTTATTAACTTATAAAAAATAATTTATTTATTTCATATGTCTTTATGTTTTTATTGTTTGATTTTTTGTTTTGATTCGGGCTCTGATGAGCATGAGAATGAATAGTCAGAGTTTGTTACAACTTATTATAAATTGCTCCATGACTAAATCAATAATTTGGTCGAATTCACAAATTTTAATTTCTTTTTTATTATATATTTGACACAATCACTCCACTTCTGCGATGTCATCTCTTTATTTTATGCCACACAGCTTTGCTTAAATCTATGTTCAGTATTTTGTTTTAGGTATTAAAGGTAAGCATATACTTTTAATATTTTTCGAAAAAGCACAGAAATGAGGTTATTATTTGAAATGGCAACACCATTGTTTACATTTTATATCTCAAATTCCATTTCCATCTATAAGTGGCCCTGGGGCTGCTAGAATGATAGCACACTAAACCTTGAGGGTCTGGCTATCAAATTATGGTAATAGGTAAAGGTATTAGAAAATACTATGCTACAATATCATAGTTTTCTTTCAGCTCAGGCTCATTGAAGGATTGATGTATGAGGTGTCCCAACATGCTACCAATGAGCTAACACCTCTTCAAACTTATTGATTCAAACAAGCATAGGGTTTTAATTTATAAAGAGGCATCTCCATCTCACATAACTTTAGAGTTCAAACTGTCAGCCCAGTGTGGGGATCAACTTGTTGAATCAATGAATGAGATTACTAACACTGTACCTACCATAAGGCTTGTCTTATTATTTTTTATCAAATCATATATATATTTTTAAAACACAAATTTTTATTGTATTTCCAAATTAAAACTAAATATGTCCTCACCTGGGCACTTCCAACTTGTGGTGGATCTTCAGGGGGCACTTCCAATTTTAAGAACTGTTCTAATGTGTCAACCTCGTTAGCAAGATCAAATTGGTCATAATCCTGAAAAAATAATTTGTTTATGAAAAATACAATTACATTGATTACATGTTTCTATTTGTAGAAGTTATTTATGTACAAATACTTGCAATACATGCATGTGTTCAATATAACTAGTCCAAATTAATAAATGGCATATCATACAAAATTTAAGCACATGATAAAAGTTGCAACTATAAATGTTTTTGATAACAATCAGTATTCAAAAACAAACTGATAAACTTTCTTTATAAAAGAAAGAACTATTGATTACTAAATATTAAACGACTTATTAATCAAGGTATAAACAAACCTAAAAATATATGTGCATGGACTTCAAAAGTATGTGGTTATAAAGTTTTATTTATATATAATATATAAAATTTATTAGGACTTACCCCACAATATTCTTCGTCATTAAACAATTGGGGCGGCAGCGGAGATCGCGGGTTGGGGTCGCTGACAGTGCCACCATTCGATTTTGAGTTGTTTTGCATAAAGTCCTTATCAGTCTCCTTGCCTGGCTCCGTTATATCGATAACTTCATATTTTATGTTTTTGGAGTCTAAAATCATTAATACCCGCTGCTGTCTTTTCTTTACCTGGAAATAAAGGAATTCACGTAATCAAAAACAATCATTACATGAATCAGCTTGGTGAAATAGATGAGAACAGTACTCGACCATCCTAGGAATTTTCTAATATTAAACTCACCTCTTTGTTACCAGAGATCCCGCTGATATATATTTTGACCACCATAGTTGTTAGTGTGTTTTGTAAACTATAAAAAATGATAAACAACAATCTCGTTGAAGAAATAAATCAGAAAATAGGCTGGGCCATTAGTCAATCTGTTGTAATAATAATAATTACTAAACGACAGTATTGACAACTAGACCGTGTGTGACCAGATTATTATAAGTTTATACTATACTATTAAAGTAATTACAGGGACAAGTTATTTTAATTTTTGTATATTTTTTTGTGTTTTTAACATTTATTTACAGGACAATAATTCCGTTTTTAGATATATGTAATATTATATACAACAATTTTACGCATTGAGTTTCTCTAGACCGTGTGTGACCAGATTATTATAAATTTATAGTATACTTTTAAAAGGATTACTGGGAGAAGTTATTTTAATAGATTTTTTTTGTCTTTCACATTTATTTACAGGACAATAATTTATTTTTAGATATGTAATATTATATACAACAATTTAACGCATTGAGTTTCTAAGTCGATTTACTAAAATATTTTTTATTCTGATAACATCGATCATGTTTTGTTTTGAAATATAGAGAGAGAAAATGGTAAATACTGTAAATAGTACAATTTTATTATTTATTATCTTTGTTGCGAAATTAGAAGTTCTAACGCAAAATTACTTACACCTACAGTACTGTAGTTGATTTAATTAGTATGAATTTAAATCTTTTAATATATTTATTACAGTAGTCGATACTTGAAAAATATTCATTTAGACAATAATAGTAGATGCCTATACTAACCATACAGTGAATAGTAATACATGCGTTCTCCTAGATACTTATATATCAGAACCAATTTAATACATATGTATAAACGTAGAATGGGGCTGTACGCGAGGGGAGTACATCCAAAGGGACTTTGCAACAGACTTTCAACGTGATGGTGGCAGCTAGACAGGCAAGCACCCAAACTAACTTACTGCCTTGCTATAATGATTTCTTCAGATATTGCTATCTACTCGGGGCAGCCCGACTGATGGAATACCTCCACCCTACAGAAGATTGCAGCCAAATGACCTAGTGTTGTGTTCCTCCGGTA
The DNA here is from genome assembly GCA_947532125.1 of Saturnia pavonia. NCBI lineage: Eukaryota > Metazoa > Arthropoda > Insecta > Lepidoptera > Saturniidae > Saturnia > Saturnia pavonia. Next base: position 13,402,404 of record OX383901.1, read on the forward strand.
AGTAGGGCTTCAAGAGCTCCTTGGGGTAGAGGGCTCAAGATCGGCAACGCGCTAGTGATACCTACGGTATTACAAGCGTCCATAGGCTACTGTAGCCGCTTACCATCAGACGGGCGTAAGAATGGTTGCCACCATTGTAGTATAATAAAATTCATTTGTTCATTAAGGCTGACGCTCATTATATGATTCAAACCCGTAATTTTCTTTAGTTTTTATTAATTATTTTCTTTATAGGTTTAACGTTTGACCACAATCACACTTTATGTTAACTGACAACATGGCCCAAGATTATAACCTCGCATGATTATGACACGCTAAGCCCATTATTCTGGGGTAGGTAGACTGACTCTCAAGTGCAGCCGCCGAAACACACCTATAGGTTCTTGACGACAAATTTTCTACTTTTGGGCGGCAACTAACCAGGCGGGTATTAGAAAATGCCTTACCACTATGCCATGGTTTCATGAAGATGTTTTCCTTCACTGAAAGCTCAGGTAATTGCACAAATTTGGACTGAGTCGATCGACGTGGTATTCGTACACGATACCCCGCTGGGCTATCATCATCATTTGGCATAAGGCGAAAATATGTTTCTTAGTCATCATTGTACGCAGTTCTCTATGTCGTCATTATTTTTATTGACACTTGACACTGTGTAGTACTTACAACTTATACAATAGGTTACTATCGTTACATTTATAAAACGGCAAATAAAACACTATTATTTAAAAAATGCCAATGTAATCTATTCAATTTTAGTAGGTACATAAATAGCAATATTGTCCTATAAACATGAAAATTAAATACTGCAATACCGCGGCAACATACGACCGCGCACAGAATATACAAGCCATAGTATTTACACAAATTTAAATGAAAATTTTTTAACATCACCTTGCTTATTAAATATTTGTTTACTATTTACATATTAACGACTCATGGTAAATTAGTATACATTTTTTTTATCGATTCCTCTATGTTGCATAACACCGTCTTCCATAGTCCCTTCCAAACTATATTCACCGTACGAACACAAAAAAAGGTCGTTTTGGCTGCGCTCTTCTGTAGGGTGATCCAAAGTAGACAGAAATCTCCATACAAATTGTATTCCGCTCACAAAGCAAAGAATATCATAGAATGGATTCATTGTAGCTATAATGCCCCTGGTGTTGCAGGCTTGCAGCTGTCCATAGACGACGGTAACCATTTACTACTACATACTACACATACACATGTTCCTTCCCTCCTCCCAGGGGGCAGAAACATGTATATATGTATAGTTAGTTTAGATCGAATTACGGATAGGGAATTAGTCAGATCGCGACTTAATTGCATACGCGCAACAGTCCGAGCCGAGGTTCGGCCACTTTGGCACCCTCGGATGTTGTTGCTTAGCTTTCGTGGCTGAGTGCCCTAAGCGCTCGCCCCCAAGTCCGGTAAGGCTGTAAAAGCCGTAAAGGCTCCAGGGCCCCTCAGGCTAACAGTGTAGTCAGTTCGAAAAAAAAAAAAAAAAAACTACTACATATTGATGATAACGGATCATTGAAGACCTATACCGCGCTTCTCTTCGAATAGGTCTCAGGATGAATATGTTCAAGACAAGGGTTATGGAGAATGCTTCTGGAGTTCGGTTTTAAGCATAACGGTTGGAAACAAGCGATTAGAGACGATCGGTACTCCATAAAGTTAGGCGATAAAGGTACTAAAGCGTTGACAGTATGGTGGCCACGTATGGGTAAACGAGTAGTCGGACGCCCACCAGCTTGTTCGATGGACGATATTGTAAAAATCGCGGGTAAAACATGGATGAGACTAGCTCAGGATCGGGATGAGTGGCGTACAAGAAGAGATACCTACGCTCAGCAGTGGGCAATTAAGGGCTGAAGATGATGATGATGACATATTATAACTGTAATATAAAATTATAGTGTCTGAATAATAAAACAGAAGTGGAATGTAATAAAGTTTATATAAGTAGGTATGCAATGGCAATTTTTATATTAAATGATTCAATGCCATTATAAATTTAAATTTCCAATCTGTCATTAAGTAGATCAAAATTTTATAGCACAAAGTTCCACAAATACCCACACTTCTGAAATTAAAAGTAGTTATCCTTATTAAGCTTCGTTTATCAATAAATAATCAAATTTAAATTACAATATATGTTGAGCAATTTTAACTTTAGCAACAGTAGGTACATACAAAATAACTCTCCATTTATAACCAAATTATATTCAATAATTTTGTTCTCGTATAAGCCAAAATCTAATGTATTAGATTTCCAATGTTGTCGTGCCAATTTTATTATAATATCATAAGCGAGTGTAGTAAGAGAATTCAATAATAGTGAGGTGTCACAGGGTACAGCCCACCTGATGTTAAGTGATCACTGTAGCCTATATATTTTTATTTATTTATAACCATCCCTAAAATGGCCTAACATGCAATCATAACTGAAGCCAGTGACAATAAGTTGTTACTACAGAGATCCAAGTTGGAACGCCTTTATTCATATATTTCAGTACATTTTTCTCAACCAAACCTTTCACACCACTGCACCACGAGCGTTGCGTTTTGTAGCAGACATAGGGCGTGGCCGAGGAGCTTCCGCAGTCGAAACTTGAATAGGTTCCACCATTCCTAGAACTATGATAACCACACATCTAGCATGTTATCTACGACCAAAGCACGAGATTATGGGAAGGACATCTATATTGCCATGGGCGTAACCAGGCACGGGCAAGGAGGGATGGGCAGAAGTAGGCTACAGTGCAGCTACTAGTAGGTTGGAATGAGTTAAAACGCCTCGTGAGTCAGCGTGTTGCCAAGTACATGATTTAAACTGGAACATAGAAGCGCAAGCAGTTACTTTGCGGCATAAATATGCGCTGTGGTTGTGCATTTGCACTCTGCAGAGGAAGTTTGTAAAGGTTACTTACTTTTGAAATCCTAGAATTTTGATGAAGTTGCAGCATACAGTCCAGTAGCGAGCTGTTCACTAACGTGTACTATTTTGTTGTCTAATTTATTTCTAAAAAATTCCACCCTTTGCTTAACCAAGAGCAACATAAATAAATATAACATGTAGTTTATTTTGAAGAATAAAGCAACTAAATTTTCTTTATTACTTACAATGTTTCAAAATATCACACTACAAGCCAGAGGCGGATTTACAACTAACGTACCGCCTAATAGGTAAATACTGAAACAAATCGCTGCATATGCTTATATTTGAAAACTAAAACAAAACTAAAAATAGGTAATAAATACTTTAAACATTTTGATGCAATGACATAAAAAAAATTGGAAATTTAGAGAATACCAAAAAAAACCGCTATCGAGTCCCATACATATTTTAACTTTCTGTTAGCCGAGGAGCACGAAGCATTTGCTTACAGAAAATATTAAAAAAAAGACGTTCATTTCAGAGCTTACTTTAGTTGCGGGGCCCGTTGCATATTATGATACTACCGATATATGGCTAATAATCCGGCCCTGTTTTGTCGCCTATGAAAATCTACCTTATTTAGCATCTGCCACTGATAAATGCTCGATAAAATTATACGTTCTAAAACTAGATCATACTGAACTAACGTACGTATATCAACGCAAGTTGGATCGATCACCTTTGCAGGATGTATGAGATATTCCGAAGATCAGTATCAAACCAAAGAGAACCTACGTCCAGCAGTGTTGATGGGTAATGATGAAGAAATGTCTCAAGTGAATAAACTTCAAATCAATAATCAGTCATTATAAATAATATCAATTTATGTAGGTACATATACCTAGCTTGTATTCGGCCTTTACATTTGCAGGGTTGTAATAACAAATGGTCGTTTACATTATTTTCATTTTATAAACTCTACACTCTTTGTTAATCTATTTATAAATGTATATAAACATACGAAAGATAATATGCGAGTTTGTGAAGAGCGGAAAATATTATTGGCGTATGTCCAGTTCGCTACACATTTGTTACTGTTTACGATGGTGGATGTAAGCCATAGTGATATGTATTATTAAACTAAACATATACCGCAATCCGATATGACACTTGTATAGGTAATACCCAGTAGAACATTAACCAATATACCTGTTGAAATAAATTAAATCGTTATTTAAAATTATATCGTTCATTACAACCTAAGAAATAATCGGGAAAAGAACTGAGTGGGAACAACATTCCTACATTGGGAAAGTTCGAGCTCGGCTATAGCGGAAGACGTAATGAAAAACGGGAAACTTAATACAGGCTCGTGCCTTGTTATATAATGCTATGCATTATGTAATTGGATAAGTTGAGTAAATGTGTAATTTTCATAAGTAGTTTCATTTGAATAAAACGTTTATTTTACAGAAATTACTACACTTAGGTATACTCAGTTTTGCATGAGTCGTCAACATCATTTAAATAATTTTAAAATACTATGCTATTTCTATCATATTAAACAACTATTCATAATACCAAAGGCAGATTAAGCCGGAGTGAGGTCTGTAGCAAATGTTACTAGGTTCTAGGATACTAGGTTTTGTATTTTAACTAATATTCTGCTAGGCGCGGATCCACAGCATCTTGGGGCCCGTAGCAATTGCTTAGGGAAAAACAGAACGAAAAAAAACAAATGTCATCCACCTGGGAGTCTCTCACATATATTTTACTAATATACACAGGGCTCACAGAAACATAGGGCCCGTATCAATTGGCTATATAAGACACTAAAAAAAAGTCATCCACCTGGGAGTCGCTCACATATGTTACTATTCTGATAGGCGCGTAGTTTAGAAGAGAAGACACTCAAAGGTCTAGGAAGTCTTATTATTATTATTTTCTGCCAATCGCCGTTCGTACTATAGCGTAGCGCGTGGCCCGTAGCATTTGCTACTTCTTCTACATGGCTTATCCGGCTCTGCATAGATAATACGCTAAATCACAATTTCATTTTAAATAAATACTAGCAAACACTATAGAAAATCCTTAGCATGATAATAATTACTGTGGTTTTTTTAATTTTTAAGAAGGAATGTTACGATATCGTTCCATTGGTTTACATGGCAATTACATGATTTAAATACATATCGTATAAAATTAAATATATGGTACAATTAAAATATACAAAAAAAAAATATATACAAACAATATAAAAATATAACAAACTATTTATGCTATTTCCGCACAGAGTAATTACAGGCTCGGGTCGTCAAGGTGACTGACAACTCGAAACAGTCGGCAACGCAGAACACGTGTTCTCTAGATTACAACGACCCAATATCGTGTCTCTGTGGATGTTGCAGACAAAAATAAATAAACCATAGAATTGCCGACATTGAGAATATTAAATCATTAATAATTGTGAAAAATCGCAGTTTAAAATTAAAAACATATAGCGATTCTACTAAAGTATTCAGCAGGCATACAATTAATTAATTTGATTTATTTAAATACCTGTATAACCTTATATTAATTCAGGCGCTGAGCGGCAGAGTGTTTTAACGCAAACTTTTTATATTATTGATTATTTGTAAGGCAACAGAATCTGTTTATTATATTACAATTACGGAAGCACCACTCACACATGTTTCCGATGTAAAGCAGCAGGGCTTGCACTACTTTCTATTTGTTCTGTAGAATATTGTCGCCAATAAGAACTCTCACCAAAGATATTCCAATTAAGTCCTCAGGAATAAACCATTTGTAACTGATCTTAGACAAAAATGCAGTCCATCCGTTCTAGTAGTAAGCTCTATGTACTGCACAACCTTTTCTATATATCTAAACATATTATAAAATCTAACATCTCCCTGTCTGTCTCTTCGTTTGTGTCCTTTTCAAGCGAGAACCACTTATCCGATTTACATGTTTTTATTTTAATTTATAGTTATGTTATATGGATCGATTATAGAAGATACATGTATTTTGTAAGATAAAGTAATATACGAAATAAGCAGTGACGATAATGGTGAGAATAAACTCGGAAAAGAGACGCATTTGGGTCGCTTAAATGGCTTACGCCGAGTAAAGCATAAGAGTTATATCAAATTAACGTTCTACATAATTGTAGATCTTTGAAAAAGTCAGCTATATCATATATCTTTCTTCTAAGGATCACCCACAATAAGCATTTTTGTCTTCAGTCTTTTGAGCGGAGGCGGCACGATTCGCGCGTGCGCTCGACCGACGGCATTCTGTAGTTCACGCGAGCGGAGCCGCGGGCATAGCTCGTATTACATAAAAAAGTGAGTTGGAGCACTCTTCCGTTCCGCCCTTAATTTTTGAAGTAGGCATATCTGTACAATCTGTTCTATTATTTTGGAGTTATCAGTTGAGAAACCTTTAAGTACAATAACTTGTACTGCTTGTATTATCATTTATAAAATAAAAAAATATGTCAAGGTAGTAATAATCTCGTTACGTAATAACATGTAGGTAATATCACTCAGTATGACGCATTCCTATCAGCGTGACAGCGAGACATTATGCATTAGTTTGTTGTTACAGGAGAGTTCGCTCGCGTTGGCAACATGACAACGTTTGATGTCAGATTAGCTTCTGTGACGATTTAATGATATCTCAGAAACCAGAGTGATAATTACGGCATCACATTAAATATTTGGCAATAACAAACAAAACAAATACGCAATATCTTTTACTGCCATATTGATTTTGAAATAAACAATAATGATTAATATTTACTTCAATTTTTTGGAATAAAGAGCACATTGGGAGAAGAATATTAAGTGCCTACGTGTTGTTTTTTTTAAGTTTTGTTTAACTGTCAGTAATATAAATATACTCGTAAAAAATATATCGAATTGTCGATATTATATTAGCACTATATTATCACACAATAATAGAATGTAGGTTAATTCTATGATGGCATTTGGAATAGAACATAAGCATGAAAATAAAGCGGCATTCTAAAATGCAAAGTCGATAGGCCGAGAGATGAGCTCGCGATTTGTGATCGGATCATAAGTACTAAACGCACGTTGTTAGTAAATTAATATATTTTTTATCCAATTTACCAATCAACGTTACATTCAGTCTCCACAGACTTGGCAAACAAAACTGACCATTTTCAAGCATTTCAAGTAGGTGTTTATTGCATTCTCTGAATCCAAGTGAAGGAATTCCTAGCAAAGATTTACAGGTGCGAAAGTTGTTCTTTTTTTTGTTATCTCATTAACTAGGTATAATTATGAAATGGTTTTTATTACGAAATGCTAAATGTTGCTAGAAATTATCGCCTAGCGAATAATGTTGTTTAAAGCTACAATAATTAGTCTGTGCGAATTCAGCAATCGAACTACTAACATGTATTGGGTAATACAATCAGAGACCCTTTCAAACCATCCGTACTCAAACCTATTTTTTCTTGGGTCATATACACATAACAGCTAATTCATTATAGATTATAAAACATTATGGATTATTACAAAACTTTGATATTTATTAATTAACTGGCTTTTACCAACGACTTGGTTCCCGGTGTTTTCGAAATCAAAGTACCTCTGCGCCACCTGCCTAAACTGGTTGTACTAATGCAGAATCAGCACGGGTGTAAACATAACAATTCACTAACATTTCATCACAATCGGAGGAATGGTTTAAGTATGCATAGGGGATAAAAAAACAAACAACAAACAAACATATAACTATGGCCCTTTACAAAGGCTACACGGGCCGCAATTTGAGTACAGACGTTTTCAGACGAAATGGGCGTATTAGGAAGATAAAATTGACTAATTACCTATAGTACTAAAGCAATAGATCGTATCGGCTGTGCGACCGCTAACAATATTTAAAAACAAATTCATTATTACTTCTCTAAATAGTGCTAAACATCTCATAGACTCGGATCGCGTATAGCAAATCTTAGTATTATAAAAGTAAATTTTAATCGTTAAATCTTGCTTTTTAACTTCAGCCTTGTTTTTACTAAAAATTGCTTAACCCGCGTTATACGTGACGTTTATTTAACTAATTCAGTCACATGAAATCAGATATCGTTGAACTGTTTCATCAGTCCACAAACCTGCATTTTAAGCAATTTAAGTCTTATTCAAATTGACCGTAAAGTGCCACGCCGTGAACGGTTTTAAACTTATACTGAAGCGTTAAACATATGCGTATATGGAATGTAATCTATACTAATATTACTTCATAAAGCGGATTCGGATGCGGATTTTTTATTTGTTTGTATAAACACGCTAATCTCTGGAAATAACAATCGGATTCGAAAAAATATTTTTATATATGATTGCCAGATTTACGTGGAGTAGGCTATCTAGAATTAGGCTACACCTCTCAGCTAGCCTTAAGTATTGATTTTTGTTAAAAAAAAGTCAGAACAAACCGCGCACCCGAACCGCTTTACCGGCGTGCGCTGTCGTAATGGTTAGTGATACGTAAATACAATGTTCTACAAAAATATTGCTCCTCAGTACAGCTAAAAAAAAGTCCGCGATACTATCTGCCTATCTCTTATACATAAGCCACAATAAATTATTTCTTTTATAGAAAATTGAAAAGTGATTTATGAATTATATTATTAGGCAGGGCATATTAATCCTTACGAACGATTACTTCATTATCAAAAAGTATTGTCTGAGACTGAAGTATCAATAAGCGATTTCTTTTAAGTGAAACCTAGGGGCAGAACTGGTGAAATTATAAACGTTCAGGATTTTTAATTATAAGCATATTAAAAAAGCTATACATATATTTAAAGTTATAAGATGCTTCTCCTTTTATTTTCCTATTATAGTAATCAATCCTCGTTGTTAAGAACTATTATCGCCGCTAGCAACATTGTTTTGTTATACACAACGATAGGGTCTTCAGATGATTTGAGTGTTTTAACAAAAAACGGCTCTCTTATTAAAAACTTTTAGGTGAGTTTTTGTGATATCTCAGAATTTACAGTCCTTGTTATTAATCCCAATCGACTTCCCTTGTGCACAATATCTAAACTACATCACGTAAAATTTTCATCAATATTAAATAAAATAGGGTCGCATAACCAAAATTTATGACGCTACATGACAGGCTAAGAAGATCCCGCAAAAAAATTCAATTATATATGCATGCTTGTCTTGAGGAGTGCCATCGATGTTGGCAGCGTGGGTCTCGTATCGACGTGAATCGGTGCAGTCTTTACACAGAGGGCGCGGGAGGGTTCATTCAAACTGGTGTCCCGAAGTCTGGGTCACCGTCGCCGGCGAGCAGTCGCGAGGGGAACTTCGTCCGTTCCAGGTCACCGTTGGTCAATGGAATGTTGTCCGTTATCCTCCGAGCTGAACCTATCCTGTGAGGTTACCTCGCATAAAAAACTTACAAAAATATTTAATTTTTACTATACTATTTATGACAGTTTTTGTGGACAGCTACACTAGACAGCCAGTTCCCCCGCCAGACATAACGTGTTACCATCTTGAGCCGCATCGACACTTAACTTGAGGTGATATTGCAGATTCTGTCTATAAAGAATTAAAAAAAAACACGACGTGAATTTTACTTAATATTTCAATCATTTAACTTTTTTTTCATGAAGAAGTGTAAGGACAATTATTATTTTTTAATTTCGGTTATTAAAATATTGAATAAACATACCTGAAACCTTTACTCTCTCTTCTTAGAGGTTTAGCTTCACCGTTAGGTTTAGAGGTTTTTGTATCGATATCTATAAGCGTAGTGGTAGACTCCAATGGCTCGGTACGAGCTGTCGGCGGGGCAGCTAGTACTGATTCTGTTCCTATAAATAATTTGCACGACTAAATAAAAATAATAATCTAACATAACTGCACAACAATATAATCGATGAGCGTATGTTTTTCATTCAATATATCAAAGTCCATATATAGTACTGCTGGAATGATAAGGAATAATAATTATAAAAAAAGTTTAAACAAAATCTGATAATTTATAATAAAAACCCTTTAAAATTCAGAACTTTTCAAACATGTAGAGGCCGTATTCAACATTATTAGTTCTACAGTCCTTACAATAAGACCAATAGTCAATAATTTATTTGCTACTTTGTTGTCTTTATTCGAGGTATAAGGTACAATTTTCTTGAAATAGACTAATGGAAAAATTGAGGAATTGTACAATGATTTGTTTAAGATGGTTATCCGCAAACTAACACTTACCTCTATGAAATAGCAATTCAGACAGTTATTACTATTGGTGGAGTATTAAATTTATTGTAATTGTTTCGTACCATTGTTTGCTACTACAGTGAGAGTGTGCGTGGGCGTCTCACCGAGCGGCTCGTCTGAGGAGGGTGGCTCTGCCTCTATCGCGCGGTAAGCACCCTTACTGCGCCAGTCCTGAACAATACACACACAATCGACTAATAGTAATCGTTTCCGATTCTGGCCACCCGAACTGCTTTACTATACACCTATTATAGTAATGATTGGAACATCAATTCTGCGATGGATACCACAAATAGTAGCAGAGACACGGGTAAAAGTGTGTTTAGTAACAGTCTTCAAGTATTTCATCACGAGCTCGTGCTAGTTATAAAACGGAGCAATTTTAAGGAGACTTCTTTAACTTGCTAATGCTGTCATAGAAGCATGATGTTGTCACAAGTCTCATAAGACAAGAATTAAAGTTGTTTTAAAAGTAACAGGTCAAAATGACGTTACATGGCAGCCTGCAAACTTATCAGGAGTAGGATATACACCCGTTGATGCCGAAATGGGATACGTCTAAGCGCTCCAATACGGCGGGTGTTACATCTGGTGTTCATGTATGGTAGTCGCGGGAGTTACTTAGTAAAAAATGTATAAAAACTAGTCCAGTCTTATAAGCTTAAAAAATTAAAACGAGCCTTACAGTAGTCGCATTTGATGTGTATCATCTGACACGTTATCCTACTATGTGAAGTCAATTTATTCGTCATATTATTGTTAAAATATATTCTAAGCATGGAAATATATGTAATTCTATATTTAGGCGCGCGCTTGCTCGCGCATGTTTAAGTCTAGTCGGGGTAAATACGCAATAGTAACTTAAATCCTGAAAAAAAAACCGCACTAAAATATTTATTCGAATAATTCCATATTACTTACTCGCTTTTTTTAAGAACTTGTCAAACGCTTAATAGTAAAGATAATTATTATTATAGTTTACACATATAAATATAACCTTAGATTTTATACACAACATCGTATAACTGTAGCTGAGTGCACAGCTGATGCGTTCTACTTCTCTATTTGCGTTTTTCTTTCTCGTCACATACACGCATACACTATGTTGGCCGACAGTACGTCTTGGTACCAGCCTCACACAAAATGGTTTGGCACCATTTCACAGCCATCGCTCTGCTACCACGCGCGCTCATTGGTCAAATCAAATAGCGCACGCTTCCCCGGTTTTTTGTAACACATTTCCGTCCTTTTTCCAAAATCACTCCTACAATAAATATACAACAACCGAGAGCAAAGATTCAAAAATGGGGTAAACCTCAGAATGTAAGATAATAAACTATGAATTGGTATAAACCTTCACTGCTCCGCTCCTTGGAGTCGTAGCGTGAAGTTATATAGCTTACAACCTTCCTCAATAAACGGGCTAACTAACACAAAAATATTTTTGGAAACAAACAAACTCTTCAGCTTTATAATAAAAGGTTTTACATATGTAATTAGCGTTTTACATGGAAAAAGTAAAACGAAGAAAATATTATGAAATTATACATTTAATCAATCGAAGTAAGTACCATTATTATCTATGCAATTTCGCCATTTTATAGGTAATTCATTGATACCATTGCTGAAAAATTGTGGGAGCGAGAATCAATAAAATCTTTGAAGGCGGTTTGGACAGCCTCATCGGAATCGAATTTTTCTCCTTGCAAGAAATTGACCAAATTCCGTAAAATGTGTTAATCTTGGAGCAAGGTCCGGGGAGTATAGTGGATGTCGGAGACATTCCAACCGCAGTTCCTCTAATTTAGCGACCGTCTTTCGTGATGTTTGAGGTCTAGCGTTGTTCTGAAGCAGCAGTGGACTAGAGAGATTGACCAGTCTCGGTTGTAATTAAATGAATCATTGATTTATGATTAATATTAAAAAATATAATGTATAAAATAGTTAACAATGAAGTTTTTTTTCTAATTATATTTTATTAATGAATAATAAACTGTTTTAACCGGTTTATTTATTGGGATTCTTGGATGACCTAGTGTTATGGCATGTATGGCTCAGCTGTCCGCACTCTTCGCGCTCTATCTTAAAAACTTTACAAAATTGTGTATATAAGAAATTGTGTTGAATTCTATGCTCTATAACTAATATATCATTTAAAGCATAGGAAGCAAGATATTTACGAAAAACCCGTTTTCGCGACCTTTGACCTTGAATAACTAAAGACTTTTTTTTTTTTTTTTTCGAACTGACTATACTGTTAGCCTTAGGGGCCCTGGAGCCTTTACGGCTTTTACAGCTTTACCGGGCTTGGGGGCGAGCGCTTAGGGCACTCAGCCACGAAAGCTAAGCAACAACATCCGAGGGTGCCAAAGTGGCCGAACCTCGGCTCGGACTGTTGCGCGTATGCAATTAAGTCGCGATCTGACTAATTCCCTATCCGTAATTCGATCTAAACTAACTATACATATATACATGTTTCTGCCCCCTGGGAGGAGGGAAGGAACATGTGTATGTGTATTTAGTGGTCTGAAAATTTTTGTCTAATCTAACTAGGCAAAAAAAGAAAAAAAAAGGTCCCTTACAGAACCTATGTACCTATGTGTGTTGTGCATGTGTGTATAATGCAGTGTCATGTATGGCTGTGAAAGCTAGTGATTGTGCAGTCACTTGTATCGCGCGAGCGGCTGCTTGGCTCAAGGGCTCCATGCCGATGGATCGGACCTAGGCTTGAGTTGCCGCAGAGGAGGGCGGTCGTGGCGGGTGTGCGGGATCGAAGTTAACCGTACGTCCCCTGCGGAGGGAACGGTGGTTTCGCGGACGTGGGCGCGAGCACGCATATGTTGCGGGAGCGGACGTGTAGAAATTGTTAGCGTTCTCGATGTCGTCATCGGGATCGACAAAGAGATTTCGCGGACGGCGTTTATAACGTTTGGCAACGGGGATCGAGTTGTCTGGGACGTAGTTCACGGTGGATTTTACGAGCGGGTTGGGATGATTCGAAGCGCTATCGAAGTATCTCCTGGTGAGAAATTTCACATAAGCTTCTATCGAGGGAAGCCTCATGTCCCTGTGCAGGTCCATGTTCCTAACGAAGGCTGGAGGGTCAAGCAGGCGACGGAGAAACCGATTTTGGACTCTTTGCATGCGGGCAAAGTTATGTTTGGACACATGTGCGAACGCGGCGCAGCTATATGTCAAGATCGGACGGACGCACATCTTTTACAGTGTGAGCTTATGTCTTAAGGACATTTTGCTTACCGAACTGAGCAAGGGTCGCAAGCGGGAAAGGATCCAGATGGCCCTATTCCTGACTATAGTAACGTGTGCGTTGAAGTTAAGCTTCGAGTCGAGGGTGACACCCAGATATTTAGTCTTGGTGGCCCAAGGGATATTCGTACCGAATAATGAGAGGGGTCCTACCGTGCGTGGTAGTTTGCATGTATGCGGTTCGAACATTATCGCGGCACTCTTTACCGGATTAATAGCTATTCGCCACGTTCGAAACCACTCCCCGAGAGTGGTTACGGCACGTTGGACTGCGCAGGCGAGATTTTTTCTGTGTCTGTTTGACGCATATATGACTGTGTCGTCAGCGTAGAGCCCTACCTCGACCCCGGGGGGCTTCGGGAGGTCGCTGACGTACAGATTGAAAAGGCAAGGCGCCAGAATGGAACCTTGCGGGACGCCTGAGCGTATAGGGTGGGCGGTAGATAGTACTCCTTCCACTCGGTAGTGGAAGGTGCGGTCGCGTAGAAAATCGTGAACTAGATGAACTAACCTATCCGGGACTTCTAATTGATGTAGCTTGTGGACTAGTCCGGCATGCCAGACCTTATCGAAGGCCTTAGCTACGTCGAAAAAGACCGCAAGCGTACGGGCGGGGGCGATACTATTTTTGGCAAAGTTGCTCGTGATGTGCTCCGTGAGGCGGTGCACTTGATGTGTACACGAGTGTCGGGCGCGAAAACCGAACTGTTCGGGAGGGTATAGATTTTTAATATCTATAACGGTTTTGAGACGGTTCAGAAGGAGCCGCTCGTAAAGTTTCCCTAGTGTGTTTAAAAGGCTGATCGGGCGATAGCTATCGGGAAGCGAAGCTTTTTTGCCGGGCTTGTGAATACCTATAACTATAGCTTTTTTCCAGACGGCTGGAAAATAGCAGTGGGCTATGGCTACATTGAAGATGCAGACCAAAAGAGCTATGAGGTGATCGGGAAGAAGTTTAAGTACTTCATTCCTGATACCGTCGGGGCCTGGGGACTTTCTAGGCTTAAGGCCTTTAATAACAGAACAAATCTCGTCATGCGTGACCGGGTTTAACGTTTCCGCGGGGGGAATCGTCGTTAGTTCCTGAACGGCGGTCTCGATAGTTTCGATGTGGGCAGTGTCTACGTTGTCGCAGTTTGGAGAGCACTGGCTCTCCAAGCTTGCGGCAAGGCATTCTGCCTTATCGTCGCTATCGAACGGGGGGGAGTATAAAACGGCGTTCGTTCGCCGCTTGCACCTCTCTCGAGGCCTCCCTTACACCGGTTTGGAGGTAGTCGACCAGGGAATCGATCGCTAAGTCGGCGTCTGCTGTTGACTCTAATACGTCGGGGATCCTAGCTAAGCTGGACGGGGTCGCGTTATCGGTTAGGTAACGATTTAAGATCGCGTAGTCAACTACTTTGACTTTTGGCGGACTGGGGTCGAACGGTTGCCCGAGTTGTAAGATAACCGGGCGGTGATCGGAGTCCAGTTCGTGTACGACTTCTATAAGTCGTAACCGAAGTGAGACACCTTTGAGGAGGGCTATGTCAAGTACTGTCGGTTGACAGTTATCTTGAAAGTGCGTGGGCTCTAGCGGTGCTATGACATCAAAGCCGAGCACATCGCATAGTAGGTCGAGAATAACCCCGTTAGGGGTGTTACGCGAGTTGTTGAAATGGGTGTGACCGCTATTGAGGTCGCCTGCTATTATTACGGATTGACCGAGTGAAAGTAGCGCCTCCAGATCAGACTGAAGGAATCTTTTACTCGGGGAGAGATATGCAGAGACAAGCGTGATTGACGGATGGCCAGTCATGCCTATTCTACAGATGGACACTTCCATATTGGTAAGTGCGGGAGGGTCTATTGGCATGCAATAGAGGGAACGCTTGTAGTAGATGAGCGTGCCGCCTCCTCGGGTGGCACGGTCATTTCTGACTATATTGTAATTTGCTATCTTAGGGTCGCGCCTACTGGGTTTTAGAAGTGTTTTTTGTACTAGAAATCTCCCGTTCCCTAAGAAAGGTGGATACTAGGTCCCGTTATGGAAGGAGGTTTCGCGCGTTAAAGAAAGAGATGGTGAGACTTTTAGGTTTAATGCGAGCCATTTATAACCGTTATCTATTTCCCGGCACGGGCCAGGCGCATTAGCGTCGCTGTCATCAGGGGAAAACGCCTGATGGATTCGGCGGGGCCGTACTCAGCGACGCACTGGTCGTATGCCAGTACTTCCTGAGGGGATAATTAAAGACGCGGACACGAGATCTTATGCGAGTTTTGACTCAACATTTAAAATGTGAAAATAAAGGTTTATATCTATTTATAGCTTATTATTTTTCATTCCGAGCTGAAACCTTAACATGACTGGACTAAATAAGTAAGTTATACAATATACTATAATATGAAATCAGTGGCTTAAAATTTTACATTAAGTTGAATAAAAAACTGACCAGTGGTTTGCGTTTCTTTTTAAGCGCCTGCGGTCGCACGTGCACCGGCGTCGAGTGCGCGGAGTGCGTCGAGTGCACGGAGCACGGCGAACGCGCCGAGTGCGCGGGACTCGAGTGCGCACACTCACCCGGCTGCGGTCGCGCTCTCCACTCACGCTGATCGCACTCTTTCCACTTTACACAATATTATTCTATCACTTATATGATTTCAACACATTCAAAACTTATAATGGTAAATTGCCAACGTGTCGGTTGGCAATTTCGGACAACTATTACGATAAGTAGGGAGAATGGGACGTAAACGACTCACGAGAATTACTGAAAGAAATAAAAACTGAAAATATATCAACTATACTACTTTAATCATAAAAAAGGTTACATATTCGAAATGCATGTATTTATGTTCAAAATTGCACGACGTAACAATTTACGTTCTACGGCTACGTCTTTGCAACCTGTCTTATTAAGATGACTGATATTCATCGACGTTTCGAAATCGATATTAGGTTCTCTAAAACACCGATACATGGATGTTATGGACAGAAAAAGTACCCGAACAAGTTTTACAAAAAAAGTCTTCCATCAGAGTCTCACACCGGCTGACCGACTATGTAAAATGAGTGACTAGTAACCAGTCCCTAAACCGTTGCAAAATCGTCGCGTGACCGAATCACAGATTTGGTATTTTGTACGCGGTCGCAGTTCAGTTTATGCTCAGTTTCTAATTTGTCGCTCACAACGAAATCTTCATAGAAACTAGCGCCATGGTTACCGACGGCAGAAACCGAAAGTTTTTTGAAATGAATGTCAGTTGGTGACAGAAAGTATATTGTTCTGTGGTTGGTGATTTATAAGAAAAGATTGTTGTTGTGTTTTGTGAAAAAATAAGGTAAATATGATGTAATAACGTGTATAATCACGATGGTTAAAATAATGGAATATTTTGAAGACTCAATTGTATTTCTTTGCTCTTTTTAGGATGGAAATACATAAAGTTTCTAACACTCAAATTGAGGAGTTGTTGGACTACTTGTCCACGCACCGTGCCCTTGTTCAGGGTGTGGGTTTAGGGGCAAGGTCCAAAGAGCAACAGGACAGAATGTGGGAAGACCTTGCCCAAAAACTTAACGCTCACGGGCGCGGTGCTACAAAAACTGGACAGCGCTGGAAGCGAGTGAGTACCTATTATTTTTATTCGCGGCGCACTGTATGTATTTTTTGCCGAGTCGTTGTTAAAAAACTAACATTTTGCTTGCTTTTTCTAGTACTGGATTACTCTTAAGCATAGAGTAAAGAGTAAGGTATCAGCCAGTCATCAACATTTGCATGGCACTGGTGGTGGGCCTCCCAAATATGGCTTTTTGTCTGATACCGAAGAAAAAGTGATGGATTTAATTGGGAAAAGAGCCGTATTTGGAGATAGTGAACACAGAATTCCAGTGTTTGTAAGAAATTTATATTATATTTATGTGTCTCCTAAACCTTAACCTATGTTTAAATGACTGTTTATTATGATTATCAGCCAATCAGTCAAGAAAGTTTACCATCGACGAGTACCTCCACCCATGCAAGTGTTGTACAACTGTTGCCCCTAGAAGACAGAGAAAACTATGTTGTTCATAAAGGTATTTTCTATTATACTTAATGACAGAATGAGCAGATTGACCATTTGATGTTAAGTAGTTACATCTACCTATAACAATTTCATTACCTCACATGCTTTGACATCATTTAGGTACGGTGATATTACTTCCCCAGACAACCTCTATTGTAACAAAAGTGGCCTATGTCTTTCCCCATGCTTTAAACTATCTCCATATCTAATTTCTCAAAATAGGCTGATCGGTTTTTGGTGTGAAAGTGTAACAGGCAGATTGAGTTACTCTTGCATTTATAAAATGTGTGTGTATACTTAAATTAAGTGCTATAGATGTTGTTGTAGACTACTTTATACAATAATAATTGTAGAGACTAGTTAATTTAGGCACTTTTTAATTTTCAGAAGAAACAGAATCCAAGCTGGAAGATGCTACCATCGCCAGAGTTATTGATGTTGCAGAAGAGCTGCCACCCAGAAGTATGTCTTAACTTACTTCACAGATTAAGAAGTAAACATTTTTTAACTGTTATGATAATATAATGTTAATATTGTAACAGGTACTTCACCAGTTCATCACAAACCAAATAAACTACCAACTGAATCACAAGATAAACCACCAAAAAAAAAAACCAGTAAGTACTGTAAAATAAATTTTGTAACAGATGTAATTTAGATGTCCTGGGGGATGATGGCCACATCCCATCAGGTGGACTGTTAGCCTATGTGTCTTCCTAGACATTAAAATAACATCAGGTTTATTTATTTATTTATTAATTATGGTTATCCAACTTAACTTAGCATTATATGTGATATATAAAAACGATTCATATAATAAAATTAAATTGCCGTTATATTTATAGGACATAACAATGGTGCCACATTAGTACTGGGATTCTTAAATATATACAATTTCTCAAAACAAAACCTAGTATTTGAAATGATTTTGTGATAATGTGATAAATGTGCTTATCAATTTTATTTTTTTTATCAAAAATTATACCTAAACCTCTGATATAGTCAACTTCTTTTAAAAGAGTTTTTTGTAATTTATATATACCATGTGAATTAAACTTTTCTCTTGTGAATCTTTTGTAAAAGCATTTAATATTCAGTTTTGTTATTATTATTAAGTTAAAATCTTTTTGTTTTAGAAGCATCAACAAAAGCTGAGTTAGCTGATGCTGCTTATATGATGGCGCAAGCGGCCACTATTCATGCCCAAGCAGCTAATACAATAGCTCAGGCGATGGTAGCACAGGAGGAAAAGTTTACTAAACTCTTAGAATTATTTAAAAATAATAATTAAACATTTTAATAAAAAGCAGTGTTTAATTTATTAAATTTAAAATAATACAGGCAAATCTGTATTGTGTGCTAAGCTGAAGGTGATGATACTTCACCAAAATTATTATAAACTCTTAGCAAAATAACAAGGTGTTAAATATAAATAATAAAATACAAAACAATTTTGTTGTCATCGTTTTATTTTTATATATTAAACATTGAATGATGTTTATATTATAGACTAGCTGCAAAGCAAATTAACAACAATTTATGTGCACAGTAATATTAATTATCCCTTCCAGACAACCACAATCTTTGAACAATTGCAGTTCTAACTTGGCGGCCCCTTTCTAGATCAGATTCCACAGCCAATTGAGGTGGCGGCGCATGTGGGCGCATCTGCAATGCTGTGTCCCTAGCACTTTCCTCCTCTGCAAGCTCAGATACCGACAGCCTTGCCTTGTTGGCTATGTTGTGGAGCACACAGCATGCATTTACAATTTTTGCAACAAAACCCTCATCATAATGGAGCACTCTGTGAGCCAGAAGGCAACGCCAACGTGCTTTCAAAACACCTATGCACCTTTCCACAGTGTTTCTAGTTTTTGTGTGCATATTTGTGTAGTGCTCCTCGGCACTTCCTGGTGCAGCATTGACAATAGGTGTCAACAGCCAAGGCCTCAGGGGATAACCAGAGTCACCTGAAACAGACCAATGACAAGGTTTAATCATTTTTATTGGCCATCTCAGAAGGCTGTAGATGTACATAGATTTCCCCAAAGAGTGGCTAGTGGAAGCTTGACATAATCTTCACACTTTGCTGACGAATTAAACATTTACCAATATAATATTTGTCTGTTATTGAATTAAAAAATGTAACTTACCTAAAAACCACAAATTTTCCCCAGCTCTGTTGAGATTCTGCATATGGTCGTGAATTATTGAATTACGCCAAATATAGGCGTCGTGAGTAGCTCCTCCATAAGTAGCATCAACATTTAAAATGTTGAGGTCACTGTCACATATCTGTAAATATTTTAAATACGCTTTGTGAATAAATGTTCTTTATTTTTTAGTTTCAAATAGGATGCATATTGAAATATGAATGTTACTTACAATTTGAACATTCCGGGAATGATAATGTTTGCGATTAAAAAAACGTTCCTCATTATCACTAGGTCGGACGAGCGCCACATGGGTTCCATCTATGCATCCTAGAATTCCCGGGAAGCCAAATTTAGCTGAGAAGCTGAAAAAATACAAAATGGTCAGACAACCCTGAATGCTAATATACATGCAATAAGATGTTGAAGTTATTATGAATTAAATCTAATCAGTAAATTCTTAATTCATTAGGTACATACCCATTTACAATAGTTCTTCGTTCTGATTGTGTTTGGGGGAAATGAATATATTTAATCAAAATAGCGTCATTGTTTAACGCCATAGTTATTTCTCTTATGGCCAGTGAGACGCTTGATTGGCTAAGAGCGTGTAAATAGCTCATACCTACTGGCTTCTGGTATGAACCAGTTCCATAAAAAGAAAGAGCAGTGAGTACCTGGAACGATGACAATAAAATTATTTAATTTCAAAATTATGTTATGTTATAGGATAATAGTCACAATGGTCCTTTTAATTTAATTGATTACCTACTTAGGTAGGTACATTGAATGATGATATAGTTTACAATACCTTGCATTTTAAATCCACTTTTGTACTCCTTAAGGACCTTGGCATTAGAGGCGCCAGTTCAGAGCACAGGCTTAAAAATAATTCTTTAGTAAGCCTGTAATGGGCCCTGAACTCTGCGTCCGGTAAATCCAGGGATTGAGCACGAAATCTTAGATTTCGTCGTATGCGTGCCGTTGCAAGCACTCGACGATCTCTATTTTCCCTTGCTTCCTCTTCAATCATTGCCTCCAAAAGTAAAAATGCCCTAGCCATTGTCCAATATACCTACGTAAATAAAAACAAATATATCACTACTGTTATAACACAATATCAATATAACAAAACTTTGTATCTTCGAGCAGCAGATATTTATTAAATAATGGTTTTAAAATAATATTTATAAAAATTTTCACGAAGTAACTGAATATTACCTACCTTAGTAACCGCAATTTGTCTGATTTCTGTTTGACAGTTCAAATTCCATAACAGTCACAGTCCAGTCGCGGTCACTGCGCTTACGTAGTACGAAATTTGAAGCTTTCGTAGAGATTGCTCAGATTCTTAGTATTTCAGTTACCCGCTTGGGGCAGCACAGTCGGGAACTCGATACGTGGTACGAATTTGACAATGACAGTAACTATTTCAGAATTATTACCGATTGCTAGGTGGTTTACAATTACATAGTTAGGCTGCCGACTTTGCTTGTCAACGCTGAGGTTTTACTTTAGTTGAGGTTTAGGCATCTTTTTATTTCACCTAGACATCGTGCTTCAGGGAAATATATAATCAAGCGTTGAAAATAATTCACTTTTAGTTTGCAGTGTCATCGACTATGAATGTGTCATTTATATTAGTATTATTTTGTCCATCATTGCACGAACAAAGAAGTTCGCTAATTCCTACTTTTGCCGTCCTGTGCAGAAGGGGAATAGTCTCCCAGCCGACGTGTTCCATCCTTCCTATGATATTGGGTTCTTCAAACAAGTTGTGAAGAGATATTTCAGCAAGCCGACATGACATCGACGACTGCCGATATACATATATATTGTTGTAATTTTAAAAACCAATGAAGTTTGCTTTAAAAATGTGCCATCGTTAGATTATCATCATCATTTCAGCCAAATGGCGTCCACAGTTGGACATAGGCCTCCTCTAAAGAACACCACAACGACCGGTCTGTCCACGCTGCGTCTTCCGGTACGCGGCCGCCACTCGAGAACTCTTTGGCCCCATCGGCCGTCAGTTCTACGAGCTACGTGGCTCTCCAACTGCCACTTAAACCTACCTATTCTTACGTATTCGCTTATTAATTCTAAGAGTATTGAATTCGTACCTCGAGGCGTGTACCGCCAATCTGTATGGAATCATCGTCCATGTCGAGTATAGTGAGGTTGTTATTCACTGCACTATAGTCGCCATAAACCGCGCAAGGCCCTCGGTCTTCTACTGAATCAGCGATAGAAGCGCGTCTTGCAACAAACAATTCCATATTAGGAATAATGATAAAACATTTAACGTATTATTTGATTTTAATAACTTAAATCAAAGATTACCCTATGATGACTATTCACCACCATATACCATATGCAATACTTTATTCTTCATTTTACAAGTATTGTGTAGTTTCTCACCTTACCAAGTAACTGTATCTGCAGTATGTATAAGCTTTGACAGCTAAGGAACAAGATCAAACAGTGTGTTTTCTGTATCGCCAATTGTAGTTTTTCCACATTTCCACTACGGGTATTGCTAGTAAATGTGTCAAAGAATAACAAAACGTTTTACTTTTCAGGGGTCCGCGGCCCCGAACGATGGAACCCTCGAGACCATTTTTCTCGTACCTTATAAGGTACCTTACCATATAAAGTTTAATTGTATACTAAAGTCTATGTAAAAAAAATCAAATTTCGAGGATAACGCAATAAAGAGGAACGGCTCTTCATAGTTAAAATTCCGTAAATTGAACAATTATCTAAATATACAGATTACTTTCCGGGGACATATAGTGATGAACTTTGACACCGAGGAAGGCTTTGAGTACAAGTTACATTAATAAAATAATCTGAAAACAATGAATTCCTAATTACGTGTGAAATTATAAAGCAACAAATTTATATCAAGGTTTTCTTTCTCGAAAACGGTTTGAGATATATACTTGAAATTAATTTCAAATATTATTAATAGATCTCAACAAGCTATTAAAAAAGTTTCTAGATGAACACAATAAAGAAATACAAATATTTATACTAAACAAAAACACTTATCTGGTCTACATATTTTTTATTTTATATATTTTAGCAAGATAAAGTAACACACGAAATAAGCAGTGAAGATAATGGTAAATCAATTCGAAAAAAAGAAACTCATTTGGGTCGCTTAAATGGCTTAGGCTGATTAAGCCATACCTTTTATATCAAATTAGTGTTCAACATAATTGTAGATCTTAAAAAGACCTACAAAAAGTCAGTGACAGCATATATCTATCTTCTAAGGATCACTCACAATAAGCATTGTTGTCTTCCGTCTTTTAAGCGGAGGCGGCACGAATCGCGAGTGCACTCTACCAACGGCTTTGTGGTAGTCCACGCGAGCGGTGCTGCGGGCACAGCTAGTATGCATATGATTAGTATGGCTAACTACCTTGTTCTGATTGAAAGTAAGAAGGAACGTTTGATATCGCGCACGTGTATCATACAGACCTACTGTAGTCGGGTGTGCGCGGCGCAGTCGGAGTGGCACCGGATCCGTCCGGTTCCCCGCAGAACACTTCACCGTCTTCCGGGTACAAAGGAAACCTGAAACAAAACATTATTTTCTCTGTATACAAAACCAATAAAAAACATGTTCTTTTTGAGAGACAATTATACTGCGATTTAATTCCAAGCTAAGTATAGTTTTTATTAAGGTAACCAGATTACCGACATGCATAACTATGTATGAACTAGATATTATAAATAAAAAATCAGCTCTAAGAATCATATACACATATATTGGCATATAGAAGCAAATGATAATAAAAAGTGCTAACGGTTTGATCCTTCGGCTTCCTATATGAACAGCATGTATAAACACTAAAGGGCCAAGAAGTTGGTGTAAAAATTATCTAAAACTATCGGATATCCGAAATAATTTCATATACGTATCAACATCCATATCCAAAATATCATATCCGTCACATCCCTAGTAAATATAATAGTAAATAAAATAAAAAAAAAATAAAATAAAATAGTAAATAAATATTGAGCAATAAGGAAGTGAGTAATAATCATTTATCCTATATACATAAGATGTTTGCGGTTTGCCGTTGTACCCGCATCTCGCAAAAACCACTGGATGAATTCTGATCTTCTTTTTTGTTTTACTCCTTAGATATGTGGACTTTATATAAACAAAAATAAGCAATATCTTTATAAACAATAATTCTGTAGTCCAAGCGTGCGCAGCCGCGGGCAGAGGTAGTTCATGATATTATATTTTATATCCATTATGGATGAATCCTGTCACCTGAACTAGGCATCCCAATACACAATTACATATTTACTGGCTCTTGAGCATTGTCATAGCGTGTACGTTTGTAAGTTCACTTGGGTAGAGCTTAGAAGAAAATATTGATAATATTTTTACCTATAATTGTCTTCAGATAGGCGATCATCATCATCTGTAGCAATGAACTGGACGCACAGCGCACAGTCGCCCTTCACGCTCTGCAGCGCTTGAACAGCTTCTTTGTGACAAGCCTGGGGAAAAAACTACATCTATCAAGCGTGTTCGTTTCACCATTTATCGATACTTTTGACTTGTATCGATATTATTTCGTGATATAAGTACAAAATTTAGATATATTAGTAAATCGATATAAAAGTAAATATTATGTCCTATCGCCGTTATTCGAAGCCTCACATCGATTTATCCTATTAGTCGAATCCCCTCGGCTTACATCGTGTGAAGTTATTTCCTGTTCACCTTGGTGCGAAGCTACCATACCTCAGTTCATTGTGGTCTCAAAATATTTTATCTGAAGTGCTAGATAAAATCTTATCACCGGGTAGAAATTAAAAGATGAGTCTTCTAATAAGGCTCCACCCAAGGCCGGGTGAAGCTGTAAAAGCCGTTTGAGGATTCAGGGCCCTTATGACTAACAGTATAGTCAGTTCAAAAAAAAATATAAGGCTCCGTACACAATATGCGTTTTATTGGTAGGTAAAACACTCCTATCGTGTCCTATCATCGTTATTCCATTTTGAGACCATGTTTGTTATCGCCGGGTGAACAGGACGCCAATAGAAACTATATAACAGGACGCCAATGGAATTAACCAATATAGTGTTTATTGATTATGTAATAACTTGAAATTATATTAACTTCATTAAAACTTGAAATAATGTGAACAAAGCTAAGCAAATAATTCATATAAAACAGGTTGTCACCTATGGCACAATATTACCAACTACGAGTTGACAAAATAATGCCGAAAATGGTTATGAGGCTTCGAACAACGGCGATAGGACACAATATGTGTTTTATTGGTAGTTAAAACGCTCGTATGTGTAGATATATAAAATTACAAAGAAACCCCTATAGGATCACTTTTGTTGTCCGTCTGAATATCTGTCCATATGTCGAATCCCTTTTTCTCGAAAATATCGGGAGGTATAACATTGAAATGAATATCGAATACCAAGTTCTTTTTTTGGCCACGTACTGCTAAATTAAGTTTTATAGGTTGAAGCAATAAAAAGTCGGTTCTTCATACTATGTACTTACATACATACTTCATACACTTACTACATACATTGTTACTGAAACACTTTTAGGTATACAGATTTTTGGATCCCAAGCACAGTAATGGAGAGACGGACAGGCAGACTGAGAGACGTTAGAGAATTTAAAGATAATATACAAACAATATGTATTTAAAGCATACAAATAATACGGAAATCTCAAGGCGCGAGTTCTACTCGCTACTTGTCCTGTTTTAATTTATTCGTGATTCCGCGCCGTCCACATGTTTTTTACTTATTACTTTTACTTATAGATATATGGAATCTATATTATATTATAGACCCTACTAAATATTTTTTAAATTAAAAGCTGCCTAAGTTATATCTCATAACAACAGCTATCTACTAGTGAAAGTCCCGTCATAATCGGTCCAACCGTTTCGGAGATTACCCGGAACAAACATACAGACAATAATAATAAAAAATGTTTTCTGTTGTACGTACCCTAGTATACTTTCATATGCATTTAGTAAAATCCTGTTATTTTGACATTACATATAGACACTTCAATTTTATTATATGTATAGATATAGATATCAGTGTAATAAATAAAAAAACCTGCGTGAGATCGACGTCGTTGATGGCGAGGATGGCGTCTCCGACGTAGAGGTCGCCGGTGAGCGCCGCCGGCCCGCCCGCCTCCAGCTCGGAGATCAGGATCGGCACGCCGTGCTCCCGTCCGCCCTATACACATATATATCACGATTGATCGGCTCATTGTCACGAATATAGAAAATATGGCTTTTGCATTGGCCCCGAATTCGGGTTTGGAATGTCGTTGTTTGTGTCCGTGCCTCGTATCAATGTTTTTTCAAGAAGCCACGGCAAAGTGACTACGACTACCACTGAAAGATCGATAGTCCATTACCGGTCTTAGCTGTCATGCCGACCTGCAAGCATTGCTGGATGTACACCTGATCCCGAAATGCGATATACCCTGTGCCTTAGGCTGTCTAGTCGTAGGCGTGTCTGACTCCTATAACACAGGTAACTTCATAATTTGTTTATAATAGACTTATTAATATTGTAACAAAGGGCAGCAATACAATCTTGTATCTTTTTAGTGAATAAATATTAGCGGCTACTAATTGTATTATTTTTGTATTTCCATCGTTTCCGACGTTGGTTTTTTAATTCTATATATTTAAAGTCAAACACTATATCATCTGGAGGTAAATGGCGAATTAGTCTAAGATGGTATAACGCTAAGCCTAGAAGCAATCTGGCTCTCAAGTTCAGTTGTCGGAACACACCTATAGGTGCATCTCGACTCATTTTTAATTTGTGGGTGGTAAGTTAAAGAGGCGGGCATTTAGAAAATGCGCTACCGTCACGGTATGATTTAATTATGATGTTTTCCTTCATCGAAAGCTTAGGCTTACTGTAAAATTCGAATCTACGTCTAAATAAAGAAAATACTTTGTTCAATTTATGCCTTAATAAGGCACTTGTGAACGTTAAAATATTACCATCGTCCGGACACGCTACCACTGAGTGCACTGAGCCAACATCACCTCAAATTGCTAGATATGTAATACAGCAAAGTGACAAAACTATGCCTGACCGTAATAGTACCATAGTATAATGAAAAACAAGTAATGACTGTCATGAGATTAATAATCTATCTTTAGTTTGTCAAAACTGAATATGCACCTGAATATGCTGATTAAGCGAATCACTATCAGGGCATTTACTAATGCACGCCTGGCTAGCTACCACACTCAAGTTGAAAATCTGTTCGCCAAGCACCAATAGGTGTTTTCCGGCAGCTGCACTTGTGAGCCAGTCTTCCACTAGGTTTAGCGTGTTATCTTGGGCCACATCGTCACTTAACATCCGGTGAGATTGTGGCCACTACGACAAACCCTAACCATAAAAAAAAACTGTACAGGCCTACCACCTGCCATCTCGCTAGATTATTAAATGTGCGGATACATTACGTACAGTGACTGAGATACCGAGACCTAGGTGAGGTGATCGCTTGACGCGCACAGTCCGCGCTCGCGAGCGGTGGTGCGCGCCGGCGGGCAGGGCGCTAGGGAGCGCGGGCGCGGGCGCGGGCGCGGGCGCGGGTGCGGGGCTCGCGGACACGGCCGGCCGAGGCGGACAGGGAGACAGGCCGCGGCACACGCGCACTAGTGTCTTATGCCGCTGCAGCAAGATCTCTGCTTCCACCTGACGACCGATTACACGACGGAATTCAATCAATGTAACATTTAATTATAGTATATAGGCAACATTAGGATACTAAATAAATTCACAGTACTACGCGTTTCAGATAATAAACTGCCAAATTGTTTCGCATTTCGCATGCGACTTTAGTAAAAAAATGTACGATCGGAAAAACAAGATTATGTATATGTGTTCCGTACAAGGCATGAATAGGTCGACAAGTCGACTTGCATTGAATTTCATAGTTTATATGGTGTATAAACGAGTTGGTCCTTACTTAATTTTATACATTGCACTTGTGATTTCTTTAAAAAATAAAACTTTCCAATAAAATGTTCACTTTAAAATGGCCGCCCTGAAAAGTATGCATTTTCGACATGTGAACGTATTCACGCTTTGTGCAGAAATTATGATGTATGTATGTCACGAGACCGGCCATTTTTAAAACAAATAACAAAACTGCAGTGTCTGTTTGTAATGACAAAATAATAGCTTTTTACTAAATACACATGATATATACGGTACTTGTGACAACAACGTTTTTTTTTTGTTTGTCTGTTTATTCCGTCTAATCTCGGAAACGGTTAGACCGACTTTGATGGGACTCGCTGGCAGGTAGCTGATTTTATAAGGAGTAACTTAGGCTAATTGTGTTTTAGAAAAATAATTAGTGCTCCGTACAAATAATAAGAATGTTTGTCTATAAAATAACAGACGGCGACGTCCACCACAATACCCGACAGCATTCTGTTGTCCACGGAGAGGAGCCGCGGGCACAGCTAATATAAAATAAGTTTGTCAAAATTGTACAATACGGAGCGTTAAAATTTATAACGTTCTTACTTAGATTTACTTACAAAAATTGTTAGTATTTCGTTTCATTTTAATGTAATACCTAATTAAGGTTTAAAATATAATACTCAACCGCGCAGACGGCAAAATGGATTAGGATAAAATTTTGCACAATATAGTCTGGGGGATATAGGATACTTTTATTCCGTTAAATGACATATTAACCCCGTATTTTTCATTTCTCTCTGGACCCAATTCTGAAGTATACGCAGAAGAAGCTAGTTTCTAATAAAAATAAATGCCATGTTTTTGTTGCTGGCATTACGATTTTGACAAGCAGTGAGCGACGTTGGCATGACAAATACGTTTTTTTGAATAAAGTATTTGTCACACTTGACGTTGACGAAATTGCCTACATAGAGAAAAGTAAAAAGTAAGTATATAAAAGTAAAAATAAATAAAAAGTTGGCGTGGACGCGATTATCTTCTCATTTGAATTATCACCGTATACGATATGCACGTTATTTGAAATGTAATAACGTATTATAATTTATTTTCTCTCTTACTTCGTTCCATTGTTACCGACGTAAATGGTTATTAAATTCACCTTCTTATAATTATACATTTTCTATACGTTATAGGCAATATATGAAATTTCGGCATTCTATAGAATGCCTAAGAGTACCCGGCAAGGTATGAAATTAAGAAAATTATTACATATTTTGCCTAGGCATTCTATAGAATGCCAAATACTATTTAGGCAAAGTATGAAATACATATCCGATCTGTTTCGAATATCACGTGGAAGTTTTTGGCGGGATCTCAAAGTGTCATGTGGTTGAGACAAACGGATACATCTATAGGATTTAGCCTTCGAGAGAATAAGATAAAATATACACGGTTACTGCAAGTCCTGATTTTTACAACTATATTTGCCATCGAATTGGCTTAGCGGTGTAACGACCAGACTTGTACGAAATCTTGTATTTAGGTATGCACGTCATTTATAACCTAGGGATAAATACCTGAGCCCAAAGAGAATCTCTGACCTCCGATCGCATGTCTCTGCCAAGTAATTGTAACTGTTGTATCCTACCGGCCAATTCCTTGTCCAAATACTTCGTTGCTAATCTGTTGACAATAAAAACTATTATATTACATTATAATTAACAATTAATACACAATTTATATTACTTTATAAAATAGTTGTAATATTTATCAAAATTTTAATTCCGGACGTGTCGTTGCGTCAGATATCGGTATTGCAACATGATTGTTTGAAATTTTTCTTTATGTATAAATGCACTTTTTGATGAATACCTACTAAGGTATAGCTGTGTTAGCGTAACAAATTAAAAGAGAAGGCGATGCTTGTATAGATTTAAGAACAATAGAGAAAGGAAGCTTTCAGCTTAGAGCTGCTAGCTCTAAGCAGCTAGAGCTTAAGAGAAGGTAAATATATAGCCTGTGGTTATTCGGTAACTCCTCGTGGGAGGAAAGTACATTGAATAATTTATTTTAGGTTAATTAGAAGGCACCAGATCCTTGAAGAGCGTTAGGGGAGTCAATAGGAATTTAAAATAATCAATTTAAATATATAGTCATCTTTTTCTAACTCTTATCCCTCCTAAGTAGGGTAGGCATATGTTATCCTCTTCTATCCTTCTCTATCAGCTGTTACCTCATATTCACACCTTTTAGACACAGATAATTTCTCACACAATCAATTCATACGTTCTTTCTCTACTCTTATACCGTCCAATTTTATAGTTAACACTTTATAGTAATATGATTTTGATTCCACCTCATAACATGTTTATATGAAGCTAATCTATTACTCCTTAACTTCTCTGTCACTGTTGCTATTTTTATACTTCCTCTGATATACTTTTTTCTAATATTATCCATTCTAGTTACACCACAAATCCATAATTAATTGTAGAGTATTACACGATAACATGTATAAATAATTGAACAGCTTTTAAAATACGCACTAACTTTATAAGAGCATTATGAGAGAACAAATTGCACACTAAAGATAAATTCAAATTTGAATACAGTAAAGATTATAGTTTACACAAATCCATTTGAATGATACTTTGCATTTATTACATAAATAAGTCAACAGCTTCAATAAACTTACATCATCATTGTTTATTAATTCAGTAGTAGGCTGAAGACATAGGAGCCTCCCAAGGCGTGCCACTCAGTGACGAAATACTGTGGGAGCTAACGGTTATAATTGTTACACACTGCACTGCGACCTAAGAACTTAAGCGCTTTGCAATAATTTTGCTAAACGTGAATAATAATATCGACGTTGGAAAGGCTAACAAACTTCACACGTTAGTCAATTATCCTTTTCGCCGTCGTTATTATTATAGTTACACAATACAGAGTTCAATATACAAATTAACTCATCGAGCGCAAATATGGATGACCTTTTTCCATATCGAATTTAAATGATATATCGAAAAACAATAAACGAAGATTATGACTACTTCAAAACGTAACAAAAAGGAATATGCGTCGGTTATTGTATAAAATGATTTTAGTTGCAAAGAGCAGTAGTGATAGAGTGCACTTGAGAGAATATTAGTTTTTATTGAAATAATTATACCTGGCTCCAAATAGTTCAGAATGTAACGCCAATACAGTTTCGCGCAGAGCAGCGTTCTCACGAGCGAGTTGTGCTGCCTCAGCACGTGCGCGGGCCGCATCCGTTACGTTGCCGGCCATGTCGCCTGCATCCTGACACCCACCTGCAGGAAAATCTTTGTTCCTTTAAACTAACCAATAGATTCTTCAGGGAATCTTGCTCCGACATGTTGTTTTTCAAAATTTTCTATGTGGAAAAATTATCCACGGCATGCGCGTTTTTTCAAAAAATAAGTAATATTTAAACCAAAGAAGTTATTAATTAATTATATCTTTATTCTGATTTTAAATGTGCCTTTTCAGAAATAAGCGCGAACTCAAGTTGCTTCTAATTTCAAATTTGCTGCCAGTATCATTAATCATTATGAATTTATTATGGTTTTCTAATATCAGTAGTTATTTTTTATAATAGGTTGTTTCTGTCAAGGAACTGTTTCAATTGATTACCTTGACCTGTCCGTAGGATCTGTATCTTGTCTAGTTATATTAATTTTCTCATACAACTGCGATTCTGATATTATCTTTACAAATGTTATAAATGCACCATTGTGCTTTATTAAGTATTTCAAACAATAATTGTACGTGGGTGGCGTTCATGCATCATAAAGGAGTTTGCGATCTGATAAACAGCTTACCAGCAGCACGCGCCTCTACCAATTCAGCTCTCATATCTACCAGTTCGGCCTGCAAAAAACAAACATTTATCGTTAACGTTTAAATCTCGACAACAAATGAAATGTAACAATAAGTAGTGTCGATTTACACGGGCGTGATTCAGCATCCACAATAAAATTTTATCTCGGACCGAAATCAATAGCGGCGTAAATCCGAATTAAAGGGGACACATTATGGTGTGTTCGATCGACACGCCGACACGAGCACATAAATCGTTTGACTTGTGCACCCTCGCACGTGGCATTCATGCGTGTAGTGGTTTTGAGCCCTGCATTCACTCACTACCCTCATTCACATTACTATTCCAACTCTCAAAGACCAATTCCTTGGTGATTTATTTTACTACAAAAGACAATGACGTGTGTATGTAAGAATTGGGGTATCACGATGTCCCGATTCTGTCATTAATTTAGAAGCTATTAAAGCTTACATCCTCGCTATGCAGGGTTACTGTAATGGAATTGAACCAATGAGTTTAACCGACGCAGTGAATTAAACTATATTAATTTTAATGCATACTCGTTTGCTATATTACTGTCACGAAATAAATTATATATAAAAACAAACTGTAAACATAATTATCTGATTTCCATATTGAGGTAACTCTGTAAGTTATTAAACAAAATCCCATGTAATAAAGGAAAATTACCCCGGCAAACCGATGAAGTTCATAAAAAAGTTAAGGTAATTGGCCACCATAACATCAACCGACGCGACGTCGCCATGTGAGGATAAATCTAGTTATATAAAATGACAAACATCATTCAATGCAAATTTATCTGTTAATGGCTATTCATGGAAACACGTCTAGACGGTCACTGACTAGAAATATGCAACATCGACACCACAACGTTCGTAATTCTATATCGTTAATCAGTTATGCAGCTTTTATTGCATGAGACCATGACCTAAATGAGACCTTATAGATAATTCCATATTGGGAAAAGATAACGCTTTTTTCGTCTGCATTTCGCAACTCTCTTTTTATTTATTTTTATTTTACTGTCTCTAATTTCGAAGAAATCACAGACACCGACAGAACAACATTTTAAAATGTATTTTTGTTCCTTTTTACATTCATGATAAGGCTTTTAAATTTGCATTAGATTCCAAAAACATTGTTGTAATTAATACTAACGAAAATCTTCGCGTCAAGTAACTTTGTTCAGTCTCTAACTTTAATTGAAATTAACCAAGTCTGAAATTAGCCTGTAAGATCACTGGAGAAAGGACTCGTTCCGAGATATTTTGAAATTTTCAAATCGTTATAGTTCTATATTTTCTAGCATAATTATAAGCTTCTCTCCACAAGGATTCTGTTCATCGTCAATTCATAATATAATAAGATCTATTTATACTTTAATTAATAATGTAAATGTTTGCTGATTGCGAGAAATTCGTTGAAGTGTAGCGTTTATACATTCCTAGGTACAAACGAATGTGTCGAGTCGATACTGATACGACTTCGAAGAGGTAATATTTATGCCTGAACGTGAAGACGTTGATGACGAGACGTTTTCTCTACTCAGCTAAGAATAGATCAGGTTCTGTTTAAAACTTACTTCAACTGGAAAATTAAAACTTGCTGATTCATATATTTAGGTCTTTACCTATGATATTGCCGTTTTGTATAAAAAAAATTAAACGATGTTTTTTCATGTATTTTTTATTTGTATTAATCGAAGTAATCACCCATGCAATCAATGCATCTTTGCCAGCGCAGTGGCAGTTTATTGATGCTCTTCTTAAAGAAATCAGCTGGACGGAAGGCAACAAATTCTTCAAAGGCATTTTGTACTGCCTCTCGGGTATTCAATTTTTTTCCCGCCAAGGAGTTATCCAAATTCTGGAAAAAGTAGTAGTCTGTAGGCGCAAGGTTTGGTGAGTAGGGCGGATGACGGAGAACTTCCAACCCCAGTTCTTGCAACTTGAAAACCGTCTGTTGTGCAGTATGAGGTCGCGCGTTGTCGTGCAGGAGCAGCGGAGACGAGCGATTGACCAATGCTGGTTGGAGATGTGCCAGCTTCTCCATCATTGTGTTCAGTTCTTCACAGTACACATCTGCAGTAATGCTCACCCCTTTTATTAAGAAGCTGGGATGAATCACACTGGCGCTAGACCACCAAACAGTGACCATCACTTTTCTAGGGGTAAGTTTTCATGTAGGGCATTCTTTAGGTGCTGAACCAGGATCCAACCAACTTGCTGAGCGCTTGCGGTTATCAAACAGAATCCATTTTTCATCGCAGGTAACAATGCGGTTCAAAATTTCTTCATTTGTGTGTCTGTTGAGTAGTGCAAGGCACGTCTCGACGCGTACTTCGCGCTGGCGATCATTGAGTTCGTGGGGCACCAATTTGTCAAGCTTTTTTACCTTGCCAATTTGACGCAAATGGACCAATATAGTTTTGACGCTAACGTCGAAAGCTGCTGCTAATTCAGCCGTAGATTGTGTATCATCAGCTTCCACAATCGCCTTTAATTCGTCATTGTCGACTAAAGTCTTCGGACGACCGCGAGGTTCATTTTTCAGGTCGAAATTCCCAGAACGGAAGCGAGCAAACCAATAACAGGTGGTGCGTTGGTTTGTAGTGTTAGCTCCGTAAACGTCGTTGATGTTGCGTACCGCTTGTGCCGCGTTACTGCCACGATGGTACTCATATTCCATAATTACTCGAATTTTTAACGTATCCATGATGACAAAAAAGATTTAAATGCGATGAAAATTTAACACTAATCAATAAACAAATGACTACTTTAGGAAAAAGAATTTCATGTTTTTAAAATCAAATTAATTTGAAATTAGAATTCTTAGCCAAACAAAAATTATTTTGATTTGAAATGGCCAGTACTTCAGAACGGCAATTTCATAGGTAAAGACATAGTATATATGTATATACTAGCGACCCGCCCCGGCTTCGAACGGGTGCAATGCTGATACTAAATGTACCTACCTACCACAGAATGTCCTTATAAACAACATTTACAGTTTTTTTGTCATTAGATAATACAAACATGTTTTGTTTAGAGGTTACTCTTGAAAGAGCGACATATAATTGACCATGGTATATAGGGCCGGTACCGCCGCATTTCCATACATTTTAAATCTGTAATATCTTCGGAAATATTCATTTAAATTACATGCTGTCAAGGGCTATATTTCTATATTAAATGGACAATGTATTTAAGGTACTTAATTGGATAAGGATTAATGCTGTACTGCTTAAAATCACTTCGTAAAAAAGCCATTTTTTCCCGTAAAATGTAAAGGATAAAAAATGATTATTGTGGGTTATCCTTAAGAGATAGACATTTACCATCGGGGACTTTTTTGTTGACCTTTTTAAGGTGTACAATACTGTAGTACATTATTTTGATTTATCTCGTGGGGTTCAGCCAGCGTTTGCAATGTAAGCGCAAAAAGTGTGTTTATTTACGACATCACTTAGAAACCTCAAAATTTACCAGTGTTTCTCTACAATATTATGTATGTATTATACATATAAACCTTCCTCTTGAATCACTCTATCTACTACAAAAAACCGCTTCAAAATCCGTTACGTAGTTTTAAAGATTTAAGCATACATAGGGACGGACAGATTATAGCGACTTTGTTTTATACTATGTAATAATGATATATATACATATAAAGTAATCGTATAGATATGTTCCTAGATTTAGAGGCGGAAGTGTCTGTAGATGCACGAGCTGTGTTATATGTGGAGCACACGGTACCTCAAGTGGATAAAGGGGGAACCATACTACAGCCGAGAATTTCTTCTGACATAATAGTAGATTGTAGGTATACATAATATTACGTAATAATGTTTAGAAAGTTATATAAGACAGATCAGCAGATATATTACATAAAGCAGGAGTGAATTAAATATAAATTTGTTAGGCGACTGCAACTGACGGAGGGTAATGTTTTTCGAGAGTATGTGATTGTTTATTTCTTTGGCACGCTCAGAGTAACCTGAGGCTACGTATTCACCAGAGATGTGCGAGGTGGCTAGGCCGTGCACGAGGAAAAAATCCACCAATAGTATACTTTCTTTTCCTAGCCTCGCTAGCTGAGATATTTGTACATAGAAAAAAGCGAGAGATGTGAACGAGGAATGCAGTTAAAAGAGTCCCTACGCATCCTCGCCCTACTCAGCTAGACACCGTTTGACAGCTTCGCTACGCATCCTCGTACCGCGTTAGCTCCACGCACAACTTTGGTCGAAACCATCACACCTTTTCATTGCGCCCCTACACATCCTCGCACCGCCTAGCTACCTCGCACATCTCTGGTGGATACGCAGCCTAAACTGCTTAATACATTTTAATATGTAAGATAGTATTAGATTTGTTTTAATCGTGAGAGAGTGACACAACATATTAAATAATTACTCGATTAGTCTTGTTTTATATCTATACTTATAGCAAAGTATCATAATAAATCATGCCTAAGTATTAAAAGAACTACATACTAGAATATAATATGAATAATATGTATGAGGGTAAGGCCAACAACACTCATATTAAGTCCAGATTTGTGTCATTTACTTAATTTTCGGTTCCTTAAGCCGAATGATTTCTTATTTTAATTATTAAATTTTAGTTAATTTCTTGTTTACATGTGTATTTGTATATTAATTAACTTAATGTCACCCTGCTTTTTCCCCAGACTTGGTATTACTTTCACATGACAAGACATGGTATTTATGAGGTACCACCTCATAAATAATAATTTTTTTTATTATATTATGTTTTAGGTGAATATAAGAATATTTCCTCTGGGTAATCTCCACATACTAAAATAATGAATAAACTATTTAAATTATATAGCCACTAGCTTTCCGTCCTTGGCTCCGCTCACATATGTAAACTATAAGATTTGTACATAAAAAATATAACCTATAATAATCACTAAACGTAGGTTTCTATCAATGAAAGAATTTTTAACTGATCAATAGCTCTGCAGGTGACCTCCTACAAACATAAAATCTTAACCTTTTTATATCTAGTATCTCTTTGTATCTAGTGTAAATGATCCCATAGTGGTTAAGGTACCTGCTACCTTTAGGTGGTTTTTAGATACGCAGTTGAGAAAGTAACACGATATACGATTAATAGTAATCATGAAATTACATTTTACTTTCGCCGAACTGATTTAGAGCTTATCAACATTTTAGTTGGTAGGTATAATCAGTGTTACTAGATGACGAAGTTGAAAATACGGTGTGTTTGACTCAAAAATACAGTTTTTACGGCTAAAATACGGTATTTATTACAAAAACAATACAGGGGTTTTTATAGTGCATACTAAAAGACATTTAAATGATTAACTTTGTATTTATTCTTTTCCCTTACTAAGCACTAAATAAATAATTATCGCTTAGTCCGATTACATCCACTTTTAAATAAAAACCAATATCACAAAATTTTAACATAATTTTAATTGATACAAAATTCACGTATTCATAACATCGGAATTATACTATCGCATGCACACTACGATTTTTTCTGATAATACTTTACAATATAATCTAAAGAACTATATATGATCGAGAAATCTAGTACCTACTTTGAATGAAAGTTCAAAAGCGCTTTCGTCATGTGCTAATATATAAAATTAACAATCATTTTTGTCTCATCAAATGAGTTTTCGGCTACATAAAAATACAGTCTTCTCCACACACTGTATTTTAACTAATACAGTGGCCAATGAAACACATGAAATTACAGTACATCTACCGTAATTACAGTGCATCTGGCAACACTGTGTATAATTATAATTATGAAATTAATAACATGATTACAATCAAAATAAACGTTTCGTCGTGTTAAAGAGAAAAACTATACGATCTAATCAAACGTGGCCATAAATCCCGTAGGTGCCGAAACAGATTCCCGTTTCTGTTTTCTCACATGTCCACTTACTACCTATACAAATCCGTGTAATCAAAGAAACCTTATGATATTGACGAAATGAATATATTGCATCAATTAAGGTGGTATAATCAATTGGTATAATCAATCCTATTAGTTGCGCTACTAATAGGAATTTTAATTGATCACTTTGGAAAAAAGCCAATACACCATCGCAGTAAATGTGATCATGATCAATGTAAGTGATTATAACCATTTTCGATGTAAGTCCACATATGTAATAGGTGTATACATACATAGAAAGTGATATTTGTTTTCACAAATTTTTAGTACCTATTGGGGTTCCCTTGCAATATCTATATACAAACATTATAAAGTTCAAGAGATTGTTTGTTCGTTTGAACGCGCTTAACTCTGGAACTAACAGTCAAATTTAAAAATGTATTATTGCATTTTGTATCCTACTAGCTGTGCTCCGCGGTTGCACCCGCGTATAATTTAAAAGAAATCGTTGATTGATGATTTATAATACGTCAGTAAAGACAATATTTTTATCGGGCGGCCAGGGTTATGCGTCACAACTCACACTATACCAATAGTCATAGACTCGAGCCGAGTGTTGTATTCTTTTAATTTCACAGTATCTCCCAAACTATTCGTCCAAATAAAATGTTATAAAGGGCAAAGTTTATCTACATAAAATTGTCTTGGTGATGAAATAAATTTCTTTCATTAGGATTAATATGTCATGCCTAATAATAATGTCCATAAATCACTTTTAATTTTCAATAAAACTTTGTCACAAAATACCTTATTGTGGCTTATGTATAAGAGATAGGCCTAGGATAGATACCATAGTATCACGGACTTTTTTTTCAGATGTACTAAGGAGCAATATGTTTTGTAGAACATTGAATTTACGTATTACTAACCAATATGCCAGCATATAGCAGTGGATAGTTAAGGTGCTCTGTTTTATCCAACTTACTTATAGTCTAAGATCCCGCTGCAGGATTGGTGTACTCATCGACTTTTTGTTTAAAACCAAATTTTTATGTTTATTTATAATTAAGAGAATATATATTTACTCGGGTGCCTATCAAAATTTGGCCGCCATTATTTTTAATTAAATTATTTTTAATTGATTTTTGGTAAAAATTTTCGTTTATTTATTATTTAAATAAAATAACGTCTACATCACGGTAATTAATATGAAGATTCTAAAAAATCACGGTTGCCGTTGCGCACTTGGCCGCACTTCTTTGCAGCCAGGTGTAAACAGGTATGATTTCGATAAATTTATACGTTCATAGCCTATATTTATTAATTATAGGTCAAATTGAAGCTAATTGTTTTCTATTAATTATCATATATAGTTGCTTAATTAAATCTGGCCGCAAATAAGGGTTACTGGCTGTTAAAGATAATAAATATTTAAGGTAGAGTGAAAGAGAGTTAGCGCGTAACATCATTAGTCAGACGAGGACAGCGAATGCTCTCAACTGAACAGATGCAGCATTTTTATTATAACGTAAAAACCACGCTGTTTTGGAGTTCGTAATAAACAACGTTTTATATTTACATTGTTATTTTATTTGTGCATCTAAAAATTATTATATTAATTAACGTAAAATAAAATTGATAAAGATGAAGTCGTGTTTTTTGTGTAACGAAAAAAGCAATGTACTCGACTTTAATAATGTATCATTCCAAAAGTGCTCGCTAATGTTATTGTTTTAATTTGCTTAAATGTTTAATTAATATGTAACAGACAATGAAATACTTGAATAAAATCTAATAAAATTTTCAAATAATACTTTCGCAATAAAATTTTCTTTTACTTAAGTCACCTTGGTTTTATTTTTTTATTTTTTAAATCAATATTAAATATCGACGTTCTAATTAGCAAATTGTTTAACTCCATTTTAGAGAATCTTTTATTTGTACGAAAAAAACAATTATTTCAAAATTTATTATCATTTTAAAAAACCATTTAATATCATTAATATCTAATAGAGATATAATATTTAAGTTTGAATCATTCAAATAATTTGTAATTGGATTATTGCTTCATCAAAATGTTAAAAAAATCACCCTCTGAAAAATAAGGAGTTAGACAAATTGCTAATTAGACCGTCGATATATCAAATCAATATTAATTTTTTGTTGCAATTTTTAAATTTGTCATTTTGAAAAAATTACACATTTTTGGAGTATTTATTATAAGTCGTCTCTATTACTCCCCGGTGGTTGAGAACACTAACGTTCGACGCATGCGCAGTGGCTTAAAAGCGTCGCACAGCCGGCATTCGCTGTCCTCGTCTGACTAATGATGTTACGCGTTAACTCTCTTTCACTCTACCTTAAATATTTATTATCTTTAACAGCCAGTAACCCTTATTTGCGGCCAGATTTAATTAAGCAACTATATATGATAATTAATAGAAAAAAATTAGCTTCAATTTGACCTATAATTAATAAATATAGGCTATGAACGTATAAATTTATCGAAATCATACCTGTTTACACCTGGCTGCAAAGAAGTGCGGCCAAGTGCGCAACGGCAACCGTGATTTTTTAGAATCTTCATATTAATTACCGTGATGTAGACGTTATTTTATTTAAATAATAAATAAACGAAAATTTTTACCAAAAATCAATTAAAAATAATTAAATTAAAAATAATGGCGGCCAAATTTTGATAGGCACCCTAGTAAATATATATTCTCTTAATTATAAATAAACATAAAAATTTGGTTTTAAACAAAAAGTCGATGAGTACACCAATCCCGCAGCGGGATCTTGTACTATTAAGAAAAATCAATATTTAAGGCTAACTCAGATGTGTAGCCTAATTCTAGATAGCCTATACTATTCCTCGTGAATCTGGCTATCATATACAAAAAGAGTCCGACCGAAGAATCCGACTGGTAGTTTCAGAGATTAGCGTGTTTAAACAAACAAAAAACTAAACAAAAACTCTTCCGCTTTATTATATAGTATAGATTGAGAAAGGTTATATAATTATGGCTTTATAATTTCACGCTACAACTCTAACGAGAACAACGATAGGCCGCACAGACGGCGCGGGCGCGGCGGCGAGTCGGTCGAATAAATTTGACATGGGTGAAACCGTGAGGCCCAGCTAGTAACATTATAATTAATCATAAGAAATTCGTTTATAATTATTTATTAAAGCATACAATTTCCTCTCATAATTTAAGACGTCTGAACGGTCTGAACGTAATCGTTCAGTGGCCTTAAAATTATGATCAATATACCTACCTATATAATAATTGATGCTCGCGACTTCGTTCACGTAAATTTCTTGTGATGTTTACACACCTGGTCAGTCATTACATCACCCTTGATGGGCCACAATTTTTAATTGTACTCTTTATAAACAACTACGTCGTTATACTCTTTACAATTTTGCATATCACTTCTGCCATCGCAAGTGAATAAATATGCGAAGTCTACCAGGCTTATTTTTTTATTATTGTGTAAGGTAATATCTAATCGTTTTTTAAGGTTTTTTTTCTGCGTCTAGGTATTTATTATTCTACTTTTATAAACACTTAAAAAATGACGTTGCGGAATCCCGAGTTCATACAGTCGCCTAGTTTTGCTAAATTTGTAATAGTTTTCGACGAGGATTACAAACAAGCGTGTTCCGAGTACAAGAATAAAAAAAAGACGATTAATAAGAAAATATTTAACTTTAGAATAGAAACATAAATTCAAGACTTTAACGACCTTATCTCAATAAAGCCCTGATGACTATATAAGAGTTATTTTACAAATTATAAAAATATCTATTGTGTGTCTGAATTTAAAAGATTTCTTGAACGATAGATTGCATCGTTAACTCGGCTGGAGAGAGTTGTGATGATGACAAAGATTACAAAACAATACCGATTGATTTTTAAAAGAAAGTGAATTGATATTTGCTGGGCTCTCGATCGCTGGTCTCAAAATTACTTTCCAAAACGTTCATAATTTAAAATAAAATTATTTCAATTATTCTTTCGATGAGTCACCATCAAGTCATTTTTTTTATACCACTAAGGTGGCAAACAAGCATACAGCCCGCCTGATGGTAAGCGGCTACCGTAACCAATATATGCTTGTAATAACATAGGTATCACTAGCGCGTTGCCGACCTTGCACACCCTTCCCCAAGGAGCTCTAAAAATCCTAGTCACCGCAGGAACATAAAATAAAGTTTAGCTGCGATCTCCTCTAGGAGGTATCCAACCAGTCGGGCGGGCCCAAATTCTGTGCCCTACCTCTCTTTGAACCCCCACCCCCTACCCAAAAGAGCTCTGGAAACCCTACTCATCGCAGGAACAGACAGAAGGTTATTTCTTCTGTAGGGTGGAGGGGAGGAATGACACCAGTCGGCCTGCCCGAAGTAGAGAGAAATCTCCATTGAAAATTCTGTGTCCTCTCTTCCTAAATAAAAAGAATTTGATAAAAAATTTATCATTATAGGTTAACTAATAGAAACCACCCACGACTTATTACGCATTAATTACAATATAAAACTTGATAACAATAAAATATAATAGCCAATAGCACTCAGATATAATTTGCTTACTACTAATAAAAGTATTTCTATAATCAGTTTAGTAGTTCTGAAGATTATCTCCTACAAAATTATTCACTAACTTTATCTATTTATAATGATAAAGTGTGGATTAATAGATACAAAACCGAGCGAAAACAATACCCAAATAGTGTTAAAGCGCTTTTTGCATAACTTAGAATACTGTTGTTAAGAATAAAAACAAGTTTTCGTAATAGACGACTTCAATAAATTTTATATTATACTAATACGCGACAGTGCTTCTATTTGTTATAGCCCGAATTGGTAGATGACCAACAAACTAGTTAACATAGAACCAGGATAGAATGACGTAACGTCACTTGATGAGCCTAGTTAACTCTTCCACGTCTTTACATTAAACTTTACAATCGTAAACATTATAATTAATAAAGAGCATATCTATACATGTCTTAAGTCTTCTCTCGCGGACCTTTACGTACTTATTCGAAGTTAACGCCGACCATATTAGTCTAACGAGAACGATACGCTATTTTCTCTCTCATAGTTTCTTCACACAGCTGGCCGCTTTCTAAACAAAATTTAATGAAACACCAACGTAAAGTTTTCCTTTTGACAGACATATTGTCGTGAAACGTGCATTATGTGTAACGAACACATAGAAAACTAAAATGGGCCTTCGACTGTATATAATATGGAATACAATGCAAAAATTAGATTCTACGTGCTTTATC
The DNA here is from genome assembly GCA_947532125.1 of Saturnia pavonia. Lineage (NCBI taxonomy): Eukaryota > Metazoa > Arthropoda > Insecta > Lepidoptera > Saturniidae > Saturnia > Saturnia pavonia. The sequence continues at coordinate 13,445,081 of OX383901.1, forward strand.
GACGGGTTGACATCAAGTTTATTTGTTGCCGTAAGCTTTTACTTTCTGCATCGTTACCAACAGCACCTGTGCCACTATCCTTGACATACATGATTACGCACTGACACGCACTGACACACAGCGACTTGCACACACTTGGATATGCGATTAACTCACACCTAAAAATATAACTAACATTGTTGAGATGAAAGCTAACAACCGAGTGAACACGACCTACGCCGATTTCAAGATCATTATCGCCTGAACACGCAGTGGGCGTCCGCGTTGTTGTAACAGTGATTGTAAATATTATGGTCGATCGATGAAGCATCTAATGCAGTACTATAATATTTTATGTTATATAAAAACCATTATAATAAATGAGCCGTTAACTCTACAAGACAATGAATGCGGTTCATTAGGGTACCAATAAAATGCGTCTGACATATACCGGACCCGACGGCAATTTAAATACAGGCCGACGACAAACATTCCTAGTTACTTTTATCTTTTCACTAATTAAGTCGCGAGTTATTGCGATATGTTCTCAAGTCTAACATTAAATAATAAAAGCAAATTACCATACTCATCTTGCTTCTGTGAGATAAAACTACCTATGCCTGTTACAAAGCTAATGAAGTTGCTAACAATATTCGTTTTTTTTAGACTGAACGGCGATACTAAAATCCGATAGATGAAAAATTGATTCACTGTTTGTTATCATTGTGGGCATCTTAGATATAAAAGCGATAGGAATCTCCGGCGGTCGCCGCACGCGCAGTCAATGTTGCCGCACATGGACCTGACAATTCATGCTTAGTAACAACAATAAATCTCCAATCTCTAACTCTGCGACGGCTTACATGACGAAATTTGATTCTCATTTGAATAACAGCACAAGATATCACATTTTAACAGTAACATGTATTTCAATGTGCACGGAGCCACTTGTCAAGACAAGATATGGGACCACACTAGTCGCGACTAAACTTATTATTTACATATTAAAAACAGCCATTAAAGCTTTCACATTTTCGCCGTAAGCAATATATTATTATAATACTATTCTTTAAAGTCTCGTACGGGTAAGATGCGGAAGCATGAAGATACCAATAATGGATCACGAACAGACAGGAAATTGTTCATGAACCTAAATATAACAGTACTTATTGTTCTATGTGTTTTACATGAGGTCGTTGGTTGTGCGGTGCGGACGCGCGGTGCGCCCTACGTGTATTGTTTATGCGTCAGTCAAATGCTTCCACAATGTGCAACTCCTCATTAACATACGTCTCGATCGGGTACGCAGTCGCATCACGAAGAGACATACAACACACTTGTCCTCAACATTTTCACTCGTTACCACTTTATATGCAAACTCATTTCAATGCGTTAACCGTTCCCAACCGAGAATACAATCAATGAATGAACAAGAAAGACTGGGTGCTACTTTACAGTCCAAAACCAAATTATTCTTGACCAAGGTAAAATTAAAACACGATAAAGTTCATGGTATCACGGCGTCTAAAGATAACCAGATAGAATTTGAATCTACCTTCACACACTTAAAAATAAAATTATATTGAATTATAATAATAGCATGTAAATGTTCCACGCCAAGGGGAAAGTTTTCTTCCCGAAAAAAAAAGCACTGGCTTAATCGCGACGACGACACCCCATTACGTATGGTCAATTTAAAAATCCTAAAATTTATGTTTCTGTAACCGTTTTGTTTTCCTTCAACATTCAAATTCTAATAAAAATTTGGCAAAATCTGAAAAATTAGTTGGTACATGCCCAGGCTCGAATTTGCGTATATCGGATCGATATTCCATTGGTAACCAGTTGACTACCATGACCTTACATAAGAACGAACACCACTATTCATATAGATAAGCAACAGATACGTACGGTAACGGGTGAGAATTTACCAGATAAACTCGGAACAATGGTGAGAGTTTAGGGTACAGAGGTGATGGATAGCCTCCCAGGAAACGAATTTTATCGAGCGGACCAATATGAACTGTGGATGAGATCACGACGGGGAGCTCGCTCTCGATTTGACCCATTTGATATATCTTAACAGATGCAAAGCTTTTTACTTAATCTTACATTAACGAAAGCTCGGCGGCAACGATCTTTTGAAATTTGACAGTCCTTGTAAAAGAAGTGTAAATACATACACTCATTCTAATTTGTAAAATCGTGTCACCATGTAAATCCGGTGATGGATATTGTTGACTATCGGCAATTGTTACAGTTAGCTTACAACTTGTTAAATTTAGTTTAAATAGGTTCACGGGTTAATGTCAACAAGAGCCGTGTTCGGGTTGTTGAGACTCGGCGCAGCGCGACGCGGCGGCGGTTAAATATACACTTTTGTAGATGAAATATAACGTCGCTGGATTTGTAGAACAAATGACGATTTTATCTACATAACAAATGGAAACAAGGCAGGAACTGTTTATTATGTTTAACAAATGGTCCTTGGTATCCTTGTAATTCTAGGGTGACAATCGTCGGCACCACTAATTGATAACATATGCGATCATGAAATGTAAATTTCAAATGAGATATTTAAATTTTAAAACATTGAAATGAATTTAAAAATTGTAAGTCAAATAATTTTCGGAGGAAATGTAGTTTTGGTGTTAATCATCAAAGATTTTTAAATTTTATAATAAACTAGCTGTGCCCGCGGCTCCGCTCGCGTGGACTAAGAATCCTGTTGTACCCGCTCAGAAGACGAAAGACAAAAATGCTTATTGTGAGTGATCCTTAGAAGATAGATATATGCTATCGGTGACTTTTTTGTAGGTCTTTTTAAGATCTACAATTATGTAGAACATTAATTTGATATATCTCGTATGGTTTACCCAGCGTAAGCCATTTAAGCACTCCAAATAAGTCGTTTTCCCCAATTGCATTTTGAAGCAATGATGGCTCAGTTGTAGCGTTTACGACTTATCATCTTGGGTCACATAGTCACTTAACATCAGGTTAGATTGTGGCCACTACGCCAAACTTATAACGATAAAAAAAATATTCACCATTATCGTCACTGCTTATTTGGTATGTTACTACTTTATCTTACAAAATATATCCTATAACCTGGCCAAATGAAATTTCAAATCCAAACCAAATTCTATAGGTATGAATTAAAATAAAAAACATGTAAACCGGATAAGTGGTTTTCGGGTGAAAACAACATCAACGGACAGACAGACAGAGAGACGTTGAGTTTTTTATAATATGTACAGAAGAAGTATCGAAAATATATGACGCAATTTTAGCAAATAATTTTCAAGATATCAGGCGTCCTTTTATTTAGTACCTATTAATGAATTATTAAGGCGTGTTTACAAAAGTTCGTGATTGAGCAAGCGCTGCACATTTATTTGTGTTAGGTTATTACGTTTGCAATTGCATTTAGTAGTCACGAGCACAACCGCACTCGATTCGCCGATCGCCGACGTCGCGTTGTCTACGACAATTTCTCGACACACGCTTCTCAGAATTCAATCAATGCAATGCATGAACCGCACCCAGAATGAGGATATTCTAATGTCAGCGTTCCTATAATTGTCTGGTGTTCAATTACTTAACCATGTTTTATTGTAATCGTGAGCGGAAAGGCATTCCATAACTAGTAATATGTACTGTGAAAATGATTTAATCGAATCGATACATGTGAATGATTGATCACGGGAATTAACATAAAACGCTACGCAGTAACAAACTATTTGCGAAAGCTCGACATGATTAATAATTTTGTTTCAAATTACTGTTGATGAGTCATTAAGTCAACTCGTAGGTGCCATAATACATATTGAAAGCGGGTCGCTGTGATTTTAACATCAAATATTATATTGTACATTCAAATATCTCGATATGTTTTGATATGAAAGTTTTTGAATGTACCTAATAATAATTGATAATTATTGGCGTTTACCAAACAAATGTTTATGACTTTTTTAAAACGAAAAACGTGTTTAAGAACCGGTTTTTCACAGTTACTAGTTATCGTTTTATTTGAATGCGTCTTTAATAGCGCCGACAGATATTTAATGAATTGAATGACACGTCATAAATATCTCTCCATGTTGGCTTAAAATACTGATCGTAATGTCAAGCCTATTTATAATATCCAATTGCTCAAGTGATCTACTTTGGAAATATTCGCAATTAAGTGTAAAATGGTGTCAAACCGCGGGCCAAGAATAGATATTACAAAATTAAAGTGATATTAAGAGATATTATCGTAATTCACACAGCATAAAAGGAAATTCAATATAAGATTGATGTTCTTTACACGGTTAGATGAGTGGCAGCTTCAATTTTTACATAACTATCTCACTATTCAATATATTTTGTAATAACATACGTAATATTTAAGCAGTTATGTAATACTCAACAATTATTATGCAATAAAGATTTAAAAAAATGTGATCTGAGGGCGAAATTTCGGCGCATTGAGAGATATAAAACCTCTGACATAACATAACCTAATCAAATTCTACTTAATTAGCACTACTCAAAATATTTTACTGTGTGATAAGACACGGCAAATGTGTTCGAGAGTATCTCGACCACCATACAATAGGTATAGCACTTGTCATAGCGACAGGTTTGTCACGTTTCGGAATAAGCCGTTGTATATCCAGTGGGGTATCCAGTGGTGGTAGGAATCTGCAACCGACTGTGTGCGACAATCATCGTGATAAACCGGTCACAGTAATTTTGGTTTGTCACGGTTCAGGATCAGTCGGTATAAATCCAATTGCCGAAAGGCTTGCACGCTGGTGTGACAGCGACGGTCTGCGATGATTTGCAAATCTATAGGTTTTTCGATTGTACTAAGTTTACCATCAGGCACAATGACGTCACTTTGTCGTGAAACTATAAAAAATAAAAAAGCGTGTTTCTTACTTTGGTTCTTGGTTCAATGTTGTATAAATAATTAATAATCAAAACGTAAATCATAAAGTCGTTTAATATCTGCTTTAACATAAGAATTCCTACAGTCCGCAATCGCAGTTGCTATAATCGGAATGTATATAAATTATAAACGACTAGCTATGCCCGCGGCTCCGCTCGCGTGGACTACAAAATGCTGTCCGGTCGAACGCAAGTGAGAATTGTGATAACTTAAAAATGCTTATTGTGGGTGATCCTTAGAGATATGCTATGACTGACATTTTTGTAGGTCTTTTTAAGATTTACAATTCTCTAGTATATTAATTTGTTATATCTCAATCAATTAATTATTTAATCGCCCCAAAAGCGCCTTATTTCCGAATTCATTAACCATTATCGTCATTGCTAATTTTGTATGTTACTTTATGTAACATAATATATATTATAACCTGGCCAGATCGATAACATATCTATGAATTAAAGTAAAAATAATGTGAATCGGATAGGTAGTTTTCACGCGAAAAGAACATAAACGGACAGACAGACAGAGAGACATTAGGTTTTATAATATGTATAGACTTAGAAACATAAACCAAGTTTAAAAAGGTAATATCCAATTATAATTGAACAGTTAATTCACACCATGTGAAAAGCAACTTAATAAGATTTATTCAAAATTTCGAACCATGTGACCGCAAAGTAGTGACTAATAAAGTTTACTGCCTTATGCCTCTAATGCTATATAATCTATTCACACGGACTCGTATATTCGACATTGAAGTGAGATGTGAACGCATTTCCTGTCATAGTCGATTCCGCACTGCGTAGTGATCGCGTGCCGTTCGCGCAATAATGTTCAGGGATTGGATCGCAGATAGAACTAAAAGGCAGGAAACAGGTTTACATGGAACGTTTGCGGTCACGACGCAACGTCGGAGTACGGTGGCATGCTTCATCGTATCACAAAGTGGACCACAGCCGGCTACTCGTATAGCGCCACTGACCGCGCTCTCAACAGTCTCAACGTCTGCGCGATTCGCAAAACCACCAAACACGGAATTGTTAACACGCCCATCACCCTGTATCGAATAACCGCTTTTATATGGAAATACAATAGACACAACTTTTTTTCACTCCATTAAAGGTAATGCGATGAAGCTCTATAACAAGGTTGAGTTTAGTGACTTATATCACTTAATAATATGAAATATATTTTGAGTTTTAGGCGAGATCTCAAACTGTCATATAGTGGTTTTTGTTTTTCATTCATAAATTTGTATTGAGCCTATATTGTGTGTAATACAGGTGGTATTTTGCATAATGAAGCTTGGTTCCAAGTGTAGTGGATTGGAAATAATAGCATGAATCATGATCATGAATTCTGAGATGCCACAAAAACGTCCTAGAAAGTTCTAACAAGGGAGCCACCATCTTATTAGGATCCTGAAATCGGCATAACACTGGAAACTATATTCACTTGATAATGGCAGTAATGGTCTTTAATAAACAGGAGCGGTCACCAAGTTAAGAAGAAGAAGAAAGAAATATATTTTCTTTAAAAAACACCAAAATATCCCGTTATATTGTTATTCCCTATTAGTATCCTATCCTTCGATTAAAATATGGTATGCCAAATTCATATTATTTTAATTATATACAGATGTAAACAAACAGTTTCCTGGCTCCTCTTTAAGTTATCATAGTATGCAAAAATTCGCAGTAATATTGAGTAACTTTTCGAAAAAGCCCAAATAAATAAAACACTTTTTGGATATCTCTTTTGGCATGTTTCGCAGATGGTAAAATTGGGAGCATCATATTACGGAATTGCGACAAGATGAAGTTAGCTAACTTTTAAAACTATAATATACTTTAACTACATTCGTAGATAAGTACACAATTTATCTTAGGACATTGTAGTTGGAAGAACCTTCTCCAAACTTGAACGTAATAACACAAGAGACAAGGAAAGAGGTACAATACATAGTTTTTTTAATATTATATCGTGTATAACAGATGTACTCCGAACACAAAAGTGCTACTAAACACTATAACAAAATCTATTGTGTTTTTACATTAGTAGAGTTTGAAAATGCGCCGTGTTAAGATAAGAATTTTGGGACAAAGCAGCCATTTGTGCAAATGTGAATATTTGTATCTCATCTATTGAATAGTCACGTACGTTGCGCTAAATCCTGGTCGACCGATACTCACACATTTACTAATACGAGAATTACTCGGTATTCATTTTTACCACGTCTATACATAAAATATTTAGTAGAAGGCATAACTTTGGGTGTAACCGATAAATATATTTTGTTCAGATTTAGGTAGTTTTATGTAATAAAATAACAAACTTATTGATTCCATAAAGTAGATTATAATAAATAGTCTAAGAGACGTAATGTAAATCTACGATTGTTAATTTAATTAAACACGTAATATAACTTATACAATTATCGTCCGTCAACATCGTTTATTCAAAATGAAACGTTTAGTGTGTCTATTTGCCCTAATGCCTATTGAGTTGATTAAATTTTGAACATAAAACGTTTATGTTGCTAGCTATGTAACCGACAGCAAACTTTAGAATGAATACGATCTGATATAAATTGTTTATGTAAATTTGGACAAATAGAATAAAATTTCTGGTTAAGTTATTCACCGTTATACCACCTGGGTTTGGCTTTAGGATATCTGAAATTTAGTGATCCCAATTTAAACTAGCATATAGTAGATTTCTATAATTAGCAAATTAGTATCGGAAGCCGAAATATAAGACTACCTAGCTGAGTATTATTAGCTTCATATCTATACATTTCTTAATACTGAAGATAAAGAAATAACGTGGAATCATAAAAACTTGTCATTGGTCTAAAGGTAAACAATTAATTTAGCGTGATATACAGCGTTTTTAACTACCGTATTATTCATAATTTCAATTTTCCTTAAGACTAAACTACGGCTCAGATTTACACACACAATAGCGACAACTGGTCGTCATAAAGACGCATTAGCATTAATGTACAATAATGCAGCCTTACCAATAGAAATATTATACGTAGAGTTATTATCTACGAGTATACTTCTATTACTAAATATGTAACGTTTGTCGGTTTGTTTGTGAGTGTCAATCTCTGGAAGGATTGATCCTATTCTGAAATTTTTTTCACGAATAGGAAGATACATTAACCCTGAACTGTATAGACAATTTTTTTTACTACAAAACAAAACAAGCATACTGCCCGCCTGCTGGTAAGCGGCTATCGCAGCGTGTAATACCGTAGATATCACTAGCGCGTTGCCGACCTCGAACCTCTCTACCCCAAGGAGCTCTGGAAATCCTATTCACCGCAGGAACACCACACAAGTTTATTTAGCTGCGATCTTCTGTAGGGTGGAGGTACTCCACCAGTCGGACTGTTCCAAGTAGGAAGAAATCTACAAAGACATTTCTCTGTGCCCTACCTCTCTTACAATTTTTTATTGCTATTAAATTTTATATTGTAATTAATGCAGATGAAGTCAAGAGCGGTCGTAAGAAACGTATAAAATCCCTTTGTAAAGCTTATTTTGAAACTTAGTTCATGGGAGTTTTTGGCGGGATTTGGAGATGCTATGTTTTGGTTTTTATTTTAATTCATTAAGTTAGGTTCTTTGACCCTATATTATGTTTTATTGATGGTATTTTGTGTGATATAGTTTGGTTATTGTGCATACGCAAGTGGATTTTAAATATAAACTGGAAACATTCATTTTCAGTTGTCACAAAAACTCCCTAGATAGTTCTAACAAGGGAGCCACCATTTTGTTATACCTCACATTGAAGATTAGAAAATACTACGAAGGCAAAAAGTATTGACACTGGCAAGTGCTTTTGCGACGCCAAAACAAAAAGAACAATAATTTACATAGTTCATAAGTCTAATCGAAAAAATCTTATCATCAAACAGACCAAACTACACTTATACAAGATTCGTCAACTAGGCATGCAATCTCCAAGCTTCAATATACGCAAACGTAAATTTAAATAATCCGCATAAAATGAACAATCATAAAAATCTAATATAAACTCAAAAAAAAATCTAATTAAGAACAACTATAACGTCAATTATGGTAATAGACCCAGTACAAGTGATTAAAAAAGAAAGCTCAACGATTTTCATTTACAGCCGGATATTCCATCGAAACTTCTAGATTTCCAAGTACGTGAAACCATTACAAGAGGCTCGTAAACGTTGCGATTTGTGGCAGCAGCATTAGTAATTACTTGTTGTCGTTAAATAACGCGTAGGCATAAAGATCAAGGTATAGTTAGTCAATCAAAAATCATTGTGCCAAGTTACTAGAACGAGTCGTTGTGCCCGTGTGTATGTAAGTAGCCAGACGATTATAATTAAATGTCGTTTAGAGATGGTCCTGAAACATGCGGCGAACGGTTCCCACGAGCCATAGAGAGAGGCAGACAGACCTGTCGCATTATCATAAAAGACCAACTGTGAACAGGCGTGACCGAGTATTCATTTCTGCAACTTCACAGACACGTTAAAATGATGTTTTATGTAAGCTCAAACCTTGGCCGGTTTACTTCACGCTTCATTTCACCGTTTCAATGTACCTTATTTATTTTTCTATTAGAACACGCACGCCTGACACGTAAACATAGATTAATACCAATTATAGGCTTTTGTGTTATCAATTAGTAGTATAAGCCGAATATAGAAAAAGTAAAATGAACATGATTAAACCGTGAATGTAGTCGTAGTAGCTTAATTATTAATGGCCCACCTGTAGTTCACACGGCCGCGGCTGGTAAACAAATTGTTAATCAATGTTATAAAGTTCTGTTACAACTAACTACAGATAAATTAATGTACTCCATAGGAGTACTGTGAAACAACCACGCAATATATGTTTTAAAGCCGTGACGTATACGATATTATACGCCGAGGGCCCAGAAACACATTTAATAAAGAGTACCATCGTGACTTGATAATACTTATTTTTTTATCGAAACATATCAAAGACAATTACTGGGAAGTATTAGTCATATAACATAAACATTTTTTTTTTCCCAAGAGCTTCTTTTCTCGAGTTACAATTACTCTAAAAGGACGCGCGACATGTTTTTGAATATTTTTCAGATCTTTTTATTTTCTTCGGTTTGTGTTTTAGTTAGGTAGATGCGCCCCTTTTCCTTATAGCGGCAGTATTGATGACTTATAACTTGCAAAGTAACTAAGAAGCATTTGTCGCGAGCATATCTATTAGATCGGAATTGGTAGAGTATATTTACCTAAACCTACGATTAAGGGAGTAATACTTTCTTAGTGTGTGCGATTCACACACGATAGAAGTGAAACTTAATTTTAAAAGACATTTTCTTTAAACAGTGTGCAATATACATATATACCTACACACCGACATTTACTCTCTCGCTCTGGCTCACACAAAGAGGAGAGACCGATAATGTGCTATAAACTTTTAACATTTAACGTTTAACACTTGGAAGTCGCATAAGAAGTTTCACTTCAATAATATGATGATATTTTCGTCACGGGATTTAGGAAGTTACAGATTAATTATTGCAAATCAAATAAACCCGTAATAAATTATTATTATGAATTATGTTAAAAACTATTAAAGTGTATTGTTCTACATATAGGCAAACTAAATCTTGAATACAAAATGTAACTTTTAAAAAGAACTCTATGTTAATTTCATCCTCAAAGATTAGGTAAATGTACTCTACCTATTCCTACCTATGATCATGTCTCTATTTCCATAGTCCATGCATACTACTATTGCAGATGTAAATGTGAAATGTTAACAGGAAATTCATCGAAACATTGTTTCTGGATTATAAAGTGAACCAATAAACCGAAGTGCAATATCAATCAGGAAATTCTCGTCTTACTTTATGAGGACTATAAAAACATGGCGGTTTATCAACAGAAAGCGCTGTATAATATGAAATATGGATTATTGTAAATCAATGTAAATGTGTTGGACTTGTAGAGCTTCCGTGCAATCATAAATGTGAAAATCACAGGCAGTATTTAGTAATGGTGCTATACTATCGTATATTCCCGTTGTTGCTAAATTACTTATTATCCAATTCCATCTACAGATATATCTAGGTTACTTACTACTACAGAAGTCGGAGATATCGTCTTTTTCGAAAAAGGCGCGGTATTGTGCTCAATATATTTTACACGTGTACTTACGGCAAAGTATTATGTAATGATACTTAGATCTAGAACTGTGCACTTCTGTTTTAAAATCTAACCTCAGATTAGTGACGTAATAAATATGTATTAACATAAAAGGTTAACAATATTCAAGACTAAAATTTGTTAAAAAAAGAACAACACGTAAGGAAGGAAAATAATGCGGAAAGTACCTCGAGAATGATAATTATAATTGAATGTGTTATTATTTATAGCGTATTATCAGAATATGCGTAGTTATAATTACACGTTAAAACACCCACAAAATGTGTATACACAAATGTACCTAATATCGATAATAGTACATAATATAGAATGAAGAAATATTATTATTTAATGAAACACTCAGGGATATTTACTGTAATTAAGGTTATTAAATTTTATATTACGCTCGTTAAATAGTATTTATTTATTACTATGATATTGAGACCGGACGTTCGAAGACATTTACAACAAGCATTTGATTCCTTTGTGTGATAACGCACTTCATAATATATCAATTTATACAAGGCAACACTTTGTCCTCTACCTACTACTCGGTATTCAATTAAAATAACTTACCCATTAAATACATAACACACGCATATATTTTTTACGAGTATGTGTAAATACTAGGCGTTACTTAATACTAGCAAGTATTGCAGATCGCATCAATAACTCAGCGATAATTGAAATAAATTGTCAACAAGCTGAGCTTTTGGTCTGCCGATAAAGTCTTATTTGCAGTTGATTTAATGTGCATGTTTTATCACATATATGAAATAACCTCAAGTGTTAAGACATTATTTCCATTTTGAGTTTATAGGTCAGTAACAATTTACGACTTTAATTTAGTATTATGTATAACAAACAGATTATATGTAGAAATGGCAGCCATTACTGCCCTCTTCTCACGAATGTAAAGAGATTTATTGGGTTTAAATTGCTGACTCATATCATTATTTAATTCATTAAAAATTCTACACTATATTTAAAACTTTACATACATATAAGAATGTGTGAAAATAATTATATTAATTTGCTTAAGTGTCTTTGTACTAGTTTAATAAAATTTAATTTTTGATATATTTAATCTGAGATAAAAAGTATGTACATAGGTATGATAAAATGCAATGAAAGCTATATCATTGTGGTTAATTTGATTGCACACCATGTATTATAATTTTACTAACCTAAGTAGGTAAATAGTCTTATCGCGACTTACAAAAAATCATATTGCTTACAGACGATAACAAATCACAGCTAATTTAAAGAGAACGAACCTAAAACAGCACTTTGAACAAAACTGTAACTTTGTATTAGTGTAGACAAACTTTGAGTTATAATTTAAACCCTTAAAAGTAACGACATAAGTATCGATTCGGCACGATAACAAAGCTCAATCACGAACTTTCTAGAGCATGACTTATAAATCAGACTCACTATGGAAAACAGCGATAAATTCACCAATAAGTAACAAATAGGTAGGTATCATGGGAACAACCGCTACATACTAAACATCTACGATAGCCATAAATATTTGAAATAAAAAGGAAAACCACAACTCATAATTAATAGGTTGATAAATTGATTTTACGCGTTACCGCGTATGTTGCCATGTCAAGGATGGCGGAATAATTTTCCGAAACAAACAGTAAATTTTAACATGCACGGCTGTTAAATATAATCATTTTAAAATAAACACTAGACTATGAACGGCTTTATGAGCTACAGTCTCATAAATAATATGATTGCATATGCAGTGCACTGTAAGAAATAGAACCATGGTGTTTATTTTTTGTTTAGCAACAATTATAGTCTTGTTTAAAGTCAAAATCCGCGATGATTTGTCCAAGTTAACTTTCTCTTTCGCAAATGCTAGTGGAAGAACATATTATATTCAGACATCATCAACCTATAATAATCCACTGCTGGACATAGGCCTCCCTTAATGAGCGCCATAGACATGAAGTTTGTGAATAATTAATTATATATGTACCTACGGATTGTTACTTACTGTTGACTAAATACTTGAATAATACTAATACTTGAAATACAATTGACTGATAAAACAGTTGACGTGGCACGACTGATCTTTGTAATACGGCTGTCAATAACAGAAGTGATTTTTTTAGGACAAAAAGAAAAATTGACTTAATTAATTATTGTGTTGTATCTCTATTAATTGCGTGAACCCAATAACATTTTAATGATAAAGTTTACAACAGAAATAATAAATATTATGTTCTCTATAGTATAGTATTTTTAGAATTTACAAATTATTAAATGCAATGTTATTTCATATTTAATATCGATCTGAGATAAGTATTAATGTTTGGCTTCGAATGAAATCCGCATTATTACTTATAATTAACTAATAAGAATACATAAACTATAGAATAACGAACAACTTACCAGGATATACTCGAAATACTATTTTAGTTTAATGATTCAAATATTCCGTCCGTTATACCTACTGCAATATTATGTTTTATGTCAAAATACTCGGTCTCGATTATTCATTACAAAATGTTATATATGTATAATGATTTTCACATTAAATCCACATTCAGAGTTGATTTGTAAATATTATAAGTATAGATTTTACTAACGATATAATACCATATTATGCATGTCATACACGAATCGTTAAAAAAAAGTTTTCTCTCTCTTCTTTAAAATCAATTTATAGTAACAAAGCCCGTTTTGCAATATCATCGACGATTCGCGTTTTTCCTAATGCGATTGGTAAACCTTAACATAACAATATTTTAGCGATATCCACATAACTTACATTATCGAATATAATTATTATCATGAGCCTAAAGCTATATCATCTGTGCAAGCATATTCCGATAAAATGGAATGACAAAATGAAATCCATCTAACTAGTCGGTGAGCGGAGAGCAGGCTCTGTGATCTGAGCTGCACTCGCATTGGACACGTTCTTAGATGATTGAAAATCAAAATTGACTAATCTCGCGTGTGACCACGACCCAGCCACAGATCAAGTTTGTCGCAATTCATAACTCGAATCGTCTGTAGCATTTTTATCACACATTATAACCAATTATACACTAATGTATTATGCTAATTTATTTTATATTACCGTGAGCGACCTATGTGTACAGGTAATAAAAATTTTACTTCGAGTGTTTGTAATATAAAATAATTTGCTAAGAGAATAAATAGGGGATTTATAAATATAAGTAACTAGCTGTGCCCGTGGCTCCGTTCGCGTGGACTACAGAATGCAGTCGGTCGAGCGCACGCGCGTATCTAAGTGCTCCTACTCAAAAGACGGAAGAGAAAAATGATTACTGTGGATGATCCTTACAAAATAGGTAAAGGTTTTTGTAGGTCTTTTTAAGATCTACAATTATGTAAAACATTAATTTGATATACCTCGTATGGTTTACTCAGCGTAAGCCATTTAAGCGCGAAAATGCATGTTTTTTCCGAATTCATTCACCATTATCGTCACTGCTTATTTAGTATGTTATTTTATCTTACAAAATATATCCTATAAACTGGACAGATAACATAGCTAAGAATTAATAAAAAAAAACATTTAAATCAATAAATGCTCGCATGAAAAGAACATGAACGGACAGATAGACAGAGAGACGTTGTGTTTTATAATATGTACTGAAGATATAGATGGAAATACATTAAGATTTTTTATTGTAATCTGTTTATTTATATTTTTTCTTGTTATAGGTGTGGGGTAGTGGCCACAATCTCAACTGATGTTAAGTGGCGACGTGGCCCAAGATAAACGCTAAACATAGTGGAAGACTGGCTCTCAAGTGCAGCTGCAGTAATACACCAATTGGTGCTTGGCGACAGATTTTCAACTTAATTTATGCTATAACTATTATGTTCATGTATAAAACCAAAAACCAAATTTTGAGTAACTTACCAAAATATATTTTATTTATTTATTATATACAAACTTTGCAGCACATTTTTTGTATTTTTTTAAATATTTGAATATAATAAAATTAAGAAGTAGTAATATTACATTTCGTATACCGTGTGTATGAATACGTACGTATTTAGAATGATGATTGCATAAATAATGTTGTGTGTGTGTGTGTGCGTAGGTGGGTTGTGTGTTTGTGCGTGTGTGTATTGTGATTATTATTCAAGTGTTTTAGGTTTCTTGTATTATTCTTGAACTAACCTTGCACCGACCTACTTCAGCAATTTGTTTCGACTAAGGTAGAATAAGTCAAAATTATTGCAAAGGTTATTGTACTGCGTAGTACACCTATAAATGATGGAATTTTTAGCATATGTATGCTTTACAGAAGAAATTGCGAATAAACTGGGATTCCTAGTACGCTTAGTAGGTACTCAGAAATTTAATTTACTTAAGAGTTCTGGGCAATCTGTTATTGAGTTAACTAGATCATATAGAAATCGCATATCGCTTATAATTCTACGATATTTTAATGATAACAAATTATGTCGGGTGCTTCTTACTTTTTAAAATATTTTATATACTTACTTATTTGGAATGTATTCCAACCTGTTATAATATGTAATGAAAGCTGGTGACCATATTGACGATGCATATTCTAAGCAAAAGCTTCTCTTATAAGAAAAATAATGCACGTTAAGAGGTATGATTTTACTAAATGGGTTTGTGACAATCAATATAAATCATAAAATTTTGATGGCTTTTTGATGAATAAAATCGTAATGATAATTGTACAGTAACTTCGAGTCCTTCATAACCCCCAGATCTTTCACGCAATTAACACTTCGGATTGGTAAATAGCTATAATTAATATGACGGAGTTTACGTGTAAAAGTTATAGAATTGCATTTCATTATATTAAGATCCAGTTTGTTTATTTAGCAATAGTCAGAGAGTCGATTAAGATCCTCCTGTAGCAGATAGCAGTCGTTAATACAACGAATAACCTTAATCGTATAGTTAATAAACTTAAAGTTAGTAAACTTAATAAACCTTAAGTATCGTCCTCAAAGTAAGTTTGCCAAATAAAAAAAATCATTCCCGATCGAATTAAGCCTAACCTATGGGATTAAAAGGGAGTATAATGATTACATTAATTCTTTACCTCTAAACTGACGTGAAATTAAGCTTAGGTTATTTCATAATCATCATTTTCAGTCCGTAATCGCCCACTGCTGAGCATAGGCTTTTCTTCTTGTACACTTCTTTTTCGTTTTCTACATCTCGGCCTTGAGCTAATCTCATCATTCAGGTGTATCTCACGATTTTAATAATATCAAGAGTTTGACCACAATTTGAAGTTACGATGTTGTCGAAGATAATACCATCCGAAATCTAAAAATAAGTGTCCTAAAGTTAAACTGTCGGAACACACGACTAGGCGATTAGAGATCGATTTTCACTTCGATGGGCGAGCATTACATTATTACAGTCATGGTGTGATTTGATTAAGAGTTTTTCTTTTGCTTAAGCTTATTCTATTAGGCTTCGATTCCATGTCAATCGATACAGAGTTCGAATATGATACCACTATACGATCCTCGCTTTAATTAATTACTAGTAACAGTTATCATGATTAACCTTTTTCGTTGATCAAGAGAGTGAAACACCGTTGTGATTTGACACTCGATGAAACGAAGAAGCGACAATAAATAGAGTCAACCATATACATCTATAGGATTTAGCCTAAATTTGATTAGTCTTACTAAGTCTAAAACACGGTACGGCTAATTTACGTCTATTTCTAGTAATAAAACTGTGATGGTCTTTGACAAAATCTAGTTTGTCAAAGTTCTTACGAATATACATTAAATTAAGAAGAATGTATCGGCAGGGCAACGTTAAGATATTAAATTCATATATATTATATTACATTATAATAAGTATTATTAGTATATAAGCAAGACAGTAAATACACAAAATATGGCAAACTTCTTATCAGTCATTTATCACAACAAACAAAACACAAGATTTCTGACGCGATAACTACCTTCGAGTAGCATTCCAAATAAAGGTAAGACAACAAACATACATTTTATATTACTATAAACACTTAATACGGTTCGTGTGCCTATATGTTTCTAGTATCAAGTAATTTATACATAAAACAGACACTTATATTTACCTAAAAGAAGCAACTATGTCATACTGGTACTTTGTAAGATATCATAATATACAATGTATCTGGGCTTGACATATGCAATTTAAATCCTTACATTGGTAGTTCGGTAGGATTAAACCATACTGAGGCATAATTTTTCACGTAGCTCAATAATTAAAGTCATTAAATACATACAAACCGTGTCATTCAATATTGATGATCATATTTTCATAATCCAATACACAAAAAGAAGCTGAGGCACAGGTGTTTTAGAAACTAACTTTGATCATGGTAATATTTGAAATCCACTTATGGACACAACAGTCGAATCATGGAGGGGAAAGTCAATTATTATGTAACTGAAAGTGGCAATAAAATCAATATTGATTAAAGATGATCGATGAATATTTGGTACCTTCTATAGAATGTGATGAAATCAGAAGTTCCAACTGTTTGTAACTTAACGTCTAACTACCTATCTACTTTACATTCACCAGCATTACAGCTAAGTAGCCGTAACAACGTACAGAGATGTTTTTATTCTCTTAATTAGAATCTAATCAATCATTCAATTAGTAAAACCTCAAGTACGATTTTATGAACGACACACGGAGAACTTTCTCACGCGCTTTACGATCGAGATTCAGCTAGAAACTTTATTATAATATGCTAAGTTTATTATTGTAGATTTCTTAGAAAATCTAGACTAGCAAACACCCGTCAGGTTAACAAAGTATCAGACGTTTATTTACACGTCTTCGTTGATGGAGGATCTTTAAATTAATGTTGATGATTCAATTAATAATTATTTAAAATTATATCTAGGTACTTATAATTTGTATATCAATAAATTTAAAAAAGTAACGTAAGTATTCATACTTCAAAAATACTATAAAAACGCTAAAAATAAGAACTGAAGCATTTAGAAAGACAAGCTGATATTATTCTATGGTCTTGGAGAACCGAAGTCCTTCTTCTTCTTTTTATATAGCAACTGTGTTCATCCACATTTCTGCCAACGTCACGTGAATAAAATATTCTCATTATCTTCAAACAGCTCTAACAAGATGAAGGCTCCCTTATTAAACTTAAAATGCATGCTCCTATTTATTTCCATTTCAATTGTGTAAAATGATGATTCATTTCATTTCGTAAAATGTTGCCAAAATTATATAATATAAGGCCAAATAACATTCGTTTATGAATAAAAATAAAAATCCACCACATGACAGACAAAAAACTCGCAAAAAAACTCCAATCGAAGTTGAAGACCTAAATAATCGGCAACATTGTTTCGTTAACTTGACTGGAAAACGCTGAAAATGCGAGAACGAAGGCTTCAGTGGTCGAGCGGGCAGGGAGGTGCGCGTACGCAAGGGGCGTGGCGCTGGCTGGCACCGGGCACGCGTGACATGAGCAGCTGGCTGCCAGAGCCGCTGCGGATGCTGCGGCGAGCACACCTGTCGCGTAGTCCTGTTACAACGATACCGATACGCACATCGCACGTGTCTAGAATAAGTTCGCGAATTAAGCTGTGAAATGACTGCTAGTAGTGTGAGTTCAGTGACAGTGACGACAAAGCAGCACTAGAAGCGTCTGCGTCTACGCATTCTGGTTCAACCCTAGGTCGGTAGCGCAATGTTTGTCTTCTTATCACATTATCGCATGTTTTGATTACACGCGCAACATCCGTTGTGCGAAAATACACAAGTTTTAGTCTTAAGTCTCGTGTTTTAATAAAATAATACCTACTAAAATTGCGATGTTTTCACAGTAGGTATAAGGAACACGGAAAAATATTCTTGCGAATTCTATTACCACGGTAATCAATTTTTACGGTACTTATAAAATGAATATTTTATTATATATTATAACTTATACAAACATAATAAGTCTATTGCAATGAGATCTCGTATAATTATTATTACCAAATTATAGACAACTACAATTTTATATTTAACTAGCTGTGCCCGCGACATGTAACTTTATTAAATGAAGATATCGTGATATATATCTTCTATATTAATATAATAAAACGGAAGACTTTTTTGTTTCTTTGTTTATTTATTTGTTTGTTTGTTTAAGCGCGCTAATCTCTGGAATTACCAGTCGGATTCGAAAAAATATTTTTGTATGTGATAGACAGATTCACGAGGAATCCAGGAATCTAGACTCTCTAGCATTAGACTACACCTCTCAGCTAGCGTTAAATATTGATTTTTGTTAAGTAATTCGAAACAAATAGCGCAATCTAACTGCTTTATCGGCGTGGTCTGGCGTAATGGTGTGGTGTGGTGGTGATACGTCAATACAATGTTCTAGAAAAATATTATTCCGTAGTAAATCTAAAAAAAAGTCGGTGATAGCATATGCCTATCTCCTATACATAAACCACAATAAGATATATTGTGACAAAGTTTTATTGAAAATTGAAAAGTGATTTGTAAGCATTATTATTAGGTATGGCATACTAATCCTTACGAACTAAAGTTACTTCATCATCAAGACAATTTTATGTAGATAAACTTTGTTCTTTTATTTGGACGAATAGTTTGGAAGATAATGTAAAATTATAATAATTCAACACTCGGCTCGGGCCTATGACTATATGTGTAGTGGCGCGAACGAGCCGTGTGAGTTGTGACGCATAACCCTGGCCGCCCGATAAAAATATTGCCAATACTGAAGTATTATAAATCATCAATCCGCGATTTCTTTTAAATTTTACGCGGGTGAAACCGCGGCGCACATCTAGTTTTTTATAGTAATGAATAAAACCAAAAATGAATGATCAAAATCTATCGAGTGTTTTTTGCGTAATGCGCTCACAACGGTAAACCTCAATCATTTCATTAAATATTGAAGAAGACAGATATGTAAAAAAATATTTATGATAACTTAGAAGAAACATTGTTATTATTATAGAGTGATAATAAATTAATGGTAGCAATTCATCTGAAAATACACTGAAAAAAAAACGCTTCAAAACAAAAACAACTTAGATATATATTAAAAACAATTACTTTGAATTTTCAGAAGTTTCAAATAATGTATTTTAGTGATGTGATTATTTAGAGATAACTATAATTATTATTTAGTACTTCCCGGTTATTTTAAAGCAACAAAGGTCCTATGCATAGGTATTAAGCGTAGATTATATCGATTAACAAGTGAATTTAAGAGTTTTTCATTCCTAAATCTAAGCGCGCGACTTGGTCATTAACTGACTTATTTATCCCGAAGCTCCTGTTACCAGATGCCTCGGCAAACAACGTTCGGGCACAACGTCTCGGGAAAGCGTTGTCAAATCTTAAGTCATAAGTGACCCAAGTTGAAGTTAAATGGCAATTAGCCTACTTGATACTTTGCTTGAAAATGATGAAATATACGCTAAATCTATAACTAAACTAATATATATATATATATATATATATATATATAATCTGCGTGAAAAAAATCTTTTTAAATTATGATTGAAAGCGATAAGCAAAACAATTTGCAAATCGGAAAAGTTTAAATATACACAACCCAAATAAACTAAATGGAAACGATTTGCGTATGAAACATCAAATACTGCTTTTTTGGCCTGTATCTCACAGGAAATCGGCAGAGAAATGATGTCATGTTGTGGCAGAGTATGAAGAGTAATAAATAGATGATGGCGGCCGGCGGCATAGACACAACTTGTTTGATCGTACACATATGACCCTTGCCAAGCAAACCACAAACATTTTATATCTACTAATTTTATTGTCAGTCTATATACCATCGATACCAGTCGGTAACATACTGGTTCTGGTAGTACAAGAGTTACCACTATGCTAATATTGCAAATCGATGGAATACATTTAAAATATTTCAATATAAATAAAAATTCATATGTAAAACGCACAGATGTGAAGAGCTTCCATTGAAATGTATATATCCCGTTAGAAGAAAATGAATTAGTATCGGCAAAGTTTTTAATAACTCACTAGTTTACCTTCAGATTATTTATGTATTATGTATTTCAAGTAATAAATATTCCTCCAAAGACACTCAGGTACATAGGTCCTGAAGGGTCTTTTTTCTTTTTTTTTGCTATTTAGTCCGAAATCGACATATCACTAAATAAATAGGTAGGCATGTTTCCTCCCTACTCCAAGAGGAATGAAACGTGTATATATGTAACTATAGTTTAGATCGAATTACGAATAGGGATTTAACCAGTTTGCTTAATTGCAACAACGGCAACATTCCAAACCTAGGTTTGGCCACTTTGGCACCCTTGAAGCTTGTTGCCACGCTTTCGTGCCTTCAGCACCCGCCCCTGAGCATGGTTAAGTTGTAAAAGCTGTCTGAGGGCCCTTAAGATTAACAATATAGTCAGATCGAAAAATAATAATAAAAAAAACCCTTCAAAGACTTAATATAATAGTCATTAAAAGTGTACAAGATCGCCGCTGCTCTAAATTATTTTACCACCAAAAGAAATAAAATTGATAAAAGCCTTAAACGAAAAAAAATTAGTTAAACTTAAGAGAATTGGGGTATATAAAGTAAATTAATTCGATTAAATATACACAACAATGTTATGTTTATCTGGACGTTTCTTCGATCTCTCAATCATACTTGACTGACACACTGCTGTACGTCTAGGTTTCTTCCTAAAACCGCAATATTAGAAATACGGAAACTTAATAACAAGCATGTAATCATTTTTAACACACACCTTAAGTACAATCGTAAAAATATATTATACTAGCAATCTCCCGCGAGTGCTCGTTAATCACAATATGAAATTAAAATATTAGGTACCTATGAAATTACCGATTTTTTATATTGATTAGTGTGAATATCGATATCTTTCATTCTACTTAATATTGGAAAGTCATATTAATTTTATGATATAGCTAAGACATTATTTTTTTTAAATCTGTTGTTTATTTATTGTCCCGCCTTTCCGCCGCATTTTCCTTTGATATCGCTGTTTCTGTGATCTTGGAAAAATTCGCTTTTGTGATCTTGGAAAAAGCGAAATTCGCATTATTTTCGAATAAGAGTTCCGTCGTGACACCAACGCAGCACAGACGGCACGCAATATCAACGACCTGTATGGACTAGGTACCGCAAGACAACGCACAATACGTTTTTGGTTTAACGCTTTCGTTTTGGAAATTTTGATCTCAACAATGAGTCCCGTGGCCAACCGAAAACGAAAGTCGATAATGATGAATTGACAGCCGTAGTGGCAGCAGGTTCATCTCAAACTACGTCGGAATTAACAGCAGCCTTCAACGTAAGTGATAAAATGATACTGATTCATTTACATCAAGTTCGAAATATAAAAAAGCTCGAAAAGTGGGTGGCGTATGAACTCACTGAACAACAAAATCGCGTCGAAGACGGATTTAACTTATTGAATATGCACACAAATGAGAAAATTTTGAATCGGATTTTCACTTTTTATGAAAAGTTGGTCCTGTATGATAATCGAAAATGCCCGTTGCACTGGATGGACATAGGGAAGGCAGCCAAATCATGATCTAAACGCAAAGTCAGTCAAAAGAAGCTACTTTTGAATGTATGGTGGACCTGCGCCGACATTGTTCATTACAGCATCTTGAGACCTGGGACAACATTTACGGCAGAAGTGTACTGGGAAGAACTACAAATTATGATGGACCAGCTTATTGTAAAACAACAAAGATTTGTCAATTCTTCTAGTCAACTCCTTCTTCACGACAGCAATCGCATAAGAGACTGTCTCAAAATTACAGGAGTTACGACTGAAAGCTGTCCGTCACCCACCATACTCACCAGGGCCGTGCTCTCTCTGCCGTGCTCTCTGATGAAGCGGTTAAAAACGACTTGAAAGAGTTCATTGATTTCCGTCTCCAGGAATTTTAAAGCAGAGGCATTAGTGACCTTCCTTTAAAATTGCAA
Source organism: Saturnia pavonia (assembly GCA_947532125.1). NCBI lineage: Eukaryota > Metazoa > Arthropoda > Insecta > Lepidoptera > Saturniidae > Saturnia > Saturnia pavonia. Next base: position 13,468,197 of record OX383901.1, read on the forward strand.
AGGTGCATCGACAATAATGGTCAATAGTATACGACTAATGAAATATATAAAAATAATGTTTGATTTTTTCTATATAAAACAATAATTTCATAGGTAAAGACCTATTATAATAAAATATGTCACTATGAGAAACCGTAGCTTTCTATCAGTAAAGTAATATTCAGAATCGGATAAATAGTTCCAGAGATTACCTCTTACAAACAAACAAACTGTACCTCTTATACCTCGTACCCTATACTGGCTACTGGCCCACTACGTTGTGCTTATTTTTTATATAGTGTTAAAAATTATTGTTATATGCCAAAGCATAATCGATTTTTATGATACATTTCGTTAATATCCGTCTAGTCGTTTAAGCATAACTGATTGACAATAATTCAAGCAAACTTACTTTCGCATTTGTAGTATTAGAAAAGCAACCGCTCGCGACTTCGTTCGCGTTAATCTATTAATAACTCAATATTTCTTTCCTACTGTACACGTTTTTGTTTCTCAAATTTCTTAATTTTATTTTATTTTATATATTTTTACATATTTAGCACGCCACCAGAACAATTACAAAACAGTGAAATTACAAATTATCATACACAAATCAAATTACAATGTAAACACTCAGGTAATAGGGCTGCAGGACAGTTAAATACATAGTGAAGATAAAGGGTAACTAAATGGATAAAAATTACAATTAATTATATTTAATATAATTTAATATACATTCTTTATAAAGGACACTTATCACGAACACGACATTACATCTTCAGGCTGTGTGTTCGGATTTAACTAAAAAAAGGTTTAAGCGATTTATATTTTTAAAAATACATGGGAAGTTTCTCATTCCACTGTATAGGTATATTCTATAAGAATTCTCAGTCATACATTACTAATAAAAAAAAACATTTTGTAGATGGAGTATACCTCATTACAAAATTGATAGCCTAAAATAAATAGTACATTACCAACAATATTTTTAGAAATCATAAAATATGAGAAAAATAATAATTACGAAATGAAAATAATCATTGCCATAATAAATGTCTCAATTAATTACAATTTAATAAGGATATTAAATAACCTATATCACTTAGGGATAATGTGAACTATTACTGAAAAATTAAAGTGTGGAAGAATATGCTGGTACGGACATGTTATGCGAAGGGATGAAAGTAATGTGACAAAAAGGACAACGAGGATGATAAGCGGTAATGCGAGAAGAATAAAGGAAAGAAGGAAAAAGGATATGCCTGTACGAGGAGTGCAGAGATGACGGATGATAGGCTGGAATGGAAGAAGACAGGATATGCCGACCCCTACTACTATGGGATAAGGGCAGGAAGAAGAAGAAGAAGACGTAGAGATAATGTAGCTTCCGAATATATATATTTCCAGGGTTAACTCTTTTATATTACTGTACCGTTTTATATTACTAGTATACTGTATAAAAAGTAATCAATTGTACATGAGATACCATTTCTAGTTTCTTTATTTGTTATACGAACATTGCTTGAATTTTTTCATAAAGCATGATACATATATAACGAGTAACGCGTTATTGTAAAATTATTTGCAAAGAATATCTAAACGTCAACTTTAATACCCAACTTTATTATCTCTCATATTTGTCTACATGTAATGTGAATCAACATTCAACAAAAAAATCTCTACTGATAATAATGTCATTGAAACAATGTTCACTAAAAATACCCCAACTAATAAACAGCGACAATGAATGAAAGTATTCGAAGCGACCAGAAGCATTTCAGGGCATTTCCCATCGGGCTAATGTGAACGAACTGGTATTAGACGGTATAAATCAATGCACCAGTGCAGCGGCAGCGGTCTGACATTATTACTTAGATATGGGATGCGCTACGCGATGGATATCATAATCAGTAACCGATAAACCCACATTAATTACTTGTAAGTATAGACGCTGGCGGCCCCTGAACTGAAAGCAGCTTTAACTCCCGAGGCCCTACCATTGCATAACGATCAAGTGAACGGCGTTCGAGAGCAAATATTGTAAACACTTTAAACCGATGATTTCATACAGGTCAAGGAAATGTCTTTAGAAAAACATTTTCTGTACAACTGCTTATAGCAAATATAATAAACCGATAACTATAAATGTACTATTTATACTAATAACAATCTATATGTCTAGTGTAGGCCTGCCATAAATGCTGAAAAACCGACCGCGCTATATGTGATATAGAAATAGAACCAGCCCATAAATGAGTGAATGAAAACAGTGAAATCTCGCTTAGGACACTTGAAACGTACTGTTTCGTTACCCACTCATATTTTTCTGAAGATTTCACTTGTAACTCTTTTTCACGTAGATAATTGTAAAACCATGTGAACGTCAATTTAACCTTATCAACTGTAAAAAGTTTCCATTTTAGCATGCCTAACTGAACTACTCAACCGGGACATCTGACTTGCTAGAGCTCGACCGTTATAAGCGCGACCTTCCCTTTTTTTTCTAACAGACTATACTGTTAGCCTTAGGTGCCCTGGAGCCTTTACGGCTTTACCGGGCTTGAGGGCGAGCGCTTAAGGCACTCAGCCACGAAAGCTTTGCAACAACATCTGAGGGTGCCAAAGTGGCCGAACCTCGGCTCGTACTATTGCGCATATGCAAATAAGTCGCGATCTGGCTAATTCCCTATCATTCGATCTAAACTAACTATACATATATACATGTTTCTTCTCCCTGGGAGGAAGGAAGGAACATGTGTATGTGTATTTAATGGTCTGAAAATTTTTGTCTATCTAACTAGGCATAAAAAGAAAAAAATGTCCCTTTCAGAACCTATGTACCTATGTGGTGTGCATGTGTGTATAATGCAGTGTCATTCATGTGTGTCTGTGAAAGCTAGTGAATGTAGAGTCACTGAATCGCGCGAGCGGCTGCTTGGCTCAAGGGCTCCATACCGATGGATCGGACCTAGGCTTGAGTTGCCGCAGAGGAGGGCGGTCGTGGCGGGTGTGCGGGAGCAAAGTTAACCGTACGTCCCCTGCGGAGAGAACGGTGGTTTCGCGGGCGTGGGCGCGAGCACGCATGTGTTCCGGGAGCGGACGCGTAAAATTCGTTTGTTTTCTCTATGTCGTCATCGGGATCGACAAAGAGATTTCGCGGACGGCGTTTATAACGTTGGGCAACGGGGATCGAGTTATTTGGGATATATATTCGCGGTGGCTTTAACGAGTGGGTTGGGATGATTCGAAGCGCTATCGAAATATCTCCTAGTGAGATATTTCACATAGGCTTCTATCAAGGTTCGACCTGCCCTAATGTTGGAGGGACGCGGGGCGGCGTGTGTGCATGGATATACACGGTATTAGATTAAGCTCTATCTATATCTTCAGATAATTTTACGTATGTTATCGCAAGTGTGAATAAATAAAATACTTTGATATAAATTATATTGTTGTCTTGTTTCAATGGTAAGTAAAATATAACTACATCAATCTTGGTATTGCGATTTCTCTTTTTCAATGGCGATTTAATGACATCTGTAATATCATTCGGACGACTTTGAGACAATAACTTTTTAATTATTCTTAACGACACGCTAGTAGCCGCTGTAATGGCCTTATTTACATTAAAATCTTCATCAAAAACGTCATAAATAACAATTTAAACTTTTTTGGAACGAAGTTCCTTATCGCGGGTTGGAAGCTGTACGGGAAAAAGTATATGATCAAACACATATATCTATAAGATTAAGTCTACGGGAAAATAAGATAAAATATACACGGTTACAGCAAGTCCTGATTTACATGAATGTGATTGTTGTTTGATTTGGCCTAGCTGTGTGACGGTCAGACTTGTACGCGCTGTTGTGTGTACAGTACGAGTGGTTCGTTCAAGTCCCGCTGATTTAGGATATTTTATATTATAATGTAAAAAATCCTCAAAAGATATAAAGTTACTATTTTAATTTCAAGTACTTATTATCAAATACAATTTTAATACTTGATTTAAACTTGGAAAAATATAATAAAATGTTTATTTTCATAATTTTATAAACAGAAACTTATTTATTAAATACAATTTTCGTACCATTACTTCATTACTACTTCATACTGTTATTTAATCTTTACATAGTATAAAACAAAGTCGCTATAATCTGTCCGTCCCTATGTATGCTTAAATCTTTAAAAGTACGTAACGGATTTTGAAGCGGTTTTTTGTAGTAGATAGAGTGATTCAAGAGGAAGGTTTATATGTATAATACATACATAATATTGCAAAGAAACACTGGTAAATTTAGAGGTTTCTAAGTGATGTCGTAAATGAACACATTTTTTGCGCTTACATTGCAAACGCTGGCTGAACCCCACGAGATAAATCAAAATAATGTACTACAGTATTGTACACCTTAAAAAGGTGAACAAAAAAGTCCGCGATGGTATATGTCTATCTCTTAATGATAACCCACAATAACCATTTTTATCATTTACATTTTACGGGAAGAAATGGCTTATTTACGAAGTGATTTTAAGCAATTTAGCATTAATCGATATCCAATTAAGTACCTTAAATACATTGTCCATTTAATATAGATCAATATGACCCTTTACAGCATGTAATTTAAATGAATATTTCCGAAGATATTACAGAATTAAAATGCAGGGACATAGCGATGCGGCGGTACCGGCCCTATATACCATGGTCTATTATATGTCGCTCTTTCAAGAGTAACCTCTAAACAAAACATGTTTGTATTGTCTAATGAAAAAAGCTGTAAACGTTGTTTAAGGACATTCTATAGTAGGTAGGTATATTTAGTATCAGCATTGCACCCGTGCGAAGCCGGGGCGGGTCGCTAGTAATACATAATATATAGCAAAAGGAACTTCGATCCTACCGGGTGTCCCACGACACCTCTCGAGTTTTTAGCCTTAATAGAACATTTTAATTCAATACACAATAAAAATTCACCCGAAAACGCAAAATATCTTTCTTTTTTTGAAATAGTTTGGTACATTAAAAAGCATTACGTTTAATTGACTATTTATACGCAGCGTCGGTAATTCAATCTTGGTAAAATTATCTCATGTGTCACAATGCTTTGTGACAAAGATAAAATCGCGCATCAAACGTCTATTGCTGTCGGCGGCCGGCAACATTCTAACTCATTGGTCGGTTTTGTTCCCCTCCCGCGTCCCGCAAACATTTCGAAAGGTCGAGCTTACAGCGGTCCAGCTATATCCGGGGCACAACGCTTCAAATCGGAACATGTCCCTGTGTACCAGGATGTATGGCATTCCTAATCTAGTGTAATCTAGACCTTAAAACTATGTATTTTATAATAATGATTCTACGATGCAATAATTTACTAAGTACACTATAACGTAAACTAAATAATATCTGTTTGTTTATAGGTACGTGTATCCGGTAAAAACTGCGCAAGAAACTTTAACAAGGTTTCTCGTAAAAACAGTTACAAGTTTCTAAAATGACAAGCTAGCTACATCATTACGTGTTCCTTATCGGGTTTAAATAATATCAAAAAATTTAAAAAACACGAAGTTTTAAATTAGCTTTTAAAGCGAAACAGGCACTATTAGTAGAAGGTAATAAACATATTATACCAAGTTACGGAAAAGTATAGGCCGCGCATTGTGGGCCTTGAATTAACTAAAGACGCCTAGAGTCCCCAAGGTAAGTTCTCCGAATTCCGATCGCGACGTTATGTGTAGCCATTTTGTCCGCTAAATATTTAAGATATAATTGTGCCATAATCTTTTCTTAGTTATTCTTAACATATTAAAAAAAAATGTTATACGATGACCATGCATATGGAGTCGTATTTTAAAATTAATGTTAACAAAATAATGTATACGTTTAAAGCACTACTACACAAAAGATAAATTATTTTATAATGATAAATTGATTTGACTGGCTTTACATCCCCGACAGTTGTGATATCTCGAGGCCAAGATGCTTGTTTTTTAACAATTGCGAAAAGCTTATACACACTTGAAAAAATTTGATATATAATAATATCGTGTATTATAATTTTAGATATTATTAACACGTTTCCAACCTTGTCGCCTTCGTGAATTATTTAAATATTATTATTTTGTTCATCTACACACTGGAATTCCACTTCGCAGATTTCAATATGTTGATAACATGTTTCTTTACAATATAATCGCACACCCGTGTTTATTGAAAAATAATCAACCCAGAAACCGTTCAATTCATGTACATATGTAATTAATCGACATGTTTAACCAGTACGCATTACATTTCTCATAAGGAAATTTAAACATCAAGTTTGTATAGTAAATTCAATATAACCATAGCTCGATTATAATTAAGGGCCATAAATAATGTTCATACGCGGAACAAGAGTAAGGGAATGCGTAACTCCGCTTAGCGTCGCGACTACCGAACGCAATGAACTTTCGCTAGTAAATTCCGGTAACTGCACAATTATAAAAGTTCCCTTGATACGGACCCTGCCTCGCAATGACCCAAAAACGTAATTGAATATTCGTTATTCATTATTTTTTTTGAAAATTTTATCACGTAATAGTCGTAACAGTTACCTTAAGTTTGATATAAGTATATATATAAACTTTACGTTGAAAGTTATGACTATTGCAATGCCAGCTCAATACTATTGTAATTTTAGACACAACAGGTGCATTTTATCTCGGTTCGCTGGATTTTAATTACATAATACATCCTAAGCACATTTCTAATAGGGCAACAGATGGTGATTTCCTTAAGGAGAGACGTTTACATTCGAATCCAGTTATTAAATAGGAGGTATGCATGTCAACGTAAGCAAACACAGCATGAGCCGAGGGACGGTGCTCCCGTCTACCGCAAGTGCGTCGTATTTGTCCTTCACAAACAGCTCCCGGCACGTCCTCCGAGAAGTGCGAGAGATAATAACTTTCAGCCTAAGGACAGACGGACTCGACTGCATTTGTTTTGTAAATCAAACCCGGCTACACAGATCTCGTTAGACGCGATAACGCTTTTATTTACACCTACTTAACATTTACCATATAATTCACTTACGAGCTTTAATACGCCGAATTTATAATAATCTCTTGACGAGATGTTGCAAAACCAACCAGTTTGGTAAGAAAAATTTATTAGGTATTCTAGCCTGATTTAAAACTTGAAATATCACCCATTTACTTTTGTGAATTATGAGATGTGTTTTGTATCTCAAATCAGAACAAAGATGAGAATATATTATTTTAACCTGCATAGTCCATACTACCGTCATGTATCGGTCGTGAGACGAGAGAGAAAGTACCACGTATATTTCGTAACTTCTGTTTTGAAACATGTAAGAAAATCGAAAACTGTCAGACAACAAAAGATATTGGTCAGTATATTATAAATACACTATTGCATCTTTATGTTCGCTAAAAAAATGTAACGAGACAACGGATAAGAAACTAGGGAGCAAGTAATTGCGATGAACCTCGGGCTATAGGCTATAATATATTTATGGTTAACGGTATAGGATCGACGAGGGTGGTCTGTCCATATGAACAAAATCGCTACTTTAAAACGATCACCATCAATTTATGTCAAGTGCGGCAGATGACTCCAAGGTTTTAGATCAAACAATCATTTATTTGCATACAGACTGTAAAATATAGCCGTCGTGGTATAACAAAGCCATGAAAGCAATGATGGCTCAGTGGTAGCTTGTACGAACATCGCGTCGATGGACGTGAGTTCGAACCAGTGCAATGAGCCTGAGCTTACGGTGAAAAAAAACATCGTGATGAAACCATAGCATGGTTGATAGGGCCATAGGTGATAGGGCTTTTTGTAATGCCCGCCTGGCTAGCTAATACCCTCAAGTTGAAAATCTGTTCGTCAAGCACCAATAGGTATGTTCCGGCAGCTACACTTGAGAGCCAGTCCTCCCTCTAGGCTTAGCGTGTTACCATCTTGGGCCACATCGTTACTTCAGATCTGGTGAGATTTTGGCCACAACGCTAAACCTACAACGATAAAAAAACGCCTAACACGTTTTTAACGCAAATCTCCAACATACTAATAGTATAATTTAGATACAATACAATATTATCATCAAGCCGATTGTGAACTTTAGTTCGTGGATTTTTTACCAAGAAATGAATGTCACCTTTTATTATGTAAAATATTTTATAATTTAGAAATAGAGTCACACCTCTTATAGTGTTAACAAGAAAAAAAAATATTGTTTAAAATTATTAAACCCATTTCTCAGAAGGCGAGAAAGACAAAATGGTTGTAAACGTGTTATTAACGCATGGTATTATATTTAAAAAGCTTTTAGTCCTAATAACGTCGAACCACAGCAAAATCGGATGCTCCTACCTGTCGTATATATCCTGATGGAATTTCGACTACTAAAATTTTAAAGCCCATTTATCTATTTTTTACTATTTATGGGGCATTGTTTAAAAGTTTTCTACTTCACGATGCATTAACATGAAGACATTGAACCTGGCTGTGCTGACCCCCTTGACATGAGTTACACTCATCACACACTACACGACACCTATGAATCAGCCTTTTCAAACATTCTAAGCGATAGAATAAACGATGATATCACAACTATTTTTAAAATGAAATTTCCTCTAGTTCTATACTTTTAAACAATTCGCATGTTGACTCAGGGTAAGCTTATTAACGTGATCACTTCATGAATATAAGACAAAGGCTGCTGTAGGCTTTGCATAAAGGAATTGGGCATTGTTTTCACCGCCTGCAATTGATTAATATCTATGGAGGGAGCGGCGCAGCGTTGGGTCCGCGTGATCTGCTTGATACGGTTTCGTGATGTAGTCAAAGTTGCACCCAGATTACAGCGACTTAAATATGCAGGCCCCCCGATATTGCATAATGCGACTTGTAAGCGGCTTTCCCGGGACACTTAACGGCTTTTGAATTATTTGATAACGAGATAAATCGTGCTTCCAGTTACTTTGCAATACAAACTGGAGCTGTTTGTTTTGACTTATAAGCATTATTCTCACGTGAAATAAATAAATGTACATTGAAAGATCTGAGTAATTTAAAACCGACATTAAAAGCTATCCTTTTGAAGAGTGCGTGCTGACTCGCTATTAAAATTACTTAATAGCTTTTTTTAGTATAATATTGAAGAATTTAATAAAGTACACTATTGCCTAACAGCACAAGTAATAATTTAGTCGATGCCCGCGGCAGGGTTCACGCAATTTATAGATACTTTTAGGCTCTGTTATAATATTTGAGAAGACCACTTTCCTTTACGGCCGCGGTGTTCGCTTAGTACAAACGCTAACGTGTTCAAAACATAAAAGAAAAGGATTTTTGACGCCACATAAAAATAAACGACGTCACGCAACAACGATTTTTTCCGACAAACGAGTATGAATGCATATGAAGTTTTTTTGGGAAAATAACTGATTTATATTAGTTGTGGTTCATATTGTATTTTAATACAATAATATTGAATAAATTAAATTAGTTTATAACGTAGAAGTTTTATTTAATCTTATATAAAACTGGTTCACAGTTTTCTTCATTTATTATGTGCGTATATCAGTTGCTAAATGTGATAATATAATGCGATTTACAAGTTGCCGAGTCCATTTTAACAATGGACAACTTATTTTGCCTTACTATCTAAAATAAATTAAATAAAAGCAAGACACTTGTTTAAGACTTTTTTCATAGCAATCAACTTCATCAGATCGCTATAATTGTTCGCCTATACCTACTATACATTTAAAATTTAACGCACGTAACTCATTATTATAATATTCAGACTACCTATACAGAGATAGGTTACCTATGGCCGCTTATAATCGCTGAATGATGGTAGCTATTGACCTGTCAAGCCATTGTATAGTGTTTATTTAAAGCGTCTAAAGAGTATTTGCATAAGAAATTGTAGCTAGGTTATTTTGATAATGCTAGATACTGCCAACGATTACCTAGCGACCGGTGGGCGAGAATGGTCGCCGCGCCGTCTGTCACGTCACCACCGACTATGGAATCGCAATGCGACCAATATTGCCTTTTGCGATTTAAGGACAATCCTCAATTTAAACTGTAAACACACATCAACGGTACAGCTTTCAAACTTTCTTGGATGTATTTCTGCATTTCTATATTTTTATTAAATCGGAAAGCTAGCAATTAACCATCACCATGCCCTGTCCTTACTTAATTAACTTGATATTAAGCTCTTCTTGAAGATATTTTTAAAATTAATTATTCCATTTATGCGTTTATAATATTCCGATAACTTTTCACTTTTACGTCGATCATACTTTTTTAATTTGACCCGTTTATGTCTATCCCAGCTACGACTTCCGTTTATATTTGCAATTTATTAAAGTCTAGTCTATCTTTCATCAGTTACACGTAAGTATGTATCCAGATCAAAGAACTATGTCAGCCAAAATACAATGTTTATAACGATTAGCCTTATCCTCATTCTACGAAAACTATACAAATATTCGCAAGCGTTTTCAAAACGAGGCCGGTGAAACTACCTGAGGCTGATAACACCGTATATCCTTAAAAATGTAGGTATATTAACATTGTTGTTGATATCGCAAGAGGGCAAACACGACACGGCGTCAGGGATACATTTATAGGACGTGAATCTCAGCTTGTTAAACATATTTATAAATAAATGCATGTCATCAAGTAGATTAACAAGCTCCAAACCGTGTGATAGTGGCAGACACATGTCAAGCGTTCACCCTTCTGATGTGGGCCCGGCTGATGACGAGTCATGTCCAAATACTTTCTTTCATAATCACTCTCGACTATTTAATTGTAAGACCGTCATAACGGTTGAAATATACTAAAATATCTGAAGTGGTTATTAAGTTTTCAAATGTGAATACAGGATAAAAATTTCATGGTGGTTTACCAATTTTTATAATTACAACCACATAAGATGTTCGCTGAGGTGAATCATGAGAGATTGCAATGTAATGGCAAATTTATAATCGGCTACCGGACGACATTCCACAAGGCTCGCGTAGTCGCAGACAGGTAAAGCCGCGGTGCCGCACACAGCGCTGTGTGGCAAGTACTCGGCCGTAACCGAACAAACACTTGAACAAATACAACTACAAACGACGACGGTACCTACTAAGAACTAACCGACAAATTAAAATGAATATTAATAAAATGAACTACCTACCCTGAAACTTTAATTTCTTCGGCATAAATTCTTTAAGATACATCGAACTAAACTTTCGTACTTCAAGTGATCTACTCATTTCCATAAATGGAGGTCGAAGGTGTCATGTCGCTGACCGCGTTCTTGAATCATACCATGTGAATACACCGCAAAGCCATAGAGAGGAGCATATTATTATGGTAATGGTTAACGTAAGGAGTTAAATAGATTGTAAAGCAGCTCTATCTGCCATCTATCTTTATTAAGATCAACAACATTTATAAGCTGGACGTGACCGGTGAGTTAACTATTCAACGCGGATTACCAGGATCTACATATTGTATAATGCATATCGACTACGGACACAAAAAACCCCGCTTAATAATTCCCAAGTATTACAATAAAACTTCGCTCACGACTACATCATGGTAATTAGCTTCAATAAAGTCTTTATATAAGGATTTCACATATTGTACAAGTATACATTTATTGTCTTGCTTTTAAACACAATATTATATTATATTATATTATATATATTTTTATATATATACAAATACTATATCTTAAATATTGTTCAATTAGATTCGATATTGCTTTTAAAACTTATTTAACTGTAAGAAAAACAAACAACGAAAGTAAATTTAAACAAACCTAAACATATCCAAGGGTGGTCCTACGTTTTCATTGTGATGCGTGCAACAAACCAGAGTACGTATTACGGCGCTACAGAGAAAAAATAATAATAGGACATCTTCCTACCCTACGTTTTAATTTAAAAACGGAAGCAGCATGACTCGCCAAGAATGGAATCAGATTAATTTCTAGCGATGTCCCAGGCGCGGGCGGGCCGCGTTCAATCTGTTGAAATAAATTGTTTCAAAACAACGGAACGACTTTAACGTGTAGACAAAAAGGAACAGACAGCGTTACACATTACAACGAAAGTATGGAGCCTAGAAATAAACGTGATCTCATCAGGAAGTTCGTAGGTACATACAATAGGATGAGAAGAAGAAAGGGCCAATGACTCCGTAAAAATAAACATTTCTAGAAAATAATTTATATAAACACTATTTTCAGAAAGGTTTTAATTAATTAATAATTTAAATATACGTAGCGTTTAATGAGGAATAATTTTACCAGGAAAATATACGGTGGTATCAGAGCGATAAAGAAGTATTAAAATTATTAGTGACGTTAATTAAGTTCTGTTATAATTTATATGTGTTCCAATGAAAGGGTTGAGCACCTGGAAGCGTGAGCCATAGCCGCTTTGGCTCGCTTCCAGTTCCACTGAACTTTGACGAGCCGGGGCAGTAAATTACTGCAACACTTCTCTATCTTATACTTGGGTGGCGTAATCGTACATGCACGCAGTCCGCTAGCCACACGCCGTCATGGGAATTATTTTCGAGAAATACAAAAACAAATGCGACAATTGTGATGAAAAGACAAGTCTTTCCAACATACGTGATATGAGTCGAAATATCCATCGTACTTCTGCATACCCCAGTCACAAGTTTCGAGTAATGCGAGGTCGACGCACTTCGAATGCGTGCATTCCTTCTCTCATTCTGAATTTTCGATTGCCTCCAGGTATGTATCAGGAACAGTAACTTAATAATGGATTTATACTAAACTTCGTTACGGACTCATCTGTCATATTCTACGACCTTGTGTAAAGAAACGTTTATTCAAGAACGATATCTATTTTTAAGCATGCGGGTTGCTCTTTCATGTGGTTTGTGTGGTTGGTTTCATTAAGGAAATTGCTATATCGACATTCATTCATCATGATTATTTAGCTGTCATTGATCACGTCCGCCTCGGCAGAGTGTGCGCCACTCCAGGCGATCGCTGTGTGAAACAGTTTCAACATCTGATCATACGTCAACGGTTAACAGTGGTACACATACCACATCTCGAACCATGACAAATCGTAACGATTGCCTAAATGACCAAGGTACATGCCCGTTGGCATCCGACAACTTGAAACCACAATAATAAACAGAATAATTAAATTCCAAATTGATGAATATGCTCAATCGATTGCGCTACTTTCGCGATGAAATATACATATGTCAAACCAGCTGCATCAAATTGGAATGTGAAAATACATACTTATATTAATAACAATTTAAAATTCAATAACAATCGTAGCAGTTCTGAGTAATGTACATTTATTTGAATGGAATGGAGTCAGCCCTACCTCACGTCACATTTCAAAAAGATACAATCGCAGAGACTGACGCGGACGTTGTAATAGCAAGATTACGTAAGCACATGGAGTAGACAGAGGGCTGATGAAAGGTTGACCTCAACGGTGTGTGGGCGTTGCTAGACAATGATAAGCCGACAGACAGAGGTCCACGAACTATGCCGGAATGCAAATATATAGATGCATATGAACAGGACAAGACGACACACCTGTCGCCGATCCAAGCGATATAAACACGACGCGTCATCACACTACCAACAATATTGTGCGACGGACTACATCAATTTGACATTGTCCCGCCAAACCATTGGAATTCATTATCCTTGTAATTATGTAAATTAAAGGAATGCTCTTTTTGTCTAAATTTATTAAAAGGTAATTAAAAAGTAAATTTATTATATTACTCATAAATTGCGGTCAATCTATATATGCATGAAATAACAAATCCGTTACCAAAATGCCTACTGTTTTACTTGATTATGTCGGCTAAATGCTGAACCAACTGTAATATTGCTAGTTTTAAATGTAAATAATAAATAATTAATGCTATATTAATATTACTCGCTAATTATAGTAAAAGGAGTGGACTCAATCTAAGTTAATACTAGCTGTGCCCGCGACTTCGCTCGTGTTTATAAAAGTAGTGGGAAGTGCTTATCAAAATCGTAGTTTCTTAAAACTTTAATAACTTTTTATTGAATGAAGATATCGTGTTTTTTCTTTTGATAAGTACCAAGTATCTCTAATAAATAAAATAAAAGTGTTTTGACTTTGCGCGCGCATCACGCAAAAACTACCGGATAGATTATGATAAAAAATATATATTTTATTCCTTACATGATGCTTATAAAAAATCATATTATCTAAATAAACAATAATTCTGTAGTCCACGCGAGCGGAGCCGCGGACAGTAGTATATAAATTAATTATATTTCATGAAATAAAATTAATACAACAGTTATTCGGGTTGTGCACTTAAACGAATTACTTATTACTTAGCCGTAGGCTACCGTGCCGTAAATACCACAGGGCCTTAAGATTGAGATAAATTTATGCAGTTAATTGATTCACATAGATTTACTTAAATAGGGTGGTTTCCGAAAGGTGTAGTATGGTAGTCTCCTCTTTATAAAGAACCGTTTTGCCCATATCATTGACCCATTATTCCCTTTATTATCTACCAATTTTTTTTCTTTTTGTTTAACGTTGATGAACCCGTCATGAGTACACACTTGCTCGGGGGAGCGAGTGTGTTGTGTGAGACTCCTACTCACTAATACTCTACGGTGTACCATCCGCCGCTGTAATGGGGCTACACGGGACCACGCAGGAATTCTACTGCGTCACCCCTGCGGCCGGCCAGGCTAAATGCCAGGCCCCGGCGCTAATAGGAAACAGTTCGGTACAACCCTAACTATAACAGGCCCCTCGACCCGTCTCCCCTGGTTCGGCTAGGGCGGAGGAAGGAGGCGAGCAAATCGCCTCCTACCGCCTGGTCGTCTGCGTCAGAGAGGGTCGCTAAGGGGATCATCCTCGCGAACCCTCTTCGTGGTCTCTTTCTGCGACATCACGTCCCCCCAATTTATTTTGAAAAATCGTAAAAAAAATTAACGATCTGGTAATCTACCACTAAATAAAGCTTAAGAGATTGTTTGTTTGAACGCGCTAATCTCTGGATTTTTTTTTACATTTTATATCCTACAAGTGGGTGTCCGAGCTTTGCAAGGTTTTTTTTTTTTTTGGTAAATTGTGTTTTTTTTATAAATTATATTTAAATACGAATTGCATACTGATGAAATGATGAAATATGAATAATATTTTTAGATCTTACCGACAGAATAAAAAAAAAAATGAACTGGTTAGTTGATTATCGAAAACACGAATAGAACGGCATTTTCTAATAATGAATCCTAGCTAGATCCTAATCGATTTATCGCCCCCGAAACCCCCTGTATACTAAATTTCGTGAAAATCGTTGGATCCGTTTCCGAGATTCAGATTATATATATATACAAAAATTGCTCGTTTAAAGATATAAGATTTATTGAGGAAGGTTATAGGCTATATAGCTTCACGCTATGACCCTATGGAGCGCAGCAGTAGGTAACCGTGAACGTGAATCAATCTGGTAAACTGCAAGCAAGTACAGGAAGTGAGAACTAAGATAACTGGACGGGTTCGATGACGGCGCGCGGCGGTGTGGTAAATAGATGGTCGAATAAATTTAACACGGGTATAACAGTGAGGCACAGCTAATCTATATAAATAAAATGATTGAGGTTTGCCGTTGTACGGGCATGACGTGTATAAAAAAATCGATATCTTCATAAACAATAATTCTGTAGTCTACGCGAGCGGAGCCGCGGGCACAGCTAGTAATATAATAAAAATAAAGAATGAATGATTGAATGTCATATTTGTATCTGCATTTAAAATGCTGAATACTATTTTATTCCAATGTTGGATACTTACGATATTTATTAAAAACAGGGCGATGTTAAGTGCAGCAGTGACGGCGCTAGCGTGCCTCTGTTTGGCGCGCACCTCGCCTGCCGAGCCTTACAATCTACGAGTATATTCTCAGAGTTCACACAGTCCAAAGGTAAATAAAGCTTTCGCAAAAATCAATATAGTTCCTTTAGGATATCGTTACGTAAAGAAAAACAGTCCATAGAGTTAAAAAAAAAATTATATAGGTTATAGCGTATGGCTGCAATGTCACCTGATGATCAACAACGATGTGGCCCAAGATGATAACAAGCTAAGGCTAGTGGGAAGAACTGGCTCTCGAGTGCAGCTGCCGGAACACACCTATTGATGCTTGGCAACAAATTTTCAACTTAAAGGTGGTAACTAGCGAGACGGGCACAGGCATTAGAAAATGACCTACCACCATGCTATGGTTTTATCACGATATTTAACACGATTTTATATAAACATTGTGTAATTATTTCACCTTCCATACTTTCCACGTTTGTTTAGGTGTAGCTCATATAGTATATTATCCTTCCGCGCGCCTCTAAATGCCCCCTATTTATTTTACTGGTGATATTATCTTTAAATTATAAATAATATTTGTAGATTGTATTGTTTTATTAGATTTGGTTATAAAACAAATAATATTACTTCGCAGGACATAAACAATATCTTAGCAAACATTGAAGAAAGACTTCGTGTACTAGACTCTATTAGTACTGCACAAGAAAAGCAAGCCCGGAACCTCGAGGTGATTCAGGACAAATTAGGTAATGTTAAGCCTAAAGTGATACATGTCGTTATACCTAAAATCTTCAGATTAAAAAATCTTTAATGACGACTTTATTACTGAAACTAAGGAAACTGTACTTCACCCGTTAAGTTCTTAACTCATATTGAATTAATTTATTTAAAAGCATTGTTTAAAGTTTTCTTTTATACTGAAGGAAGCACTATTTAGCTATGGTCTAAAATCTAATTGTTTTTGCATGATCAAAAACTAGTTTAATTATTTTCTTAGATGAATAAGAAATCACTTTAATAATCAAAATTACATATATCACAGTAAATAGCAAAAACTAAAGAAAACGACTGTCCTAGTTTCGCATCAGTAAAATGTAATGATAAATTAACATCCTGACAAACATTGGTTGGATCATTTATTGTGTCATTTCCTATTTTACAATGAAAACATCAGGTCGCCTTTCGCAATACAGTAACTCAATGAATTAGTAAAGGGCTCCGCATACACTGTACCGTTAGTAACCAAACTAAATTTATATGCAGTTCAGGGGGCAATAAACTGTGACAAGTATAGGAACCTCTAATTGCTTTCAGATCGTGTAGAGACTACATTGACTTTAAAGTTGGAAAGAGCACAGTTGGCGGCGGAAAGGTTAGAGCATCGTCTACATATGCTTCAAATAAATATACAAGTAAGTATAACAAGTAACTCTAAGTACGCGAAGTGTTTTTAGAAATCTTTTAATTTTCACAATGAATCAAATCAAAAAATACTTTATTCAATTTAGGCTCTAAGAAGACACTTATGAACTACAAACACTACTACCGGTTCGGAAAACATCCCAGTCTCGAGGAGAACCGGCAAGAAACTCGATCGGGCTTATCTTTTTTTTCAACTGTATAAATAATATTTACAATTAATAATCACGTTATGATATTTATTTACCTAAAAACTTTTATTAGTCTTACGAAGTCTAAAACACGGTACGACTAATTTATGTCTATTTCTAATATTAAAACTGTGCTGCTCTTTGACAAAACCTAGCTTGTTAAAGTTTTTACGAATATACATGATATTATCAAGAATAATACTATTATATGTAATTATTAATACGTATGTTATTTATTATATGTAGCTACAAGCTACACACCTACTTGAAGCCTAAACGGTCTCATATGTGTTTCATTTAGTTTGCCAATATAAACACCAGGCAAGCAGCATATAATCAATTGATTGTGCTTATCATTTCTTTGTTTTTTTTCCAGACTACTATCAAAGAAAGCAGTGAGAAGTTGGAACGTAGCGAGGAAAAAATAGCTAAACTTACTCAAAATTTAACTAATCATATCGATATACACAGAAATTTATTAGAAAAGGTAATTAAGAAATTTATATAGTCTATTGACTGAATCTATACATATTATAGAACTCAATATCTCTATATCTGTCCGTCTATGTTCTTTTCACGCGAAAACATCTTATCCAATTTACATGTTTTATTTTTTATTTTAATTCATAGCTGTGTAATCAGGCCAGGTTATATGATATATTTTGTAATATAAAGAAATATACGAAAAAATCAGTGACGATAATAGTGAATCAACTCCAAAAAAAGACTCATTTGGGATGCTTAAATGGCTTACGCTGAGCAAAACATACGAGTTATATCAAATTAATGATGTACATAATTGTAGATCTTAAAAGACCTACAAAAAAGTCAACGTCAGCATACATCTATCCTCTAAGGATCAACCACAATAAGCATTTTTGTCTTCCGTTTTTTGAGTGGGGCCAGCACGATTGGCGCGTCGCGACCGAGGAGGATATTCTGTAGTCCACGCCAGCGGAGCAGGCACAAGTAGTCGTTTATAAATAATCTACAATATTATTATTGAAAAGAGGATGGTTGGATACGAAAACCGACGCATTGGTAAACACCCTAATAAAAAACGATATGAAAATAAAGGCATGAACCTACATTTTTACCGACGTAATACGCCAATCATACTAAATCTTGTAAAACTTTTAAACTTGTAAAACTTCAGAACTTAAACTTTTCCGCCAGCCAACTATAAAATGTACTTTAATATTGGATCACAGGTGAATGGTGCTTATGCAGATACGTGGCACAGGGGCCTAGTACTCGAGTCACTAATGCGAGACGGCCTCGCCTTGGTTAATGTAACGAGAAGGGAACTTGCAGACGGTCTGCGAGCATTAGCTAGAAGACAGAGGGATACCAGACTTACCTCAGTTGATTTAGAAGCAAATTTTGCCAAGTGGCTTAACGAAAATACTAATAAAATCGATACCAAGGTAATGTTTATTTTGTTATTCATCGGTTATAGCAAAAATAAAGTGGAAAGGATTGATATGTAATTGCTATTCTTGATTTTAGATGCAAGAGGTATTAGACGTTCAGAAAGGTTTTATAGACTCCTGTCAACGTATACAACACGACGATCCTAATTACATTGCTGACGTTCTGGATAAACTAATTGATTCGTTAATTAATAAGTGAGTAAATGAAAACCGAATAATTTAGAAAATGATATAAATTACTTGAAAATATATAATTGTTCAAATTTAACTACATACACACAAAAGCGTCCTTCTGATTTTCGAAATTTATTCAACATCAACAAACTGTAGTCAAATGGATAGGTGCAGTATGTCATATATTTCGTTGACACTTTTGATTACAGGACTGCGGCTACGTTCCACGAGTTACAAAGCATTCAAGTCACCATGCGCAATCATGACAACAGAGTTATGAAGTTTTTAAACACGATACGAACACCACAAGTAACTATTACAATTTTCTTAATATTTTTTAATAGGAGCCCCTATTTATCGTTTTTAAGCCTTTCATTATTTGATTATACAACTGAATTAATATATTTTTGAAGTGAAACTTCTTATGCGACTTCCAACGCGTTAAACATTAAACGTTTTCTCTCCTCTTTGTGTGAGCCAGAGCGAGAGAGTAAATGTCGGTGTGTATGTATATTGCACACTGTTTAAATAAAATAGAAAATGTCTTTTAACATGAAGTTTCACTTCTATCGTGTGTGAATCGCACACACACCTTTTTTTATGTAATCCTAAGAGACATGTAGTTAAGAACGAATATGCCTATTATTGAAATAGAAATCGACAAGCTGGTCTCATATAATAGGAAACTTTTTACCGTTGCGATTGATAAAAGACAGTCTTTTGAAAGGGCGGAACGCTATTTCGGCACGAACGAATGATCACTTTTTTAACACCTGAATTTATTTAAAACGGTTGACAAATTTATACTAATATGGTGAATTTTAATCTTCCGTAGATCGATCCGACATGTCGTCGACTAGAGTCGGTAATTCGCAACTCGTCTAACGTGGTTATCAAAGAGAACGAATTGAGACAATTAACGGAAAAATTTGTAGCGTTGACCGATCGAGCAGATGCAGCACTGCAGCGATTAGAAGCACAGCTGGCTGATGATACAGAAGAATCTATACCTTCATCTGAGGTCACAGCAGAAGCCGATAAACTTCTAGTTAGACTAAACGAATACAAGTAAGTAATTATCCCTTTTATGTTTTAATCGCGCATCTTGAAGCGATTATGGCGAAGTGGTAGCGTGTACGACTTCGCGTCGATTGACGTGAGTTCGAATCCCTACAATGAGCCAGAGCTTTCGGTGAAGGAAAACATCGTGAGGAAACCATAGCATGGTGGTAGGGCATTTTCTAATACCCGCCTAGCTAGCTACCACCCTCAAGTTGAAAATCTGCCGCCAAGCACCAATAGGTGTGTTCCGGCAGCTGCACTTGAGAGCCAGTCTGTCAACTTTGAATAAATTCTCTTACATGTTTAAAATTTGTTTGAACAAACTTTAATTAAAATTGACAGTTTAGGTTCAGTTATTCATTACAAATTATTAGCGCACGCCTATAAAGTCAAACGACATATTTTTCTTCGGTATGGTTACAATATAAACCTTAATTACAATAAAAGATAGCATGTAACAATCAGGCTGAACGTAGTTTTCCCATCAGTGAAAAATTTTTTTCAATCGGATCAGTTATATGTTGGCTTCTATTGTATTTCTTGGGAACAAAGTAAAAATAATTTCAGAAACAAGTCTGATTCTAGACATAAAAATCATAAGCAACATTGTAAAAGACAATAAACAGTACGATCATCATTTATTTCTGATAACAGAAATGACCAAGAATCTAAAGAGAGATACCACTGGGAAGATGAAAGCTATTACGACGACGGCGGCGGAGGTGACATAATGGACGAAGACAAAAATATCTTAAGCCAGGTTTTTAAAAAAAACGCAAAGACAATAAGCACTGATAGTCCAACAATACGGCCGCCGCACCGGAGACATCTTCACAAGCATCCCTACGACCGCGGTCCGAATTCTAGATCACCTTGAACTTAAATTTAATCTTGTATTAAGTATATCTTGTATCGCCAGTCATTGTTGTTTTATTAAAGAATCTCTAAACGTGATTGATTCCTTTTAACTGCGAAGCCGTTTTTTTTTCAAATTTCAAGCTATGTAGATAAATAATATAATAATTAATAACATATTAAATACATTGCTACACATTTATATATATATTTATTAGTTGCCTTTTTTTTAATTTTGTCGAAAATATTGTTCAGTGTTATTTTACCTTATCTTTTAGTTCATGAACAACAATAATAAACGTAGTCATCTGATATTTATAACGCGGTGTGCACTGGTATGGTGAGTACGGAAGACTGGGGCATGAGCAAGTGATTAAATGTGTTAATAGTTTCAATTCAAGTTTATTTTTACATTGACACAGTTTATTTTTGGCGAACTTTGTGATCCCTGCTAACAAGTAGTAAATCAAAGTGGTCTGTGTTTCAAAAAAGTTTGGTAACTACTGCTATATATACAGGCTGGAAAAAACGAATGGGGAATGCAAGAAAAGTACATTAAATAATGAAGATGGCGAATTTTACTTAAAGGAAATATTCTTTTGTTTTAAAAAATAAGAATAAATGCATTCAAAGATTTTTTAAAAAGCTCATCAGTGCCGGGAATCGGTCCAACTAAAAATGCAAAAAACAGACATTCACTATGTTACTGCTGTGCATTGGCATATCGATTGCGATATGATTTATGATAGATAAGGAGAAAATCTCTCAATACACATTGTATCTCAACAATTTAAGGAGACCATGAAATTTGTCTTTAACTAAAATTACCTAACCTAGACTATTTAGGGCCAACTTTTCAATCATCAGATAATTTTATCTGAGGAATATTTTTTAATTTTGTACAGGTTTTACATATATTATCTATCAAAACGTCAAAATTATTCCTCATATAATAAAAAGCCCTTACTTTAAAAAAGATACATTTCCACCGTTCGTTTTTTCCACCCTGTATAAATGTCCTTGCTTGTCACCTATGTGTGTCTAAACCATTCATCCAAATGGGATGAAACGATGTCACGGGCAAAAGCTCTTTAATAAAAAAAATGTTATGTTGATATGCTTTTATTTCATAAACAATATCTCTGCACTGTTTTTGTTTATACATCTTTGAAGCTATGATGGCTCATTGGTAGCGTGTACATTGTCATTGCGGCGTTGGACGTGAGTTCGAATCCCTGTAATGAGCCTGATCTTTCGGTGAAGGAAAACATCGTGAGGAAACTATAGTATGGTGGTAAGGTATTTTCTAATACCAGCCTGGCTAGCTACCACCCTAAAGTTAAAAATCTGTCACCAAGCACTAATAGGTGTTCCGGCAGGTGCACTTGAGAGCCAGTTCTCCCACTAGGCTTAGCATGTTAATATCTTGCGCCACATCCTCACTTAACATCAGGTGAGAATGTGACCATAACGCTAAAACTATATTTATAAATCTGCAGTTAAGTCTGTAATCTTCTTTTTCAATGTTCCTGATAGACGTCTACTATAAAGGACACTGCTCACGAATATGACATTAATTTTCTTATGTCTGTCTTTCTGTCTGTTTGTATGTCCAGATTACATTCAAAAACAGCTTGATCACCTTTTATGAAATTTTAAGAATTCCTTATGTCATTGCTCAATTAATAGGCTATAAGAATTTTCTATAATTATTTTAAAAAAAGAAATAAGATAATTATTAATTCTAAACTGTTATGATGGTTGTGCCGACCCCACCTAGTGTGGGATAAGGACAGGAAGAAGAAGAAATGTTACGATGATATTTCGTAGACGGGAAACATAATATCATTCCATTAATCATAGGCTATAAGAATTGACAATGATAGATTAGAAATCGTAAATAATAATTTCAAAAAATATTTTTGTATTATTGCTCATCCAATACTGTTGTAAATTTACAAGGGAAGCATATGTATATCTACCATTGATAGGCTATAAGAATAGTGAATAATACTTTAAAAATCATAGAAAAAATTAAACATATATTAATATACAACCGATTTTGATGAAATTTTGTAAACGGAAAATATATGTCATTCTTTTACTGATAGGCTATTAGTAAAAATAATACGAGATGAAAATAATTACTGCGTAATAAATGCCTGCGCAGCCGTGAAGCATCGTTAGTCTTTATATAGGATAGAAAGAAGGTGAAACAAGAATTCAAAAAGAAAGCTGGTAAACTGATAAAAAGGTTGGTCACTACTATAATATGCTCAAAGGTCATTGTCCTAAATTCCGCCTGATATAATCAAACAATTAGTTTTCTACACTGACAACAGTGATATAGACTGCCAATTTAGTTCCCCTTTATTTCTACTAGGTCTGTTGCAAGAAGATGTATACAAGTGAAATAATGTTTCACTATATTTTAAAGGCTTCGTCTAACTAGATGGGCTTGCCGTAAAAAACAAGCAGTCAACAACTAAAATGATGCTCGCGGCAAACGGCCAATTTCTACGGCATATTCTGCTGGCATGCACGCGCGCCATAAACCCGCCAGCTGTACCGCCGGAATAGTGTGTAGGAGACCTAAAACTCATGCTAGACATCCTGCTGAGACCTTACAAAATGGTTGCTATTCTATGCACTTTGCGAAAATTAAACCATCCAACAATATGCAGTTGGTCCAAATCACTGATGTGCCCTACAGTTCTCACTGTGAACAATATCACATTCCGCATAATAGAATGTAAAAGTTGAGGAAAAATCATTATTCTAAAAACATATTTAAATTCTATATAATTATATTCTAAACTAAAGCCATACCTCCAACTTGGCACTATTCTGAAATATTGTGAGTGCCTTGTGAGTGAGCTGAGCAAAGCATGAACTCAATGTAGCAATCTTCTGTCGAGCAGTAAACACTACTTCTGGCTCCTCTGTCTCCAAATCAACTGAAAATCATTAAAGGATAGTGTGTTGACATTCAGCAAACTTCTAGTTGAAGTTATTTCTTTAGTTAGTGGTCTTGACAAGGAAAAGATATCAATTGTAGCATATAAAAAGTCATTGTAATATTTTAGAATGTAGTTATAACCGCTCTGTATCAGAAGCTACAAAAAATACAAGCAAATCACTCGAGGTTTATTTGTGCTCTCTGGCCGCTAACGTGGCCGTCTCGCGCTGTTTCTTATCACAAGTCAACCTAACCCCGGTAAAGTATCTCATTTGTTTGGATACATTTATATACAAAATATATGTAGTGTTGTTTATTCTGCATGTTCGGAAATACAACCAATCCATAACAGTGTCATTCGTTTTTTTTTATCGTTATAGGTTGGCGTAGTGGCCACAATCTCACCTGATGTTAAGTGACGCTGTGGCTCTATATGATAACACGCTAAACCTAGTGGAATACTGGCTCTCAAGTGCAGCTGCCGGAACACACTTATTGGTGCTTGGCGACAGATTTTCAACTTGAGGGTGGTAGCTAGTCAGGCGGGCATTAGAAAAAGCCCTACCACCATGCATGCATATCACCATGCATTTCGTACAACTGGTAGTACAAGTGATACAAACTTGTATCATTTGTACAACCAGTTGAACTTCTCAGTTGTACTTCTGATACAGAGCAGTTGTAACAATATATATATATATATATATATATATATATATATATATATATTTATTTATATCTGGACATTAAGTTCTTATTTATTTGTCTTTCTACTTAGGATAAGTACAGTAACTGATATTTTTATTGCAAATAATGAGTCAACAGCACATTTTAAATCAGCTTATTGAGATATATCTATTTCTTTATTCTTTATTTTAATATAAATTATAGAACAGCAAGTTATTAAACAACAGTACCATAAGCCATACATTTTATTTTGCAGTACAAACTACTACCTTCTTTTCGCAAAACAATTCTAAATACAGTTACTGTACTTTTCCTTACCATGGCTATTTTATAAAGTTATAAGCCTTTATAAAAAACAAAATGAATTTTCAACAAATGCTTCGTCTAGAACTAAGTTTTGGTTGAAAATATATGAGTTATTATACTTGTTGTTTGCTATAAATAAACCCATTTGGAAAAACTAACTAATTGTGTTATTAGTATGTTTAATTAAAATTTTACCTACTCTTTACCTTACCACTTTTTATAGATTTTAAGCTTGATTGTATAAAACCGTAATTCTTAAACAGTACTAAAATCATTTATAAACTTTATGTTGTAAAATTGTTTTTAATTTGTAGACTTACAATTTATCCTTAATATAGGACTAATTTACGATCAAAATATGTGTATTCCATGGTAAGACATAAATTATCTTATATATTAATTCTAAGGATACTGGAGATTTTTTTAGGGTATTTATATACTAACAAATATCAAAAATTAATTTGCATTATTAAAAGACCTATCTCCATAACAATGAATCGTTAAAAACTATACAGCTGAATGTATGGATGTATGAATCTAATTGGTTTTGTAGTACAGAGATCTCATTCTCTCTCGATCTCGTTACTGTCATATTATTACCCTGTAAAGCCCTAGTTTCCAATAATTATTGTTAGCACGCAATTATGGATGAGTATTCATAATTCTTGCTAAGGATGTATTAAGAAGTGAATAAATTAGTTTTATAACAGAGAGTCACTGTGAGATAGGTATTAACTTTTATAATAAACTATTTAAAAATTTACGTACATAACGAATGTTTAATTACTAAATGTAAAAGTTCACAAAGAACATAGAGAGTAAAATATACTTTTTTAAAGCCTAGTCTAAATAGCAGACCATACCAAGAAGACATACAAGTATAGCACGGATTTATGCGTTATTTAATACTCACTTATTGAGGTATCCAATTCGACGCATGCTTTATCGAATTCCTTTTCTAATATATCTAACCACCGAAAACCAACTCCGGTAGTCGCCATTTTCACAATATATTGTTGACAATGATATGTCAAAATGGTTTGACGTAAAGATTTCATTGTCAAGAATTTTCGTTTTGAAACCAAAAGAATGTAATAAAATTACACTATTATCAGTATTGATCATAAATATTATGTATCGATTCTTATTAGTTAAATAAAATTTGTGATCAGAGAAAATGTCTGGTTCAAAATCAAAAATATTTTATTCAATTTAGAATAGTATGAGAAGACGTTGAGCTGTAGACTTCTTGTAGAATTTGTGGTAGTTTTACTACGTTCTTGCTTCAAGAAGGTTTTGCTAAGAATAAATAATAGATCTGACCTCTTGTTGTTTAATTGTAAACGCTTTGGAAGCTATTATTGTACGAATTGGCAATAGGATAAACCCCAATTAATAGATTGAAATTGATTACAAAAACAAAATAAAACATAAAAGACTAATACAATTAGGGTTTTGCCAACCCTACATTATAATATAGTATCCTACTAATTTGATTATTTCTCATTATCATTATTGTCTGTCTATCGAGCAATAAATGCCTGTAATATTTATTTGAAACCTACTACATATATATTGTTTTTTTTGCCATCTACTATATTTCGGACTTAGGCTTGCGTTGCCGCAGGAGAGGTCGGTCTTGGCTGGTGTTCGGGAGCGAAGTTAACCGTACGTTCCCTATGGATGGAACGGTGGTTTCGCGTGCGTGGGCGCGAGCACGCATGGGTAACAGGAGCGGACGCGTAAAATTCGTTAGCTTTCTTGATGTTTTACAACGTTTGACAAATAGGATCGGATTGTCTGGGTGTTGCGGTGGCTTTTACGAGCGGATTGGGATGGTTCGAAGCGCTATCCAAATATCTCCTAGAGAGATATAGTTAGATCAAAGTCGAAACATTACAGACGTGAATTTAAATTATATTATCCTTACGCTAGTCCTTACTCACCGTTAAAGAAACGCCTTACATAGCTAGACCCAGTAGTATGTAACAACCCAAAGAGTGTGCTACTCAAACACTTTCAAGATTGTGAGAAGGCTTACCGCAACACCTTTCACGGAAAAAATATTCCGAATACACCAAAAAAAAAGGAAAAGTTTTTCAGTAAAATTTTACTTTGAATTTTGTTATTTACCTATTACTCTATTTTATTACCAGTTTTTCTATAGTAAAATAACCAGCTGTTTGTGTGGTTATTGGAAATAGAAATAAATTGAAACACGAAGTAAAAGTTTTAACGTATTTATACGATACTTCGAAGATTATATCAAAGTTACATTCTTACCTAATCGAAGCGCTGATAATTAGTGTTCGGATACAACGTCTAACGACGTAGCTTCGCATTCTACAATGAGCACGATATTTCATTAAGGAAAACATTGTAAAAAAAATGGAAACTACAAAGGTGGCAAAGAAGCATAAGGCCCGCCTGATGATAAGCGGCTACCGTAGCCTTTGGGAGCTTGTAATGCCATAGATATCACTAGCGCGTTGCCGACCTTGGAACTTGAACCCTTAAATTTATAAATTAATAAAATAATTAAATAGTTAATTTTATAAAAATCGTGCTGATAAAGTAGATTGGACCAGCGCGGTGCATCGGATTGTCGATTCGATGCCCAAAGACACGAGACCCAGCATGCACCAAAGAATTTTCCAGAATTCTCGCACATTTACTAATTTTACTTTGTTAAAACTATTTGCTGACGCTTAAGGATTAACTCGTGAGAAAACCCGAACGCTCGAGATATATTTTTGTGTAATACTACCGTATTTGGGAAAAAACATAAAGGAAATCGCTAATACATCATAGAGTGGCCCACGCCTTCCTTCGGGAAAAGGCCTTTGCCCAGCAGCGGGACACACACAGACTGGTATTACAATTAATATTTGTTATAATTAAATAAAGATTACCGATACAGCAATTAAAATATTTAGGGTAATTAAAACAAACAAGGTAGATATTAAATTATATCGGCAGTAGTAGGTATATGTATTTTAACTTCTTAAAAGTTATTTACAAATAAAGTTTCACTTAAAGCTAAATCATAATTTTCGCTATATTTAACAACTTCGCACACAATTCAAAAATAATAAAACTTGTTTAGATATCTCTATGACTTTTTTCGTGATGATTCTCCTTACACTACACATTCAAAGTTAACAGAGAGATTATTCTAATATAAGAAAATAAAAAAAAAACATTATATTGATAATGTGAACTTTTTGTTTTTTTTTTATAAGGAAAGGAGAGAGAGAAGAGAGAAACTTCTTGAGTGTAGATATTTTGAATAAAATGAAACAGGTCAGGTGACGAGGAACTTGCAATGCGAAACGCCCGTATCGACACTTACGCGCGAACAACTGCACTATACCATATATTATGGTATACGGTGTATACTCTTAGAGTTCATTAATATAAGTTGTACATTTATCGAAAGCAATAAAATTTTGTATTCGTTATGGATAATTGGACAGTCACGTTGAAAACTTCATTTACAGTCAAATTATGTATATATAGTAACTATTTTGTTAAAAACCAGACATGAACATAGAACATACAAAATGAAACTTAATGTTTACAGACAATGATAAAGGAACTAAAATCTTTAGGAGATAAATAACTATCAATAAATATGTTACTCCGTAGAATACACGAAAATAGGCTATTCTAGTGGCTAATCGTTTTCGTATAAATTCACAAAACATACAGTAATGCAATATAAGGAATTAAATCTGATCCACACCTATCTCTCTGTTATCTTTAAAAGAATTAGTTTATTCTGCAACAATAAAGTTTTTTACGCGATCTTAACGACTACACAATAATATATAATTTACAATAGCATATCGCGCGTAATTAAGCTACGTCCAAAAGAAAGTATGAAAAGGAAATGACGATAGTTGCATTTGCAAATACAGCCTAAGAGACTATTAAGGTGGGACAGAATTACAATGTACCTAAAAAACGTAAACAAAAAATATTTTTATATTATGTTGATCCAGTAGACATTAGGTTTGGTAATATTACTTGTGACTATGTTTAACACAAGTGTAACATTTTAGCACAGAAAGTATAACTCTCTTTGTATGTATATCTAATACTATACAAATGCGTCCAACGTTCCGCACCAAACGATAGCTACATCAGCTTGTCTAATTTGCTATTTGTCTAATTAAATTTGCTTAATTTATTTTCACTAACACAGTTGCCCAAAACTTGACACTGCACTTGCAGTATTATATTTTAACAAAGCTAAGAGAAAATATTGATTGTAATAATATAATAATTGTACATATATATGTGTGTGTGTGTGCAAAAGAAACAGCACTGTATTGGTAGTAGAAGAAATCTGTTTCTTATGAAAATTCGAAAATAAATGTCAAAAAAGCAATTGCGACTTGGTGTAGTGTCGGCATTCCCAATGTCCGATGCATAGTTGAGGTCTTTTATCCCGAAGGGCCCTGTCGGCCTTTACAGCGTAACCGAAAATGTATGGACGCAAAATTTTACAATTGCATCTATGTAAATGCAACACAATAAAAGGAGAGACATGGTTTACAAAATAACGAATTCGGCTGGTAATATATCTAACAACTAAAGGACCAGAATTAGCTTTCTAATTCGATTAGACTTAATAGTACGGTTAGAAAATATCAGAATCGCTTTCATATACCAAATATATGAAAAGTTAAAATTTTTTTTTTCGTGATTTGAAAGAAGTATAGGTCACTTTAAAATAGCAAATTAAATGTAGCAATTTTCTTTAAACCTAGGAGGTTCTAAGATTTTCGTGTATGATAAAAAAAGAAATGAGTAAACATAGAGAAACCATAGAAAGAAAAATTATGCGTGTAACATTTACACGCGGATGAAGCTAAGTTTCTTTGATTTTAAATTTGATCACTACGTATCGTCCGTAACGTAACGAGTTCCGTAACGTCACGTTATAAAAATTATTCCTTATCATTCCTTAAGAAGTTTCACTTCATAAAGTTCCCATATTTTACTCTAACCGGCTTCAGAAGCTGGATTTAGCGCTCCGGGTGCCATTCATGCTAGCTACACAACTGCGTGACCGCCTTACCTACATATTTGAATATCTTTATCATACATCGTTTTCTGATTCGCATGCCTGTCTGTTACCAGTGGAGTCAATGAAAATGTTTACATAATAACAAAATAGTCATCAATGACACTAAATACTATTATATACATTTTTATCAATCCGTCTTTATTAGTTGTAAAACAGTTACGGCGAAAATTTCTCTTACAGCAGTTCAGTCAGCGCGCTAATCGCATCTTCTTGAAACAGAAACAAATGTTACGTGACATTATAAGGGCAAGCAGCCATAAACTAGCACTGACTATGTAAAGACCTAGCAAAAATTAAAATTAACATAGGTACTTTTAACAATAACAAAATATACTTTATTACAATTAAAATATTGAGTACCGTCTTTACAAAAACGAAATACATATACATTATATTGTGTTAAATATTAACATCTACATAAAGTTCAACCGTGTGGTTCAACAAATATTTTCGCAATACATTTATTCATAATATCTCATAAATCAAATATTACGTTATATACTGAATAAAATACATTGATAGTTCTAAATGCATATTCAACCTAAACAATTACAAAACTCTAACTGCTTTATAATAATGTACAAATAATACATCGCTATACCAAATATGTTCTTTTAACCATTTTATCCTTTTACATTTGTATTCAAACTCTTTAGTTCGACTGTAAACTGTAACTAGATCTAAATAAAGTTTCCTGCGATGCAGTAGCGTATTTTAACATTTGTCGCCCCATGTACAGGGTGTCTCAAAAGAAATGTCATATTTGTTTTGGTTATTGCGTGAACGCAACTATTCTAAGGGTCGCGGGGAGGGTATCAATCGGTAGCCTGGCTCTTGGGAATTTAGTCACTATGGAGCGTTTCTCGGGAGCGGATCGTGCGTTGTGCGTACGCGAGTTTTATAAAAACGGTAATTCGGCGACTTTAGCGCGTAGAAAATTCTGCAGCATTCGACATATTCGTCACTTGAATGATGCGCCAACCACTCGACTCGTCGAGACAGTGTCGCCCAGTCCATTCGGAACGATCCAAACCTTTCAATTCGGAAGCGTGCTGTGGCCTTAAACGTGTACAGATCGTCATTATGCCGCATTTTGCATAAAGATTTAAAACTGCACCCGTACAAAATTCAGTTCGTGCAAGAATTAAAGCCTCAGGATGCTGGTCAGAGGCTTGACTACGTAAACCAGATGATTGACCGCTTTCCAACGTTTACCAACATCTTGTTTTCGGGTGAAGCCCATTTTCATCTTACTGGATATGTTAACAAGCAAAATTGCCGCTACTGGAGTGCAGCCAATCCAAAACAACAACATAAGACACCCCAACATTCGCCTAAAGTCACCGTATGGGCCGCAATGTCGGCGCGAGGAATTATCGGCCCTTACTTTTTTGAAGATGGAAGGGGACGCACAGTTATGTAAAGATGTTAGACGACTTCTTCGTGCCTGAGCTGCAAAACTTTCCTGGTTATAACCAAAGAACATGGTTCCAGCAGGACGGAGCAACTTCACACACGTCCAACAGGTCTCTGCCCAGAGTTCGTAAACTTTTTCCTGGCAAATTGATCTCCAGGGGAGGTGACATAAGTTGGCCTCCACGCAGTCCCGATTTGACACCTGTGGACTTTTTCCTGTGGGGTTATGTCAAATCCAAAGTTTACGCCAACAAACCGACTTCCCTGGCACAATTAAAAGATAATATCCGTCACGAAATCGCAGCCATCGCGGAGAATACCTGGCGAGCCGTCATAGGCAATTTTAGTGCTCGATTAAACGAATGCCGTGAACGCAACGGTTTACAATTGGACGATGTCATTTTTCAAAAATAAATTCCCAAACAGTGTATTTTAATATGTAATAAACATTTTTTCAATAAACTCCTTACTTTTTTTTAAATTATAGTTTTAAATATGACATTTCTTTTGAGACACCCAGTATAAACAAAAAAATACAATTATGAAATTTAGCAAATGTTAGCAGACTTTGGTTCTAAATTTTTTTTTGTATGATAATAAACACTATAAAAATGGCTGTAAACCTGGGAGACCGACTCTTATTTAATTTTTCTTATCTAGTAGGTGCCGTGCTCGTAGCATTTACTTACATTAAACACTATAAAAGTCGTCTTTTCTAAACCCCCCTAAACATAAAAGGACGATTTGCCGTCCCTGGCTATTCCCTAGCGCAAATACGCCCTTGCTTCGATGCTATTATCAAATCGTCAGTGAGAATGCCAAACTGACTAACGTAAAACACGTTACGTAAATAGCCCTTCCGCCAATGATATGTACCTCGACAGCATACGAATGAAAAATATACTAAACCTTGTAAACAGTAAAAGCATGGTTTATTCGTCATATATTCAATATCTAAAAAGGCGTCAATATTTTATAATATTTCCCTCTAACGTAAAATATACAATAGCGAGTCAATAACCTAGTTGTACATCTGCGTTTTTTAACAGTTAACATAAATATTAAAGTTTTTTAATATAAAAAAAGCATTTAACAGATATTTCGTTTCACAAGCACGATTATGGAAAGTATTGGAAAGCAATCCAAATATTACTAGAATGATTTTTTATGGATTTGATATTAATATCATCCCATAAAATTATTATGATATACTCGTTTATAAATGTTTTTGAGGCGATTTTTTTCACTTATTTTGATTAAAAAAAATGTGAAGATTTTGAAATTTTACATTAAAACTTATTAATTAACGCAAAAGTAAAATAAAAACAAATAAAACATTCGCAGGCGATGTCAGAGAACACACTTAATAAACTATTAGCAGTGACGAGAGATGGATATTCATAATTAACTAATTCTGAGTAAATTAGTTTTAAGAAATTTCATGAAGGTCGTCAAAATATTATATATAATATTTTTTTTACAAGTTGCTGACTGTTCATTCCTTTCACTCCCTCGACTCCATCGCACTTTCTCAAGGAATGTGGAGGAAGATAAACAAATGCATACTGGCCAATATTTGCATATTCTTAAAAACCAAAAGCTAATGCTTGCCACCGCCCAGAATCTCGCGGTCTAGGAGGCCTTACTTATTCAAGGTTTTACAGGGCAGAAGTAACAAGCAAGTACTGTGTACACCTCCGCGTCTAGAATTGTGAGCATTTTTGAAGATAACATAAAAAATGTTACATAATTTGGAGTTGTCCTAGTTACATAATCAACTCTTAGATGGGCGACCATTTTTTTAGTGTTATCTTTAATAAATATACTGTCATTAAATCTCGAAATTTGTAGAACTCGTGTTTTAGTTGATTGACATACAAAAATTAGGACTCCTACAGAACAATTTATTTTACCCATGTCAAAATTCAGCATTGCTCCACCACTTGAAAACGCTAGCACTATTCTACAATGCGAAAGAGAGCGTTATCTATTTCTAATTTTAAAATGAACTAGGAATCAGTTTTCCCGTTTACTTTATCCACTCTTCACCACTGTATATTTGATTATCAAATGTCAGCTGCTTTCTCAATGTACATACATATACTTAAAGAAACACATTTGTCCATTGCTTACATTTTATACCCATAATATTCTGATAAACTTACATTATTTCTGTTTATTTTAGATTACAGAATGAGGTAAAAAAAAACAATCTGTTTTGATAACAACAAGTGCATACATTTAAAGAACAATATACATAGTCCTCTAGCCAAACTAGTTTCTCACTAACCTTATTTGACATAATAAATATATATAGTTACTATATATATTATATTAAAAACAACACTCATATAAATTACAGTTATTACTCATGAACATTATCACAAAACTTATTAAAAAGTGATTCTATAGTAATAAAATAAAATAGATGTGAATAGAGAACGTGTGAAACGTTTTTGTGCAATTTAAGCTTTTTTCTGAGTAAAGCAGTTGTGCTTGCATCAGTGTTTTACAGTCTGAAGGATATTGTTGGCAACATGCACTTAGACATAAGGCAGTAAAAACCACCTAGCTATAACTAACCATCTGTTTGAGGCTTCATGTAAACTACAGCATACCAATGTCACATAAAGAATGATTGGTAAACAATGCAAACATGGCTCTTTGCAGATATTATGAGTTTTCAACGAGATATAACTAACAACTTGTACAGATTGTACATACAAAAAACATTATGTGACAGAACTATTATATTAGATAAAAACAGCTAAATTAGAAAGTCAATTAATCAATTGTCCTATCTTATACTTTACAAAGGAAGATAAACTTAAAGTAAATAATGAAGCTTCACTCAGATATGATGCAGTAAATGTAGTATTCAACGTAATAAGAAATACAGCCTATTAAAGATAGATTCCGACTACATCTAATACATCAATCCACTCCACATTGTACTATCATCTTTTGACTTTCTAATGATTGGATTTTATCTAAATTCTTATGAAATTACATAAGGTTAGTGATTAACTATAAAAAAAAAACACTATACAATAGCCGTGCACACACAGTTACTAGATCTAAATCACTTTAGCTTAAGCACTTTGTTTATCAAATACACAAACAGTTTCATTAAGACACAACACATCCATTCTTGTCTGGTATATGTCCATCTGACCTTTCAATCTCTGATAATATAGCGTGAAACATGTCAGTTACAGACTAAAACAAAAGAAACAATAGTTATTGACAGATACGCTACACTTATTAAATTGGTAGGTATTGGGATATTTAGTTTAGTGTTGTGAAATTTGTGATAAATACGTAAAATTAGACTGCTATACAGTGTTATGACCAGTATAGTACAGTTACTTTGATCATCATCATCGTCATAAACACTTGTCTCACATTTAATATAAAATGAAAATAGGAAATTGTTCTTAGTGTCTCAGTAAAACCTAATATTTATATAATTTATTGACATATTAATAACAATACAATAAATTGAAAATAGATTTCATAAATAATTCTTTGTAAAAGTAAAACACTGCAAAAGTTTTGGTTTGACTTTACATATTAATTTTTTTGTGCTTTAAGGTAAAACCACCAGTAATTGACACTGCACCAATAGTTGACACTCTGACGAAGAAAATTAAATATTTGATACTAAACTGATTTGAAGTTTTGAGTTTGTTAGCCAACTTTTATAAGTTTTGAGTTTGTTAGCCGACTTTTATAACTGACTGTACCTAAATGTATTTATAACATTAAAAATATATCAGTTATCAGTGATTTTGGCCATCTCGATTTTTGGCTTCCTTTTTTTTTTGTTAATATTTAATTTTCTTCGTCAGAGTGTCAACTATTGGTCCATTACTGGTGGTTTTACCTTATTTAATCATTTTTTATTTTTGAAAATGATAGGACTTGATTTGGCATTTTATGAGATATTAATAGAATAAAGGCAGTTCAAAATTTACCTCATTTCTCTTAGCACTAGTTTCCACAAAAGCAGCTTTCCACTTCTCGGCTAGCCTTTTACCTTCCTCTGTGCTAATCTTCCTTTCTAAGTGAAGATCTGTTTTGTTGCCAACTAGCACTATGGGTACACTGAAAAAAAAATTTGTTAAGATTTGTGCCACATATTTCAGATGCCTTTTATTCTATTTACTGAATGTAATGAACCCTGAGTCAGAAGACTGAAACATATGTACAATATAAACAATTATTATCACTGTTAGAAACCATTACAGAGTAAAATAAAAGTTATAAGGTAGATGTTCAATTATGTAAATCACAAAAAAAAAATTCATCAATGTTGTACAATTTTATTCTTGATTATATGACAAGTTCTAGTGATTATCCCTACATTGATTAACTTGACTAAGCATAGTCAATACTTTATATGTTATAAAAACACTAACAATTTTTATCATTAAAGTTAACTCCCCCCACACTACTGCCAACACACCAGTGTAGCCTATTGTTGTCCTTACTTCCCGTACTTGCCTAGAGCTTTCATGTTTTCTTGATGTTTATGGTTAATAAAGATGGCAATAAGGGCTATATGTTAATAATGTATTACAGTATTACGCTGTTGTGTTATTTTTCATTATAAAATGTTGTTGTTATTCTACTATTGGGTAATTTACTTTCATGTATTGTATTATAATATAATTTGTAACAACGACACAGTAATGAATACAATAATGATAATATAAAAAAAATGATTTTTATACCATGCACTCAAGGATCATAAATTCGGAGCATCATTATTTGTATCATTGTCATTGTCAATTATAACAACAAACAATGATTAATCAACTGCAGAATAATTATGTCTTCAATAATTA
Organism: Saturnia pavonia; assembly: GCA_947532125.1. Classification (NCBI taxonomy): domain Eukaryota; kingdom Metazoa; phylum Arthropoda; class Insecta; order Lepidoptera; family Saturniidae; genus Saturnia; species Saturnia pavonia. The sequence continues at coordinate 13,504,523 of OX383901.1, forward strand.
GTTATTTGTTGCATAGGAATAATAGTTACTGCTCTGCTCCTTAGGGTCATAATGTAAAGTTATACAGCCTGTAATCTACCTAAATAAATATGCTATAAAATGGAAAGAATTCATCAAATCTGACTGGTAGTTCGAGATTATTACTGAAGAGCACTTCAACAAACAAAAATCAATCTCTTGGACTTTATATATTAGTATAGATCAGTACAGATAATGTATGAGATAATAACATGCAAAGATATATTATTTTATAAATAATAATTCAATACTTACTGAATTTTTCCAATCATATCCAAGAGCTTATCATATATAATCTGCACTATTTGAAAACTCTTGCTTGATGTGATCGAATACACAAGAACATAACCATGGAAATCCATGCTATATTGCAGTGGAAAAATACTGTATTCATCCTGACCAGCAGTGTCAACAAGTTTCACTTCATACTCAGTAGAATTCAGCCTAATGTACTTTGTAAATGCTGGAAAAAAATATTTAAAATCTGCTTTATATATGGGTAAATAACATTTCTAAAAAACTTTTATATATGTAATCAGAACAATAGCTGATTTTAAAAGGAATAATTAAGTTCAAAGTGCACTAGCATTACAAACAACCTATTTACACGACAGAAGAACATATGAATAATACTTACTATTCTCAATTGTAGGATCGTAGGAATCAACAAACTGACCTTCAACAAACTGTATGATCAGGGAAGATTTACCTAAAAACGATATTTTTTAATATCACGTCATGCACAACCATTATTATTAAGACGCATAAGATACGAAAATCTTAACTTACCAACTGAACGATATCCCATCATCGCAATCTTTCTCTGTTTTGACGGCATCTTATAAATGGTTAATCAATTACAACAATTACTTTCTAAATACGCACTTCTAACTTATTGGAAATTCGCAAATATCATTTTTCTGCAATTTCGATTAAGAGTATTTTGTTTGTTTGACACATTTGTCAACATTTGTCAATTTTGGCTTTGACAAATTGACATGTCAGAGAATCGTGTATGTCATTATTTAAAAAGAAATCATGTCTCATAGCAACGAGATAACAGATCCTGTCAGGAATTCAAAATACGGTGTACTCGTATATAAAACACTAAAGGTCTATGATATAAAATAAATGGAAATAAAGTACAGATGCCGCACGGTAGAAACAGTGTGCTCTGTGATCCACGCACCCATATAAGCAGACAACGATGGGCTAGAAGGAATGTTCTAGCTCGAACCCTCGCATCGTGAAGATCTCTGAATATTGGATCCTAAGATTTTTTTATCGTTATAGGTTAGGCGTAGTGGCCACAATCTCGCCTGATGTTAAGTGACGATGTGGCCCAAGATGATAACACGCTAAACCTAGTGGAAGACTGGCTCTCAAGTACAGCTGCCGGAACACACCTGTTGGTGCTTGGCGACAGATTTTCAACTTGAGGGTGGTAGCTAGCCAGACAGGTGTTAGAAAAAGCCCTACCACCATGCTATGTTTTTCTCACGATGTTTTCCTTCATCGAAAGTTCAAGCTCATTGCGACGATTCGAACTCAAGTCAATTGACGCGAAGTCGTACACGCTACCACTGAGCCATCATTGCTTTATTCGAGGCTACCTACTAAGTCGGAACCCGAAGAGAAGATCATTCTGGTTGGAGTTTGTCGGATCGTGAGGACGTTCAAGATTAATTACTAGGTTACCTACGGGCAGCGATAACATCAGACATGCGAGGCATGGGGTGGTTATATAGGGGAGATTGGAGGCCACTGGGAGAAACCCCAAATAAAACAGACGTCACTCTCACTTGGATTGTCGGACCGTGTACATCTCTACAACGCTTATACTTAACCCTGATTATGTCCACAAGATCTATGATTCCGTAATTAAGATATCAAGAAAAATCCTATTGTATTCGATGATATATTCTGATGTCTCTCTCTCTCTTTGACAGACATATTTCTCCTCTTCTCCTTCTTGTTTTGGCGCCGCAAAAAGCACTTGCCAGTGTAATTTGATTGTCTTCTTAGTATTTTTATATACAAAGTTGCTCCAACAAGATCGTGGGTCTCTTGTTAGAACTTTCTAAGGTGTGGTTGTGACATCTCAAAATACATAATCCACTTCACGAATGCACAATAAGCAAATTATGTCACGCACAATGCCTAGAATATTACATAATATAGAGTCAAAGAACCTAAGTTAATGAATTAAAAATAAAAACCAAAAACTCGACATGTTTCTCAAAAATTAAAAGTCTAAAAACTGTAGACGAAGATGGAACTAGACACAGACATATCGTGTATACGGGTCTGAGATAGCAATATTGTTATAATTTCACAAGTTTCCTTAAAATTTATCATTGTACACTCGTGCAAAATACTGTTCAATGTCATATGTACAATAATGAATCTATTCTCGTTAATAAAAAATAACGACAAAACACTCTGGATCTATACTATTTTGAAAACTGTGACCGCGGCTTTGTGCGATTACCACTAAACCTTAATACGTCTGTAACTGTGATGTTTTTAGCACTAAAAAAGCAGTTACAACATAGAAGACACAATCCAATGCCCATTCTCGTTTTTGAAGTGAAACTTCTTATGCGACTTCCAACGCGTTAAACGTTTAACGCACATTATCGGTCTCTCCTCTTTGTGTGAGCCAGAGCGAGAGAGCAATATATTATCGGTCTCTCCTATTTGTGTGAGCCAGAGCGAGAGAGCAAATGTCGATGTGTATGTATATTGCACACTGTTTAAATAAAATATAAAATATATTTTAAAATTAAGTTTTACTTCTATCGTGCGTAAATCGCACACAGACGTTTTTTTTTCCTTTTTTATTCCGCTTTTTTCAGTTCGTATTGAAGGTCTAAGTTATATCCCTACATCTTTTAGTTATTCCCGCTATGTCCTATGTCCAAATGTAATCTATGTTGGCAATGAACTACCGAGAAATTAGCAATCTATAGTGAATACATACAACGAGTTATTATCGAACACTGTCAGCAATAAAGCCGAGTGGCAGACTATAATAGTTTTTCTACGTTGTGTACCTATCTTTCAAAATGTAGGATATTTTCAATTATCGCATGTGAAATAGCAGTAATAACAAATATAATTTCATTGCTTTACATTTGTTTTAAAATTGCAATCATTTAATGCTAATTAGGCATAAACTGCACAGAGTACCTGAATTTGAACTGATATATGTGGACAATTCAGATAATTCTGATCTGTGTGCCTAACACTGACACCGTAACGCACTGACACACACTTAAGACACCGTAGAAAGGGAGTTTTTGGCGGGATCTCAAACTGTCTTGAAGTGGTTTTTGTTCTTTATTCATAAATTTGTGTTATTTGACCCTTTATTATGTATTACAGGTAGCTTTTTGCATAATAAAGCTTGGTTATTGTGTAAAAGTGAAGTGGATGTGTAATAACAACATAGATCATGAACTCCAAGATGCCTCAAAAGCTCCCTAGAAAGTTCTTACAAGGGAGCCACCATCTTGTTAGGATCCTGAAATCGTCATAAGACTGGAAACTATATTATATTCACTCGATAATGGCAGTAATGGCCTTCAATAAAGAGGACCGGTTGCCAAGTTAGGAAGAAAATGAAGAAAAGACCGTAGAAAGATCAGAGAGTGATTGTAATTTCCATAGTTTTGTAAAACACCATTTGCATGCAATTGAACACCATTACTGCCATAATCAAGTGAATATAGTTTGCTGTTTTATGATAATTTCAGTATCCTAACAAGATGGTGGCTCTGCGATGTATCCATATATCTTTGATACAAACTCCTTTGTGTTCTTTTTTATGACTACAGTTGTTGCTTAGCAACATTATAATATTTTATTTATTTAAATTCATAATTCTCTCGAAATTTAACAGGCTCCTTGTAAGAACTTTTTAGGGAGTTTTTGTAGCATCTCAGAATTCATGGTCCATGTTACTATATCTAATCCACTTCACTTGTGCACGATAACTAAGCTTTATAATGCAAAATCCTACCTCTATAACCTCCTATATACAAATATACTATGTGTCTATTCTTGAATGGTAGATGTGGCTAATGGGATCACTTTCAATCCAAAAAGACGCTTAAGGCCTGATTAGAAAACTATTTATTTTAACTTAAACATTTTGAATTTATTTTTGATGAAACGTAATCATTATTAAATTTATATAAAATACAAAAGTTACGTCAGATGACTAGACATGTTTATTCTTCAAGAGATTTTCACGGAATTAATTAAATATGACAATTCAATCTGAACAAATAAAACTGACATTCCAAATTTAAAGTAATTCAAACATAATACATAAACCAAACAGATCAGAGTTGACATCAAAAGCGTATGTATTATCTGAGATTACCAATCAACACACTGCCTTAATCTCAGATATATATCATAACACCAGACAAGTACAAAAAATACAAGAAAACCACAATATTCTATAAAGGAAGAGGAGATATCAAAAATTCTGTAAAAAGTTTCTCTGAAAAATTCCGTTTTGAATTCCGTTTTTAAGCACTACCTACACTTAAATATTTAGAATAAATACCTTCTACATTTCCTACACCTACTAAGCCACCTGCATTTTCTCCTATCCCTCCGAAGGCTCCTAAACCACCAATACCTTCTATAACACCTTCGCCACCTGTTCCACCTATACCTCCTATACCCCCAATACTTCCTATACTACCCTCACCTATTCCACCAATACCTAATATACCACCTACTTCTCCTACTCCTCCTATAACTCCCAATACCTCCTATAACACCTTCGCCACCTATACAACCTACTCCTCCTATAACACCTAATCCTCTTATAACACCTTCTCCTCCTACACAACCTACTCCTCCTATAACACCTCCTCCTCCTATACCTCCTATTCCTATTCCACCTCCGATACGTACTCCACCTCCTATAATACCAACACCACCAGCACCTCCTGAACATAATATAAATTCATATTTTGTGATCACTAAAGTAACTTACACTTATTTAATGAATTATAATTAGAAGCAAAAGAAATTTATCCAAATTCACACAATAATTTTGTGGCAACACTGCCAAGGTTATCTTTTGGTTGGGATTCCCGTATATTTGCAGTAGATCTATAAAGATAATATATAAAGATATGTAGCGACTAAGTATCTATAAACCACAGAAAAGTATCGATACTGTGTTTAGTTATTTAATCTGAAATATCGATACAAAGTAAAGTATTTCACCCAGCTAATAGTGTTCTGTGGTTTCCACAGATTGAAGTCCCATAACCATAATAAGCTAACATAATACGTACTCTGTGCATAATAAGACACATAATAAGACTAACAATAAAATTTTGTACGTAATACTGTAGGATACCAGTGTAATATTATTTATTGATTAGAAATGGCCAGCATACCTGAATGCCCACCAAGTCTAAAACCGATTCAGCATTACTTGAAGACAGCTGCTGAACATGAAACTAGAGATCCCGTTGTGGCATACTGGTGTCGACTCCACGCCTTGCAAATGGGTCTTAAGCTTACTACTAAGAAAACTCCAGAAGAGACAAAGCTTCTGATAGGTAAAACAAGTGTTAATTCCAAATTTATCAAGATAGGTGACATCCCTGAGAAAATTCGTTTTCACATAAATAATAGTCATTTATTTATATTAGTCATGATATTATTTAGTATATCCTATTATTATATAGTGATATGTAGTCAATAAGCATATAGTATATGCATACACAGAGAAATTAAAAAAAAAAAGCTACCAAGTATGGCTAAGCTGTTACTTATATATGTAGTCATATATGCAAACTGTACCCCTCAGGTGTCTGTAATAGTTATTATAATAATATTGATTTTGTGTTATTAGGATTAAGGATGATTTATGCATTTATGATATTTTATGTTTACTAAAACAAGTTACATCAGATTAGAAAAACAAAATAATAAAAAAAAAACAGATTTCTGTAAGATGATAGACATTAGGATTTCTAAAGTGACATTGTTTTAAATTATGGGGGTGGTTCTTAATGGGGATGAGGTGTAACTAACTACTTAAAAATAGAATTAAACGGTTGCTGAAACAAAAGTTTAACCCTACATGATAAGTATTCGGAACCTTTTCAACATTGGTGAAATAGCTAGAGAAATTTTAAATGCATGAAAAAGATATAAAATTTATTTTACCATATTATTATGTTTAATAAACATGATTGTGAAAAAAAAAACAAATCTTACCATAATAACAAAATACATACACATATATCATACAATAACATAAATCATAATGTTTAAATATACTTTCTGTAGTCTGTGATAATCAGTAATATTATAAAATAATGTGTGTATTTTAATTTTAGGTCTTATGGATTGGTTAGAAACAACAAAGAAAACAAACAAGGAGAATGAAGCTATTTCAAATGAAGTTGTCGCACAGGCCCACCTTGAGAATTATGCCTTAAAGCTGTTTATGTTTGCTGACAAACAAGACAGAGAACAGAACTTTGGGAAGTGAGTCTACCATTGTATGACTTTAAACTATCACATAATACATTATTTTAGACAAAACTTAATAAAAAAGTAAATAATCATGGACTAACAAAGCATTAAAATTACCATAATTACATATATAGGAAATTTTAATTTATGTAAATAAATAAGTAAGTATTTTGGTTTATTTTAGTGGTGAAGATTTAAAGTATGAATAGGAATCTGGTGAATGTAGTTGTGATTTGAAATTCAATAAGTAAGTGTTTACAGATAAATTGGTTCATTCTGTGTTTTATTAAAGCCGGTCTGCCTGATTGTGAAGTCTGTTCTTTGTGGAATTTGGAGAATAAATACTTTGCATATAAATAAAAATGTAAAACTTTATACAGCGATTATAAAAAAAAACTCTGTATGTTTGGATGCACATCACATAAAAACTGCCAAATATACTTTTATCTAGTTTTCAATTGTTAATAATTTGCTAAATTTAAAGATGGTCACATTTTCTATCTTCATCATCATCACATAGTTCTATGTCATGTTACATATTATTGTTCAACATTTCTTTATAAGGGGTAAATTTGAAATAATAATTATAATTTTGAGTGATATGTGCATGATTTGTAGTAAGCATTAGTTAATTAGTATTTAAAAACAAGCTTTGAAAGTTTTGTTGTTTGTTGGTATCAATACATCATAATATCACCCTTGGTAGTTAGTGTATAGTTATGTTTCTCTGTAAAATTTCTTGGTTGTGGTTAATAAAAGGAATAAAGTAGAGTTTGAAAATACTGATAATAATAAAAACTTTCACTTTATCTTTGTTGGTATCAGAATCCTTGAAAATATTGTTATGTTAATTATATTACTACTTATACCATTTAATTTTATTGTATTTAATATGGTCTAGATAATTAATTACAGATGGCATTTTTTTCTTCACCTGCCCCTAGGAAAGGGCCTTCACCCAGCAGTGAGACACTTCAGGCTGATATTGCATATTATTATTTTTGATCACATCACAGGGTGAAATTAGCATATGAAATTAGAGTAATCTATAGTAATACTATAAAGTTCAAGAGATTGATTGTTTTTTTTTTGTTGCATTGAATGAGCTCATAGTTGGAACTACTAGTCAAATTAAAAAAAAATATTTTTGTATTATATAGCCTATTTATTGACAAAGGTTATAGGCTATATAACTTCAAGCAACAACCCTAAGGAGCAGAGCAGTAACCATGAAAGTCGAGCAATCTGGTGAGCAATAGGCAAGTATGGGAAGTGAGAACAATAGGTTACATGGGTGCATTGGGGGCTCGGTGTACAGTTTGTTGAATAAGCTTAATACAGGTGAGACTATGGGACACAGCTAATCTACATAATAAGTACCTAATTATGATAACTTTTATTTGAGGTGAATTGAATGCCTACACAGAGCTTGTGGAGAGAGTGCAGTGTTCATCTATAAGCAAAACTTGTAGTTTTCAAAATCAAAATAATGTTACACATCATTATATATATATATTATATTCTCCACTAAGTCAATCTACATTCTTTTTTCAAAATCACCATATTTATATTTTCAGAAATGTAGTCAAAGCATTCTACACGGCGGGCATGATTTATGATGTGCTCACAACATTTGGTGAATTAACTGATGAAGCTACTCAGAATAGAAAGTATGCTAAATATAAAGCTGCCTATATTCACACTTGTCTCAAAAATGGGGAAACACCTGTTCCAGGTAATATCACCTTGGAAGATACTATAATAATTAATATTTAATATACAAATACGTGCATAAAACGTTTCTAAGGTTTTTATAGAAATATGTACGTATTTTAACTGGTGTACACATCAACTTAATCAAATTATGTTTCTTTTTTATATATTACCTTTATAAATTAAAAATATTTATTTTATAGGTCCTCCAGTGCAGTCTGATGAAGTGGGTACAAGTAATGACGATGGGTCTAGTAATTATCAACCTGCTACCACAGATACCCCTCAAGCCCCAGGGTTCACAGCCACCCCTTCGACTCCACCGGAAGTACCAACCAGCTTTAATAGTCCTTTGCCAGATCCCAATGCTGCAATGAGAGCTGCTTCACAACTACCTCCTGTTCCATACACCCCAGACCCCAACCCTGGTGGCTTTGTGCCATATGATCCCTCTCAACAACCACAAATTTCTCAGCCACAACCTTTATATGGCGATGACTCAAACCTACCTCAACTCACACCTGATCAAATAAGTAAAGCCCAGAAATATTGCAAATGGGCCAGCAGCGCTCTTAGCTATGATGATATTAAAACTGCGATTAATAATTTAAGGAATGCTTTGGAACTATTGCAAACAGGGCGAGATCCAGCCTGAGATACGATGTCTGCATAATACTGCTTCAATTTGCTAATTTCGACAAATTACAAGTTTTTTGCAAGCATAGTATAATAGATCAGAATACATTTGACACAGTCAAAAGAATTTCAATAACTTTATTTCATATTTTTTATGTATATATAAAATCATTTGTAATATTGTAATGGAAATAAATGTTTAAAATAGGACTATAAAATACATTTTCAACACATTTGCTCAAAAAATGCATTTACGAAGCCTGTATACATTGTTCGAAAGTTAAAAATTACGCAGCATTATAGGTAAATTTTTTACAGCTCGCTCCGTTGTATAACGCCATAAATATATATAAAAAATCCACCAATGAGTTTCTATAAATAAATAAATATTCTATATATAAATAAGCTGAATGATCGAACCTTTATAAGCACTTTTTATCAATATATTTGCCTCAATGTAACACTAAAAAGAAAATTCGCCATTTTGAAATACTCAAGCGCGTCAGATTAAGATATATATGGTTTATCTTTATGTCCTAGACGCGCTTTCTCATAATCCGACGATTATCTAAGAGATTCGTCTAATCTGACAAAAATAAAAAATATTTTATTTGAACTGAAACTTCTTATGCGACTTCAAAAACGTTAAACGTTTAACGCACATTATAGGTCTCTTTGTGTGAGCCAGAGCGAGAGAGCAATATATTATCGGTCTCACCTCTTTGTGTGAGCCAGAGCGAGAGAGCAATATATTATCGGTATCTCCTCTTTGTGTGAGCCAGAGCGAGAGAGCAAATGTTGGTGTGTATGTATATTGCACACTGATAAAATAAAAAAATATAAAATATCTTTTAAAATGAAGTTTCACTTCTATCGTGTGTGAATCGCACACACACCTATTACGTTAATTTTTTTATCATTAACTTAATTAATTGAAAGCTCAGGAAATAGCATGCAAATAAAAAAGTTTATGTTTTTTAAGTAGAATACTTGTATTTGTAAGAAAATAATTAAAAAAAAATGCTCAAGTTTAGGGGAGTTTATTTCCATATAGGCATCACACAGCTGCACGCATTAAAACTTTATCGAAAAATTTTTGTTACATCGACTTGTGGAAATCGTCAGATTATATATTTTTCGCTATCCTTAAATTATAACCTTCAAAATATGAGAGATGACGTTTTTTTTACAACTTTGTACCTTTCTCTTTTTTACGTCACTCTTAAATTGTCAGATTAGTGAAATATACACTTTTTAGCATGTAATTAACTCACCCTACCTTAATATGACGCGCTCGAGAATTTCTGATGATCAATTTTTTTTTAATAATCTGTTCCTTTATCATTGACGAGCGGCCTTATATATCTCTACCTGTATCTTGATTGAGGCGTAAATTGCAGGTTGAAATTTCCGAAAGTAGTGACCTATCTGTATAATTTCTTATTTGCTATTAAAAATTATCTAATGAAAAAATTTGCTTCATTACATTGTTGTACTGTTTTCTCGCAAATGTGTTGAAAACGTTTTATGACACAGTTGCGGAATTGGTTTTTACAAACTCATGACTATGGTAAGCCCTTGACTTCATCGCGGGCTTACATTCGTCTACTCGTTTTCAAAAACCAACTTACGCACTAGTATCATAAATAACTGTTATATATAAGTTTATAATTTTAATCATATAATATGATTTTATTTGGTGTTAAGGTCTAATAATTATGATTATTTTCAATTGTTCAATTTAACCACCTATAATACAATGTTGTACTGATAAGTTATTTTATTATTTATTAATGTTTTAAAAATGCCTACAGTTTGGCACTAACATAAATTTCATAAAAAAAATATTATTTTAAGTTAAATTGTTATAAAATGACTCTGCAAAACAAAGTTGTGAAAAATTGTGTTATGCTATCTAATATTAGCTTTATATCATATGTAGTTTGCCTTCGTTTTATCAAGATCAAGTTAGATAAAATCGATTACTTTGTTGCAACACGCAGTATGTATAATTATGTATTATTTTATTTCTATAATAAATTGAATGCTTTCTACTATAACAGTATTTACTTCTACGTCCGTCCCATTTCATATGTTATGTTGTGTATATTCGATTTTAATATTATAAACATAAAATTGAATATAAACGCACAAATGTGCATTTAATAACCAAGTGTGCATGATCGCACCGATTGTTTTAAAAATTTTATACACTAAATGAAACCATTGTCAGTTTAAATGAACTTCATTTATTTTGACAACAAATCCTCGTTAATAGAAATAATTACTGCCACTAGTAATTATAACACGATCACATTCCATCGGTATTACACAATATAGGGTCGTATTATAGCGTAAGTTTAATGAATAAGCGCCACTACATTGCTAAGACCTCGAACAAAACAGTTGAAACGAAGTTTTGAACTGATAAAAAAAATGCAATCGTTGTGACGTAGAAATGTAGATTATATGTTAAATACCCAACTTTTCATAGCATGTGAATAATTCAACGAACGGTGCTTGACTAAAAAGCTTTAACTTAAACTCTATCTCTTCCTTATTGTAACTTTGAAAGGTGTACTAGCGTCTCTAGTACCTTTGACATATACTAATGAGTTCTAATCACTTGATTCTTCTGTAAATATTTATTCCTTCTGTTTTAACTGTCAATGTACTTACTGTATTAATCTCTTTTAATACAGTTACAGTCAAATCTTTTACTATAATATATAGGTACTTGTTAATTCATGTTATCTTTTTAGTTTAATCGTACTGTTTTAGCCGTTAAGTTTTTCATTGAATAGCAAACTAAAATAGTGAAATGGAAGTATTGGAATTGGTTTCTACTGCCTAGTTTGGTAATATCCAGCTAGCAAAGACTATCCATGAACTAATGTTTACGCCATAGATTAGTCAGCGAGTCTACAAGAGCTGGATTTAAGGGAAAGCAACGGCGGCTCAGCACTATTACTACTATAAAAAAAAATATCCACAATATGAGATTTTGATTTTTACAAAATAACATTAGGTAGGTATTCGTGCTGACATAGGAATAAGTTCACATTCACAAAGCATATTCGTAACAGGAATCGTATTCAAAATTATTCGGTACTTTTACTTCTACGCTGTTCTTCCCACCTATAAGTAAATCCGGCCCTGACGTATTTTGTAAAGTAAATCAATATGATAATCATTGCTAATATACTGATTAAAATCACCTTAGCAGTTAGGAGGTACATTATATATCCTCGTGAGTACAAACTGCAATCGCTTTCTGTAGTATTTTTTACGCCGTGCCTTGCTTTGTTAGTAGGCTACATATTTAACACGTTTATTTCGTTTGAATTATTACCAATATAAAACAGTTGATGTCCACCGCCTATCTTGTTAGGATTCATTGACTTAGGTATATAGTATAGGATAACAATCGATGTCTTGATCTCTAACATATTATTATAACGAATATGTATTTAATAAAAACAACAGAAATTTACTCTCTCATTTATTTTTTTACCATCACACTCTGAATACACACACGCAGCACATTAACAATGAAATGTTATTTTATTATTAAAACTATATTTATTATAATTCTACGAATAAAATAAAAAAGATTTTTGCTATACGTTTTTCCTAATTTGCTGTAATTAAATGATATCATCATTAAAAGGTAAAATATAAACACTACTATATAAACGTTATATTAACAAATATAACAGTCACAGAGTTTCAAATACAAAAAAACTAGTAAAAGCCGTGATAATTTCTACGATTGAGCAAACGATATTCATCTGTGCATGTTTATCTATATTGTGCAAGAATCATTCTCTAAGCTTATTAATATAAAGTGGCAATACACTTTCGTACCTATCACATACATTTAATCATACTCACTCATATAAAAACGAATCTACATAGGTATTATGTATCGCTTAAATTAATATCACTTTTCAGAAACCGCATACTCCCGCGCGGCGCGTCCACCTACGGGGTTATGTGTGTGTATAATAAACTAAACTGTACTCGCTATCTAAATTTAGACAACAAGAAGGTCAAATCTTATATTGCAATATATTTTTTGACAATAACATACTATCTGTCAATATGATTTATGTAATAATAATCATTAAAAAAATCGGTTTGCGCGTTCGACTAGCGAAATCACAGAGTGATAAAGTTTTAAAAAAATCGGCTATTTCTAAAATGAAATATTTCCATCCCATCATGGAGCGCTGACATGACAAATATTTATTAAAATAATTATCTCATTCACTTTTCAGTCCGTTCCCGTTTTGCGTGGCTGCGGTTCGCTCCAGATCATTACGGCGAGTCGTCTGATACCTAGGAAAAGCAGAATTATTTGTATTATAACGTACAGGAGAACTACATTGTATTAGATATCGTGTTTAAATTGAATATTACAAATGTTATTCGTGCGACAAATAGGGTTGTCGCGTCGCTGTGGATTCTCTCATCTCTGGCACGATGCCAGATGATCGTCGAGCGTGCGAAAACACTAATTTCGTTTCGTAACTAACTGATATTTACAATAAAAAAACCTTTTGGTCAAGTTACGTCGTGTTACCTCCATCGAATGTGGCCTAACAGAAAATAAGAAGAACATTAATGGCCGTTTAAACATTAAGCTCAGTGCTGCATTACGGTTACTGAGGTTTAATAAAATTCTCGTTGTTATTATGTTTACGACTGTTTTTATTACTCGAGCGATATCGTTTTACGTTGTCTTTACATGCACCGAATGTTTTACAGAATTTGTTTTATATCAATGCTGTGTTGACATCATAAGGTCGAAACGGATCGGCTAATTTCGAGCTTCGTTGACGTCAATCATATCTGCCCACGGGCACGCCACGCGAGCAGCGTTCTAGATAAAATATTAAACTCACGACTTTCAAGATCATATTACAATGCATACATTACCATAAACATGAAAGACGGGCTGCATTATCAGAGAATATAGGTTGATAGTTGAAAAGAAACAGCTGTTCCTACCAATAGTAATATGTATATACTCGAATGATGTATGGCAACTGACGGGCTGACTTACTAAACATTACATTTTCTCTCATGTGCAAATATTTTCGACAGTCATCACTTGGAGTGATGTTTATATGAAATACAGCAGTTACGCAATGGTATTCATATCGATTTAGATTTTTAGTGCGGTAAACCGAAATAACTAGATAGATTGGGCATATCTGTGTAATGTGGCTATTATAAGCTCGGGAGAATAACTGCATTCCACCCAACGGTAAATAGAGTACAAGGACGGTGGAGGTCGTTAAGAAATGTGGATCTGTTGACAATCAATGCCATCATACCATGGCGGTAGCCACTAAGTAAGTAGATATAGTAGGTATAAGTACATTCGAATATATTAAAAAATGCGATACAACGAAGCCAGCCACTATGCCTATTTTCCCCATCTGTATAACGGTTGCGATACAATGTCGACCAAGTCTTCTAACATTCCGCAAATCCCTAACAATATATTTAAAATTACAATACATACTTACTCCTACAATTTGTCGCGCTACATTTGATACTGCTCCTAATATAATATGATAATATCATTTATAATAATGAAATAGAATATTTACCAAACGACTAATCTTCCGCTGAGCATGAAGAAGAATACAAGCGCAGGCGCACATCTGTCGAAGGGGTCGCCCACCATCAAATGAGAGTAAGCAGCCAGAATCATAAGCAGCACTAAGCCTATGTTCGCTGTGTTCTTCAATTTATCTGAAAAGTTAATTATTGAAGTGAAAACTTCTTTAGTACGGTTATGATTTGAAACTCAAAGAAACAAAAATGCAACACTAAAAAGAGACAAACAAATATATCTATAGGATTTAGCCTGCGAGAGAATGAGATAGTATACATTATACAATGTTTCTTATTACTTTAGTATTCTGAAGGTTTTATTTCTACCGCTTACCGCACACATTTTTCTTCTGTTATTAACAGATTCCCCTCATCAAGTCATGATGACTTAGGTTTATTGAGGTATTCGAATAACTGACTTCGTCATTAACTAGGCGTCACAGCACTATCACCATCATCGCTTCAAACAAATCTTTCAATTTCGTTGTCAATCGATCAATCCATCCATGTTTAAACTATATGTTAAGCAAACGTTAAATAATATTGAACAGGCTGTACGGTACCGCCCGCGTCTGTAATCACTAACATGTTGGCGTTTAGCGTATAAACAAATAATTTGTCCGAATGATGAAACTCAGGGGCGTATTTATCCTAGACCAATGGGGACCATGGCCCGGAACGGTAAGTTACAAGAATTTTCCGTTTAGGGACGCCTGGAAGAAAATGATAATATGTGTTGGGCCACTTTTTATGTTGTCTATAAGCAAGTACCACGGACCCCGCATCTAGTAAGAAATAAATATGTGGGGCCTTTTCTGAGTGTTTTGTCTAAATTTGTTCACTACATTTATCATCATACAAAAGAACTAGGACTTCCTAATAACATTTAAAAACCTTTACCTAACATTTTTCGTTAATTTATGGAACACCAAAGCTTATGAACTAGGGTGATAAATTTTCAAATTCACCACTGTAGAATCACAATCTCATTATAGAAGCCAATACATCAAATTTTATAATACTATGGATTGTTTTACGACCTCGTTAATAATAGTCAAAGCGACAGATGTGGTCAATAAGAAGTATACAAAGTATGCTCGTTCAGAACGAACCTCAGTTGATGAGTAAAATAGATTTTTGTTAGGTTAATGAAGTAGGAAACAGGCATGCAGCATGAATTTAATAACTTTAAGCCAATGTGGTTCTGTAAAAACATATTTTAAGATTGTGAATACGTTAATAGGTCTATTTACCGAAAAAGCAGATAGGCCACTCTGGTTTCGTGGCCTCAAATATGAAGTAGTGACTTTACTACAACAGATGGTGATCTTTTGACACTACTTTAGTGTACCTATATTTTATAAGTCGTAACTTTCCTGTAGGTACATTCTTTTTTTTTCAGCCTATGTTTATTTAATTAGGTACTAAATCTGGAGATAAGGATTTATTTTGTTTAAAAATATTTGCTGAGATAGAAACAGTTTAGATATATATAAGAGGAACTTTGTAACTATCATTGAAATTAACGTTATAAATTTGTTATAATCAAAACTTCATAATTGGTCAGAAGTATATTATATTATAAAAAAGTTATAATAAACAATTTCCTTACATCATAATATGATGTATTATTTGTTTGAATTAAGAAATATGATTTACCGATACTTACGACTTGGTACGATCGCCAGCGCCAGACCGAACAATATCTCTAGCGCGCCCACGGTTCTCCTGTACCACTTTGATGGCAACTTAAAGTCTAATGTCTCAGACAGTGGAAATACTTTTGCGTATCTTACGTACTCTTTTCTCTGAAATGAAGTTATGAAATATTACCTTTAGTGTTGTTATAAATATACGTTCAAAATAAATATAACCCGAAAATGTAATGAAAAAATTGAGCTGTACTTATTTCAGAATAAAATAAGAAAATAATTTAGTTTTCATACATAATTATATTTTAAATATCAAACCCATACGAATATTTCACATATCATAGAATATTCGTGCAACTTTGTCGTACTGACGTTTAGGCTTGTGCAGGTACTGTCCGGACATGGACGTTTCGAACCACCATGAGTGTAGTGCTGTAGAAGATACGGCGTACCACACTCTCTCTGAGTATTATACTGCGTGGAACGGGCAGCACCGCACTCTGGTCGTGGTAGTAGGAGGGGGCCTCTCACTTCCGAGCGTGGTGAAAGCATGCTCGGAAGTGAGTGGTCTTAGACTGCAATGTTCTCCTTCTGTGTGGACGTGACCTCACAGAAGGAGACCGCGGAGAGGGCTCGCGAGGACCTTCTAAGCAGCCCTCTCTGACAAAAACGAGCGGGCGGTAGGAAGAGACGTTTTGCTCGCCTTCTTCCCATTGCACAGATTCTGCGGACGGGGAAACAGCTGGGATTGTACCGAAATGTCTTTTATTAGCGCCGGTGCCCGGCATCTAGCCGTGGAGTTTTAGTGAGTAATAGTTGCTCCCCCGAGCGGGTGTGTACCCATGACGGGTTTCTCCATGTTAAAAAAGGTTTGAACTATGATCATAATCAGAAACAAATAATAATCAAGTTTCAACGTTTGCGTTCTGGAAAAGTCGACCTTCAAAACCCACCCCTTGGACGGCCGGAGACCAAAGTGGAAAATGAAGAATTAAAGGCTATTGTGGAAGTGGAGCCATCACAAAGCACTTCAGAAATAGCCGCAGGCTTCGTGGTAAGTGATAAAACTGTATTAAACCACTTGAAGCAAATCAGGAAAGTAAAACAAACTTCAACGATAGGTACCTCATGAATTGAGTGAATTGAACTTGCAAACATGCATCGACTGCGTGTTACTTTGCTCAACCGACACAATAATGAAGGGATTTTAAATCGAATCATTACTTGTGATGCAAAGTGGATAATTGTTCGTTGAAAATATCCAGTGTGATATTGAACTAAAGATCTAGGGGATCCTGGTGGACGATATCTGCCTGCATATCTGTGTCGTTAGTATTCAACACGCTTACACCACAGTTGTTTTTAAAAAACTATTAGCTATACATACTTATAACAAACAACGCTAAGCGCTTCTAGAAGTTATTAATAATGCCGTAGTTCATTCAGTTCACTGAATAATCTAGTCGTGTTATAAATAGAAAATAGCGGTGAAGAACGAGTCGAATGCACATGTTTAGGATTTAGAACTAATTTACAGTGATCAGTATAATTAGGTACTATTGTAATTATCAATGAAAATAATATGCTTTATTAACTTTTTGTATTTCATACAAATTTTTAATGAACTTAGGGCCGATTTTTCTATCAACAGATAACTTTATTAGTGGAATAATTTTTAAATTTTGACAGGTTTTCCATACATTATTTGTCAAAACGTCAAACTATTCCTCGTATAAAATTATCTGACGATTGAAAAATCGGCCCTAAATGGTACATATCGTTAAATATGTCATTATTTTTTTTATGTACCTTTCTAGTTACCTTGATATCCAGCCCCTTTATTTGGTCATAAATACTTCAGAACCAATCTGGGACATTTCTCAATAGTTCCAAGACTATCACGTCAATATAACGAACTGGTAAAAAAGATGACACCATTGACATATTTGTTAATTCAGCTTCTCAGTTTAAAGTGAAAATTTACACTCTGTTAGCTTCGTGATTTTTTATGATTTTGTTGAGTGAGTTATGTATTTTTTTAATTTTGTAATTTAATAACCATCCTAATTTAACGTTATGTACATATATATTTTGTATTTATCTTATTTTTATTTAATCTTTTCATTAATTGAAAATAATTCTATTTTTGTTTTTTATCTTTAATTTGATATATAGTTTTCCTATATATAACAATATTCTAGATATATTTGAATTATAACCATTAATTTATTTGTTTTTACGCATGCCGTGATTGGCTATAATTAGTTTTTCAATATTATTGAAACCTGTATTTGTTATTATCTAGGCTTTTTTTTGTTTTGAATAACTATTGTCAATCATTATAAAAAAATAATTAATATTTCTATACTACCATTATAAAGAAGCTTTTGTATGTTTGTAGTTCCGAGTTTGAACCTACATCATTTGAAGACTACTGAACGAATATTAATATATTTATCTCATATTAATACAGTTATATTAATATAGTTATCTCATACTAATATAGGACTAAGCCTGGAAAGGATAGCTTTAATTATGCTTTTATATAGGGGCTAATGATGTTAATGTTGGGTAATGATAAAATTATTTCACATGAAAGAAGGTGCGGGCGTCAGCAACTTCATATGTGTATCAGAGTGAGGGATGTTACGGATATAATATATGAGATTTCGGATCTGTTTAAAGTATTTAATTGGTTCTGTTATGGATACGGATATGAAATCATATCGGATATCCGATAGTTTAAATTATGGATATTAGATTTTTTTGAAAAATTGTATTTAGAAGGAAAATAGGTAACATTTGTAAGTGAACAATATTAAATTTATTTTAGATAAATATTAGTTAAAAATTTAAGCCATTTTTGGTATTCAATAGTACCTATTTTATTTGACTCTGTCCCTGTCCGAAATTATTTGAAACCTTTAAATAGAATATGGTTCCGGTTTCGGATATCCGATAGTTTTTGTTATTGTTACGGAGCTCCATACCACCCTTGATATGTATCGCTGTTTTTCTTGTATTGACATGTCTGCGGTCATGGAAAACTTGTAAAAAATAGTTTTTTTTCTGAAATATGTTTTGTCTTGGTAGCAGTACAGTTTGAAATTTTAATGAATTTAGTTTGAAATTTTAATAAATTTAGTTTGAAATTTTAATTAATTTAGTTTGAAATGTATTTATTGAATTTTAATGGATCAGGCGCCGTTATCTAAAACAAATAGGTGTTTCCGGTGTACCCGCTTTCGTTGTGAATATTTCCACTTCAACAATTGGTCTGGATTAGCTGATTAATAATTGCTACTGAAATATTATATGAGACATATAATGTAGGTATATAGCGATATATCAACAATGCAACTATAACTTGTGATGAAAAATGGTTCCAAGGTTGACACCATTCGAAAAAATATGTTAAAAAAATAACATGGTGTAAATATGCCGGTATTAACCTCTACAGCTACTTGAATTAAAACAAATACTGCAGACGTGTATTATCAGCAAATGCAAGTGATACAAGACATCTCACAATTAAATAAGTGATTACTATTATAGTCTAATGTTTCTCTAGTAATATCACTATTTCAAACACTGCGCAAGTTTCCATATTACGGCATTATTCGATTGGAAATTATCCATTACCTGTCATACCTACTCGGCAAACAAGGCTCATAAATAATGATTACAATATATTTCAGAAAAAAACCACGGTAGACGCATTGTAAATTTTTTTTAAATAATTATTCTTATCCTGTACTTAAAATCAACAACATATACCGTATGCTTTAGTGAACACAGTACCTATACTACATAATAGTTAATATTGAATATCATTAATAGAGAACACATTTAAAATAATGGTCTAATTCTTTATCATTGTCATACAAAAGACTAAATATTTAATTGCAATTTCATGATAGTAAAAAGAAGATTCTAATTTAGTATGAAGCTATTATCGATCGAGTAACTCTTTATCAATACCATTGATACCAAAAAGTATTACCTACACTTAACTGAATAAAAAACTATTTTTTCTTTTTCGAAAAACAATTGGAACAATAATGATCATGTATCATAAAACCATCGCATGTCACTGTAATAAAACTATCTTTAATATACCAGAGAGTAATTATCATCAATTGAGATTAATCGCCGTGTATATATCTCGAGCCGACTCGTCTTTACAACGCGACAAGGCAACGGGACAAAACTCCGTGGTAGTATTAGGCGGCAGGCCAAATACCGAAATAGCAGCCACATGAGACAGATCTCTCTGCTACAAAAATGCTCATAGCAAAGACCTTTATACACCTGCTCGCGAACAATATTCATTGTACTTACCAAATCTTTGTGTAATTCCTTTGAAATGAACGGCGTCAGTTTTGTTATTCCTACAAATATAAAGAACACACCAAGGAGGATAGATAGACTTTTTAACACGATAGACGAACCCATTTTTATCGAGCGCACAAAAATATTAATTCAATACTGGTTCACAAAACGCACATATTTTATTTAATTTCATTTATTTGCAAAACATAATGATATATTTATCAGAGATATATCATATTATAAAATACAAAATTATAAAGCGAAAATCATAGTATCAAATTTAATAAAGAAGAAAAATATCAAAGGAAATTAGAAGCAAGCACGTTTCGCGCCGGCGCGAAAAAATCCATACCGAAGCTGAGTGTGGCCACCATGAAAAATACCAACACTGCCCACATTGGGTAGCTAACGCCAAAAATATTTACACCTAAAACGCCAACCATAGACTAAAAATTGCTAGCAACAGCGGAAACAAATCACTAATCTATGAGGCAACATTACTTATATTCGCTAGTATAAAATATTAAATCTATACTTATATTAGCCAAGCCCAGAAAGCTGTAAAAGCCGTAAAGGCTCCAGGGCCCCTAAGGCTAACAGTATAGTCAGTTCGAAAAAAAAAACTTATAATAGGTAAGTACTGTAAATTGCAATATTCTCTTCGTAATCCGTATTATCTTCTATGGCCGTCGGCCGAGTATTCTCTTGGTAAGAAGCCTTATCCCAGTTGTGTAAGCTGCAATAAGCCTGAGCTTTCGGTGAAGGAAAGGAAAACATCGTGATGAAACCATAGCACGGTGGTAGGGCTTGTTCTAATGCACGCCTGGCTATAGCTACCACCCTCAAGTTAAAAATTTGTCGCTAAGCACCAATAGTTGTGTTCCAGCAGCTGCACTTGAGAGCCAGTCCTCCCACTAAGCTTTAGCGTGTTACCATCTTGGGCCACATCGTCACTTAAAAGCAGGTGAAATTGTAGCCACATCCAAACACCTATAACAATTAAAAAATTTTACATTATCTTATTATTGTGTGTATACTAAAAATTTTATACGCATGTGAACCCCGGCTGCGTATGTTATAGGGTCTGTCCAATGAAAGCGGAATGAAAATTGGCAGCAAAATTTATAAAAGTAGGTCGTGTATGCCCATAAAAACTAGGAATAAACCTATTAATTAAGAATAAACATAAACATAATAATCAAATCCGTATATAACTCAAGGGAATTACATAATTGCGGCATATCTAATATAAATTTGTGGCATAATACATATATATATATATCACAACTACAAATCGAAGTCTGTGGTTTTTGAGTGATAGACAGCTCGCATGAAGAGATATTTATATTTCAAATACTTTTTGATGAAGAAGAGAAGAATAGGAGAAAAAAGAAAAGATGTGCTCAAAATCGTTATAATGTGCATCTTCATGGTTTTACAATTATGTATAATTTTGAACAAGATATATCAACAGTTCTTCATTCATTTTGGACAATTCCTACATAAACAGAAAAAATATAAAAACACGACGACGCGCTCCCGCGCACACACATAGTCCACAGGCATAGTCTCTGTGGGCATAGTCTGAATGTAATACTAGGAGACTGAAGTGTACCGACTAGGCATGGCATGCAGTGTTGCCGTTTTAGTGACTTTGTCACTAGACCTAGTGAGTTTTCAATGTCTATGGTGACATTTTTTTATGATTTAGTGGCAAAAAAATGTCTCGTGAATTTTAGTGACTTCTTAACAAATAATACAGGTACTCTCTACCAAGAGCTTCTTCATGATCAGCACAGGAGTTATTTGATATTTAACTTGTTAATGCAATCTATAATATCAACTTCTAACTAGTCAGTTTTTGAGTAACGTAAATTGGCAACATGAAATATTCATATTACATAGGATTACGGAACCGGGGATTTCCCTACAATTAACGTTCCACGTTATAGTATTTCGTCCAATTATACGCATGATTACGCATCTCACTCTGTCAGGAGTAATATAATATTGCTATCTCATCTTACAATGTAGTGATATATTTTATTTGTAATGTAGAATGTATAATAGTTTCATTAGTTTATCCCTTCGCGCCATATTCTTTGCTTGAAACGCTAAAAGTAAACGTAGTTTATCGTTTGGTTTTCAAGTTTGATTAGAGTTAAATTACAATGGACGTGCTTTTAAAGAAGAAGTCGTATAGTCAGAAGTTCAGAACTGAGTGGGAACTCGTTTTAAGTGATACATTTAAAGCCTCTTGCTTATTTTGTTACTGTGAATTTTCTTCTAGAATAGCCGTTATAAAAAAACACGCAGATACAAAAAAGCACAAGCAAAAATATGAAACAGTGTCATTAAATACGCAAATAAGTTTTGGGCAAGCTCACAAAGAAAATAGGTTCGTCCAAAAGGCTGAATGTAAACTTGCCTTATACATTGGAAATAGCCACGAAACAGATTAGCAACCACAACCCTCAATTCAATACTAAACCAGCTGAAAAATTTCAAAGAAACCTGTAAAACTTATGTTTTACCTACTAAAGTCCAGTCCGAAATTATGAAAACTGTTAAAAACGTAAATAGAAGAATTGCGCAATCTACTTCCATAATACAACAGCAAGTTTCTACTTCTACTATTGCAAGTACAGAGCAACCGTCCACTTTCACCATGCTGAACGAAGATGATACAGTCATAATAGACGAGGATTTTTTCAACTTATTAATTTTTTAACATAAGTAGTATTTTTGATTAATTGAAATGTGTATTTTGTATCATAAGAAACAATTGTGTTTTTTATATTTGCTTTTAATTACCACTTTAATACGTGAATTTATTTAGTGTCTTCTAGTGACTTTTTAAATTTATTTTTTCTCAAAAACTAGTGACATTTTAGCAACAGTTTGGCGAGTTTATTTTTTTTTAAGCGGCAACACTGAAGGCATGAGGAGTATACATTACACAGATTCAGTGTTTCCACAATGAGGGGAACTTCCCCATTTGAGGGGAATTAGGGTCCATAGGGGGAGAAAAAGGGGAAGACATAAAAAGGAGAAATTGCGGGAAATCATGGGTATAACAGAGGCGTGGGCAGGCTATAGAAGAAAATCGATAAAGGCCTTTTTTTTTTAGTTACTACACTAGGGCCAAAAGTATAAACTACAGCAGAAAAATTTTTGAGGGGAAAGAAGCCCTGAGAAGGGGAAATTTGAATTGAGGCGTGGGGAAAGGATATCATCAAAGTGGAAACACTGCACAGATTACGTAGAAGGATATTGCTACATTAAGAAAAAAAGTATCGGGAATGGATGATTTGTTTATGGTTCCAAATTCAATTTTTTATTTTTTTGTTGTTAGATTAGCACTACTGTTTTTAATTTTGACGCGGAGTTTGAGTTTCATCTGTCATTTAGATTAAATACAGTGCTGTTTTTAGTTAGATCATATCTAGTGTGTATTGCGAATTTTATAATGAACAAAAACATTGAACAAAGAGTTCATTCTGAAATTTTGCATCGCCAATGGAATTTCGCGTTCGGAGACACTGAAAATGTTACAGAAGACTTACGGTGAACCGACTTTATCAAAAACACGTGCTTATGAGTGGTACAAAGCGTTTAAAAGCGGTCGAGATATGCTGGAAGATTATCCTCACCCTGGTAGGCCATCGACGTCTTCAACTGAAGTTAACATCGCAAAAATGAAGGAAATAGTTATTGAAAATCCTCACTCAAGTTTGAGAGAGAACCGCTGAACTTTCTGTGTCTCACAAGTCGATCCGTATCATTTTAAATAATCACTTGGTTATGAAACATGTTGCCACTCGGCTAGTCCCAAAAGACCTGAATTTTCTCCAAAAACTCAATTGCATAAGTCTCTGAGGACATGCTAAAACAAGTCAATTCCGACTCAACATTCATGAAACGCATTGTTACTGGTGGCGAGATGTGAGTTTATGAGTTTGACATGCAAACTAGTCAACAAGCTTCGGAGTAACGCCTTCCAACTGAACCGAAACTGAAAAAACCACGCCAAAGTCGAACAAAAGTCATCATGTTGACTGTTTTCTTTGACTATCGCAGTGTTGTGTAGTCGAAATTCTTACCGGAAGGTCAAATGGTAAATAAAGTATTTCATTTGAGCGTTATGCGGCGTTTAAAAGAGCAAATTCGACAAAAAAGGCCAGATTCGTGGAAAGAAAATTCTTGGATTTTGCACCACTATAATGCACTTTCATACAAGGCCATCACTGTGAATGAATTTTTGACCAAAAATTCAACAAATACCATCCAGCAACCACCTTATTCACCAGATATGGCTACAGCAGACTGGAAAAAGCATTTAAAACATGTTTTGATGATTGGATTATTTGTTGGCGTAAATGTATCGTTGCTAAAGGAGCATACTTTGAAGGCGATAAAATAAATTTGGATGAATTACTAACATTTTGTGTATTAGTGATCTTTTCCCAGTACTTTTTTGACACAGTAGTAAACTAGACTAGATCAGTATGCAGATTGGGTGCGGACCGAAACACTCAGTACATACCTTAAAGGTATTATGTCATACGAGTCGGCCGCACCTTGCTTGCCAAGCTACACGAAAGTAGGAATGAATGGTAGAGGTTTAATACCTTCTATATATCTTTAATACTTCTTCTATATACAAATGTACTTTGTGATTAATACCATGCAAACCACATGCATGAGAGTCTTTTAGATACCGAACTACCCTTTTAGCTGCAATGCAATGTTGCTCCTCGTAGCCCTCATTGAACTGGCTCAAATGGCTATATCAAACAGCCAAACATGTCTTATGCCTTGCACAGAATTGAATTGAAAGGATTAGCAAAGAAATTCACATGATAGGCAAAAGCAATTCGTTTCGGCACACCGCAGATTGTCACTAATGGTCACAGTTTCATCTATTTCTCATATGAGTATACATACTACATATTATAAAACTCATCACCTCTCTGTCTGTCTGCTCATTTATGTTCTTTTCACATGAAAAACACTTATCTGGTCTACATGTTTTTTATTTTAATTTATAGCTATGTTATCTGGCCACTTTATAGGATATATTTTGTAAGATAAAGTAACATATGAAATAAGCAGTGACGATAATGGTAAATCAATTCGGAAAAAAACGCATTTGGGGCACGTAAGTGGCTTACGCTGGGTAAACAAGATATATCAAATACATAATTGTAAATAATATATATAAATACATAATTGTAGCTCTTAAAAAAATCTACAAAAAGGTCAGCAATAGCATATATTTACCTTCTAAGGGTAAATAAGATTTATATCTTTCGTCTGTTGAGTGGGGGCAGCACGATTAGCATGTGCGATTGAACTACGACATTTTGTAGTCCATGTGAGCGGAGTCAAGCACATAGCTATTAGTAAATATATAGGATGTACATTTCTATAATGGGATTCGAATCTACGAGCGTAGTGGACGTGAGCCACTTACACATCTTGTAATTTTTTGTGAGGGATGGTGGAGCAGCCACATACACTAAATACGGCATTCTTTAGAGAGGCGATGGATCTTCAAAAAAAAAAATTTTGCTTGTCACTGATCAATATTTTGAAAACTAAACATCACAATAATTAAAAGAAATGTCAATGGAACTAAATTTTTTATTACAATTAAAACAGTTGTATATGTTTAGAAAGGACATTACACTCATTTATCAATGACATATTATATTGTTCCATAAATTGTGATGAACCACATAACAAAAATTGATCATTTTTACAAAATGGTTGTAAATTTTTAAATTCTTCATTTGAAAACCTTCTATTTATTATAGGTTCCTGATATTTACAAGCTTGATTAAATGTTATATTACTTATATAAATATAATATTCGAAATTCCAATATGATTTGAATGAGTAAAGTTCTTCTCTAAAAATAATGTTATCTATACTTTGACAGCAATATAAAAGAACTATTTTAGTCATATCATTTTCATTCTGTAGTATATTATCTATAATAGAAAAAAATGGTGCTATGCCCGTTCCTTGAGCAATCATTATTATTCTACTGAATTTATTTGGAACAAGTTCATAATCACCATATGGACCTCGCCACAATGTTAGAGATCCTGGTTTCAAATTGCACAAATAATTAGAAACTAAACTTTTATCATATTTTTTTATAATTACTGTAAAGTCAAAAATGTCTTTAGTCTTAACATTAATTTTAACAGGAGTATATGCTCTAGTATGCAAACTGCCTTCAAAAGAGTATTTAAAAAGAAAATGGTGACCAGGTTTCCACCAAACTTTTTTATTATTTAATGCCTTTAATGCTAAAATATTGTGTGAATTGTTTAATATATGGATATTATCAACAACTACAAAAGTAGTATATTCCAATTGCGATATACCGTTGTCTTCTGGGTCTGCGATATCCTCATTACCTTCCAAAGATCTTTCATAAAGCTGTAATTGCTTTTTATACACGTCAAATATACATGGACAACAACCACTGTTACAGCAATCTTCTTGCTTTGGTTCTACTGGTCGTTTCATTGTTTTGGTCCAGTAATCATAAATAAACCTAACATTATCTTCAAAATAAGTACTGCTGCACAGCTTAGCTGTGACAGCTACTGATACTACAGAGTATGCTGCAGTGCAAAGTGCATGATATGAAATAATCTGTGGACATAATTAAGTCATGTAAGTATTACATATATTATACAAACTGGAATGTTTGTGTACTTGTAATACAAATACAAATTAAACTGTATTTCAAGAAGGTAAAGTTATTTTTGTCCAAACATCAGAATAAACGAAACGCGGTCCCGACAGCGACTCACATTTGTGGACCTCTATCCTCTCTCATTTTACGACCTTTTTCTGCAACAATAGTAATTCGAAAACTGTGGAAATTAACCATTGTGCACTTATAATTATAAACATTACTTTACATAGAGATTTTAGTGTCATTTAATGAGCATTGACTTTTGCAGTCGTAACTAATAATAATATATCAGCCATAAAATTATGATAATATTTATAGACCTGCAATAGTGCATTTTGAAGTCAGTTGTTTGTTTCTTGGCGCCAAATAAGTACTTGCTTGTGTACAGTGTTTTTGTTTTAGTAACAATTAAGTATGGTTCGAGTTTGTTCTGTAAATGGGTGCAATACGTATTCTTATCCAGGTTGTGTGAAAACTTTTTTTTTTTTTTCGATCTGACTATACTGTTAGCCATAAGGGCCCAGGAGCCTCGAACGGCTTTTACAGCTTCACCGGACTTGGGGGCGAGCGCTTAAGGCACTCAGCCACGAAAGTTTTGCAACAACATCCGAGGGTGCCAAAGTGGCCGAACCTCGGCTCGGATTGTTGCGCGCTATGCAATTAAGTCGCGAACTGACTAATGCCCTAGCACACTATCTAACTAACTATACATGTCGCTATCCTCTGGGAGGAGGGTAAGAGACAAGTGTATATGTATTTAGTAATCTGTAAATTTTTGATCTAGACTAACTAGCCTCAAAAAAAGAAAAAAAAATGTCCCTTACAGAACCTATGTACCTAAGTGTAGTGCATGTCTGTAAAAAGTGTAATGCATGTATGTAGGTAGCTAGTGATTGCAGTGTCACTGAATCGCGCGAGCGGCTGCTAGACTCAAGGGCTCCATGCCGGAGGATCGGACCTAGGCTTGAGTGGCCGTAGGAGAGGGTGGACGTGGCGGGTGTGCGGGAACGAAGTTCACCGTACGTCCCCTGCTTGTGTGAAAACTTTCCATAAGTAAGTTAATCTATTATAACGTTCAGTATGTACGTTAGTATAAAAATAATTTTATGGTATTTTTTATTTTAGGTAGTAGACCAGTAATAAATTTCTGTACATATTTATAACCTATTATAGATACTCTAGAATAGTTCCCAGATGACATTTTTTTACCATTGTACGTTGGTTGATGTCCTGTTGTGTCCAATGTTATTGCATAGATTTATGGTCACTTGTTTAGAAAGAGATAAAGATCCCCAAAAGTAAGTCTCATGCGACACACTTCTTTGGACTAGTGAACCTTCCACTATGTATAAAACTTCTATGAATTCAGTGAAATGTTTATTTTAGAAATGTTGCATAAATTAAATTATAAGTGGACTATAAGAATGTCAATTATTTTTTGGAGTTAAATATAATCGTATTGATGTAATCAGACAGAGAACTAGCGATATCAAACATAGCTCAAAGGATTAGCTCGGTGAAGTGGCAGTGGACTGGCCACATATGCCGAAAAACTGTAACCGATGGCGTAGACGAGTTCTGGAGTGGAGAACACGTTTAGGTTTAGATCTTTGGGGGAGGCCTATGTCCAGCAGTGGACAGATACCGGCTGATGATAATGATGATAATCTATAATAAAATTAAGCTTTATATCTATTACGGTGTGTGTAAGCTGTGTAAATAAAATAACAAAAATAAACTATAACAAAAATTGAGATCGCAATCTGCAATTTATTGATTTCTTTATTATAGTTATAAGGTTAGCGTTGTGGCCACATTCTCACCTGATCTTTATAGTTATGTGGGCCAAGATGGTAGCATGCCAAGCCTAGTGGGAGGACTGGCTCTCAAGTGCAGCTGCCAGAACACATCATTTTTTTTTTTATATAGTAGCTCGGCTTTATGTTGACTGTACTATCCATGATGGTAAGCACAGTACAATCCAAACGCAACGGTGAACACCGAGAGATTGAAATCCATCAGCGGTCGCCGCTGTCAAGCCGGCCTGCATAAATATCTCTTCACGTTACGATTGAAGGGCCCGATGTCATAGGAGGAAATATATTCGCCGGGCGATGGTTCCACAGCTTCACAGTACGACAAAGGGAACATTTTAGTTCGTGTCGAGATAGAAGTTACCGTAAAACTGTAACATCGAAGCCCAGCGCGTGTGGTTTTGTTGTGGAAAGGAGAGGAGGGAATTGAGCGGAAGCGGCTCGGTACATTTGGTGACACTGCATCATTAACAATGCGAACAGCCCGTCCCTGCAACCTGTCCAGAGCATCGAGGTACTTTGCGGATCTATCCCAGAGGTGCAAACAGTATTTCATTAAAGGCCCAACTTGTGCATTTTAAAGAACATGAAGTTAACCGGGCGTAAAAAACCTACACATCCTGTTTGGGATTCTGAGTCTCCGAGATGTACTAGAGATGACACTCCCTCCTCTCATGATATTAAGGCAATCACGCATTGCTAGTGAGACGTTTTGAAGAGTGGGGAGGGGAGAAAACGGAGTAAATAAAATATTACATAATAATAATAATTACTACTCTGTGTTCACGACCGCGACGTATGTTCTGTTGAAAACCAATTAAATAACCAAATAGCTGTACCCTCTGGCGTGGACTACAGAATGCCGTCAGCTGAGCGCACATGCGAATCGTGCTGCCCACGCTCAAAAGCCGTAAGACAAAAATGCTCATTGTGGGTGATCCTTAGAAGATAAAAATATTCTCTTGCTGACTTTTTTTATAGGTCTTTATAAGATCTACACATATTTGGTAAATTAATTTGATATATTTCTTATAGCTTATTCAGCGTATGCTATTGAAGCGCCGCAAAAGGATGTTTCTTCCGAGTTGATTCACCATTATCATAACTGCTTATATCAATGTTACTTTGTCTTGCAAAATATATCCTACCCGGCCAGATAACATAGCTATGAATGAAAGTATAAATCGTGTAAACTGAATCGGGTTTTCGCTTGAAACAACATAAATGAACAGACAGACAGATGACGTTGAGTTTTATAATATGTATAGACAGAAGATATTATATCTTCTTCTTCTTGCCCTTATCCCATTTAAGTAGTGTCGGGGGAACATGTTTTCCTCTTCCACTCTACTCTATTAACTATCTATTCACTCTATTCTTGTCATCACCATATTTCTACTCCTTAAAAGCTTTCTTCTTTTCTTTTATAACATTCCGTATCTCTTCATTCCACCACCATGTATCCTTATCCATCTTTCCTCTTTCTTTAGTTTCTCCAAGGACATCTTTTGCCACGTTCTTAATACATGTTGCCAGTTCAATTCAACATTCATTCACTATTTTCTCTTCTACATCTTTCATTTCTATCAATGCCATTTAATTATAGATGGAACTTATTGTTTGCCGGCTGTGTCAACCTTTATTTTTAAATCTAGTAGTAATAAATGATTTTGAGCAACTATGCCTCGCCAGGCTCCTTCCAGTCCTTCTCCATTTTAATGTTATTTCTTCGTGGAAGAATTTAATCAATTTGGGTGGAGTGATTCCTAATTTTATATGTAATTAGATGCTGGTCTCTTTTTATTGGAAAAAATTATTAATTATCGCAAAATCGAAAACAATTACAGCATGAATGTAACTTTCTCCCTCTTTGTTTTTATTCCCAAACCCCATTGAATAAAAACAATAATATATAATAGAGGATATCGTATGAAGAACAATATTGTACACTTCCGATTTTTTTTAAGGTAAAACGAATTCCGTGTGATCAACATAAAGTCTAATTTCATAAACCATCATACTATACGGAAAAACGAGCCGAGCGAAATGATCTTATTAGGGATTATGTCCTTGTCTAATTGGCCGCTATTAGTTGTTTGAAGAAAGTTGTTCATGTTACTGAATTATATTGTACCTATAGAATCACTACATATTTCAAACAAATGTCGTATGCCACGTGGAGAGCACGAGAATCGTGCGGATAGGTGATGTACATGTGACGTATGCTAATATTAAATTAATTTATAAATAACGAAGATTCGACATTGCACTAAAGTCTTATATTTCTACTTTTGTGTGAGCAAAAAATATTTTTTAATGTTTAATTTGATGAGGACGTTATAATTGTGATTCAGAGTACCTAAGGGAAAGTGCCCATACAACGTGACCCTTTTTATTTTAAATTAACTTTTCCATCGTTTTATATCATTTTTTGCACACAGAAAATTAAAAATAAATATTTTGGCTTATATTTGTCTTTATTAATACAATGCTTGCCGCGTGACGCTAAGAATGGGTACATACCCATAATAAAAAAAGTGAAAAAAATATGATCAAGAAGAAAAAACATGATATAAAAGGAATTTAATACACAAAACCAAATGTCTTTTTTTTCTATTTTTTTGTATTATTTGCATTGACAAGGAATCCTTGTGATATTTAATAAACGCATTGTACAGCCGATCGTACAACGTCATTATATTATCGGCACGAACTCTTGTTGACTTGCTTGACAACTGCACAACAAACTGCTAGCTTTTAATCAGCTGATGTCCCGGCATATGTACGTCAGTGTTGCCACCTGTGAGTTTAAAAAGCGCTAAACGCTGCGCTCCATATTTGAATTTAGCTCAAAAAAGCACGAGATTGCCCTAGAGGATATTGACTTCGTGACGGAAACCTAATCCCTCCCCCCGCCCCTGTGACCAAGCGTGGTATTTTGAAGACCCCATCCCCCTTCAGAACTCCGTAGTATGGGTACGTTCCCTAAAGTGGCAAGAAGTAAAACAAGTAATATTAAAAATAAACAATGAAGAATCAATTATCATGTCGATGATCATATCATTCATACCATAATCAATATATATATTTTAAGTTTACTAAAAACGGAGAAATGAAGACATAAATGATTTGATGTTGTACCACAAAAATTACTCAATATTCATCAGCTTACAACTTGCATTTCAAAACTAAACACTTTAGATCTCATACTGGTGCACCCAAAAAGGTTATTAAAAGAACATCTCTTTACACTTCCCAATTTTTGTCAACGTAAAATGAATTTTGTCACATTAAGATAAAGTCTACTTTCATCAACCGTCACGACAATCGGGAAAACGAGCCGAGTAATATGCTCTTATTAGGGGTTGTGTTCTTGTCTAATGCGTGCCACCGTAAAATAAAAGTAGCAAAAACTATTGGATAGATTTTGATGATTTTATTGTATTACTGTTTAGATACTTTTTCCTCAAAAATGATCACGATATCTTTATTAAAAAAACTTCTGTCGTCCATGCGAGCGAAGTCGCGGGCATAGCTTGTATAATTAGTATTCTTATAATATAAAAATATCATCATATATGCGGGAGTTTCAATTCAATTAGTAATTTTATGTAAACTAAATAATATTAAAAATATTATAAAAAAGTTGAAATATTTTTTTTTCAAAAATACATATCAATTTGTATTACTGTTTTATGTTCTGTAGCCTTTAGCGCCCTCTACACTGACGCCATCTAAACGTTAATTTTACTGCCGCCCGCCATAAATTCTCTTTAGCCGATTACTAACATTTCACTGTGAACGTTGTTGTAAGTATAATTATTTTATTTAGAAGTGACATTATAATATTCTTATACTTCCATAAAATCTAAATTGTTTTTATTTATTTGTGGTTAATAGATTGTGCAGTTTTTCCAATTGTTACTAGCAGAATTCATAATTGTAAGACCGACTCCATTAAAAAGTGGCTTGGTCTTGGTAAAAAATTTTGTCGCATGATTCAGAGTGATATATTGAATTTCATAACTTAACATTGTATTCTATTGGATTTCTAGCCAGTTATGAAAATTATGTATTTTAAAAGTGCGAATAATACGAGTTTTCTATAATTAATTACTACAGTGTAATTTTTGCGGTTGTTGACATTTTTCATTTGTTTTTGTTTAGTGTTGTATATTATACTATTTTTTTGAACTTATCTGAAGCTTTTGTAATACTTGTACTTCTCTTGTTATATCTTTATCTAGTTTGCTTTGGTTAATGAATAAAACTTGTTTCAGAATCATGGAATTCAAATCAATATTCCGTCCATTATAAGCGTTTATACATTTTTCTTACAATAATAAAATTCTTCATTTTCAGATTTTGCTTCTTACATCTAATTTAATTGAAATGTCTGATGATGGGTCTACAACAGTGGAGAAGAAGGGTCGTGGTAGACCAAAAGCAAATGGGACACAATCGGTGAGCAAATAACTGTATATATTTTGTTACGTTACTATTGTATGTATAAATAACATGTCATCATCATCAGCATTTAACAGCCCACTGTTGAACATAGTCCTCTCCATCGGAATAACATATGTAATGCATTTTAGGAAACCAAAGAATTGAAGAAAAGAGGAAGACCTCCGGCAGCAGCTACTAAAACAAAAGAATCAGCAAAGTCTTCGGATGATGAACAGGCACCTGTGGCTAAAAGAGGCAGAGGTAGACCTAAAGGCTCCAAGAAAAAGTCTGCAAAGGGCAAGGTAATTAAGTAATTTTTGCTTGTAATTAGATTCCAAAAATAATAATTAATATAACTAGAATCCGTTTACACAAGTGTATTTACTTAAATAATTTTATTTAATGTTATAGAGTGCACCAGTTGAAGGAAGAGGACGTGGTCGGCAGCGCAAGGATGCACCACCACCTAAGAAAGATGCAGCTTCTACTGAAGAAGAACAGGATGATGAAGATGAAGAAGAGGGTTCAGAAGACCAATAAGAAGTGTTTTGTAACTGAATACACTTAGTGTAATTTGTTTGTCTTGATAACCCTCATTGTGGATGTTAATATTATGTATTCATTTTGTTTACATTAATCTAAATGTTGGTATGACGTGTTTTGAAAGAACACATGAGGGTTATCTTGGCAGTACAAAATTCTCAAATGAGATTGTCCATTCAAAGGTATTCATGTAAGAATTTAAATGAAAGTAATTTTTTTTCTATGGGAAAAATGGAATGGTCATGTTGCATTTAGCTAGAAAATCTTTAAGTATTGGGTAAGTCTTACATGATTAAATTTGGATGACTTAGCTCTCCTTAGAAACGTACAAGTATAAGGAATAATTTGTAAGATCCTTTTTTGTAGATTCTATACAGATAGGTATTTTGTAATCTCTTGATTTATCATAAGATATCAATCAACCTTTAGATTTATAAATTTTGACATTTACGTAAATAAAGTATTATTTTCTATAATAAATATGTTCATTTTCCAAATAATTTTATTTTGTTCCTAACATAAATTGAACATTGTGAAATTGCTGTAATTACTAAGTAAATTATATCCACATTGCTGTTACTTGAATCTAGGAAGAATCACTGTAGTTTTTGAGTAGTGTGCCATTTTGTATTAAACATATTTTTTGATAATTTTGCTGGCTTATAGTACCAATTTTTTTGTCTTTTTCACTGTGTGTATGTGTATGAATGTTCAATGTTAGGAAGAATATAAATAAATCTTTAAAATTATTAACTCTCATTTTTTCGGGTTTTTACTAATCGTTTTTGATTTATGGATGGCTAATAGGTTTAAAACTGAGAAGCCTATAGTACCCAAGCTAAGGAAAAGTTAATTTTTATTGCTATCATCAAAAAAATTGAACTCATTGTAAATTGTCTAAAACCTGTTTTTATTTGTTGTAAAGATAATTTTGAAAATATACTCATTTATTTACTACCCTAAATAACTATAATATAATAACATGTACTAAAAAATTTCTTGAATAAAACTGAAACAAATGTTCAAATTTATCGCCTTCTACTAAAAAGATCTTAAAACACTTTCATAACTATTTCATTTCATGACTTTCATTGAATTCAACGATGGCACTTCAGTATTTTACTTTTTAAAACTACCTATATTCTCCTTGATTACAATAGTATTATTAGTCATTTTTGTATGTATGTAAGTGGTTCTCGAAAAGGATTTCGATGCAAGTTATCTATATAGTTAGTATTTTTAGTCACTGAGATAGCCAGATATTAGAATATGTTAGATCCTAAAGTGGGATCCGTTTGTAACAGTATTTATTGAACATCGAATGTCTATCGATTAATCAATACCCAGACTTAAACTATCGATGGTTAAAATTTGGAATATTTTGAAAGGAAGATACCTACACAATTTGTGTAATTGAAAGAGATCACGCAAACGACCATTTTTTCGGCGTTGTCTGTTAGTAGCCTAGATGTTAGACACAAAATTAAAAATGATAGATAGTTTTTTAAATAAATCAATTGATTCTATCAGATTTTTAACAATAAACACAATTTGATTTCGAAATAACGCTTTAACAGTTTATCATTGAATAGTTTGTCACCTATGTGCTGGACTGACCAGGTAAAATCCGCAGTAGGAGGCTGTGTATCTGACTGCGCCCGACACTCTACAAACATAGAGAGATGGCGGGAAATCGTGCGGAGAACTGTGTCCGCCTCTACCACCGACGCCTCTATGTGACCACGACCGCTCTGCCAAGAGCGAAACGACAGAGAAGAATAAGATTGAATAGTCGAAGTATTTTGGTTGTTAAATAGTTCCACTGTTACAAATATTTTGGAATAACGTATTCGTTATAATAAATGTTTTTACTTTTATATTACTACCTTTCATTTGTTGTAATTTAAGGGACGGCTCTGTTGAATGTTTCATAGTTTACGAAAGTCTTATATAGACAATTTCACGGATTTGAGAAAAAGGGATCATTTATTGCAATGGTTCCAATTTTAGTACTATTAGACTAACTTTCAAGCCGGTACTACTTTTTATGTAATTACGTGAAATCATAAAAAAGACTTAAAAAAGCACAAATATGTACGGCGGGTCAGAGCAACAGTTTGCGCGGCAACGCGTCGCTACGCTAAATGATAGTATGAAACATCTAATACGGTGTGGTGACGCGTCGCCATGCGCAACTGACTATTTATTTTAGACTAGCTATGCCTGCGGCTCCGCTCACGTAGACTACTAAAAAGTTTTTTATATTTTGTGCGGAACCAGACTTATTTTTCTAAAATAAAAGTAGCTTAAATTATGCATTCTTATTCTTGTTTTGGCGCCGCAATAAGCATGCCAGTGTTTGTCTTCGTAGTATTTTTTATTTACAAGGTTAGTCCAACAAGATGGTGACTCTCTTGTTAAAACTTTCTAGGGAGTTTTTGTGACATCTCAAAATGCATATTTCCATTTCATATTTATAATCCTCTTCACGAATGCACAATAACCAAACTATATCTCGAAAAATGCTATCAATATTACATAATGTAGGGTCAAAGAACCTAAGTTAATGAATTAAAAATATAAACCACAACATAGCAGCTCAAGATCCCGCCAAAAGCTCCAGTTATGCCTTATAACATCAGCTATCTTCCATTGAAAGTCCCATCAATATCGGAGATTTTCTGGAATAAACAGATAGATAAAATGTCGCATTACATTATATTGTCGCAAATAACATTTAGTTTTATGCCGTGTAGTCAAGAATTATAATCGTAAATTCGGAACATTGTATATGTTAAATATATTATGATTTTATCATATTTATTTCATGTCATGAAAGGAAAAGGCAATCACCATTTTACCATTTTTTTTCTTTTTTTTGCCTAGTTAGACAAAAATTATCAGATCACTAAATACACATACACATGTTCCTTCCCTCCTCCCAGGGGGAAGAAATATGTATAGTTAGTTTAGTTCGAATGATAGCGAATTAGCCAGATCGCGACTTCTATGCACACGCGCAACAGTTCGAGCCGAGGTCCGGCCACTTTGGCACCCTCGGAATTATTGCAACGCTTTTGTGGCTGAGTGCCTTAAGCGCTCGCCCCCAAGCCCGGTGAAGCTGTAAAAGCCGTAAAGGCTCCAAGGCCGCTAAGGCTAACAGTATAGTCAAGTCGAATAAAAAAAATGAATGTAGTGCATGTGTGTAATGCAGTGTAATGATTGTATGTTGGTAGCTAGTGAATGCGGTGTCACAGTATCGCGCGAGCGGTCGCTTGACTCAAGGGCTCCATGCCGGAGGATCGGACCTAGGCTTGAGTTGCCACTGGAGACGGTGGACGTGGTGGACGTGCGGGAGCGAAGTTTACCAGGTACGTAGTATTTACTAACTGCTTTTATAATATTTATTGGTTGCTATTGTACATTATCATCTGTCGTTCGGGTAATTTCAGGTGTATAAAAACTGCTTATCCTTAGCATACAAAATACGACTTTTTAATTATAAAATACTCAGTTCCATCTTTACCATAAGGGCACGCGGAAAAAGTGCCCAGGGCCCCGAAATGATGTTATATTCGCTTACATGGAAAGAAGAGAAGCTAAATCTTGAATATAATTTTAAAATTTCTGTTATAAATTAGAAACCAGATTAGATTTCTAAATATTTTCGCAACAGTAAATAATATACAGAAAAGAAAACCTATTTTTTAATTTTCACATATATATTTTTTATAGTTGTAGGTTTGACGTATTGGCCACAATCTCATCTGATGTTAAGTGACGATGTGGCCCAAGATGATAACACGCTAAACCTAGTGGAAGACTGGCTCTCAAGTGCAGCTGCCGGAAACCACCTATTGGAGCTTGGCGGCAGATTTTCAACATGAGGGTGGTAGCTAGCCAGGCGGGTATTAGAAAATGCCCTACTACCATGCTCTGGTTCCCTCACGATGTTTTCCTTCATCGAAAGCTCAGGCTCATTGCAGGGATTCGAACTCACGTCAATCAACGTGAAGTCGTACACACTACCACTGAGCCATCATTGCTTAAAACTTTAACGTATGTTCCACCGTAGCGCCTAAACTACTTATCCGATTTTGATGAACGAGATCTCAGTTGATCCGTATTATGGTCTAAGTCACATAAGATAGATAGATATAATTTTATGGCAAACAAAATCAATATGAAGGATGTTACATAAAAAAAAGTGAGTGAGTCTACCATATTTGATTTAGAATTACCTCACTTAGGTAAACATGCATGTCATCTAAACTAAACGTGTATACAAAGTTTCATCTCAATCGGTAGAGGATAACTGTTTTTAAATTTAGTTGCATGATTTGACCCATACTAACAGAACAAGTTAATTTCATTTTAAACTGAAATTATTTTGACCTTAAATGAAGAAGAAGTACAGACGGAAATATTGGATACTATTAATACAAAATAAAAAAAACATTTCAACTTGAACTGTTTAATATCATTTTCTTAAATATACATTTAAAATAACATTTTTTTAAAATAAACTACTTGTATGTATGTTTTCCAATTGTAATATTTTCTGTATGAAAAAAAAATGAGGGGAAAAATGTAAAACATATCATTTTGGGGAAAAGAAAATATGAATATGGAGAAAAAACTGAAATTCGACATACCATCCAGCGCTGCCAACCATACGATTTAAAACGTATTTATATGACCTACATATATATTCAAAATCGTATGCAAACTATACGATCTTTCCAAATCTTTCGATCTTCATAACAAAATAGAAAAATAATAATGGATGCGTTCATTTTGCCAATATAAAAAATTAATAACTTCAGACTTGAACGAACCATAAACTTCTTTGATTTTCTATGACCCGCAACACTTATTTTATTAATCCCCCTGTCCCACTCGCACTTTTGAAATACTTATTTGTCAAACAGAGAGAGAGAGAGACATCAGAATAGACTATCAAAGACACCAGGTTTTTCCTTGATTTCTTTTGTTCATAACGGAGTCATAAATCTTGTGGGCGTAATCTGGGTTAATTGCAAGCATTGTAGAGAACACGGTCCGTCAATCCAAGTGAGAGTGACGTCTGTTTTATTTGGGGTTGCCTCCAATGGCGTCCAACTCCCCTATAGCCACCCTATGCCTCGCATATCTGATGTTATCGCTGCCCGTAGGTGACCTAGTAATTGATCTTGAACGTCCTAACGATCCGACAAGCTTCAGCCAGAATAATCTTCTCTTCGGGTTCCGACTTAGTTGGTGATCTCGAACAATGTTAGGATCCAATATTAATGGAGGTCTTCACGATACGAGGGCTCAGGCTAGAACTATCCTTCAAGCCCGTCGTTGTCTGCTTATGTGGTTCCGAGGATCACAAAGCACACCTGTTGCGAGCTTGCGGCGTCCTTTTAGTAGGGGAGCCCACGATGCTAAATTGCAAAGCTTAGATGATAAGAAGGAAAAATTTTATACAATGTATACCTTTTATAGGTGCCCCCACCTATACGTATACGTATGTTAATCTGATCATTTGCATGATGGGGGTGGTCGTACGTAAGGCTTGAAAATGAAAAAAGTAATAATTAATCGAGCGCGTCAGATTTTCTAAGGAGATGTTAAGTAAACCTAAAAAGCTCTCAATCAATAATCTGACGATTATCTAGAGGGATCCGCCTAATCTGACAAAAAAAAATCTTTGATCTAATATATCTATCTATAATCTAATAATGAAATAATTGATAAGCTCAGGAAATAGCATGCAAATAAAAAAGTGTATGTATTTTAAGTAGAATACTTGTATTTGTAAGAAAATAATTTAAAAAAACGCTCATAAATATTTACGTAAGAGGGGAATATAGGGTCACGCAGCTGCACGCATTAAACTTTATCGACGAATTTTTGTTACTTCGGCTTAAGGAAATCGTCAGATTATATATTTTTCGTTATCCTTGAATTATTTCCTTCAAAATAAAATTAAAAAATTAGCTACACTCGAGAATGTCGACGTGACGTGTTTTTTACAACTTTGAAGACCACCCCTTTCTTTACGTCACTCTGAAATTGTCAGATTAGTGGAATATAGACTTTTTACCATGTAACTAAATAGCCTTATATATGGGGCTCATATTTGGTGGAGGTAATTAGCCGGATACAAGGTATTCCCCTGTAGGGTCATTGTGGTAACAGTGGGTCACCATTTTTTCAGAGTCATATAGTTCCGAAACTATACAAGCTATTGATGACAATCTATAATTTTAAAAAAGTTTGGCTATTTAGTTATATTTTATTCTAAGAAGTCTTATAAATATATATAATAGTTTTTGACTTATTTACATTTTAAAAAAAAGTGGGCACTGACCCACTGTGCCCTCGGAAGAGTACACAGTGGGTCAACCCCGGGGCCACAGTGGATCAAGAGGGTATTTTTATGTAAAAGACAGGTAATTTTTAATATTTTTAATCATTATTATCAAATCAGTCTTTAAGGTAACACTTGGAGCATAGAAAGTATTTAAAATTAACTTAAGATTACAATAGACAGCCAAAACACTAAATAATCTCAAAAAGATAGAGATTACACTTCGAATAACAATTATTTGTTAACAAAATGTAGCTTTAAATTATAAGAAAATCGGAAATCTTAATCAAATTAAAGACCACTCAGTTTTTAAACATAAAAATAAACCAACATAAAGCAAAACAGAAATCCTACTCTTTTTGAACAATTTAGTGGCACTTTGGTTTTTATGGATTAGGAACCTATTCTATGAATCACAATAATTGAAATATTGGTTTCAAACGTTAACTAACGGATATCGATTTGAGAAAAATCAACATTAAAATAGTAGTAAGATTGTTGGCGTAAGGTGCTTCCTCCTACACAAGGTTTAGGCAATATAAGTTTCACATCATATTCCTTAACATATGATAAATCAGGATTACTAGGCATATGAAACTGATATTTGCGATTTGCTCGGAGAAAGCTAACGTAATATTCTAAGTTCTCATTACGTTCTTGCAAAATTTTTCCTACATAATAAACACTTTTTTTCTTTGATGCAAAACGAACGAGAACGTAATCTTCCTCCTTTGGAAATCGATGCAAAACATTGCGCAGTAATTTTTGATCAGTTAGTATTTCAATTTCGTTTTCATCTTCCTCACACCAATCGGAGTCTTCGTCATGTAGAGAAATATTTTCAGCTTCATCCTCCGATTTACTCTGCAGGATTTTTCTAACAGCTTTTTTATTTGGTTTATTTGTTTTGGTTTTCTTTAATAATTTTCTTTTATTAGCTTCTAATCTTTGTAATCTAATATTTTCCTTCTCCGGTGTATCCGTTGCGATTAAGCTACGTCCATGTTTTCTTCTTCTTATATTTATCCTTGGCATAGCTTTAATGGGTTGCCTAAACTGATTGGGACTTATAAAGGATAGTGGCGATGTGTTTTTCGACATAGAGCACTGAGGCTCTGATGTGTCTTGCTGAGGATCGAACGAAGACAATAACTCTCCCTGAAAAGGTGAAGAATGCACTATTCCAGGTGGTATTTCGTTTTCTAGAATCGAGGGACTATTTCGCTCATCCTCGCTGATATCTTGTAATGATACATCAAATGGATTTTGAAGGACATTAGGATTGGGACGATCAGTCACAGTACTGGATAAAAAGTCTTCATCTGTGAAAACATTCCTATCAAAAGGATAAATCCCAGTTTTTTTGAAGGAATGAATAATATTCGTTGGGGTCATGGCCCTGGTAAATGCAGTTCCTATCAGCTCAGCTAAATCATAAATCGTTATAGGTTTCCCTGGATTTTTCAGTAGCCAAGATTCCATAGCGGCGTTGTAATACGTTTTAAACGGAGAATAAATACCCACATCCAAGGGCTGGAGCTTTGCTGACGTATGAGGGTGTAGGGTCAATATTATAACACCGTTTTCTTTTGCTAGATCTAAGGCTTCGATAGACAAATGCGACTCATGATTGTCCATAATCAATAATGAAATATTTTCTTTGGAGCTCGAAGTATGTTTGATGAAATGTTTCATTGTTTCGAGAAATAGCTCCCTATTCATCCAACCAGACGGTGTAGCTAACCCTAATGTTCCAGGGGGAGCACCTTTAATCATGTAATCCTTATAGTTTTTCCTAGGAAAAATAAGTACCGGTGGTAAAGCTTGACCAGCTGCACTGATAATGCAGCAAGTTGTTACTAGGGTACCTTTTTCACCGCTCGTTACTTTTCCAATATTCTTACCCTTGGGACCAATTACTTTTTGGGGTTTCTGTACTGTTGTGGTTGCAGTCTCATCGAGGTTGTACACTCTTGTGCCATCAGCAAATGAAGATTGCCTTTTATAAACTTGTTCCAGATTATTGAAAAAGACTTTCACAGTTTCCTTGTTGAACGAAGTTGCTCTAGCCAAGCTGCAAGCCTCTGGCTTGCGTAAAGAAAGATCATTATGACGCTTGCGAAAAGATTTTAACCAGTCAATGCCTGCCATTTGGTTCACAACCCATGACTGTGGCATTTTAATTTTGTTTATAACTGCCATTTCATATGCAACTTTTCGACAGTCTTTTGTTGTTAACCCGTAAAACATAAGAGCGCAATTTTTATAGTATTCGGTAAGTGCTTGTTCTTGCTCATTCGTGAAAACTTTGTTAATGTCATAATGCGGCACAAGTCTTACATTTTCAATGTTTGTGGACGTCTTTGTTTTAGTTGCATAACGTTGCAGCGTTGAAAATGGAATTTTCTTTTCCTTGGCCACGGCACGTATCGTTTTTCCCGCCCTAATTTCTAGGAGAGCTTCTTTCATATCCTTTTCGGTGTGATTGCCTATTTTCCTACATAATAGACGTTTCCTTGGCATTCTGTAAAAAATAATATTGTGTAAAATATGGACTTTATGATCATCTTCGATCGTATTTAGATACACTTATTTACCAGTACCAGCAGGTGTTCAAAGTGTACACAGTGGGTCGACTCACTGTGCCCATTTTGGAAGTGACCCACTGTGCACCAACCACGCCATTTTAAATTTATAACGCAATAACAAAAACTTCTACTGTGCTGGCAGTCTCTTATTTCTGTCAAATGAAATCTTAATAATCACTCGTTACGTCGATATGATAACTCAGTAGATAAAATGAATAGCTACGGAAGAAGAAAACAATAAAACTTACGTGATTTTTTTACTTTTGCTGTCTTAAAACAGAAATTCACTTTTATAACGTACAATACACTCACGAGCAGCGCACTGACTACAGCGGTGACGGTCACACGGGAGCACGAATCTAGTGTGAAAGGGATGCAGCTATACCCCTACTCTTTATGTTCAATATGGTGCTGACTCAGTGTACCCACATGATCCACTGTTGCCACAACGACCCTATATTAATCTGCCGCGATTTAGTAAATCCCGAAATCCCCTTTTTGGCTCCTCTACTACTCTACTTTCTATCCATTGTATTTTATATACGCCGTAATTTTGAATATCTGTCAGGGTCTGTTATCTCGTTGCTAAGAGACATGATTTTTTTTTAAATAATGACGTAGACACGTTTTTCTGACATATTTATAGCGTACTATCTTGTCAAGTTGCCAACTGTCTTACTTCAAGTTGATTTACGTCATTCTAATCCAAGCAATACTACCTACAATATGCAGTTAATTTCAATTTTATTTAATTTCCAATAATACTTGTTAAAAAATACTTGCCGGACCAGATACTACATAAAATTCGAGGACGGCACTGTGCAATGCCTATGGCAAATATAAAAACTTCTGAAATTAGTTGAATTTAGTTTGTAAATTAGTGTCCAGATTCTGGTAACTAAGGTCTACAAAATCACTTCTTGTTCGTATCTAAATACAAAATATTAAAATGTTGTACCCTAAATGTTAAATATTGATTTGAAGGTCTAATAATATTACGTATTCAAATTATTTACTATTGTTCTATTGAAAATTCATGCGTACTATTAATTTTTAGATTTTTTAGCAGAGTACGATTATGATTATGCTAGTGTATGGTACGATCCCCTAAAAAATAAAGTTGGCAACACTGTACCAACCATGTTCAGGCGTCATTCGAATCATCGCATGTCCGAACTGTGTTCGTTGAGGAACGCTCTCAGTTTTGTTTCCATTAACTATCGTCTTTAAAAATTAGCTTTAATTTGTGTTTATGTGTTTTATCCAATGGAATTTATTAGTGAATTGAATATCTGAGTTTTAGTGACGTGATAAATAAATGTTGTTAACTGTTCATTTAGTGTCTTGAAAAGTTTTTGGCCGATATCAAAGTTTTATTCAAGTGATAGTTTTTGGTTAATTTGCTCTTCGATTTGTTATGTTTGAGTATTATTGGAGCGAAATAAACGAATTACTGACAGGTACGTATATAATTCTATTTGGAGTTTATGGAATGTTGAGACGGGTAGGCTAATCACCACGCAACGTTATCATTACAATTTCAATACGACGAAACATCTATTGTCGTCGAATGCACTTACCATGTATCCATTACGATATTAGTTTTAGACATAACTTTATAATTAATTGTCCTGGTGCTTATGTAAATTAAAACAAACTGTTGTTCATTTACTTTTCTTTATTCTATGTTAGTAGTCTTGTTTTTATATATTTTATATAAATAAATAAAAACATAAAATGTTCACTAGCACTTTAATTTTGTCATTGTAAATATCATAGTTCAGTCATAAGAAAAGGTTTGTTTTAGTAAAATAAAA
This sequence comes from Saturnia pavonia, assembly GCA_947532125.1. Classification (NCBI taxonomy): domain Eukaryota; kingdom Metazoa; phylum Arthropoda; class Insecta; order Lepidoptera; family Saturniidae; genus Saturnia; species Saturnia pavonia. The sequence continues at coordinate 13,549,308 of OX383901.1, forward strand.
ATGTAAATACATAATGTTTTGTGACTTTGTGACAATTATTTGCATATCAGTTTCTCAGATAGGTATTGATTAATTTGATTCTTATAAGTTTGTATTGCTTACCAACAATTGAAGCAGCAATATGAAGAAGTGTCCTTAGTTGTTTTTTTAAAGAATATTATATAGTGTGATTCGATCTTCTGTTGATGTAAATGAAAACTCAATGAGGAACATACAATTACAGGTTGGTGTATAAGAAAACTTCAGTATTACTGTAAAAGACTCTTATAATAACAATTACAAAAAAGTATAAGTTTGATATTTAAAAAGTGAAATTGTTTAGTCTGATGCATATGATAACTGTATTCAAAAACAGATCTGTTTCTTTTATTCATTAACATTATAATAGACATATAATATAACATCAAGTGAGTGTATGATAAGTTTCCAACTTTGTTTGTTTTAATTGAAATATAAAATGACTGGTTTTTTTAAATTATTAGCTTTTAGTAAGTAATTTTTTCTTATTAGTTAAGTACTATTTTGCTAAAAATTCTGTTTTAATAAGTTTTTGGATTTTTTTGGATCCTTTATATATGATTAATGCTTACCTATCTTAATGTCAAATTTCATGTTTTTGAGTCTCCTAGAAATGGTCTAGTTTTTTGATGAGTGAGTCAATCAGTAAATGAAAGAAAGCTACTTTTCAGACCCTAATAACGCAAGAACTATACTAAATTTATTAGTGAAATTTGGGATTCTAGGTGTTCAAGGGAAGTTTATTAAACATGCAAAATTTTAAGTGAGAAGGACTAATAGTGTTTGACTTATACTTTTTTGTACTTGAGGGGTTCAATGAGCTTGAAATGGTTTATGTAAATATACTCACTGGCTGGTATCGCCTGTTCCGAATTTAGCTGACACACTACCATGTGTCTAGATATGCCATGAATAAAAAATAGTGATAAATTTATCCAGAAACATACTCTTATATTACTTTTTTTTTAAATTTAAAACATAATGTGGATGGAGAATATAATATCTGTAGGTACATTGGACACTGGTTAAATGATAATTCTAAGAAAGTTCTCATCTTGTAAACTTATAAAAGTTTCAAAATTCTAATTCGGATATGTAACTAAGAAACTACAAATGTTGCTATTTTTCAATTGTAGCAAGAGTGTATTATGATGAATATAGTAAAAATTTTGGTTATGAATAACAAGAATTGAACAAAAATAAACGATTATTTTTGATCAATAACTGTATTTATATTTCCGTCTCATGTCATGTGGTATCACAATACCAGCCGGTAAAGGTCCCACTTCTAGGACAAATATACTCATACAAAGCGTGAATACATTTACAAGTTCAAAATTAATATTTTTCAGAGTAGCCATTTTGAAGTTTACATTTGTTCTTGTTACATTAAAAAATGTGGTGTATCAAAAACATGTAATCCTTTTGACCTATATTGATTTTTCTCCATGTAAATTAGGTAACCGTGATGTCAATTTCAATAATTTAAAATTTTATGCAATTAGACAAGTCAACCTATTCACACCTTGTGTGGACATAGTGATAAAAAGCACAATTTAAACAACCCCAATAAACATAAACTACTTATTTCAAGATTGGAGAAATTTATTACTTAATTGTCCTTGAAGTATCTAATGAAGTAAATCATGGGATTCATCCCAAATAAATCTACTCTGATACATTTTCTACTTATACATTAAGCATTCCTTGATCATTATAGTTTTCTAACAGTTCTGTCTTCATTGCTATGTTTCAATTAGTTTTGCTAACTGAAATCAAATTATTAAAAGTACAATAATTAATTACTATATTTGACTGTATCTGCATACCTGAAAGAATATTTTGGTTCTGATATGCGAGTGCTTTTTATATGCATATAGTAGTAAAACTTTCATAGTCAATCTCTTTGTTTTGTCCTATTTTAGAATCAGTCTGCATATATTTAGCTGCCGAGAGGCTTGAAGGCCGGTGTGACAATGATGACCGGTAATCAATTACCTATTGATATCTTGGTAGTCACTATTGTTTTTTAGATTGCACTGTACTTACCATTGGAATTTTAATTCCACCATGGTTGTCATAATAATCTTAACACAATAATGGTATTTTGAATCACAATCATGACATGTGCCATCATTCTCCTTAGGTACATTTGCTATTCTCATGTATCGAGTCATATTGACTATACAATGGTCACAAGCCTTACATACTAATTAGGATCGTATATACGTGAAGTAATTGTCGATTGTTCAACACACTTTTGCCATATGAAAATAAAGCTTAAAATAAAATATTAACAGTAATAAACTGCGCTGTCCTAAATGGCCTATCATATCTATTATTATTTTGGTCATGAATTTGATAATACTTCGGTATTCGTTGATAATTTTTCCGTGTTTATATAAATAGAAAGGAAACTGAAAAGCAAGCACTGCAAGACGGTCACTCATTCTGCGCCATAATGAATTAAGTTTTATCTGGTTAGATTATGATTAATTTGGTACCACCCGGTCGTTGCCTCAATGAGTCAGAAAATGCAAGTCGCGAATTGACTCCGGTTGACTCAGTGTGTTTAGTTGATATTGATACAATGATCTCAAAATATAATCTGTATTCCCATTTTCGATTGTTTCTTTATTACAAGTGAGTTTTAAAATTGTCGTAACTGTTATTGACAATATACGCCGAAAGACTAGAATGTTCTGGGCGTCATTATCATAAATTCCTACGTAAATTTCCTACTGTTAAATATTTAAGGCTTATGAGCAATTTTATTATAAATCTTGTGTTGAACGACCTTGAGTAAGTTATCAAGATATTTTCTTTATATTACAGGAAAACCTCTTTATTATCGGGAGATACGTTCTATTCTATAAATATGCCGCGAATACAAAAACCGTGAATATGGAATTGTAATTTGTGTAGGAATATAGAGGATGCGTACAAGGGAAAAAAATAAATAAAAATTCATTAAAATAAAAGTAATTTAATGAAAGGTACATAGTATATTTTAATTATTACTTTCTAGATTTTTTAGTTTTAAAGGGCTTCTTAATTTTGATTGGTATTATCTTTTCAACTGTGGCATTAATAATTTTCCACGTAAAACGATCGTAAACGATCAAGCATTATTAAGGTTCCGCAGCCACCAAGGAACCCTTATATTCTCACCATGTCCGTTCGTCTGTCCGTCCGCGACTTATCTCAGAGATTCTTGGTACTAGAAAGCTGTAATTTGGTATGGGTAAACATATTAAAGGGATAAAATCTTGAAATAGATTTTTTTAGGGTACTTCCTCTACACGTAAAGTAGGGATCAATTATTTCTTTTTTCTCGTCTATCCTATGGTGAGCGGTGTCGTTCGATAGGATGTTCTAATATATTGCAGGGATGTGAAAACCATTTTTCGATTCAGAAATCCGTTTGCGAAATATTAAGCTTTAAAGTGCTAATTTTTTATTACAGCTATATACCTAAATGTCTTTGGATATGTAAAATAAATCACGTCACTAGTATATTATATAACGAAGTTAAAAGGAAAACTATCACAGCTAAGAAGGCTTTACAAGTTAACATGTAATAGTCGACCAACTTATAAAATGTCTTGGAGAAGTAATTAGAAAACTTTTTTCAGTGAAACATCAATTTCATATCTTTAAAAAAAATGTTATTGTTTTCGTGTGAAAAAGTTTCACTCTGAAATCTGACACTAAGTATGCAGACTTAATTTTTATTCTAAGTGGCCAGTGCGTTAAAACGACAATTTCATATTTAAACCTCTATCATTTGTTTGTTTCTAAATGTTTTGATGCGGACATAGTACTCGTTTAATTTGATTGGGTACATAGTAGTGAATAATATTAAGTATGGTAAATTTTGTATTCATGAATAAAGAAATTCCGTCTGTGAATGCAGGAAGTGGAGGCATTTTTTAAATCCGGGAATACTGAAACCATGAATAAGGAGCTTTGACTGTATTAAAGAAATGTAATCTATGAATAAATTCCACTTATCTAAACATCGCGATGATACTATAGTGGTAGTAGAGTATTTTCTGATGTTTGTCTGATAAGCTACCGCCCTCCGGTTGGTAATCTGTCACCATACTTCTATCGGTGAGTTCCAGTAGCTTTACTTGAGACAGTAATTTTTTAGGCCTAGAGTGTTATCAATTTCATCTACATCTTCACCTTACATTAGATGAGATTATTTTTAACATAAATCTGTTGTAATATTTTACTTCTATGCTTTAAATAAAATTCTTTAAACTTAATATTCCACTAATTTTTATTTACTAAGTATGGTGTAATGATATGAGGTATCGATGTAACAAATTGATCAGGTAATTCAGGTCCTAAAGTCAAGGAGCAATGTTGATATTTATTTGTATGAAGCTAGCACAGGTGAGAGCTAAACTTGTTTATGAAGGATTAAAAATAAAACTATTGAAGTCGGTTGTAGTTGCGGGACCTTGCAATTAACTTTAAAAAGACATAATAATACATGTACGTGTATAAATTAATCTGCCTTTAATTGTTCCAGATAACATGTTATAGAACTGCACTATAATTGGTTCTGTTGTAGCAGATCAAACAGGAAAAGCGCCTGAAGTGAGTTAAAAGCTATATTATGTTCCACTTTTGTTTAATATCTCTCAATTAAGAAATCAACGTATTATGTTCAAGTAGTAAACGTTAAAAGACGCTAAATGTCTGTAGTAGGTCAGAGGCTCAGACGTGTAGTCGCCGTCCTGAATTTTTAAATACTCTATTAAGGTGCCAGTAATGCTCGACTCGTCCTCGGTTTCTCTGTACTATTCTCTCGCTGATTGCGTCTTTATACTTTCTTAAGGCAGTCTCATCAGACCGCAGCGCCGCGCTGTATAGACCCATGAAACTGCTTGCGGCGGAACCTCACTCTGCTAACACACGGCAAGGCACAAAATTCTTAGTAGGTTTCAGGATCGAGGGTTCTTAATAATCCTATTTCCATTGTGATTGTGAGAAATTACGCATATTATGTAAATAACTAACCTAGTATACTATTATTAAATTAGTATTTAAGATGTTAATGTATGTTTTTTTGTTGTTGTGAACTACAAAATGTGAAAGAGTCGTATGGTAAATATGCTATGACTTCACTATGACCAATTAAACAAGTGAATATTTATTTTATTTTTGAAATGATAGTTTTATGTCGGTGTGAAATGCAATATCTAGTTTTCTAAGGTTAGTTAAAACTTTCACGACTCCGTCTCGCGTAAACGTTGTTTAACTACTTATAACCAGTTCTTTTACGCCAAGGGGCTTTCTGTGCTTCGTATCGCAATTGCATTTGATACCGCAAGCGTTACGCTTTGACTGACACCGGAAGGGTCTTTGGTTACGACTTTATCTTTATTAATGTTATAAACTAGTGCTTGTGACACTATTTCAACCAAAAATTATTCTATTTTTTTCTTCTAATTTTTAATGATAATGATTTATGTACTTTGCAAATAATAAAGTTACCCTAAACAATGTATTGTACATTGTTAATTAATCTTATGCTAAGGATCTTCCTAGAAGAATTCAAAGCATTTATGACCATAATGCTTTTAATAATTTTATGACCATAAGAAAGTCCTCGTTTTATTAAGGGATTTCATGGTGCATTGGCGCAGAGTACCGCGTCACCAGAGCCGATTGCTTCTAATTGAATTAGGCTGCAAGTGGAACGCGCCCTGCGCACTCACCACGTACTTAATAGATTGACCGCTTTATACACTCTCTCCATGCTAACGTTTACATAATACCAAATATTTGTTTAGAGAAACTCTGGGAATGCGCGAATGCTTATGAATGAAATGTTGGAAACCATCTAATAGGGCCTCATTATGAAGTTGCTGCTTATTATCACTATATGTATTTTGTTTCCGTGTTCATCTTATCTGTACATATAATAAATTTTTATTGTCTGTTTGTAATGTCAAAATAACATCTTTTTACTAAATACATATGAAAGTATACACGGTACATATAAAAAAAAAAACATTTTTCTCTGTCTGCCTGTCTGTTTGTTCTGGGTAATCTCAGAAACGCTTCGACCGATTTTGACGAAATTTTCTGATGTTCTGAAATAATTTTCATATGCATTTAGTAAAAAGCTGTTATTTTGACATTACAAACAAACACTTCAATTTTATTTATTTGTATAGATTTATCGAGGAAGGGTATAGGCCATATCACTTCACGCTGCGACTCAAGGGGCGGAGTAGTAATCAAGAATGTCTAGAAATCTGGCAAGCTGTAGCCAAGTACGGAAAGAGATAACAATAGGCTACACGGTTGTGTTGGCGGCGCAGCAGCGTGATGGAGAGTCGGTCGAATACATTTAACACGCTTTAAGCCGTGAGGCTCAGCTAGTATAAATTAAAAGTTGCGAAGAAACTTGCTCAACTACATTGATATAGAGAACGTGAGAATTCGTTCCGCCGGATATGGGTTACCTTCATAAAAATTCGTATGGAAATACATCAATTACGTGCTTTAACACTTTATCACCTACTTGCAAAACCAATTCGGTAAACAATAGTACATAATATCGTCTTGCTTTGTTTGAATGGTGCAATATCGCTCTTGCTGTGGTTATCTGTTTCAAAAGTTCGAGTTTAGTCTGTTCTAAATTTGCCCAAAAATAGTTTGTTGATTGCTCATTTATTTCTATCGCTATTGTAATACATATTAGGTCCTGGGAAAAGTCTGAGCAGTTCATTCGTGTTATTACAAAGCCGGTAATAATACACTAAAAGTAATATCGTCGTTTTTGCTTATCATCCTGTCGTCGCGTCGTGGTTAAACATAACTTTCACGTCAAAACTAATCCTCAGATATCCATATATACCACTGATATTCGTTCCTCTACAATTTAGTTAGTTTAATTATGTTATAGTAAGGTAAAATGACATTTGAGGAAATATATCTACATATATTATAAATAAAAAATATGTATCATTTTCAGATACGAGGTTAAAACTTAAGATTACGGTATATATGTTTTCATGTTCCGTTTACAAATAATAACCTGCGTGTGAAGCGCTTCTCATTGCACAGCACATTTCGTGCCAGTCTCAGACTGTCTCCATCGAGGTTCCGGTCGATATAACTACTAGTAAATGCCAAAGAATGGCTCTTCAGCCCGGTTGCCGGCCCTTTCTATTAGAAAAGCTTTTGTGAATTTGTGACACTTAGCGGTCGATGTTATCGCGTGTTTTGCGTTCCCGTTGTTGTTGAAAGCGAAGGCGTTGTCCGGTCACGGTCACTTGTTCGAGCAATACTTATGAAGATCATGGCGTCACACTTTTCCTTTATCGATAATGCCATACAGACGTGGCATTCAACGCTGACAGATCGGTGACTACCGCCGTAACACGCCGCCGCGCCGCGCCGTGCTCTCACTGACGTTGTCTCCGGCTGCCCTACTATCACTTTGGCAATAAACTAGAATCTCGGGTCATTTGATATTGCATACTGATGCGGATATTTTTTTGTTTCTACGAAGATTGATCTTAAAACCGTTCAAATACACTCGAGTGCAAAGGAGGCGAATGATAAACGAATTAACGTATCTCTGTTGTAATTCGATTCTTCAATTAAGTCACGTCGAGTTTATAAGGAATGCAGAACTACATATCTCAAGCAGGTGGTGGTGCACGTTTGATGTGGAGTGCTTGTATTATTTTTGCTTCTTCGTTACACAATAGTTTAGTCAACTCATTCTAACATGGAAGGTCAACTAGTAAACTTTATGCAATGCATGTTTCTTTCGTCTTTTTCGATTAAGTTATTTTATGGCAAAGTAAAGGAATTTTGGAATACTTTGTATATTTTTCTTTATAAGATATATAGACTAGCCACTTGATAAGTTGCGCGGGTGGAGCATAGTGGTTCGACAGCGAGTCTCGCGTGCTTACCCAGTGAGTCATTTAAGTACCTTAAGCTCGGTGCTTTTGCATTCCGTTTATTGATACGATGTGCGATCTTATGAATATCTATGAACCACTGTTAGTTATTCAGTTTATATTATTTTTAATATCGTAATAGGCTGCATCGGTGATGAAGGCAAAAAGCTATTGTACTTTGATGACCCAGTGATTTTTCAAATGATTTAATTATTTTAAAACAGTAATTCATTTATCATCAGCATTGATCTGCCGACATCACCAAGTGCACTTTGATAATGCTAATATAAAAACTCGTCGGCTCTACAACGAGGACAGCGGTGACACGAAAGCCGGTTTTAAAATGTTTTGCCGTTTTGAGATAAAGAGTTTCGACGCTGAGCAATGCGATGTAAAAATGTCACTGAATCGCACTCGTAAGGTTCATAATATAGTATTATCTCGTGGTGCATCATAACAGTTCTATTGCGATAAACAAACGACATGGGAGCCGGCACACAGGAAGAGTTCTCAGACATTTTGCCTCGCTTGTAGAGATCATGAACCGAATCGCGCGAATTCATTATATTCTGCTATTCCCGTAACCTGCGTTAGTGCACGCGACTGTACTAATGGCGCATTCTCGCTTTGTCACACATCGCAGTCTAATTTACCGCTAGATACTTATTTAAAATAAGCCAACCGGAATAAATCACTGAGAAATGTACATAGAAACCCATAGAAACCAGTTATTAGCACATGCATATATTTTATTTTAATAGGTACATTTTTATTTCCCGACGATTTGCGACATTCTTCTCTGAACCACTTACAGTGAATTTGATAAAGGTTTTGTTATGTTTTTTTTTTTTTTTTTTTTTTTTCTCTTTATTTTTAGGCTTAGTCGCATTAGCGACTATGTCGCCTATGTAATGTACGCTTAACACAACTTATGAACTACTAACAATTACTTAACTTAATTTTAAAAAGCTCCCTTGCAAAAGGAGACAAAGGGTCAGCCAACATGGAATTATATATACCAATGTGGAACGACCCAGAAGCATTAAGTTTGGACCTAGTAGATTCACTTCGAACACACTCCACCAGAATGTGGTGCACATCGTCGATGTGTCCACAAATCGGACACATTGGAGATGGCGCTTTACGCATCATAAAAGCGAACTTTCTTGATGGGATGTGTCCTGAGCGTAATCTCATTCCAGTTATGGCTTCTTGACGGTTAACTGTGATGTTATCTATCCAAGGTGACTTTAGAGGATGTGGTTGAATCGTTTTGTACCATATTCCTTTGGATCTGGAGCGTTCATCAAAGTATTCTTTCCAGTTAATATAGCAGTCATTTCTTAACATGCAACATATATCAAAATGCGTTGGTAATAATTTGATTGGAATTCCATCGGAAGAACCTTCTCTAGCTAAGAGATCAGCTCTTTCATTACCGGCTATGTTTATATGAGATGGTATCCATTGCATAACAATTACTTTATTATTTGCTTTCAAATCAAGTAATTGTTTTAAAATAGTGTAGGCTATCGGTGTTCCTCGAAAAGTCGAGGTGCATCTAGCCACATGTTGGAGAGCACTTTTTGAGTCTGATAAAATAACAATTTCTTTAGCATCAATTGACTGAACGAACGCTAGAGCTTCCGAAATAGCTACCAATTCCGCATGCATAATAGAAACATTTACATTTATTTTGAATTTCATAAAAGTTTCGAAATTTGACACAAAAAATGCGGCTCCTATAAAATTTCCAGCTTTGGATCCATCAGTGTATATTTTTGTAAATTTTTGAAATTGGCTATTGATATATTGGATACAAATAGTTTTTATTTTGATGAAGTTATATTGGCGCTTTGGATTCCTGATACCATCTATATTTAATCTAATTGTATTTGTTAGGTCTATGCTGTCAACCCACGTATGTAAAGAGAACATTTCTAGATTTGTACTAGAGTGTATTGATATATTTTTATAACTTAAATATGTAGAAGCCAATAACGGTTTCCTTTTATTACGCCAAAAACGGGTTTGAAATGAAGTGGATAATTCATCTAATAGCTTAACAAGGCTGTTTTTCGCAAAGGCTTTCGATTTAAATAAAAAATTTCCAGCTAAATATTTTCTCCTAATATGTAATGGGTATATGTTAAGTTCACTTTCCATTACGTGGATAGGAGTACTTTTAACAAAACCCCCAATAATTCTCATAGCCTGATTTTGAATTTTATCAAGTTTAAATAGATTTGTTTGGGCACTATTATCATAAAGAAAACTTCCAAAATCAATTCGGCTCCGTATGATGTTGATGTATAGTCTTCTTAAATGTTTTGGGTGAACGCCCCAATTAGAACCGGCTAAAGCTTTAAAAACATTAAGAAATTTTGAGGTACATTCTGAGAGTCCATTGATATGCTTATTCCATTTCAGAGATCGATCCAACCAAATCCCTAAATACTTTACTGCGTCGGCTATCTCAATTGAAATACCATTTATTTTTATATCTATGTTGTTTCTATTTACACCCTTTTTAAAAAGACAAATATTACTTTTTGCTGGAGAAATTTCTAAACCGAGGTCACTTAACATAGTCTGAGTTTCATTAAGAGCCATTTGTAAATGAATGGTTGCTTCGGAAATATTTTTGCAGACTTTGTATAACACAAAGTCATCAGCATATTGAGAAATATGAATATTTGATACCCGTTTGCATATGTTCACTGTAGCTATATTAAAAAGCAAAGGAGATAAAGGGTCTCCTTGGGCAAGACCTCGACCTGTACTTCTCATAACATTATGGCAATCTGATTGTATTCTAAGGATTCTCTCTTTAAGAAAAGACCACAAATATTTGCAAATCCTAGAACCCAAGTTTATATTATTTAAGTTACTTAACAGCACCTGAATATCTATGTTATTGTATGCATTGTCAATGTCAATAAAGCAGCCAAGAGTTATCAAATCGTTAGAAAAGCCGTTTTGAATTTGCGTTACTATTGTACTAAGATTATTAAGGCATGATCGACCTTTCCTAAAACCCGTCACATTTTCATCGAAAAAGTTGTTTGCTTCTAAAAACCATTCAATCCGTTTACCAAGGATAGTGTGAAATATTTTACATAAGCAGGATATAAGAGCTATCGGACGTATTGAAGAAGAATTCGACTGCATACGTCCTGGTTTAGGGATAGGAACAATATGAATATGTCGCCACTGATTTGGTACATATCCTTTTTGTAAAATATTATTATATATGCTTAAAAGAATGTTTTTTGCATTATCAGGTAGGTTTTTAATCATGGAATACGAAATGTTGTCAGTACCCGGAGCAGAGTTTTTAGATTTAATAGACTTTTGAAGTTCCTGTCTAGAGATTTTTGATTCTAATATGGCGTTATGTGAGTCAAAAAGCGGTTCTTTAGGGTTTACGTAATCAGGGGTTAAGTCATGTAAAAGATTTTTGATAATTAAGGGATCAATTGGAAATCGTGATGTTTTACCACCCTTTAGCCATTTCATTTGTCGCCACATCTCAGCAGTTGATGACATTTGATCTACAGAAGAACAAAATTGGTACCATGCTTTATTTTTAGCATTTCTAATTAATTTTTGACTAGTCCTGATTTTTTCTTTTAAAAGGTCAAAGTTTCTTGGCGTAGGGTTTTTCCGAAATACGGATAAAGCTAACCTTCGCTGTGCCACCGCTTTGGATAAAGATTGATTCCAATAAGGTTTAGGTGTAAATTTGCTACTTGGGTTATGGTTACTTTTGTGATAAGGTATGTAAATGTCAGCTGCACTATTAATAGCATTTATAAATAAGTTGTATATTTCTTGTATATCATTGGGAATATTCAAATAAGAGCATCGTGTTTCAATATATTGTCTAAAGGAAATCCAATCAGCCTTTTTAAAATTTCTCCTATTTGTAATAGTTGGTAAACCATCAATAGAAGTTGATAATTTAATAATTAAATGATCGCTGCCTAGGGTTTCATTTGTTACCGTCCATAGAAATTTACATGCTATATCAGTAGATACGAGTGATATATCTGGAGATGATTCTTGTAGAGAACCATTAACCAGTTTTACTCGAGTAGAATTTCCATCATTTAAAGAAACCAAATTGTTATCCATAGTGGAATCAAATATAATGTTACCTCTCAGATTTGTCTTATTGGACCAATTTGGGTGGTGTCCATTTAGATCACCTAAAACCAACGACTTTCTTGAAGCTAAAGAAAAAATATTGTCCCAGTCTCTTTGCGTAGTTTGTATCAAAGGCGGGCAATATATTGAGATAATAAGTTCTAAATAAGCGCAGTTAGATATTTTGACACCAACAATTTCTATTCCAGGGTTTATGTTTTGAATATTGAATAGTCGAGCCTGGATAGATTTATGTGTTATAATAGCCACACCTCCATATGAATCATGTCTGTCGGCCCGAAATATATTATAGTTATATAGCTTAAACGTACTATCGGGGCTTAACCAAGTTTCGCTAACAGCAGCGATATGAATTTTTTCTTGAGTAAGTACTTGTAAAAAAGAATCTGATTTTGTCTTAATGCTCTGGGCGTTCCACTGCAATAAATTAATGGTAATGACTTTATCCATTATAAAAATATTTAAATAAAGACCCTTCACATATATTATCGATAATCCATTTCGTTACCCATTCGATACTAACTGACATAACTTCTTTAATTTTTTCCATTACAGAATTCTGTCTGTCTAAGATAATAATCTTCAATTTTAGCAACAAAGTACTGAATGAATGTTCTGAGCTGCTTCTCTTCTTCTCTCTTTTACTCTCCACTTCAACTTCAGAGTTCTGCTCCATCTCAGAACTCTCGTTCCAAAATTCATAATCTTCTATCTGGGGTCTATCTTTCTTTTTGTTTCCCTTAGTTGATTTTTCTGGATTTGAAAGGATCCTAGGTTCTTCGTGTATTTTTTTTTTGGTTACATTAGCATAAGTAGTTTTGGTTATATCGTTAGACTTGGGAACAATCGTCTCTGAGCTTGTAGTTTCTGATTGATCATTAGCTACACGACTTTGAACCTTAGGCGGAAAGTCCGTATCTCGAGTATATGATTCAGGCGGTACGTACATTGTAGAAGCTTTTTTAAAAGTGCAGTTAAACTCTGCCATAATTATACGTATTTTCTTTTCTCTCAAATAGACTGGGCATTTTTTAAATATAGACGAATGGTTACCTGAGCAGTTCGCGCACTTAAACTTATGACTATCACAAGATGGATGATTGTCTCCACATTTTGGGCAGATAATTTTCTTAGCGGGGCAGACTTTGACCATGTGTCCAAATTTCCAACAACGAATACATTGTGTCACGGGAAATATGTATGGATCCACCTTTACTCGCATGCCGTGGATATAAATAAAAGGAGGAAGAGATGAGCGTTTTTTACTTTTCTGGTGACTACAGTCCAATTTTCATTTTCATTACTCATGATTCTTTTTCTTTTGTTCGCATGGGTATTATCAGCATTTGAATAGTCTTCCGAATCGATTAAATCATCTAAACTTTGGTTTGATATTCCTTCACTGTTCATTAATATGTTATCCTCTTCATTTGAAATTGTGACTTCTTCCATAGCATATAAGCTTCATTATTGTTTAACAATAAACAGCTTTGTCCGTGGCTGCACAAAGTCGCTTCAAGATGTAACTGATAACGAAACCGGTTTTAACTAAGCAAAAATAATTATTCCGACACAAAATACAATAACACAGCGCACAACTTCACAGTGTGAGATCCGCCACTGGTATGTTTTGTTATGTTAATATTACTATGAATTTCATCACAATAGGTTGAGATTTTTTTGACAGTTCTTATGACCTAACGCTTGTGGAATGATATATGCTTCCCGTCTACAAAATGATATTACCGATTGAGATTTATATTTATTTATTTAATTTTATGATTTCTAAAGTAAGATATCAAAGTTTGTGAATTTACAAGTTAATAAAATTAAAAAAAAAAAAAAAATCTATTGCGTTACTTCCATTACGCGTCGTCGTCAATTGAGAGAATAACAACTACGGTTTTGATTATATGTTGTTTATAATATTTTTTATAATAAAGTCTCTGTAGACATACTGGCGCCAAGCCACACAACCGCATTTTTTTGACCAGTCCAATGCTATTTATATTTCAATACTCAAAACTATTTAAAAACTTAAGAGGTATATCGTGTAATATAGTAGACTGTTGACATTCATAAGTACCTTCTTAGGGCCTAAATTGAATAAATTAAAACTGCGTTTAAATAATTTTATAATACAACTGTAAAACAAAATGATTACGTAAATGTATTTATTTACTGTTCCTTCCAAATTACTTTTTCTAACCTTGTAGAAAAAAGTGTTATTCATAATCAATGGCGACCACCGGTAGACGATGATCAGTTAACGTTGAAGAACTTCATGTTAGCCTGCAAAATCACGACAAATAATAGAAGTTTAAATATGACATTGCCGTTCTAATGCACTGGCCAATTTGAATTAAAATTAAACCTGCATAATGTAGATTTTAGACGGAAACTTATCACACGAAAATTAGTAACATTCTAAATAAAAAAAGACGACATTTGATGTTCGACTTTCTATTGTTTTTACATTAAACTTTTAACCTGAAGATGGATACAGTTAAAATCAGAGTAATATGCGAATACGAGTTCCGACGTGGGACAACGCAGCAGAAACTGCTTGTAATTTCATGCTGTGTTTAGAGAGGATACAGTTACAAAATCACCGTGTGTTATTAGCTTAACCGCTTTCGTAGTGGAGACTTTGACTTGAAGAATGAACCACAAAGAGGACCAGCCACTAAGGTAAATAACGATGAGTTGGTGATGGTGTAAGCCGATCCGTGTCGAACTGCCAAAGAATTAGCGGCGTGGTTTGACGTTAGCACACTTACAATATTGATTCATTTGCAGCAAATCGTTAAATTAAAAAAATTTGGAGAAATGGGTGTCTCATGATTTTACTGATATGCAGAGAGCAGCGCGCGTTGAAGCTTGCCTTACCTTGTTATAACCGGTACAGAAATGAAGGGATTTTGGACCGAATTGTGACATGTGAAGTAAAGTGGATTCTTTATGATAATCGCAAGCAAATATCGCCATGGCCAATCCCACGTAGACGCCGAAACAACGCCTTTAGAGCAAGCTTACCCACACAGAAATGATGGTAACTGTTTGGTGGTCAGAAGTGACAATTTCCTCGGATCCGGTCAAGCAGATGTCTACTGTGCAGAACCCCTCTTTTTTTTTGTACTACAAAGGTGGCAAGCAGGCATACGGCCCGCCTGATGGTAAGCGGCTACCATAGCCTATGAACGCCTGCAATGCCATACGTATCACAAGCGCGTTGCCGACCTTGAACCCCCCTACCCCAACGAGCTCTGGAAACCCTACTCACCGCAGAAACACAACACTAGGTCATTTGGCTGCGATCTTCTGTAGGGTGAAGGTATTCCACCAGTCGGGCGGCCTCAAGTAGAGAGTAATCTCTAAAGAAATTTATCTGTGCCCTACCTCTCTTTGAACCCACCCTTCTCCAAGGAGCTCTGGAAACCCTACTCAACACTGGAACACAACACTAGGTCATTTGGCTGCGATCTTCTGTAGGGTGGAGGTATTCCACCAGTCGGGCTGCCCCAAGTTGAGAGAAATCTCCAAAGAAAATTCTCTGTGCCCTACCTCTCTTAAACAATGATGGCGAAACTCGCAGCAAAACAGCCCCGACTCGTCAATCGGTCTTCATAATTATTGCTCTATGATAACGCCAGATCTCACCACACTGCTCGTGAAACAGTTTTAACACTATAAGAACTGCAGTTACAAACCATACTCCATACTCGCCAGCTCTTTCCCTAACTGACTACCACTTATTCCGCGATTTGGTCAATTTTTTCCACAGTTCCAAAATGCCTTCACACAGTTTATGGCGTCCAGGTTCACAGAGTTTTGCAGTATCACCGTCGCGACGTTATACTGACATAATAATATATTCTAATAAGGTGGTTTGGTGCAGTGCCACATCGTTTATTTGTATACTATACTTTTTCCGCCCTATGCACTTGTTGAGGGGGTCCTTATATTCATAGTTTTTGCACCCGCTTACGTCAATGTCCGCTTATTAAAATTTTAAGCGCAGTACGTTCCCACGCTGCACTCGAATGGAATTACCTTGTTCAATGGGTATTAAATTAAGTGCACCAGTGTTTATTGTTTATAGTTTACGATGAAATGTTTGAGGCGTTTAAGTTGTAGACGTCGCGTCATCACGTTATCAGTATTAATTACATTAGAACTCTACCTAGATAATTGTATAAAAATATATTTACTTTAAAAGTTATATTGAAAACAAATTAAAAATGTAAAGTATCGCTTTCGAACATGATATAAACATTTAAAAAAATATCAATGTTCGTTTTGGCCTCAATTTAGCAGAACTAAACATAAAACTTTATTACGTTAATATTAGGGATATTTTGTATATGAGATTTTACAGTATTTAATCGGTTTCGGTTATAATTGTTTCAGAAAGTGGATAGTATCGCATAACTTCAATTACGGATATTAGATTTTTTAAATAATTGTGTATACATAATTAAAATAAGTATTATTTGAAATAATTATCCGACATTTCGTTGCTACTTCCGCCTGTAATCGTATTTTCAGCTAGGTACCTACAATATAAAATGTTTGAATTTAAATAAATTTGGTAAATAAATGTCTCAAATAAATTATAAAAATAATAATAAAGATGATAATATGTTTATATTTAATAATTTCAATGATTCTACAACCAATTCGGAAGGCACTTTTAGAGAAGAATCGGAAAGAAACTCTAAGGTTGCTGTTTTTTTTAAACCTATCTCTTTATAATAATAATCTACATTAATGAATAAAATATATAAATATACTTTATAATAACTATTAGTTAATATTATATATACTATTAATGAATATAAGCATATAATCAACTTAATTATTATTATTTTAATTTAATTAAGATATTCATTTTCACATTTATTTAAATTCAAACATATTATGTTGTAGGTAGCTGAAACTATGATTCATTTATTGCAGGCGGAATTAGCAAACAAATTTCGAATAATTATTGAGGATGTATTTTCGCAGTCTTCAATCAAACAAATCTTATTTAAACCATTTTAGGTGAACAATATTAACTTTATTTTAGATCATTTTCGTAAGTATTTTTTATATTTCACCTATCTCTTTCCACTTCGCTCTTATTTGAAATAATTCGAAACAATTATATCGGATACAGTTATGGTTAGGAGGGATCTTTTTTTCTAGATATCCAATAGTTTCAGTTTCGGTTATGGAGTACCATAATACCCCTGTTTAATATAACATGTTTTGGTATAACATACATACATTCAAAACCTTAATATACCCTGAGAAATTACCTGGTATTATATAAATAAATTTATTATATTTTGAGCGATGACATTAACATTGCATTTAAAATCATATAAGTAGTTTAATTTATGCGTAATAAAAGCGTTCGTGGGAATTGTTAAAATTTTAACTGCAGAGGTATGTAAAAATATTGTGTTTATTATACGATTATGTAAATTACGGATATAATGAACACATTAATGTATGTACATACATATGTATGATACGTATGACGGCTAGTCAGTCTGCTAAGCGCCGCGCCGTATCATGAGTGCTGGGTACACTCGCGGCAGGAAGAGGCGCAAGGTCGGCGTCCAAGCATGAAGTTCCGCCACTATTGAAAACAACGGTTAATATTAAAACAATACCTTTATGATAAAAACAGCAAATCTGAAATTGTGTTTAATCCTTGGCGAAGTTAACCTGTTTATATAGGACCCGTTTTATTTAGGATATGTTATCATTAGATTTAAATAACATTCCGCTACATTATACATATCACAGTGTAAAATTTTAAAAGTTTTAAAACTGCATAAAACTTTATAAATTGTTACTGAATTTTATGTCACTACTTCATAATTTATATAATTTATTTACTATTCATAGTTTACTTCAGTGATCTAGATCGAGAAACCCATAAGTTCCAGATAAAACCCTTTATAAGCGATGATAATATTTATTAAAGAAAGATAGATAAAATAGTTCATTTTTTTTCGAACTGACTGTGCTGTTAGCCTTAAGGTCCCTGGACCCATTAATGTCTTTGACAGCTTCACCGGGCTTGGGA
Organism: Saturnia pavonia; assembly: GCA_947532125.1. Classification (NCBI taxonomy): domain Eukaryota; kingdom Metazoa; phylum Arthropoda; class Insecta; order Lepidoptera; family Saturniidae; genus Saturnia; species Saturnia pavonia. The sequence continues at coordinate 13,567,518 of OX383901.1, forward strand.
GCGAGCGCGGAAGGTACTCTGCTTCGAAAGCGAGGCAACAAGCTCAAGGGTACTAAAGTGGCCGAACCTCGGCTTGGGCTATTGCCGTACATGCAAATAAGTCGCGACCTGAATTCGTATAAAATTCGATCTCACTAATACATTTATTTGTATTTATAAGTGTATATATATATTTAGTAGTCTGGCAATTTGGTCTAAGTCTAACAACATGATTAAAATTTACTTTTTCTTAGTGGCACGCAACAGGCGGTGGTACCAAATTAAAATATACCTACCAATATCTGTAAGTTAGAAAGCAAATTGTTTATGGTAATTACCGATATCTATGTTTAATGCGTTATACAATCGGTAAAAATGCGTTGCCTACGGTTACCGATGCGTGTTTATTTTTACGAGTCAACGATCCGTGTTTTGAACTGTTCGCGGTTCCTCGTTCCCAACTGTGGCCCGCGAGCTTCAACTAGCTAAATAGCGGAAGCGAGCCCAACCATAACAACACTGACTGACGCCTGTTTTGCTTTCTGACACCTAACACTAATAAACTGGTTTCAGATGAAAACTGAAATGAAGTAGGAACACGTTTCCGAGTAATCCGAAAGGTAAACTTTGCGATGTTTATTACCAATGTAGAATTATACTAAGAGGTATTATTGCTGTATATACTATTGATAAACTCTCTTAAATGTATGTACTAATTGAATAGTATTCAATATTTAAAATCATAAATATCACCAAGTTCGGATGAATACTTTCTCATATAAGTATTGAATACAATGTTTAACTATAGGTAGACCAGAATCTCATGGAAAATAGGGAAATGAAATTTTTTACTACGCAACACTATAATTGGATTAAAACGTCGTGATACGTTTATTTTTTTATTAATATGTCCTAATATCATTCATATAAAACATTATTTGTATATACTGTAATTGGGGTTGTTGCTGTTGTATCTGTTGTGATCAATAAATGAAATAGAGTCCTCGCCACCACTATTCCTTGTGAATCTGGCTATCATATACAAAAAATAATTTTTCGAATCCGACTGGTAGTTTCAGAGATTAGCGTGTTTAAACAAACAAACAAATTAACTCTTCCGCTTTTTTATATTAGTATAGATAGTGAGAAAGTATAATAAGTATATCGTATATCTTCTGATATATTTAGGAGATAGTGATCATTGATTAGTGAAACATAACGTTTTATGTTCTACTTTGAGAAGCTGACATTTTATTGACGGACTTTTAATGCGATATGAATAGAAAGCATAGTGCTTATTTTCAACATGATCGTGTTACAAGTAAGTAACACGATTCGATTCCGTATTTCAAAATTCTAGTTGTAATATTATTACATTAACAAAGTTTCCATTCAGTTGTAAATATTGTATAACATTTACCAATAAGAAGAGTATATTTTACGTTAGAAATCTATTGGCATTGGTAGTCGGTCAGTTGATGACTGGCCAGCGGGCCATATGTTTACGTTATAAATACCTATTCGGTTGTGTAGGTGATGCTGCGCCGGCGCATGATGAATGCCAGAAACCGCCCACTTCGACTTTTTTTTAGATTTGATTGGAACTTGTAAATATTAATGATATCGTTATGGTTATTTTAGCTATTATAACCGACGATTAACTTTAGTTTAAAGAGCGATTAATAAAGAATTTGTTTTGGCGGCAAGCACGTGACCTCGATTGTTAAAAATATGGAATATTCTATCTAGTACGACCACCGATTTTTACACCGTAAGTTTCAAATTATGTTAACAAATTGTTTTATGTCAATATAGTTATGGTTTAAATTGAATGAGCTGCGCAGATTTTGCATTTGTTGTCAAGAATGGTGGAAGGAGTTCATCAGCTTAATTTAAATAATAAAAAAAACGATCTGACTACACTGTTAGCCTTAAGAGCCCTGAAGCCTCAGAAAGCTTTGACAACTTTACCGGGTTTGGGGGCGAGCAGGCACTCAATCGCTAAAGCGTGGCAACAAGCGCAAGGGTGCCAAAGTGGCCGAACCTCGGCTTAGGCTGTTGCCTGTATGCAAACATAGCAATCTGTCTAATTCCCGATCCGTAGAAAAGTCGATCTCACTAACTAATACTTACATGTTTCTGCCTTCTGGAAGGAAGGAGGAAACGGGCGTATATGTATGTTAAATTTCAAATAAACTATCGCTTGTATTGCAATCTTCATCTTCTTGCCTTTGTCCCACCTAAGTAGGGTCCGCACAACATGTTTTCCTCATCCACTGCTCTCTTATTTTTATTAGCGCTTGTGCTGCAATATTGATTTATCTAGGGCTTACCAGAAAGGTAATTAAAAAATAATAATGTCAAAAAGGAAGATCAACACTTTAATATTTTTTTAGTAATTGCATTGTAATTAACCCCCATATACATGGAAACCGAGTGTGCGATTCTCGTGTGATAAACATAATGAGCAGTTTGGCGCTCACCGGCAACTCGAGAAGATATGTAAGACTGTTCTAAACTAGGTTGTTACTGTTGCTACGACTTATTTTTAATTTTCTGAGTTCGATTTACATATTATTGTTTTTGGATATCGTTGTGTGGTTAGATGATTATTTATCTTTAAGAGCTTACAGAGGTGTACTTCCTTCATTCATTAGTATGGAAATGTGGTTCAGAATAATGCATAGAGTAAGTAATCACACGAAAATCAAGATTATAAAGTTTTAAAAGTAATTTATAACTTTAAATTAGTAATTGGTGGCACAATTCCCACTGTCATAATTCTCCAAAATAGCAGGTGAAGTTAAGGCAAATATATTTTGGCGACCACTTTTTCAGTAGATACTGAACTACTGAAATACTGAATTTATTTTACCTAAGTTTTTTAACTGACAAATAAAATTGTTGTTTTTTTGCTGGGGTTTAAAAGAAAAAATAACACTGTCCACTTTTGTAAATATTTAGCATTGGTATTTTAAATTATATAAAAGGAATGTTAGGATTAAGTTTTTTTAAATTAACTAATTATACCCGCGGCTTCGCTCGCGTGGACTACAGAATGCTGTCGGTCGAACGCGTGCACGAATCGTGCTGCCTCCGCTCAAAAGACGGAAGCCAAAATGCTTACGTGTGATCGTTAGAAGATAGATACATATAATCGCTGTCTTTTTCAGATCTACAATTATGTATATCATAAAGTAATTTGATATATCTCGTATGGTTTATTAAGCGAAAGCCATTTAAGCGCCCCAAGTGCGTCTTTTTTAGGGTTCCGAAGTCAATAGGAGGAACCATTCTAGTTTCGCTATGTCCGTCTGTCTGTCAGCGGCTTGGCTCAGAAATTCTTAGAACTAGAAAGCTGTAATTTGGTATTAGTATCAATATTATATCAACTGATTATTCTCAACAATATTTTATTTTCTTAGACAAATCACTGATAATCTCTTTATTAATAAAATATCACATTTAATTGGCGTTTTTATTTTTATACCTCTAATTATAGTAGATATACTGATGATTTGCGGTCGAACGTTTCGTTTCTGTACTCACAAATTAAATACCTCCGCGATACCGCTGGAGTGCATAGTATATATGTTATGTATGAATGATAACGAAATTTGATCGTATTCAATAACAGTTAAAACTATTACAAGACCCGCTAGTTTGATGGGCGTTGAAGAGAAACCGATGAGACTCATTATTATCGGCCATCCTACTGAAGGTTTCGTCAAGATATCGTTTTCCTGTAACTCTGTAAAGTATTTTGTTGGTTGAGTTACTTATACATTTTTATCTAATTTATCGCTGTGTATTGATAATATTCTTAGGTGCGGCAATTAGATATTGTTATTTATTTCGAGGAAGTTTCAATAATTTATTTCATGTTAAATTAAGTCGGTGAAGCTTATTTCCAACTATTTGAGGTTTGTGGATATGTTAATAAAACTCTGAAATATATTACGTAGTAATAATTACATTTCTGACAACTATCCAATGATAGAGAAGTGATATATTTTGTTACGTCCAACTCGCTTCTGCAACAGTCTGTACTTGTAGAAAACCTTCAGCGTAGAGTTTAACAGAAATGAACATCACTGTATATTTCTTCTTTTTTTTTTATTTAATGGAAATTTAGTTCAATCACAATTCTGCCAATGTTACGCCAATATAATATTTTTCTTATTGTTATTGTAATCTTCAAACAGCTCTAGCAAGATGGCGGAAATCTTGTTAAAACTGTCAAGAGACTTTTTAAAAATTACATAAAAAAGGGCCAGATAACATAAGCTTATGAAATGAAATAAAAACCACCACATGACAAAACATGATTTCGGCAAAATTTCCCCACTATACATACAAACTGTTAGAATACATAAAAATCCCAATATAATTAGTAATTTATCGTAATTTATTATTTGCGTATTTATTATTCATAAAATTTTTAAATTTGGTACGATTCGTGAGAAAATTCGTATTGAGACTCCTGTTTGTCAACACGCATCCTTCTCACACCTACATTGTAGTTTAATATTATTGAGCAAATCATACATAACAATAGAGTCATTGTTAATAATGACGAATACTGTTATATCTTCTATGTACTCATATTTGCACTATTCAAGGATCAACGTGATAAACAAAACATGTCTGAAATAACTGCTTATAGATAATTTGCACGTATATTTTGAACTCTTACCTGCCTTATAAAATGTTTTTCTGTTCCCAGACAACTATGTATTAATGGGGATGAAAAAGCTAAAAGAAACAAGCTATTTTCAAGCGTGAAATCAGTGTTTTTTTGTTTTATATGCTTTTCAAGACTTAGTAACTATGTAGTCTCGATATTATTACCCCTCCAGGATCTCATTCGGCATATATGCCTTAGAGATAGCTTAGAGATTCTTATTACTAGAAAGCTGTAATTTGGTATGGGTATACATATTACTAATGCCGAAAAAGGGTTTAAATAAAATTTTAAGTTACCTCCCCTACCCCTTACCTGAGTGGGGAATGATTTTTTGTGGTCTATTCCATGGTGTGGGGTGTCGTTGGATAAGTCGTTCGAAAATATTGCGGGAGTGCGATAACCATTTATTCGATTCACGAATCCGTTTGCGACGAAAAATAAGCCGTAAATTGCCAATATTTGTTACGAGTCAAACACCTCCCCTTGCAAGCTAAATAATTGTTTTTGGATATGTGGAAAAATTCACGAGAGTAGTACGTACATATAAAGAAATTAAATGGAAAGCTATCACAGCTAACCATCATCCTATGTGGGCTCGTTTTTAGACGTTATTAGCCGTTAAACGTATGTTTAATGTATCAAACAAAAAGCCCCCTTCTAAGTTTGCATATTGTGACGGGCAACTACGGAACCCTAAACTGCGTTTCCAGACGTCACGAGGGTAAAACGCTGACCGCGGAATATCTTTACCGACCCCAATGACGATATCGAGGCAGCCAACGCGTACTTTACGTCCGTCCCTATAAACCAAGCGTGCTCGCGTCCACGCCTGCAAAACCACCGTTCCCTCCGCAGGGGACGGGCAGTTAGCTTCGCTCCCGCATACCTGCCACGTCCAGCCTCTCCTGCGGCAATTCAAGCCTAGGTCCATTCGAATTAAATAATCAATATTGCAACAGAATGCATGAGGAAAACATGTTGTGCGGACCCTACTTAGGTGGGACAAATGCAAGAAAATGAAGATTGCAATACAAGCAATAGTTTATTTGAAAATAATCATACATAATAAATAGGTCTTTACCTATGAAATTGCCGTTCTGCAGTACTGGCCATTTCAAATCAAAATAATTTTTGTTTGGCTAAGAATTCTAATTTCAAATTAATTTTATTTCAAAAACATGGAATTCTTTTTCCAAAAGTAGTCATTTGTTTATTGATTAGTGTTACATTTTCATCGCATTTCAACCTTTTTTGTCATCATGGATAAGTTAAAAATTTGAGTAATTATGGAATATGAGTACCATCATGGTAGTAACGCGGCACAAGCGGCACGCAACATCAACGACGTTTACGGAGCTAACACTACAAAACCAACGCACCACCTGTTATTGGTTTGCTCGCTTCCGTTTTGGAAATTTCGACCTGAAAAATGAACCTCGCGGTCGTCCGAAGACTTCGGTCGACAATGACGAATTAAAGGCGATTGTGGAAGCTGATGATACACAATCTACGGATGAATTAGCAGCAGCTTTCGATGTTAGCGTCAAAACAATATTGGTCCATTTGCGTCAAATTGGTAAGGTAAAAAAGCTTGACAAATGGGTGCCCCACGAACTCAATGATCGCCAGCGCGAAGTACGCGTCTAGACGTGCCTTGCACTGCTCAACAGACACACAAATGAAGGAATTTTGAACCGCATGTTACCTGCGATGAAAAATGGATTCTGTTTGATAACCACAAGCGCTCAGCAAGTTGGTTGGATCCTGGTTCAGCATCTATCGAAAACTTACCCCTAGAAAAGTGATGGTCACTGTTTGGTGGTCTAACGCTGGTGTGATTCATAACAAACGGGGTGAGCATTACTGCAGATGTGTACTGTGAAGAACTGAACACAATGATGAAGAAGCTGGCACATCTCCAACCAGCATTGGTCAATCGCTCATCTCCGCTGCTCCTGCACGACAACGCGCGACCTCATACTGCAAAACAGACGGTCTCCAAGTTGCAAGAACTGGGGTTGGAAGTTCTCCGTCATCCGCCCTACTCACCAGACCTTGCGCCTACAGACTACTACTTTTTCCAGAATTTGGATAACTCCTTAGCGGGAAAAAATTCAATACCCGAGAGGGCAGTACAAAATGCCTTTGAAGAATTTGTTGCCTCCCGTCCAGCTGATTTCTTTAAGAAGGGCATCAATAAACTGCCACTGCGCTGGCAAAGATGCATTGAATGCATGGGTAATTACTTCGATAATACAAATAAAAAAAACATGAAAAAACATCGTTTAAATTTTTTCATACAAAACGGCAATTTCATAGGTGAAGACCTAATATACGCCTTGTCTTCCTTCCTCCCAGAAGGAAGGAAACCTAAAAATTACAATTAACTGTAAACATTACTTATAAATTTAAATTTATCACAAAAAAAATAATTGAAACACCCGATCGTGTTGCTGGCTCTTCTCAATGACTGGGATGGTTTCCGAACCGGTATTAGTGTTTTATGGTTCATAAGTACCTACCTTCTTAGGGCCTAAATTAAATAAAATATTATTGATTTTTAAATTTAGTTACGTAATAGAATAAGTATAGTTCACATGTTTTAATATAATAAACAATTATATTAAAATTTTCCAGGCTGACTTGATGCGGTGACAGAATGGATGCAGCGGACAAGCGAATGCTGGAGCGAGAAGCGCTCCGCAATATGATCCAGCAGTGGAACGCCAATCGACTGGACCTATTCGCTCTAAGTGAACCAAATGAGGTATGTATTACAAGTAGTGTATTAGATACTATATTCTTCTTTTGTGTCGATAATTGAACAAGATCTATCTTGACCAGTATTCGTCCACTATCTGAGCTATAAGTGAGGTTGTCGAAAACTCAGCTGTGCAGGAATATGAGGGCGCAGAGTGCACCAAAGTAAATGTGACTGCTTTGAATGTCATCATAATCTCTCTCATAAGGTTTCGCCTTGATATATGAAGCCCCATTTAATCATGTTATACTTGCAGCAGCCCACATGAGTACGAAGTCGATTTTATTAGTAATTTCATTGTCACGGGGTAATTTCTTTACGGGTTCTATATATAGTCAGAGCTTGAGTATCTATATAAATAAAATGATTGAGGTATATTGTTGTGCATCACGCAAAACCTACTGGATAAACTTTGATATTACTTTTATTGTTTTAAGTATTCTTATCAAAATTATCACAAAATCTTCATTCAATAAAAAGTTAAGAGACTACTTTTTATAAGTAGTACGCGTTAGGCGATGTGTTATCTTGCCGTGTTGTTAAAATAATAAAAACCGCAGACAAAGTCGCGGGTATCAGCTAGTACTTAATAAAACTGTTTCAGATCTTTAGTGGGCTTCTATGAGGTTAATAATCATAGAGGGGCTGTCGGTTGTCGTTTACTCATTTCCTTTTTCCAGTCGACATTGAATATGTACCTACTAATCGGTTTTCCGGTAGTCAGAGGAACCGTTTCTTGAGAGGAGTAGGCTTTAGATAAACTGTAATTATTCGATAGGTGTTATAACAGGAAACATGAAACTAATAGATATATTTATACGATGCAAGAAAAACAAGCACTTAGTTGATAATTTGTGCAACGACTAGATGTGTTAAAGTTACACAGTAGGTACGTTCGTGCCTGGAAAACACGCGTTCACAAAATGAAAATTGTGATATATGAAACCGTCGCGTCGCGTTGATTACACAAGTGCTGTAAATTACAATTGTTATCTTCAATTGGTTCAAATCCCGGCAACGATCGTTAAATATTAGCGTTCTAATAACGCTTGACTGGCAATGTTGGAGACATGATTAGCTTCTATTTTATTTATTACTAGCTGTGCACGTGGCTCAGCTTGCGTGCTCTACAGAATGATTGTTTATGAAGATATCGTTTTTTTTGTAAGTACCATATAGATAGGTAAATAAGAAGTAAAACAAAAAATGTATCAAAATCTATCTAGTCGTTTTTGCGTGATGCGCGCACAACGGCAAATCTCAATCATTTTATTTATATAGATAGATTAGTTGTACACAAGATGTAAGGTTGATTCTAATGATCTGATATATTGACCATGCTTATAGAAAATTCTAGGTATTAAATTTACACGACTCAAATGTATCTATAATTGTGCAATTAAGTACGTAGTTTGTAATAGAATAACTAAACTAACCGAACAACTTTATGAAAAATATTAGTATGAAACATTCCAATACGCACAATGATCGTGTTGCATATGCGTTTACAAACCGTGCGTCTGTTTCATTGATTAATCTGTAATTATTATAAAAATTAACGTTTCTTGGTTTGTTTATTCATCCTATAGCGATAAAACTTTGGCGTTGTAATGCACGCGAAGGTTTCTGAATTAGTACAACATTTTAAAAATAGATTGCGTCTGAGTCGCTTTAACAAATAAGGGTTTTTTTGTTTAGTTTACCGGTACTTCGTGTGTTTTCGATGTACAAGTGCGCACGCTCAATAGATACATTATAGCATTAAATTAAAGATCACGCGAATAAAGTGGCTTGGCGTGCAACAGCTACTATGTAATATATCATTGTGTTCGTACTCATGTAATGTCATATCTATATAATTTTCAAGTTTATTTTAATATAAATTGTAAATTCTGCAACGAGTCTTGGCATTGGCACCGGACTATCGATTTCACTGATAAGATTAAATAATCAGTCGAACATGACAATTATATATAACTTTAGTTTAATATATTACTATTTAGATGTACTCATGAAAACAAACGGAATGTTCTTTAATTAAATTAATATTACATTTGTATAGTGGTAATAAATCAATAATTATTGCTTTCTAATTATTGTTTTTTACGTTACATAATACCTTGTCTTTTTATGATACCTTCGACTCGTCACGTAGATCTGATTTAACCTTCATAAATATATCAACGCCTCGTGGCGCAGTGCTAAATGCCGTACTAATGCGCCGAGAGATCGCGGGTTCGCACTCCACACATGACTTTTGTTCGATGAGCATAATTGTCAGATATATATATGTTTAATATTTATATTTGAAATTTCCATTACATATTTCACTTTTAATTTAATTCTTTAAAACGCTATGTGCCTCAAATCCTGATGTACTTAAGTAAATAAACTACCGAAATAGTAGGGTAAAATGGTTTTACATATTTTAATCGATTTAAAATTAATCCTTCATCTACTTAGAACATTAGAGGGTAGAAATATATAATGATGCACGATATTTTCAATCGTGAGTCACGTATACCTTTTGATAAATATTTGCGTAGGTAATAAAATCGTGACCCGTATACGATATTATCATTCAAAGGACCAGCCTCGTGATAATAATATTGTTTCCGGTTGTTTGTTTATATTAATTGCACTTTTCGTACCTCAATACCTACATACCTACCTGATAGAGAAACCTGCAATCAATTTATGAAATTTAGTACGCTTCGTCATGACATGTTTGTACCGTTGACGGGCAATTATTCTCGCGTTTATTTGACTAAATAATTTTATTTTAGCAACTCGTTAAAAAAAGTTAGACGTCTTAAACGCCTAATATAATCGGCCAAGTGAGTGTCGGGCCACGCGCAGGTTCCGTAATTTTCAATGTAATTAGTACGAAATTTTAATTTTTACATGTACTTAGCTGAGATAGTTTTCCTTTTATCTTCATTATATATGACGGAGCAGGTGGTCCAGGATGGTTTTTAGGGGCAGTGACGTTGGCTTAGCCGACGTCATTGTCATCATTATTAGTGGATTGTTGCATAATTGAAGTAATTAACAATCAATGAGATGTTCACTCTCCGAGAACCGACAAGCGAATGTGTCTCTCCGCTACAGCGAGCGGCCTTTATAGCCAAATGGTGGGGCGATCGTAGTGAGTCACTTGTTTACGCTGTACGAAACACGTGTAGAGATAACATAGCTAATCGCATGTTATTTTGCGCCGACACGACCATTCTGACCGGCAGTGCGCGCTCTGCATTAGCCGAGTTGTTGATGTTTTACCGACGACTATATACTGTGGTACTATGTTGTTGCGAGCGTACACTGTGGTACGGTGTTGTTGCGAGCGTACACTGTGGTACGGTGTTGTTGCGAGCGTACACTGTGGTACGGTGTTGTTGCGAGCGTACACTGTGGTACGGTGTTGTTGCGAGCGTACACTGTGGTACGGTGTTGTTGCGAGCGTACACTGTGGTACGGTGTTGTTGCGAGCGTACACTGTGGTACGGTGTTGTTGCGAGCGTACACTGTGGTACGGTGTTGTTGCGAGCGTACACTGTGGTACGGTGTTGTTGCGAGCGTACACTGTGGTACGGTGTTGTTGCGAGCGTACACTGTGGTACGGTGTTGTTGCGAGCGTACACTGTGGTACGGTGTTGTTGCGAGCGTACACTGTGGTACGGTGTTGTTGCGAGCGTACACTGTGGTACGGTATTGTTGCGAGCGTACACTGTGGTACGGTATTGTTGCGAGCGTACATTGTGGTACGGTGTTGTTGCGAGCGTACACTGTGGTACGGTGTTGTTGCGAGCGTACACTGTGGTACGGTGTTGTTGCGAGCGTACACTGTGGTACGGTGTTGTTGCGAGCGTACACTGTGGTACGGTGTTGTTGCAAGCGGTACACTGTGGTACGGTGTTGTTGCGAGCGGTACACTGTGGTACGGTGTTGTTGCGAGCGTACACTGTGGTACTACTGTGTTTGTGAGTGAGTACACTGTGGTACTACTGTGTTTTTGAGTGAGTACACTGTGGTACTACTGTGTTTGTGAGTGAGTACACTGTGGTACTACTGTGTTTGTGAGTGAGTACACTGTGGTACTACTGTGTTTGTGAGTGAGTACACTGTGGTACTACTGTGTTTGTGAGTACACTGTGGTACTACTGTGTTTGTGAGTACCCTGTGGTACTACTGTGTTTGTGAGTACCCTGTGGTACTACTGTGGTACTGTGTTTGTGCGTACACTGTGGTACTGTGTTTGTGCGTACACTGTGGTACTATGTTTGTGCGTATACTGTGGTACTATGTGTTTGTGCGTACACTGTGGTACTGTGTGTTTGTGTGTTTGTGTGTACACTGTGGTACTGTGTGTTTGTGTGTACACTGTGGTACTGTGTGTTTGTGTGTACACTGTGGTACTGTGTGTTTGTGCGTACACTGTGGTACTGTGTTTTGTGCGTATACTGCGGTACTGTGTTTTGTTGCTTCGGTGAGCACCCCACCCATGGAAACTGACTTCAACCGTTTAGGCCGCCTGCAGTAATCTAATGCAGCCGAAGGGAACACCAGTTAGGTGCTCAAGTCTGGCGCTACAGCTGCTAACAGAATACAAAGTAAACCAGCACAAGTATTAATTTGAAAGCTCGACCACTCCTATGGCTTCAACCGTTTAGGCCGCCTGCAGTAATCTAATGCAGCCGAAGGGAACACCAGTTAGGTGCTCAAGTCTGGCGCTACAGCTGCTAATAGAATACAAAGTAAACCAGCACAAGTATTAATAAGCTGAGCCAAAGCAATCGGAATATTCTTACCAGCACAAGTATTCTCTTGAAAGCTCGACCACTCCTGACTAATAAAGTCAAGAAGCTGAGCCAAAGCAATCGGAATATTCTTACCAGCACAAGTATTCTTTTGAAAGCTCGACCACTCCTGACTAATAAAGTCAAGAAGCTGAGCCAAAGTAATTGGAACTCAAGAGTTCTAGTTAAATAGCTATCACGACGAATGATAGGCACGAGGTACTTCGTTACTCATTCAACTGGCTTCATAAACAGTTGAAGACAATGAAATCAATAAGTACTGGATAGATCTCACCAATTTCACAGAAACAGTCTCGTCACATAGTCAGCAGCACCCATCTCTCACCAATTTCAACACAACATTGTAGAAGTCGTCAGTGGGTAATACATTTTGGTCTACCCGGCTACGGGCTAGCCAGGACGTCGTGGTGCATCACAGCGTACTACCCGGCTATGGACGAGCCAGGACGTCGTGGTGCATTGAACAAATTGAATTGTGATTGTTCCTGTTGCATCGGTATTCCATTATTGCTCGAGATGTGTACTCCAGGTTGCAATTCCCTTGCATCATCAGGTTGTTGAGCGGAAGTGGCAGGTAATCCCACTTCTGATGACGGAGCAGGGTAGTCCAGTATGGACGTCGTGGTGTATCCCACTTCTGATGACGGAGCAGGTGGTCCAGTATGGTTTTTAGGGACAGTGACGTCGGCATAGCCAACGTCATTGTTATCATTATACTGGATTGTTGCATAATTGAAGTAATTGACAATAAATTAGATGTTCACTCTCCGAGAACCGACAAGCGAATGTGTCTCTCCGCTTTTTTTTTTTTTTTTTTTTTTTTTTTTCTTCGATCTGACTATACTGTTAGCCATAAGGGCCCAGGAGCCTCGAACGGCTTTTACAGCTTCACCGGACTTGGGGGCGAGCGCTTAAGGCACTCAGCCACGAAAGTTTTGCAACAACATCCGAGGGTGCCAAAGTGGCCGAACCTCGGCTCGGACTGTTGCGCGTTTTGCAATTAAGTCGCGATCTGACTAGTGCCCTATCACACTATCTAACTAACTATACATATAAACATGTCGCTATCCTCTGGGAGGAGGGTAAGAGACAAGTGTATATGTATTTAGTAATCTGAAAATTTTTGATCTAGACTAACTAGCCTCAAAAAAAGAAAAAAAAAGGTCCCTTACAGAACCTATGTACCTAAGTGTAGTGCATGTCTGTAAAAAGTGTAATGCATGTATGTAGGTAGCTAGTGAATGCAGTGTCACTGAATCGCGCGAGCATGTGTCTCTCCGCTACAGCGAGCGGCCTTTATAGCCAAATGGTGGGGCGATCGTAGTGAGTCACTTGTTTACGCTGTACGAAACACGTGTAGAGATAACATAGCTAATCGCATGTTATTTTGCGCCGACATATACTTATTTATACCTACTACTGCCGTGATTTTTTTTATATATCAAAAAATAACTATTTAAATGAAATTTCTTAGCTACTTTCGCCTGCGACAGATTAACAGTAGTTTCGTCGTTCTACTACATAAAACGTTTAATTACGTTTAACGTAAAAAATAACACTTTAAAGATTCATACTTCGCAAAAGGATCCTTGAATCGAAAAATAGTGTTCTCACACCCATTTTTGAAAGACCTATCCAGTGAGGACACACAATGGGATAGAAGAGAAAAAAAATTGTCCTGTAAGGGGAAGTACCTTAAAAGTATTTTTATTAGATTTTGTTTTACTACTTTGTCGGCGTGATTAATATGTATACCATGCCAAATTGACGGACGGACAAACGGACGGACGGATATGGCGAAACCGTAAGGGTTCCTTGTTGATTTCGGAACCTTAAAAATACGTCAAAGCAGAGTCTGTAGATACGCAAGAAAACGTGATAATTATAGCAAAAAGTGATGTCTTTTATGTTTGTATTCACGTCACTCAAAAGTGCTCAATGTATTTTATGTTCTCTGTGGATTATTATATATATCCTAGAAATATTATATTTTACTATACCACAGTTTTCTTCATAGGTGCTAAATAAGAATACACATATAGAAATAGAAGAACTAACTAAAAATCTGAACAGCAGGGGCAGTTAGGGGCGGGCTAGATTTGTATTTTTCAGTTTATTCCATGACTACAAATGAAACCACGTGTGTAGTGTGAAATTTGATGTAGTAGTCACAAAAATAAATCTGTTTTGTACCACAATCTTATATTACTGTATATTATAAATCAATCGTTAGAATTTATTCCTTGTGCTAATTATCTCAGTAATAACATATGTATTTATATTTTATACTAGAAATTATGAGAGAATACAGCAGGATATTCGTTATTTAATGAATTTTAGCCGTTTAAGCGTCATTCATGGACAAACTTTCAAACATTTACTATGTTAGTGTTAATGTTACTATGAAAATTATTTCTCTTTTTGTTTCAGAATTTGGAATTTCATGGTGTAATGCGGTTTTATTTTCAAGACTTAGGTCAGAAGATAGCTACGAAGTGTATCCGTGTTGCATCTGATGCCACAGTCAGCGATGTCATAGGTAAGTTGAAATTAGTACCCTTAAAAGTGACATGTGCAAATAATATAAAGCAAAACTTACATAAAACAAGAAATGTTCATATTCTTTTCTAGAATGAAATCGTTTATTGCGGTCTTTTTTAATCAAACACAAGAAAACAATTTTATTTTACTCTGCTGGTAATTTATTCAAATCGTTTTAATCATCATATTCATTCATTCCTTACATTATATTATTATTATAACCTTAAATCCTTTAATAATGATAGTAGTCGGAGTCGAGGTTTAAATTATTTTAGTTTTGTTTGTACCGTTAGTTAACAGAGCCTAAAACGATATTTAAATTAGAACGTGTTCAAAGTGTCATTTACTAATATGTGTTAATTATTTACTTACATAATAAACCCTAATCAGTTTTAATGGCCCCGTCAATTATTTGAACATCTATGAACTCTAAAACCCAAGTTATTCTATGTTGTCTGTTCCAAGTTTAAAATATTACAGTCGAGTGCCAAAAAAATATTTCATTACAAGTTTTGGCGGTAACTTGAAGTGTTATGTGGTGGTTTTTGTTTTAATTCATAAACTTATGTCATTTGGCCCTTTATGTAATTTTGGCGGCATTTTACGTGATGTAGTTTAGTTGTTGTGCACAAGTGAAGTGGATTACAATAAATAACTAGGAACATGCATTTTAAGTTGCTAGAAAGGTTCCTTGAACAGTTTTAACAAGGGGACCGCCATCTTGTTAGAACAATGTTTAAAGATTACAGAATAGTACGAAGTTTGGCTAAAAAGGACGTGTGTCCGAGGGCCTTAATAATTACAAAAGAATAATAATTTCAGTACACTTTTAGGATAAAGTTTGCAATGTTTATTATTTATTGGTGTAATTAAGTAGGAAATGCAACTAAAGTGCATATTATAATAATGCATGGAACGAAATGGCGCGAAAACAAATTTTGCGCCCCGTTCAGTATTAAAAATATATTGATGTGAAACATCTAATGCCATGGTTGGGAATTAAATCGATTTTACATGTTGGCACATTTGACTTAACCGTCAGATGTGTTTTAAATGCCATCTATACGCTCATTTTTCGTACTACATTGCTAGTTGTAGATGTCCTAAATGTTTCATGTTTTTATGTATGTTTGTTTTCAACATCATATTTCTTTCACATTTTTCGAATATTTATATTATTAAAATGTAAAATGTAATTTTGCTAATTCTGAAGAGAATTTGATCCTACGACTTTTTCTTGTCGGGTTGATGATTAGCGGTTTTATTAATTCAAAAATGTATCAGTAGATATTATAATTTTATTGATTGTCTTTCAATAACAATCAATTACGATGTTTCTCTTCTGCTAAATGTCCCACGACGGCCTACTTCTTTGTATCTGCAGCCCTACACTGAATCTTATACAAGTCACACATTTGTCAATTATGTTTTAGAATATTTTTGAGACAAAAAAAAATAATTTCTACAATGGTAAGCACTTGGGCTGATCAATGATCATAATAACTTACTTACTAGTTATTTGTTGAACAGAAACTCTAATCGAGAAGTTCCGTCCAGACATGCGCATGCTATCTCTGGGCTCGTATTCATTGTGGGAGACGCACGGACCAGACGACGAGCGCAAACTGGAGCCCCATGAGAAACCGCTCCTGGTGCAACTCAACTGGCACGCTGATGATCGCGAAGGACGTTTTTTATTAAAGTGCCTTAGCAACAACGAGGTAATATTATACTTGAATATTCTAACACTATTTTGAATTCACATAAAAAATAGAACTGCAAACTGTGGTTTGTTTATATGCAACTATGCAATTATGCTAATGTCACGTAGCTAAAATATTTTCAATCTTCAGAGTTCTATGTAAACTTAAAAAAAACTTTACTATTTACATGATTATAAGATTCTTATAACATCGAAAAATCGATGCGTTTAGTTAATACAATCCCAACAAAAAAGATGCTGTAAAAAGTGTATCTACAATTCTTATGATTCCTCAGCTCAATGTTTGAAACAAAGTTTATTTTGTCTCTTTTCGTAATTTTTGGTCTTGTAAAGTTCCTCGTGGAAACCCAAAAACTCGACCAGTTTCTCTTATTGATGCCATTACTAATCGCCGTTATCGCCTTTCACTTCTTTGTACTCTTCTTCTTGATTTGGGGTCGCAAAAAGCACTTGCCAGTGTCAATGTGTTTAATCCTTGGTAGTGTTTTCTAATATTTTAAGTGGGCCCAGCAAGATAGCGGCTCCCTTGTTAGAACTATCTAGGGAGTTTTTGCGACATCTCAAGATGCATGTTTGTTATTTATATTTATAATCCACTTCACGTATGCGCAATAACCAAACTGTTAC
The DNA here is from genome assembly GCA_947532125.1 of Saturnia pavonia. Lineage (NCBI taxonomy): Eukaryota > Metazoa > Arthropoda > Insecta > Lepidoptera > Saturniidae > Saturnia > Saturnia pavonia. The sequence goes on from OX383901.1 coordinate 13,584,653, forward strand.
GCAAAATGCCACCAATATTACACAATATAGGGTCAAAGAACCTAAGTTAATGAATTGAAATAAAAACCACAATATGGCAGCTCAAGATCCTGCTAAAAACCTTTTTTGTACTCGTGTCTTTTCGACATGATGGTAATCCTAAAACAAAGGTATTACATATACTGCTAGAACTACAAACAGATATTCCTTATCAAATGGTATAACGATTCAGTTTTCAGCAACAGAACTTTGCTGATTACTGGGTTTATAGGTCTATAGTCGGCCACGTATATTTGAACGCAGCCGACTACTGGTAAAATGAACTTTTTGTGCTCTAAGAGTTACGTTTACCGTATAAGCATTACGATAACTAGCTTCCATGTTAATTTCAATTAAATACACGAAATTTAAAATAAAACTAGTAGTCAGCCGCAACTGGCCGACTATTTGATTTACCTTAAACATTCGAAACGAGTAGTCGGCCACCCAAATTATAAGGTATTATATGTATAAATAAAAATCTTTTCAAACGTATAATAGGTAGACAACATTTTATTGTAGCAACACATAATTATCTATAACAATTACATATGTTAAATCAAAAGAAATACTTACCAAAACATCAGCCACGGTTTCTTACTAAAAAAATTAAAAAGGTGTGTGTGCAATTCACACACGATAGAAGTGAAACTTCATTTTACAAGATATTTTATTTAAACAGTGTGCAAAATACATTCACACCGACATTCGCTCTCTCGCTCTGGCTCACAAAAAGAGGAGAGACCGATAATATATTGCTCTCGCTCTGGCTCACACGAAGAGGGGAGTTCGATAATATGCGTTAAACGTTTAACGTTTAACGCGTTGGAAGTCGCATAAGAAGTTTAACTTCAATAGTCATTAGTACACGCGCGGACATGTTGCTGGCTGCAGTACAAATGAACGATCATAGCTCGACATCCTTGGGTGCTATTAGTTAGTAGGTGTGAGTATTCAACAATCAAAGGGTAAGGATTCTGTTTATTATTGCCCATAACACTATTTATAGGGAGATATTTGTTGTAAAGGCTGAGTACGGGTGCAGGGCTGACTACAGCGTGTTTTACCGTATTACCTTATCATAAAAAGGTAACCCCTTTGAGCAGATAAAATATTTTATTTTACTCGGAAGCAGATCAAATGATATAACCATATTGCTACGTTTACCTATTTTATTCAAATTTACTCTTAATTAATACAGGTTCCCTTATCGTCAGCAAGTGATAAGGGCGACCAGAATTTCAAAAGAAAATTATCGAAAAGAGAGAAAAAAGAACTCAAGAAGAAAGAAAAACTCTCCAGACTGAAATCTGACACTAATGACGAAAACAGGCCTGTCGCCGAAAAATTATATACAGGTAAGTCCTATAACCTTAACTTGTAAGTAAAACCTATATTACTGATAAAATATTGTTTTTCTTTAAGTTATGTATTGTAGTAATTAGTTTAAATTATTTAATCAGAACTACCGGAGACATCTTTCATGCGTAGCATAAGCAACCCCGAAGCTGTGATGCGTCGTCGTAGACAACAAAAACTCGGTAGAAAGCTGCAGCAGTTTAAATCAAAAGATGGCGGCCCTGATACAGGTGACATTTACTAAGAATTTTTAAAATACCTAACGATAATTTTCCTTAAACATATCAACGATAACGAAACCTGATTATGTGTCTACCTATGAAAAATTATTTCGCTTTGAGATGGCAGCGTATAGTTTACGTGGTGTAAGCATCACTGTTGTAGTATCCGCATGTAACGATAGATGGCGGTTATTTTAATTTTAAAGGAGCTCTGCAAAATTACAGTTACTTTATTTTATGGTAAATAAAATACCACACGATACCATTGTAAGTTACACCACAGACTTGATAAAAGTTAACGTTTTTACATTAGCTCTACTATAATTTAATTGTTTTATGTTTTGTATTGTTTATGTTATTTCTTTTTTTGTAAATTCTTATAGGTTTAGCATTTGGCCTCAATCTCACCTGTTGTTAAGTGACGGTGTGACCCAAGATAGTAACACGTTGAACCTTGAGGGACTGGCTCTCAGATGCAGCTGCCGGAATACACCTATAGATTCCTTGGCAAAGGATTTTTAACTTGAGGGTGGTAGCTAGCCAGGCGAACATTAGGAAATTCCGCATGATATACGCTATAGTTAAATCACGATACATTTCTTTATCGAAATCTCAGGCTCATTGCAGGGATTCGAACTCACGTCGATCGACGCCATGTCCATACAAGCTAAGCTGTTACTTTTGTATGGCTGTAAAATTTGGTTTTACTGTTGTTCGAACATGGCTTTAATGATGAATCATTAAGGAAATAAAGTTCGCTTCATATAATATACAAAGAATACACAAAGGGTCTTGAGTAAGGTTGCTAACCTTAATGCATGGAGTTGCGGGTGACAATCATAATGCAGGACGTGACTAAAAATAGCGAGACCCAGCTTTCAGAGTATATGATGGCTAGAAATACAATTAGAAATCAGATTTAGCTTTACCATACAACTCACTTAACAAAAGTTGAAATAATTCCTAAGTTATTCCATTACTTCCATTACTTTTTTTATAATTAAAACATTATTTATGTCTAATATAAATTAAAAATTTAAATATTAAACTTTATTATTTACTTTTACAAACAAAAAAAACTATGTCTACCTTCTTACTTTGGCACTAAATGGAACTGCATAATTGAACTTAATACAACTACATCATTAGAAAAGAAGCTTGAAGAAGTGAATGCCTCAGTTCTACTTCTGCCTGAAAGTCGTACCATAAAACTTACCATAAAACTGGACAATTGAGTCTAGAAACGGACATCCCGGCTCTCGCAGGTCGGTTGGCAAACCTAGACTTCAGCTGCTTTGACGTAACTGGAAAAGAACGAACGTACTCTCAATTTGGTTTAGTTATACTTTATAAGAATAAATAATTCAATGAAGCAATGATGGCTCAGTGGTAGCTTGTACGACTTCGCGTCGTTTGACGTGAGTTCGAATCCCTGCAATGAGCCTGAGCTTTCGGTGAAGGAAAACATCATGAGGAAACCATAGCATGGTGGTAGGGCTTTGTCTAATGCTCGCCTGGCTAACTACCACCCTCAAGTTGAAAATCTGTCGCCAAGCACCAATAGATGTGTTCCGGTAGCTGCACTTGAGATGAAGTCTGCCACTAGGTTTAGCGTATTATCATCTTGGGCCACATCGTCACTTAACATCAGGTGAGATTGTGATAACAATGCCAAAACACAAAACGATAAAAAAGTACTTAGTTGTGCATTGTTATGACTGTTGTCGTTGTATATTTTTCAAAACAAACTAAAAACACGGAAACAACGAAATGAATGATCATACATTAAAATCGTCTCACGATTTAATTCTAATCAACGATCCGCTTAATAATACATTTACTTTCGTATTACGAACCAAATAATAAAACATTAAAATAATTCTACTTCCTACTAATATTATAAATGTGAATGTAAGCTTGTTTGTTACGCTTACACGCGAAAACTACTTAACCGATCATCATGAAACTTTGTACACAAATTCTTGGTGGTTTTAGAAGTAACATAGGATACTTTTTATCCCGTTAACAACTTTTGTCGTCCAGGCGAGCGAAGCCGCGGGCACAGCTAGTTTAAAATAAACCAGTCACCTGATAACTATACATATTTATAAATTTGATTCTGTAAAAGTAGCTACTTACCGATTCAATTCCAAACCTTTCTCTCAGTATTGACAGTTAATTTTCTGAATTGAAAAATTGACATTTCTTATTTCCTTTTCGATTTCACATTTTCTAGTAAATTAATGTTCAGAAAAATTTATTACATTCTTTATAATCTATTAAAACGTAAAAATTGTACTAAAAGGACGCCATGTGTTTAAAATAATAATGATGGCTTAGTGGTAGCGTAACGAACATCGCGTTGATCCACACGAGTTCGAATCCCTGCAATGAGCCTGAGCTTTTGATGAAGGAAAACATCCTGATGAAAAAATGATGGTGGTACGACTTTTTATAGAGTCCGTCTGGTTAGCTACCACCCTTGAGTTACAAATTTTTCTCCAAGCACCAATAGGTGTGTTCCGTCAGCTGCACTTGAGAGCCAGTCCTACCACTAGGTTTAGCGTGTTATCATTTTGGCCATATTCATAATTCTATGTACTTAGTTGTGCATTGTTATTATTGTTGTCGCTAAGCACCTGTAGGTGAATTCCGGTAACATCAGGTGAGATTGTGTACAATACGCTAAACCTATAAACAATAAAAATAAAGTATCTACCCCATAATTACTCGTGATTAGTTGGGCGATCTAGATAAAAACACGTTTGATATTTATTGACATATTTATTTTTAGTTTATTACTAGTATATTTGCTCAATATAGCTTTTTTTTTTCTACCTCCGTTTGGCCAAATCTCGCCTGATATTAAGTGACAATGTGGCCCAAGGTTGTAGCACGCTTGGGGAGATTGGCTCTCAAAAGCAGCTGCCTCGACATACCTATGAATGCTGTTTTTTTTAATACTACAAAGGTGGCAAACATGCTTAAAGCTCGTCTGATGGTAAGCGGCTACTGCATTCTATGGACGCTTGTAATACCATAGGTATCACTAGCGCGTTGTCGACCTTGAACTCCCTACTTCAAGGAGCTCTGGAAATCCTACTCACCGCAGGAACACGACACAGTTATTTGGCTGCGATCTTCTGTAGGGTGGAAGTCTTCCACCACTCAGGATGCCCCAAGTAGAGAAAAACCTCCAAAGAAATTTCTCCATGCCCTACCTGTCTTAGAACGCACCTAATATTTATAATAACATAAGGTTTTGTTTTATTTCTTTGTTCATTTAGGCGGAACGTTAAGGATATACGGCGGTATATTGCGGCCAGACGTCTCGTACATAACTCTGTTACTGTCTGTCAACGACTCGGCGGCTACAGTGTTACGGGAGACCCTCGATAAGTACGGCATGTCGCATCAAGACCCGCAGCAATATTGTATTGTGCAGGTAATTCTTTCTTCTCTCTATTAATCATGTCATAAATGTGTTTTTTTTCATTTGATTCTCTTTTTCTCATTTGAGATTTGCCTTAACTTCTAATAAATATTTTCTTGTAAATTCAATATTTGTGTTGCTATGGAAAGCAAAGGTTTATATTATTGTTCTTAAGTTGGGGAAAATAAAAGACAAAGCTTTTTTATTGCACGTTTGTATCGCGTTAATAATGGCATTTATAGTTTATCTCATTTCAATAAAACTCCTCGTAAATATGATACTATATAATCATTGTAATTATTGTGTTTATTAGGAGGACAAGAGTGACAATTCAGAGTATATACTAGAAGACGACGAGTGTCCGCTGGCATTAATGAATATGACTCGCAGTAAGTACAAATGTTTTTCGTACGAGTGGTCGTAATGAGGACTAATCATAGATTAATGTTTGATTTCCGCGCCGCTTCTTCAACTAGATACAGTCGGCATACTATAAAAAGCGGCAATCAAAACTGCGCCGAATCGGGGTACTCGAGTCAGTGTCATACCGACAATACTGTCATATTTACAAGCTTCATTTTCAAATAGTCACTACACACTGCGAAATTAAGTTGACGTATTCTAGGAGCTATTGTTTGTAGGTAGCGCGGTATGTAATTAAAGCGCAGCGGAGGCCAATCATTAATCTATGGGTCCAACATTATTTGTAACGCTCTTGGCTTGTCTTTATCGACGGTTTTATTGTTTATGATCTAAATCTATTAGCAAATAAAAGAGTAAATATTTTTTTATATGAAAAATCCATTGGACATTATTTTTAGAGATTTAAAAATGGTTTATCGTATTTATGTTGAATTCGTATTTATTTAGGTATGTATTTATTTAGGTGGACTCCTTTTCACCACGGCGACGATTTACGTACACTTTTTATTTTTTTAATATACCCCAGTACTACGGTTTTTCGTATAGGGTACGTACAGAGTAATCACTTACGATAGGTAGAACGGACGGCCGATGGGGCCAAAGAGTTGTCGAGTGGCGGCCGCGTACCGGAAGACGCAGCGTGGGCAGACCCGCCACAAGGTGGGCCGACGACCTGGTAAAGGTTGCGGGGAGTCGCTGGTTACGGGTAGCACAGGTCCGGTCGTTGTGGCGTTCTTTGGGGGAGGCCTATGTCTAGCTTTGGGCGCCTTGCGGTTCAAATGATGATGATGACAGAATTTCTCGACGATTAATTACACTCTTCAAAATGTAATTATAAATATAAGCAGTAGAGAGGAAATGTTATAAAATAAATTAATAAAACAGTATTTTGTCATTTAAGACAAATTAATCAAAACATACATACATATAATTACATATACATTGTTTATTATTTAAGTCAGTTTAGTATATAAAAAGTTATATTTCAAATAATGATCACCAATAGAATAATAAATGATAAATAATTTATAGATTTACTATTATAATAACTAGAAATCTATTAATTCTGTTCAAATTCTGAGGTCCTATCACACGCGAATGTCTCAATAAAATAAAGTTGATGAATACGTAAATGGGCATTTTCACAAAAATGGTACAACAGGTAAAATATGACTTAAAATTTAAACTTGATAATTTTAATTATGTTTTTTTAAGATTTTATTCTTACTACTCTTTTATTTATTAAAACTAATGTAGTTTATTAGTCCGCATGCTATTTTAAAAAAAAAGTGGAAAATAAGCAACCATGTCTTGAAATCTTTTCCGTTGTGTTACCAAAGTTAAAGTGAAACTTTATGAATTTATAACATCATTATATCAAAGTACAATGCATTTTGAGTAGATAATAACACCTTTTTAAGGTTTTAATAACAAAATAATACTACACGTTTGCACATATTATAAAATTGGTCGTTTTTTTATCAGGTTTGTTACTATTGGTTCCGATAAAAGATAGTTTTTCATTCATCAAAGGAAAGTTAATAGTAAAGTATTTCCAGCTATGCAAAAACTTAAGTACAATTCTTTTTTTATGGATTCAAACTGCTTAATTGTCACTACATTGAGTAATTACTAAGAAAATACTTAAAACCATCTCAAAGATTTAGGGAGAGTAACAAAATTGACGGTAACAAAATTGTAAAGCAGAGTGTACATTACGTAATAAAAGTTAGGTAATTAGGGGAGTAAACGTAGGATACAAATAATTTGTTTCTTGTCTCGTAGTGGTTAAGGTGGACCCTCACCTCTTCATATAACATGCCGAGTGTGGGTGAACTTTGTGTCGGTAAACTGTATATTCGTAAAACTCCAAGACACCACAGGGCTTGTTCCAGTGATTAAGTAGTATTAAAAAAAAGAAAATATTGCATGGCAGTACATGTTCTAAATAAAGCAGGCAAATGCTTCACTTTGTTTAAATTGAAATTAAGTATATTTGTAATATAAGAAAAAAGAAATGTTTTAATTTGTTTAACGATCAGCTTAGGCACATTATACTTTTAATTATTAGCTTCTGCCTCAGCTGGTGTCATTTAGTAATTTTTTATTTTTATTTAATACGCTCTATATTTCTTTTCCGCTGTACATCATATTCTTAAGGACGTTCTTGTTTTAACCTTACTTAATACTTTTACGATACTTTTTAATTTTTTCTTTAGCGGTTAATTGCATTTGGTTTGAACTTTAAATGTAATCATAGTCTCAGTCACGTTTAATGAATAGATACCATATAAGGGAAATTAAAAAAATACACTAAACCGTTTAGTATAATTTAGTAACTATACACGACCACTGAGAAAGTACTAAATTAGGTAATAACATTTTAAATATAGTTACATGAATTTGCATAATATGCAAACACGCATTTAATTCGATGTACATTAAATTTCATAAGTTATTATCCAAATAATAATAAAAAAGCTTAAAATAAATTTAAAAATAATGTATGCCCAGCTTTATGTTGTCCATTTTGTTACTTTTGCAGTCAATCTATATATTACCATCTCAACAGTAACAAAACCGAGGTAACGCAGCGCTTACGTCTTGGATTAAACTAATTTTAACAGCAATTCAATTTCATGGTTTAATGTTAATTTTGCACCAATCTATTCTTTCAAAGCCAAAACAGGCATTAAAAGTTATCGAACAATGTAATTTAAAGCTTATGTATAAAATTTTTAGTAACATAGCTTAACATTATTTTTTATTCAAGTCTAGCCCGATCACACGTTTGCTCGCAAATCACTTTCTAACCAAAATAGAAAAATATTTTTAAGATTGCGTCTTGATATCCACTTATATTGCCATTTTGAAAAACATAAAAGGCAAATTGGAAAATATTATGTTAAAAAATTCTGTAACAAACTCGACATGTCCGGAAATTACGAAAATAGGGGACAACATCTTAATTCAATTTAAAAATCGTTAAAAGGTAATAATTGCAATATAAATTGACTAAGGTGTAAAATAACTTTTGTATTTTAAATAAAAACTCATTGTGACGGGAGGGCCATACGGATTAATTGCGAAAAGTTTACATAAATTGCCGAATATTAACCTGGGGACAGCCCAAAATTATGGGTAGTGTTCCATAATTTCATTCTTTTGTAAATGAGTTTCATTCATTTCATCATTACAAATTTTACGAATTGTAGATAAAAACCCACAATATTTAATTCTCATCCAAATTTACTACTATAATGTAAAATAAACTCAATAAAAAATATGAAGTTGAGGGACAGGCTAAAATTAGGGTTGTACCATTTTTATGAAAATGCCCAAATACTACCAAGACTTTATTAAGTTTTATAGCGCAAGTTTACGTTAAGTACAGGTAAAAGGTCGCTTGTGGTCGTGGCTATTGAACAGTCACCTCTACACGTATTTTTTTTGTGAATGATAATTTACATGAAAACGTTTTAAAGATGGGAGTCATCTGCACGTAATACATAATTTTAATGGATTGATTCTCGTATAGATTGTAATATATTATATTTATACGAGTTACTACTTATAAGCGACCGATGATACCTTTAACACTGTTAAATAAATTGGGTCAAAGTTCTATATTTTGGTAAATATCATTTTCACATGAAGGTTGAAAATAGCACAGTAGAAGATGCAGTAGCATCTTAACATACATTACATTACTTAACATTATAAGTAATGCTTTACAGTATAAAGCATTACTTATACGTCGTTCTCATGCTACTGACTGTTCTGTACTGACTGTTCTGTACTGACAGTAACTGGTCAGTTTTATTCTTTTCCGTACATAGCTATAAGGTAGTTACTATATTTGTCACAAAATACGTTATTGTGACTTATGTATAAAAGATAGGCATATGGTATCGCAGACTTTTTTTTTAGATTTACTAAGGAGCAATATTTTTGTAGAACATCGTATTTACGTATCACTAACCATTACGCCAGTGCACGCGGATAAAGCAGTTCAGGTACGTGGTTTGTTCCAACTTAGTTAACAAAAATCAATATTTTAAGGCTTGCTGAGAGGTGTAGCCTAATTCTAGATTGCCTATACTATTCCATGTAAATCTGGCTATCATATACAAAAAGGATCTTTCAAATCCGACTGCTAGTTCCAGAGATTAGCGTGTTTAAACAAACAAATAAACAAAAACCTATATATAAGAAATCTACTGTTTTTTTATATATTTTAATTGACATTTATATGTTGTTGTGTCAGTTGTTAAAAATTTAATATATTGTGCTAATGAATTAATATACGTGAACAAAGCTGCCGACAGAAAGTTGAAAGGCAGTAATGCTTACTTTTTTGTATACCATATTTGTTTTATACTGTCTGGTGGTAAAATCACCAGGCTGTTTTTTATACTAGAAAGCTGGCAAACAAGCATACGGCCCGCATGATGGTAAGCGGCTATCGTAGCCTATGGACGCTAGTAATACCATAGGTATCACTAGCGCGTTGCCGATCTTGAACCCCCTTACCCCAAGGAGCTCTGGAAACCCTACTCACCACAGGAACACAACACTAGCGATCTTGTGTAGGGTGGAGGTATTCCACCAAGCGGGTTTTCCAGGTAAAGAGAAATCTCCAAAGAAATTTCTCTATGCCCTACCTCTCTTGGAACCGACTCTGGAACGGTCCACACAGAATAAATCTGACCCAATAAATAGTATTTGCTATACAATCTTTTCATTCCCTTTGTAGGGGTTGAATTTTGAAAAAGACCAAGTAATAACAAGTTTCAGTTAAATCTGATCCGAAAAATGTTATTTCACACGCAAACTTTGATACTCAGTTTCACACCCTTAAGGATTCAATTTCGAGAAATATCTCCTTAATCGATGCTCACAATATAAAATCAACACCCGCTCCCCAAATCGGACATTTCTATCCCTAGTATTTTGAGTTAGGTGATGGTAAGTCAGTCGAGACAATGCCTTTTATATATTTAGATATAGGCAGGTAAGTGAAAATATTGAGAATTTCAAGGAATACATTCTGAATGGCAATCATTTCCAATGACAGGTTCGACTCGTCGCGTCGGCTTTATTGACAAATTCAAATTGAAGTCCATTTTCATCGGAGACTCGATATTAATTATCTAGGTACTTTATTGCTATGTTAATTAGATAAACATAATCGCTGTCAATTCAAAAGCCTTCTATTAAGTAAAAATAATAGCATTTTATGTTCAGATATATTCAAATTTAAACTGATTTTATTTGGGTTATAATATTAATTTCTCTATTCAGATATCCAAGACACCTTTCCATTCATCACCAAAAATACACGAATATAAAGACAAAAATTAGCCGTCACAATATAAGAAACTTTTCTTATCGCACAACATTTCGACCGAGTGAAAAGAATCCTTTCTTACCGGAAATAGACGGTACGAAATTACATGAGCCGAACTACGGGCTGACCCGTTTACGTACTTATAGCTAAAGCTTCTAAGCTGAAGTTGAGCTTCTAGATATATTAGAAAACACGCTTACAAATGTCTATATGTTTTTTTTTTATATAGCTCCATGCCGGTCGTGGTCATGTTATTAAATATATTGTCTGTGGATGTATTGTTGTGTATATATAGAATAATGTTACATTTTCAGTGTTTGTAAGTTGAAAATATTTATAAAAGTTAACATTAATAGGATGAAGGATAAATATGTGATAAAACTTATAATGCTTGCTCTTTGAAAAAAAACTTCAAATAGCGAAATCACCAAAGTATACTTTACTGCATAGTGAATACTTATAAATATTAATAAATGTATGCGTCTTTTAATTATTTATGATTTTCTCAATTCACTGATACTCAAATCCTGCTGCAAAGTGTGTTTGTTAATTAATTTTAGATTGGGATTCGAGACAGCCGATAAAGGAAGGCAAATGCTTTTAACTATTGTGTCAACAATCCAATAAGTTCATTATTCCTCTTGTAGTCTCTTAAATTAGCGCTTTTGTTTGAATTGTACTTTTTAAATCGAACACATTAAATCGTACAAATTGTACAAATTAAATCTTACTTAGGTAAAAATGTATTAATGAAAATTTAAACTAAAGAGAATTTTGTAGAAAAGATTACTTTTAAAATAAACAGTCAACGAAATCTAATGACCAAAAACTTTACAAACATAAAATATTGTAAAAAAGAATCACTCATATTTGCTTTCATTAGACTTTGATCTTTCAGTGGATCGTGATCTAATTTTGTTCGGGAAACGGACGTAAAAAATTGTCTGATAAGGCTTTTTTAATCAACATAATCCCTACAGAAATCTTCTTACGATTCAATGTATATTATATATATAAAATTCAATGGAAAAATGTATAGAATATTGTACAGCATTAAACGTGGCTCTGCATCGTGCGGAACAACGCGTATAATAAATAATGCAGCCATCGCAAATAACAGTCTAAAGACGGTCTTTTAAAATGTTGGTTTGCGTGCTAATGTCACAGTAACCTTATAACTAGGTGCATAATTTACTGTACATCACGTAGTCTACCCACTGTGATTACATCGCTCCATATGCGAGAAGGCTCTTAGTCGGTTGGACAATGCTTAGTTCTTAGGGCTACTTACTGCCTAGTGCCCAGTCTTATTCACAATGGGAATAGACGAGCGGGAGTGTGAGGGCGCAGGACGCGGCAGTCGCCTCGCTGACGCCGCGCCGCGCGCCGCACAACTCGCGCCACTCCGCTATGGATTGGGGCATCCGCCGTAAGTTTGCACGAGAAACTTTTACTTTAAAACTGGTAGGATCGTTGGCGGCAGTTACGCCAAATAGGCAGTACCACCACAGGCCGCCGTCTCAGCGATCGAAAGCGGATAGTAAACAAACGCATGTGGCTCGAGCGAGTAGTCCGACCGGTGTGCCCGCAGATGTCGGTCGGTTGGCCGGTATTTTTAACTTGTTTCTCGGTTCGATGCCCGTTCGTTTGCGGAATCGATATGCATAATATAGTCCTTGAATACTTTTAACTTGTGCGAGAGTTTATAGTTTTTGAGTGTTGATCAACAATGGATGTCTAAGTTAATCCACATAGTGTCGTAAGTTAGAAACTTGTTTTGTTGTCCGTATGTTGATCCATTCATAGTCTACGTTTAGCCTGGTGGTTCTGAACTTTCTAAATATTTTATGACGTCACCATTAAAAGGTTGAGGGCATTTCTTTTGTCTTAACGTAAACCAGTTTTATTTCGCCGAGAATGTCGCGATAAAGAGCACTTTTATAGCCAACTCATAAAGTGGTGTCTCTACGAGTAATGTGACCTTTACCTTTATCTAACATAGGAGCAATCCCTAAAGCGATTTATTAGTGAAGACAAACGATCGTTCTTATGTGCCGGGGAAAAGGGACTCGTTTCGAACGTCAGAAACTTTCTTATGAATGCCAACATCAACTAGGTACTGAATTTTACTGATAATAATTGCTTACAAATAATTTATAACAGTAAATGCATTTAAAAAGGAACATCCTTAATGACTAGATCTCCTAATATCCAGTCCGGTCTTACTTTTCAAGAAAGAATACCTTTACATTTTAATCGAGCAGCGGTTGTGATTCTAACGGACGCTGTCTATTCTACAATCAGATCACGTTTTCTACTCAGTGAATTTAAGCGCACTTTTTATTCATAGTAGGTACCCTGTAATTGTATAGTAAAAATAGATATTTGATACCAAATTTACTAAATACCATAAGTCTACCCAGACTTATACACCCGTACAATGTGTTTCTGTGAACTAACATATCTTAGTTGCAAAATGTATGTTTCTCTAGTGGTCTCTATTTACTTACTTGTGCCAGTAACATTTAGGCGAATTTATATATTAAAGCTAAAGAGAGCATCTGATACCTAATTTTAGTATTTTATATATGTATGAAGAGAAATATTCGTGTTTGAAAGAAATAGCTATTCAGTTAATAGGATTGACAACAATTCTCTGTACAATTATCTGTCCAAATGAGCATATTTAGAAATAAAAACAATTTAATCTAAATGTCGCAATCGTCTAACGAACTCCTCTCATCTTGCTTGCGGCTGAATGTAAATACTTGCCGTCCAAAAAAAGTACGCGCTAACATACCGTGCTATGTATCAACATCCCGAGTTTTGTGTTTTGCGAACTCGTAGCTTCATCTGGTACCTATTTAATATTTAAAATGTAGTAAACGCCATTTCATAATCATCATAATCACTAGCTGTCTAATTTTTTTATGGTAGACCGCTGACACAATAATGTTGAGTACCCCTGATCTAGGATATAGAATGAATTCAAATATTAGCTAGGTGTCGTGGAAGATGTCATGTATGGAAAATTAGAACGTATTTGGATGCCATTGGCAGGGGATCGAGGATGGTGGTACAAAATGAAGACAACCTTATAACTCTTCATAACATAGCGTTCCGACTTAAAAACTTTGTATCTCCTTAATTAAAAAAAAAAAAAAAACTTGGAAGTTTATTGCTGCCTCATCTGTTGTAGTAAGGTATATCCCGTCCGCGATCTTTTTCGGCATATATTCCGAATTTGGAGGCAAAATTAATTTTTTATTGCGTCATCGTCCCGAACGGATTAACCATGTTAAATGTCACGACAGACGTGTAACTACCTAATACACCTGCCCCACTGACCCAATAGAGTAAAACAAAAAGACGGATAGTATATTTAGTACAAGTTAATGCTTGCGCATAATAAACGTTGACCCTTCGATCTTGCTCAAACATACATACGGATGATATATATACCTTGAAATAAGTAACTTTTAATCTTGCATTCCTTTATTTTTCCGTTCTTAACTAGAAATCTGGTGTTATAAACGTAAAAAAGGTGTGTGTGCGATTCACACACGATAGAAGCGAAACTTAATTTTAAAAGATATTGTGCCAATGTGCAGTATACATACACACCGACATTTACTCTCTCGCTCTGGCTCACACAAAGAGGAGAGACCCATAATGTGTGTTAAACGTTTAACATTTAACGCTTGGAAGTCGCATAAGAAGTTTCACTTCAAAAAAAAATTGTTAAAACTGAACTCAAGTAATTTCGTGCTCTCACTCATTAATATGTTTTTCCGCATCGTAGGTATTATGTGCTAAGGCAATATTAATTGTTTAGGTAATGGGCGCGTTTTATAAGTGGGTTTCATGCTATTATTGTTCTTTTTTTTGTAGTAGTAGTACAGTACAGTAAAAAACGGCGACCACCGAGTGATCGGTAATCTATCGCCGGCTGTCAAGCCTCTCTCTCTCGGTAGCTGAATATACACTGGCTGATCTCCAAACAAAAAATACCAAAAGAGTCACTGTGACTGGTTTATCACCATGTGCATGATAGTCGTAACCCAATCCGGGTATAGATCCCTACCACCCCGTTTGATTAGTGGATATGCATGCACGAGCTGTTCCCGGTGACAAACTCAAGCTTTCCACTATGGCGAGTGTATAGTAGTCGCGTGTAGTAGTAGACCTGGTGTATAGTAGTCGTGATCCAGAGTCATACACCATTATCGTTCCATACTATCCAGCTAGCTAGGTAAGACTAGTTTTAGATAGTGGCTGTAATTTTATAATTTCGAAATATATTAATAAAATCAGCCTGTATCAATAAATTCAAAAATAATCAATAAATTACAACGTGTAATGTGGATACTGCCTTGATTGGGTCATTCGGTAAATATGATCAGAACGTATATTAAGATTCTCAATCAGGTAATTTTGCTTATTATTATTATTATTCACAGAAAGCCTAGATAATTTTATTATTGCGACTTGAGTTAGAGCGAACATCTATTTACAACAAACAAAGTTAGGCGATTTGTAGTTACTTGAAAATAGTTGTACAACAGACCAATATAAACAGAACTTCCTTCATGATGACTTGTTCGTACATTTGTTAGTTCGTATATTGCCAAATGTTATGTTCTTACTTTGTACTAACTTTAGACTCGGATTACGGTATTGTCGTCTGGAACAACTTCCGAGCACTCTACAACTATAATATATAGGTCATGGGACAAAAGGGGTTATACATTTTTTTGGTGTCATTGCAAAAGCTAACCGATCAAATAATATGTATTAATATACTTTGAAAAAGAAACGTATATACTAATATCGTTTGTAAGTTTATAACCCAAATTTTGTAATAAAAATTGTTGTAAATCATTGTTAATTTTACAACAACCACTTTTATATTTCATGGTAATGTATTGAACTGAAAACATGATTTTTCTAGGACAACACATTTTGACGGCACAAAACTCTAAGTTTCTCTCTTCTTTTTTTCTTTACTACAATAATCTACATTAACGAATATAAAAATATTTTAAAATATATATTATATTATTATATGTGTATATATATATATATATATATAAAAGTTATTATATAATATTTATATATTTTTATATTCGATAATGTAGATTATTATTGTAAAAAGATGGGTTAAAAACAACAACCTTAGAGTTTCTTCCCGATTCTTCTCTAAAGGACAGTGCCTTTCGAATCGGCTGTAGAGTCATTGCAAATATTGAATATAAACATATTATATCTTAATTATTATTTTAATTTATTTAAGACATTCATTTACCATTGTATGTTGTAGGCAGCTGAAACTACTATTCATCTATTGCAAGTGGAAGTAGCAAAGAAATTTCAGATAAATATTTACGATGGATTTCCGCAAAGTAACGCCTTCATCAATCAAATATAAAAATGATTTAAAATGTTCAATCAGTCGCATTTATCGTGAGACGTGAGCCCCTCTCTCACGAATTTATAAATCAATGCTTTGTCGAAACTCAATTCAAATTTATGATAATGTAAACTCGAGCGCTACCGCTTCTAAAAGTCAGTTATGATGGTTGAAAGTTGTCCCTCCGCTCCGTATTCATGTAAAATCAAGTTTTATTATGTTTTCAATGTAGACGGAGACTTCCGTATATGTTTTCAATGGAAGCGGTCCATTTAGCTGGATACATTTGCACGCTCTAGTAATTTTCAGATGTTGTTTCGTTTCGAAATAAACACTTCATCGCTCTTATGACTATAAAGGGATTATATTCCAAAGCTTCACGAAATGAAACACTAAACAAAATTTAAATAACGTAGTCGTTTTTCCGAAGCTTACTATTCGAATACAAAATGCATTACGCGGTTCACAAGATTATAATTACCTCTGTATCTTTATCTAATTTGAATTAAAGTGAATGCATTGAATTAAATTTTCACGGATTTTTTGATTTCCTTGGTCATATCGTTATAATAATATTAATATTGTTACATTATCTAGGAAAATATTCAATTAAGTTATAATTTGCATTGTTTGAATAGATTGCGGTTATAAATAGTATAGTAATTACAATAATTGTAGGTTAGTAAATATTTTTTTAATCGTTTGTTGGTTTAGCGTTATGGCCACAATATCACCTGATGTTAAGTGATGTTGTGGCTCAAGATGGTGACATGCTAAGCCTAGTGAAATGCTGTCTCTCATATGCAGCTGCCGGAAACACAGATTTTCAACTTGAGGGTGATAGCTAGCCAGGCGGGCATTACAAAAAGCCTTACCACCATGTTATGGTTTCATCACGATATTTTCTTTTACCGAAAGCTCAGGCTTATTGCAGGGATTCGTACTCACGTCGATCGAGGCGATGTCTGTAGCCGCTACCATTGAGCCATCATTGCTTTAAAATCAAGTGTTTTATATAATCATCTAAACTTTACTTAAAAAAGTAAGCTCTTAATTTTACATTTTTAAAAGTCGAAGTAAATAATCTACGAATGAAAATTGCAATAAAGCATTAATTCAGTCATATATTACCTAACAAGTCATTTGTGTGAAAAGGTGATAGCTTATTCAAAGAATATCGTTTATAATCAGTGCACGTACAACCTTTCGTAATGTCGCCTGCTGGCAGTCCCTTAACTATAGCGATTGTGTTCGAAGCCCTGAAGAAGATTGGTGTTAAAATCCTGTAATCCGTAAAGGAAATTGGATTTTTACTTGATACAATAGTACGCCTTTCACCTAGCAACAGTTAAAAGTTAATAATATGTGGATTATGTAGTATTAGTACTATAGTAGGTATGCAGTACCCGAACGTGTTGCGTGATAGGACGTGTTAGTCTAGTCTCTAGCTTTCCAAAGCCAGGCCCGTTGGCTAAAAGTGCCTCGCCCTCCGACAGCAGCGGGCGCCTGCCGTCACGTGTTTTATGTCTTGCCTTTTAGTGTTCCGAAACTAAAAAACAAACGGAACCCTTATAGAATAATTTTTTTGGCCGTCTGTCTGTCTGACTGAATGGATGGCTGGCTGTCTGGCCGTGTGACAAGCCACTTTTTCTCGAAAACGACTGTAGGTATAAAGTTGAAATTAATATCATATACTGCTCCATGTCCTCATGCTGTTGTAAAAAAATCTAGGTTACCGCATTAAAGAGGTAGGGCACGTCATCGTTAAAATAACGCTCACGAAACGATTATCAAAACCTATAGGGCACTTACAGCAGATATACAGTCTTAAAAATTTGGTACTAAGGGAGGTCTTTCAAGAGAAAAACCGAAAATAAGGAATTTCTAATCCAATGTGAAATTATAATGCAAGAAAATTATTTTAACTCTTATTTTTTTCTCGAAAAGGGTTTAAGGTAGGTATAGGTACGTACTGTTGAAATCAATTTAGAATACTAGGATCTATGATCTGTAACTAAAATATATTTTTTAGAAAAACGCAATAATTAAAAATAGTCCTTCATAGTAAAAGTCTAAAAGTCGCACTCAGTGATTAATTATTAAAACCTATAATAGTGTACTTCCCGCAGGCTTACTACACAGTCTTGAAATTTGCCACGAATGGAGATCTTGTAACAAAAGTTAAGGTTTAATCCGAAAATAATGAATTTTTAATCCCGTATATGCAGCAAAATTATTTTTATTTTTCTCTCGATAATGGTTTCAGGTATAAAGTTAAAATAATATTAAATATCAAGAACGATCTCACACTGCTGTAAATAAATCAAAATTGTAGGTTAACTTTTTGTTAACATAATATAAATATTTTTGATTCTTTCTGTAAAATTAATTTACTTCTCTCACGATGAGTAAATATTAAAGTATAAAGTTTTAGATCTTTCTAGTTTACACAGATGTTTAGTATATTGTACAAAAAGATTTATTTATCACCTATTTGTATTGTGTTTCTATTGTCCTATGTTTTGATACATAACGTTTCAAAACATAGCATAAAACCTTTTTAGTAAAAACATCTATAAAATAGTAGAACATATTCACCGAAATCTGTTTAGTGGTTCTTGAATTTTAAGCGCACTAATAGACACGCAGGGAGAGACACACATTAGAGAATATAAGGATAATCTATAAATAATATTTATGTAAAAGACGGTACAATAATTTTCGGTAAGTAATGTAATCAGTTCGGACCCATCCGGGCTCGAGTTCTACTCGCTACTTGTCCGATTTTTTTATTATTTAATTAGGTATTAATATATTCTTTAACTGAAACCTTTATTTGTCTTAAATATCTATATGTCATATTTATATCTGAATCTTTCATGGCTGTAAACAAGTGTTATTCTTTATTCACTTGGTTACCCGCCAGTTAAAATTGTATACGAAATTATGGATCACTTCCAAAATTAATTATTGGTTAGCCTTAGTCTAGTCTGTAGGGACCACAGTTGTTGACCACAGGGAAGACATTGCGTGCCTTTCATCCATTGCCGCGTAAGCTCATTCTCTAGCGCTGCACCGAAACTCACCTCCTGTACCTGTCCGATATTATCGAACACCTTATACACGCGCATATCGATTTTGTCCTACATACATATGTTGACGTATATGTTTATAATACGTATCGCAATATAACTAAAGCTCTGTAAATTAATGTAACAAATTATATTTTCTTATTACACAAAAAATAGAACAAATTAAGAAACTATTTGTCAATACATTTTTTAAGCATAACAGTTAAATCTAGCTTTAAATTAAATGAACAATTCTTGTACAAATATGTCATATAACTGTTTTTCGGGAACGGCTTGAACGATTTGGGTGAATTTGTATTTAGATTATGTTTTACTGTCCAAGTATACCTAGAGACACCGAGCCAAGCTAGCTCCCCTGTTAAATTTTAATAATTAATACGTCAGACCAAACCTAAATTCGTTTATTAGAAAATGATATTTCGTTAATCGTAAATGTTTTATTTATTTGCAGTATATATTACTTTAACTTGTTCTGAAAACGTTTCAACACAGATTTTTGATAATAAAAGTAACATAACATTGGTAACCGAAAAGGATTCGTGTGTGTTCTCGTGACCTTTCTGAAAATGGAGTTTTCCGTGAACCCGTGCGCGCCCTACATCATGTTATGTGTAATTCTGAGTGGCGTTTCAAAAAACCGAGTTATATTTCATTTCTATATCATAATGTTGCAAATAAGAGACTGCGTTGGAAACACGCGACATTCAAATTAAAGGATTATTTTACCATCTCGTCTAAAATGAAGGAAACACCATATTTATAATATGTAGCTATGTACATACTACTTTTATAAATATTATAACATATACTTTTATATATAAAACAGTCGATACAAGTACTTAGATTAAAACTCGTTAATATATTATTAGTATGTATTTACTAACTGCTGCTGGTTAATATAACGTTGATGATTAATAATCATTGATTATTAAGTTTCATATGGGTCTAACTGAGTTTTGCTGTTATCTGTAGGTTTTATATAAATTAATTCATTTATAAATTTACGTTAGTTGATTTAATTTATTTAAGTACTAGTTTCATCTATCCTTTGGTACCTTTGTTTCTAGATATAAATCACATTGAAAAATTCTTACACGCTATCGTTTATTTCAATAAAAAGTGAACGTGATGATGTTTTCATTAAATAAATAATATCATTTAAGTAAAAGCAACAAGTTAAGGCGATTACATGTAAAACATTCATACATTTGAACAAGTATTTGACGGACACGCACGGCGCGGCGCACGGGCGCGGCCGATGTTAACAGACGACGCCCATCGCTAGCCACTTTGTCACGCTTCACTACATCGTGTGATTCAATCAACTTACTTATGTGATGGGTATATCAAAATGGTTATAAACTATTCTCCCTAAAAATCCGCTTGAACAGGAATTTATCATCGTAACACATAGAGACTGTCCGAACATTCTTGCAAAAAGTCAACTGTATTGGGTCCCGCAATTAACTTAATCAGAAGATTTATTTGTGTATCATAAGAAATTCATCGATATGTTTCGAAGCGAGAGAATACAAAACAGTTTACCAAAGTTACCAACCGTACAAAACTAAGATGGATAACTTTAGGTAAGAAATTACTGGAACAGTAAACCATTGATAGCTAGCTTATAGGATAGTAGGTATCTTGGTTCCCGGTTTAGACATTACTTACTTATGACTACCATATAATAACTTTTTTTTTCACATTAAAACCCGGAGCCGTTAAAAATCAAATCATAATGGAAGTAACGATGAGCCAGCAGGAATTGCGTCTCCTATACATGACGCCCTCCTCTATCAACGTAAGTGACATTAATTGAAGGTGAACGTCGCGACATTCATCATATTGACATTCGTACTTTTACGAGACTTCAGACTATATTTCTGGAAAAAACATTTTAGTTAAACTTCGCTCAGCGGTAAAGTGGTCAAGGTATTGTTGTTTTTTTTTAAACTGACTATACTGTTAGCCTTAGGGACCCTGAAGGCTTACGGATTTTACAGCTTCACCGGCCTCGGGGGGCGAGTGCTTAAGGCACTCAGCCGCGAAAGCAAGATAACAAGTTCCAAGGGTGCCAAAGTGGCCGAACCTCGGACTGGTGCCGCGTATGCAATGAAGTCGCGATCTGACTAATTGTCTATCCGTAAATTCGATCTGAACTAACTATAAATATATACATTTTTCTTCCCCCTGGAGCAGGGAAGAAACATATGTATCTGCATTTAGTAATGTCAATTTTTGTTTAAACTAACTCGCCAAAAAAAGAAAAAGATTCCTTACAGAACCTATGTACAAGAGTGGCGTGCATGTGTGTACAATCCAGTGTAGTTAGTGTATGTTGATAGCTAGTGAATGTGGAGTCACTGTATCACGCGAGCGGCTGCTTATCTCAAGGGCTCCATGCCGATGGATGCACCCGCCACGACCGCCCTCCTCTGCGGCAACTCAAGCCTAGGTCCGATCCATCGGCATGGAGCCCTTGAGCCAAGCAGCCGCTCGCGCGATACAAGTGACTGCACAATCACTAGCTTTCACAGCCATACATGACACTGCATTATACACACATGCACAACACACATAGGTACATAGGTTCTGTAAGGGACCTTTTTTTTTTCTTTTTTTGCCTAGTTAGAATAGACAAAAATTTTCAGACCACTAAATACACATACACATGTTCCTTCCCTCCTCCCAGGGGGCAGAAACATGTATATATGTATAGTTAGTTTAGATCGAATTACGGATAGGGAATTAGTCAGATCGCGACTTAATTGCATACGCGCAACAGTCCGAGCCGAGGTCCGGCCACTTTGGCACCCTCGGATGTTGTTGCTTAGCTTTCGTGGCTGAGTGCCCTAAGCGCTCGCCCCCAAGCCCGGTAAAGCTGTAAAAGCCGTAAAGGCTCCAGGGCCCCTCAGGCTAACAGTGTAGTCAGTTCGAAAAAAAAAAAAAAAAAAGAAAACCGATGGATGCTTGAGTTGTCGCAGGAGAGGGCAGTCGTGGGCGTGAGCACACTTGGATTAAAGGGAACGGACGCGCAGAATTTGTTGGCATTCTCGATGTCGTCATCGGGATCGATAAAGAGATTTCATGGTCGGCGTTTATACCGTTTGTCAACAGGGATTATTTGTGGGGTGTAGTCGCGGCGGCTATTACTAACGGGTTTGGATGGTTCGAAGCGCTATGGAAATATCTCCTAGTGAGATATTTCACATAGTACTCTATCGAGGGAAGCCCCATATCTCTGTGAAGGTCATTGTTCCGAACGAATGCTGGAGGAACGAGTAGGTGGCGGAGGCACCTATTTTGGACTTTGCCACCTGACAAAGTTGTTTTTTGACATACTCGTATGTGCGAACGCGGCGTAACTATATGTTAAAATCGGATGGACACACATATTGTAAAGTGTAAGCTTGTAAAGGGTGCGCCGAGTGAAATTAACAGGCTATCCCAAGATTGGCAAAGGGACCTGCGGGTCACGGTGTCATGACTCGCAGGAAGTGAACCTACCGGGCCCTACGTGGAGGTCCTTAGCAACCTTGAGGCAGAGAACGGAGCCGGTAGCTACGCCCAAACAAACGGGGATGGAAATAGTAAGGATAGGTAAGGTAGGAAGGAGACACCTGGCGCTTGACTATGCAATAAGCAAGGGCCAAGATTCCAAGTCCCGTCCGAGTTTACTGTTTACCTCTGAAGGAGATAACCGACAGGCGCTAGAGTCACGCACCACTTGCTTTCGTTAGCACCGCAAGGTTTCCAGTAAGCGACCACTAAACGTGGATTTGGCAGTGTAGAAACAAGTCGCACTGAAAAGTGCGGTTGATTTCGTGTTGAAAGTGAAAAGTGCACGCCACGAAATGAGCGAGCGAGAAAGCAATAATAATATATATAATACCGAGATACTCGTTATAGAACTTTCGTGGCTGAGTGCTTTAAGCGCTCGCCCACAAGCCCGTGTGAAGCTGTAAAAGCCGTTTGAGGCTTCAGGGCCCTTATGGCTAACAGTATGGTCAGTTTTAAAAAAACGTAATACAACTATAACAGTCTGCCTATGAGTCACGTCAGCGGCCGAGAGCTATTACAGAAGACACGTCTGTAACCGACAACGGTTGAAATCGGACTCCGTCCCGATTTTTTTTTTTCTCCGATCTGTCTTAGGGGACCTGGAGCCTTTGCGGCTTTTGTGGCCCAAGATGATATCACTCTAAACCTAGTGAAAGACTGGCTCTCAAGTGCAGCTGCCGGAACACACCTATTGGTGCTTAGTGACAGATTTTCAACTTGAGGGTGGTAGCTAGCCAGGCGGGCAGTAGAAAAAGCCCTACCACCATGCTATTGTTTCCTCACGATGTTTTCCTTCACCGAAAGCTCAGGCTCATTGAATGGATTCGAACTCGCGTCAATTGACGCGAAGTCATCATTGCTTAAGGCACTCAGCCGCGAAGCCCGGTATTGTCGTTAAGTTTGCTTTTATCTTCGTGACTTCTAAATAAATAATTTACATTCGGTCTACTACATAAAAAATTCAACGGTTTTCAGATAAATGGCTATTTTCTTGTGAACTAGTAATAAAAAATAACTGCTATTAGTAGGTACTTTTAATTTATGTTCTTTGCCAAGAAATAGATTAACCCTAATAGTAAATGGTTACTTCTTAACTATTGTTACCAGATTTGATTGTGAATTGTATGACATAAAGCTAAGGGATAATAGTGGCGTGTATTCATAGGTATTTCAGTCAACGTAAATGAAACGGTATGAGCAGCACTCCTTGCATTCATAAATTTATAGATTTAACTATATATCGCTTAATTTTTTTTAATATAATTGATATTTATGAAAGTATATATGTATTAATCTTGAAGCTATCAGATATCGTTCAAATAATAAGTCATGACAAACAAATATTTCCTTTACCGCGAAATCAAAAAATGTTTCTTGTCTACGCAGGTATAGAAGCATATTTTTCTGTATGGTTAATAATAATTTTGCCAAACTTATGTTATTTATGTTTTTATACATAGAAAAATTATAAAGCTAACCAAGGATTATATTTACAATCATGTAATTGAACGACAAATAGACCTAACTTGTTACCTTGAATGTTGTAAAATGCAATGCACCTAAAACAATATTTAAAGTGTCCTGTATAATAAAATCAATAATACAATTATAATAAAATCCAATTACGAATTCATTTTAGTTTAATTATATTATGAAGGTTTTGTACTTCAACAGCTGTGTGGCACGTTTTCAGGGGTATAGTTATTACTCATAATATGTAAATTTTGTAATCAACTCGCGTCATGCCCATATCCCTAATGGGCAGAAAGAATGAAGTGCTACTTTTCCTTTTTTTTTGTTAACGTCGTTCGTTGATAAAATTACATTAATTAATGTCTCATGCATTCGAACTAGTTCGTAGTACAAAAAGGTTTTTTATTTCTTGATCGGAACCCTAATTATTTTTTAAAATAAAAGTAGCATATTTTATTCCTTATAACATCAGCTATCTGTCAGTTAAATTCCCGTCAAAATCGCTCCAACCGTTTCGGAGATTACCCAGAACAACAGACAGATAAAAAAAAAATAGGTTTCTTGTTATACGTACCGTGTATACTTTCATATGCATTTAGTAAAAACCAGTTATTTTGACTTTACAAATAGACACTTCAATTTTATTATATGTATAAATATAGATGTACTTTCTCAGTAGGTATATCTTTTTGTTTTGAATTCCGACTATCATACAGTTAGTGTATCTCCGCACAGAAAAGGAAGAAAACGCATTTCTACTGCAAATAGCATTAATTATTATTTGCAATACTATTGCAATTCATATATTCCTAAGCTTCACTGTTTACGAAAAAAATATAATAGATTACATGTTTTTTTCGCTATGTTGGCAAAATGGCTACATTCAAATTATCAATAAATGTAATACAGTCGTAAAAGAGTACTAAGAGGTCAGGCTCCATTTACAGTCGCTGCATTATGTCAAGCTACAAATATCACGCCAATAGTTGGTGGATATATACTGGCTGGACCTAAATTATAACATTCTGAAGCGTGTCCTGTGAGAGATTTTTCACTATTTGAGGTGCCCTAAGTATAATGGTTTTCTGCTGTTAAACAAGTCATACCGTATGTAGATTAAGCAGCTTTGAGTCGTAATAAATCTTGTTATATTAATTCGCAATTTGTAGTTTATTATAGTTGTATTATTGATTTTATTTTACAGGACAGTCGTATAGATTGATTTAGGACAAATGGGGACCCTTGTTTGTTAAAAACATACCTAAATATTTAGCCCAACCGTAGATAGGATTATCATTATATTATTATAATAGTTGTTAACAAAACTGGATTATACTGACTATTAGTCCTTAACCTGTATTGCATCGGTCATAAATGCGTAACCAGCGGCGGCGATGGTGTGACGTATTGGTACTGTAGCCACTAGCCAGTTACAATTAGACCGTCGATTTGAAGTTACGTACGCGACTCGCGACAGTCGGTGAACGTTCGACCGGGCAATGGCTCACAAAAACATAGTCCTCGCCAGATATGCTTTTCAGCAGATCCTTTAGTTCCCGGCTGCGGAACGACCGGAAAGAAGTAATCCTCGGTAAATTTATTTTTGACACTAGTGAAGTCAACCCGGAGATATATTTGTAAACTCAAGGCGGAGGTTGTGATTTTCTCTTTAGTAGTGTGTAGTGAGTGTTTATTTAATAATAATAAAAAAGAAAACAACATAATTTAATTACATAACGTTTATACAAATGGTATGTGTTTTTTACCTAACCCAAACCTTCGAATGCAACATTCGCGATAATTATAGAATGAGTTGAAATTCAATCATTTTTTTTAAATGATATCTACTCGTTTTATTACTTACCATTTTATAATTCCTCGCAGGAATTTCATGATAGTATCTTTTCTATGATATTAATTGTGAGTTGTCAGTATCCGGTTCATATATGAGTTACTAGCAACCCATCCCGGCTTCACACGGGTAGCAGGGTAATTCATATATCTCTAATCGTTTACGCGGCGCACGCCAGTGAATTTCCCGACATTTTCAACAATTATCGTCATATTTCAGCCAATTTACACATAACTTTAATTAATTATACACCTAAACCTTGATCATGAATCACTCCGAATCATTGATGAAGGCCGAATGAAATTCCGTTCGGTAGATTTTGATTTTATCGTGTTTAGATACACAGACAGACACGGCGGGGGACCTTGTTTTATATTATGTAATGATTAATGTTTTGATCTTAAAGTCCCTTTCATTGGGTCACGTAGCCGCACAGCGCTATTGTAAACATAGGAGCTAGGGCCTGCAGGGTATATAGTTGTCGTGGTCAATGTTTATTAACCACTAAAATTGATATGTTCACACCTGATCGTTAAATCGGAAAACCTTGTCATTAGTTTATGTTCAGATACAAGATATTTATTGCTTTATTTTTACTGTTGAACCCATCATTTATTGTTGCTTTTTATTTTCGATTTTATTATCGGGCCCATTGTCAATAGGTAATCTATACTACCTAATATTAACTCAAGAGATTGTTTATTTGTTTGAACTGGCTAATCTCGGGAACTATGACTCGGGTTTGATAATTACTTTTTTGCATTTTATAGATTACTAGCTTCTTCCTGCAACTTCGTGGACTTCAGAAGTGTGTCCAAAAAGAAATAAAAAATTATGTCTTTTACCGGCATAAAAAATATCTTATGTGTTAATCCAGGTTATAAACTATCTGTATGCCAAATTTTAATCCAAATCCATTGAGCCGTTTTTGTGCGATTGAGTAACAAACATCCAAACAATAGGATTTCTTGAGGAAGGTTATAGGTGTCACGCTTTGCCCCTCAAAAGTATCGATGAATATCAAATAACCTGGCAAACTGTAGGCAAGTACGCGAAATGAGAACAATGATAGACTTCACGGGTGATAAATAAAATGAACACAATAATATTTAATTTTTCGATTTATCTTTATTTTGGTATAAGTATTATCTAAAGGAGGCGTTCCAAATCCACGTAGAAAATAAAGTTGATTAAAAATTAATAGCGATCGGTTTTCGTTTTACACATCGATCTTATCCAGCAAGCGGCACGAGCTATATGATCTATGATTGATCCTGTTTGACTTAACGTGGGTTAAATAAACATCATTATACTAAGCTTAATTTTATCACGGTAAAACAATAGTTGTTTCGTTTCATATTATAATCATATGTACACAAAATATACAATGTATTTATAGGTATTTAGTGTGAAAGCTTTTCTGGAACGTAGCAAATGATTGCAATCTTTACAAATATATTTTGCTTTACTTAATTTGTTTTTTTTTTTTTATAAACGTATATGTGGTACTTATTAATTTACCATATGAATTAATTGGCGTTTCATATATTTGGCAGTGAGTATTTCTACATTTTCTACGGTTGCTTTAATGACTTATATTTGGTCCTTGTGGAGCTGAAGAGTAAATTATAAAACGGATCTCAAACAACCTGCTTCATGTAACGATATTTTCAGACGGCTCGCTTTCTACACAGAAAATTCAGTAATTTATATTTATACTAGCTGTGCCCGCGGTTCCGCTCGCGTTGGCTATAGAATGCCGTCCGACGAGCGCACTGGCGAATCGTGCTGCCCCCGCTCAAAAGACGGAAAACAAATATGCTTATTGTGAGAGACCCTTAGAAGATAGATATATGCTATCACTGACTTTTTGTAGGGCTTTTTAAGATCTACAATTATGTAGAACAATAATTTGATATATCTCGTATGGTTTATTCAGCGTAAACAATTTAAGCGCACAAAATGCGTCTTTTTTCCGAATAGATTCACCATTATCGTCATTGCTTATTGCGTATCTTACTTTATCTTCCTATAACCTGGCCAGAGAGCATAGCTAAGAATTAAAAAAAAAAACATGTAAATCAGATAAGTGGTTTTCTCGTGAAAAGAACATAAACGGACAGACAGACAGAGAGACGTTGAGTTTTATGATATATAATAGATATAGATATATAGTTCGCAATTTCTAAATAATAATATCCAAATAATAATACATTAACTCTTAAAAAAATAACTCTAAAAACAGAGCGCTTCAGAACTTTAATGAGCTAAGGTTATTGGAAAATCAATTATATGTCTTCTATAGGTACTTGGATTCGCCTAACTCTAACCCGTGGGCAGAACCGTGACTGAATTCGCGGATAGAAGTTAGTTAAATAAATTATAATTATCAACATAAAGCAAAGTTTTTAGATCGCCGTAGCTCTCGTAGATTCAGCAGAGCGGCGCGACAATGTTGTCGCTAATGATGTTGACACTAGAGTGGGGGTGAGTTCGCGTTCGTCTCCCCGCTGACTCTCTTCTCGTGCCTACCGGCTCCTCTTTGAGTGCACTTACCGGCACGTTGCTAAATGTACACCAGAAATGTTTCAAAATTGTCTTAAACATCATTTTATTGTCCCTTTGGGAATTACACGCGATAAGGCGGGTTTTATTTACTTTACATTCTTCGCTTTATCGAACTCGACAACGAATACTCCACAAAAGTTTTCCATTTGCTCTGCCCTTTTTAATTACCGCAAGTAAGTGAATAGTTAGTCAACTACAGGTTGGAATCAAATTACCGAAGTTTGTTCTACCTAGCTAGTAAAGCTACAAACAGTGTCTGCTCGTTTAATAAATCTTACAATTTGTTGTGTTAATGTTTGCGGCTGTTATCATTAATGATATCTTCGATACTTATTAGATTTGCGAGAAATTTCACCCAAGTATTATTTATTGTTTATCTCTTTGACTAAAATGGATCCATTTTTACAAGCTTTTATTTAACTTGTTAGTATGGTTCAAATCTTGCAACTGAATTTTAAAACGGTTATCCCCAAACCGATTGAGCTGAAATTTTGCGTCCACGTTTAATTTGGATCATAATGCATGCTTAGCGAAGTGACGTTATTCTAAATCTAATATGGCTGACTTCCAAAGATGGCGGACCAGTTATTTAATGAAAGGGTTTGCTGAGCAGAATACGAAAATAAAATGACATCCCATCAATTCATATGGAGGATGGTTATCACTCTTTTCATTTTAGTACAAATGAAATCTATATATACATATAATAAAATTTTAGTGTCTGTTTATAATGTCCTATTAAGAGGTTTTTGCTAAATGCATATGAAAGTATACATGGTACCTATAAAATAAAATAAAAAAATGTCTGTCTGTTTGTTCCGGGTAATGTCCGAAACGGTTGGATCAATTTTGATGGGACTTTCACAGGCAGATAGCTGATGTTGTAAGGCATAAATTAGGCTACATTTATTTTAGAAAAATTATTAGGGTTCCGCACAAAAAGTAAAAACCTTTTTTAGTAGTCCACGCGAGAGGAGCTGCGGGAACAGCTAGTACTGAATAAAAGCTAGTCTTTAAAAGTTTTTGAAATATTGTTTTTACTTGACTAAAATTGTCATTTTAGATTTAAAAAAGATGCCGTAATTAGTTACACGCTACAAAAATTGATTCGAAAAAGTTTAAAAAAGGTATCATTCAATTTACATTTAAATCATGATGCCAAAACGAAAATCATGAAGTTGATAATCAAATAAGATGAAGTTATTATATAACACTAAAATGTATAAGTGTCAAGCTGAGGATTCGATGGGACCGATGTGTTGTTATTGGACTCAAGTCCTTAAATTAAATGAAGATAAAATAAGGCTCTTCTGAAAACCATGGCTAAATGAGTTACGAACACCGTATTGTGTTCATATTTCGTATCGATATGCAAACAAGATGCTATATAGCTTTGCAAATAGTAACATGTATACCTAAATATTATCGGGCCAACGTAATATAATAGGGCACTCAACTTCGATCTGTTTCCTCTTTAATATTTACAAATACGGGGAGTATACCCCTAGCGAACATATTTGACGGTCGGATAGCTTTGCACCTTCATACGATCCAATTTTTTATCCTGAAATATAAGTAGCAAAAATATTATTTTATTCCAATTCAATGAATTTGAATGTCTTAATGCCATATATAAGTGTCATATGCCAGTGTAATATTTTTAGAGTACAGACCCTGAAGGTAAATTTCACAAAGATAAATTATGTCGAAATAATCAATAGAGGTATTTCTGGAATGAATAATTAGCGATACAGTGCATAAAGATATCGATTCGAAACCGATTTTATGATCATTATATTCCAATTAAATCAATTTAATTATAGATATCGCTGTCTCTTGAAACTCAGTTATTTTTCCATAAAATATATACATATCTGAGTAGCAACGCTCTTTCAATCATTTATCTCGACGTGTGAATAATGTAAGGGGTTGCATGGACTTTCCAATGTTTGTATATATATACCATAAATGTATACACAGATTACGTGTTTTTTATACTCGGTAGAAGTGCAGTATATACAAGCGGTAGAAAAATTGTGAAAATAGTGAAATATGGTAAAAGTAGTAAAATAGTTTTATTTATTGAAATACAGCGCATAAAAATTCCTTCTTTTGAATTCCTATATGAGTGTTATGCGGCGTTTAAGAGAGCAAATTCGACGAAAAGGCCAGATTTGTTGAAAGAAAATTTTTGGATTCTGTCGCGTGGACAACTGAATAGATATAAGTTCCGAAAATTATATATTAAAACGTTTATGAAATTAAATTCTAAAATTGATTTATATATGTTACGGATTACCTTATTTTTTATAGTCTAATAATTAAACTTGACCTTCACTAGTAAAAATAGTCGACGTGATGCATCTATTCGAAGCAGAGCTGCTTGTAAAAGTCTGTCCTGAGAAGCTTGTGTGTATATAAATTTGGTAAACAAGCATTAGATATTCATTCCACTCCCATTTCTGTAACTGCATTGTCAAGCCAGCATGAATGAAAACGTCCGCCAGGTCTTCCTTTACTTTATAAACACTCTTGGCTTTTGTCAATTATGGGTGAATAGTTCCAAATCCTTCGAATACCGATTACAATGCGAGGGGTCTCTTGCAGTATAAGTGTGACTCCAAATAATAAAATACAATCAGAGATATAAATAAAAATTGTAAAAAAAATTGCACGTTTTTAGCGATAGACGTTTGATAAGTAAGTCAGAAGGAATGATATCTTTTCAAGTCTCGTTCTAAATTTTAAATTCAAAACATTCTTCCAGCCAGTAAATGCTACCTTTATATACGGCCTTCTTATTTTATACGTATTTCAACGCAAAAGAAGTTTGTCTTAAAATATCTAAATATTAAATGACCTAAAGATGCCTTGGGAATTCGAACGAAAACACAATAAATGAAGTAATGAGGAAACAACTAAGGCAAAATAAATATATATAATTTTAAAAGATAAAAATGATTGATAATCAGTCATTACAATTTTGCACCACGTTAATGCGCCTTCGCACAAGGCCATCATTGTGAACGAATTTTTTACCAAAAACCCAACAAATACCATCGAGCAATCACTTTATTCACCAGATATGGCTTCAGCCGACTTCTTTTTCTTTTCCTAAACTCAAATTACCACTTCGTGGCGCCCGTTTTCATTCGGTAGAAGACATAAAGGAGAATTCGAAACGAGAACTAAACTCAATTCCGGAAAAATCGTTTAAAAAATGTTTTGATGATTGGATTATTCGTTGGCGTACGTGTATAGTTTCTGAAGGAGCATACTTTGAAGGCGATAAAATAAATTTGGATGAGTAACTAACATTTTGTGTATTATTGATCTTTTCCCGGTATTTTTTTGACAGAGTAGTATGTACACTGTTAAAAATATTAATGGTAATATTGCAAAAAATGTTTTGGTAACTGATAGCCAAAATTTAAATCGAGTATTGTAATAAATTAATAATACAAAACAAATAAAAATCGAAGTTTGTAAATTTGAGGAAATTAAAGCTTATTATCGGACACTGACTAACAGATTCATAGAATTTCAATTTGTGTGGGGTTTGTACAAAAAGATTGTAAAATTTCAACACTTTTTTGTAGATTTCTTCACATGTGTAGGTAAATTACTCGTATTGTGTTATAAATTTGGATTACCATACATTGTTTTGTCATTTTACTCATACTTTGGTCTGTAAAACGATTGTAATTTTATAAAAAAAATATTGTATAATTATTTCCACATTCAAGATTGATTTGTATAAAATCATATAGATTTTACTAACCATATAACACAACGACATGTATGTTACACACTTAGTGAATCATAAAAAGATTTCTTTTTTCCTGTAAAATCTGTTCATAGTGACATTGTCAATTGTTGTTTTTTTTTTGTTATTGGTAGTGGCCATTATCTCACCTGATGTTAAGTGACGATGTGGCCCAAGATGAAAACACGCTAAACCTAGTGGAAGACTGGCTCTCAAGTGCAGCTGCCGGAACACACATATTGGTGCTTGACGACAGATTTTCAACCTGTGGGTGGTAGCTAGTCAGGTGGCTATTACAGAAAAAGCCTTCATACCACCATGCTATGGTTTCATCACGATGTTTTCCTCATCGAAAGCTCAGGCTCATTGCAGGGATTCGAACTCACGTCAGTCGACGCGAAATCGTACACGCTACCACTGAGCCATCATTGCTTCAAATTGTTGTACAGTATCACCGACGATATAATATAAAGTATTAGCTGTGTCCACGGCTGCGCTCTCGTGGACTATAGAATCTCGCCGATCGAGCAAACGCGCGCAAATCGTGCTTGTTTTTTCGAATTATTTTTATTTGCGCGGAAATCTAATTATTTTTCTAAAATAAAAATAGCGTAAGTTACTCTTCGTAACATCAGCTATCTGCTTTAAAATCCCGTTAACAGACAAACGTTTTAAAAATAGCTTTTTTTTTTTTTTTCGATCTGACTATACTGTTAGCCATAAGGGCCCAGGAGCCTCGAACGGCTTTTACAGCTTCACCGGACTTGGGGGCGAGCGCTTAAGGCACTCAGCCACGAAAGTTTTGCAACAACATCCGAGGGGCCAAAGTGGCCGAACCTCGGCTCGGACTGTTGCGCGTTATGCAAATAAGTCGCGAGCTGACTATTGCCCTAGCACACTATCTAACTAACTATACATATATACTTGTCGCTATCCTCTGGGAAGAGGGTAAGAGACAAGTGTATATGTATTTAGTAATCTGTAATTTTTGATCTAGACTAACTAGCCTCAAAAAAAGAAAAAAAAGGTCCCTTACAGAACCTATGTACCTAAGTGTAGTGCATGTCTGTAAAAAGTGTAATGCATGTATGTAGCTAGTGAATGCAGTGTCACTGAATCGCGCGAGCGGCTGCTAGACTCAAGGGTTCCATGCCGGAGGATCGGACCTAGGCAAAAATAGCTTTTTGTTATGAGCGCCTTATATACTTTCATATACATTTAGTAAACAGCTGTTATTTGACATTAAAAATAGACACTTCAATTTCATTTATTTGTCTATAGATTAAGGATACAGCACTCTCAAACACGTTTCATTGTATGTTAAATTATTGTTTGGTTATAATTGGCATAATAATGTAATGCATAATAGGTAATATTTATAGATGCAGTAAGAGAATTTAAAAATATAAATAGTTTTGAATGTAGAAAAATGTTATCATCTATACATTCAATAAAATTGAAGTGTCTGTTTGTAATGTCAAAATAACAAGTTTTTACTAAATGCATATGGAGAGGTATTCATCACAGCTAGTTTAAAACTATAAATGGTAGCAGCCTACAACTGTTAGTAAACTCGTAACTGAAATAAATATAAATAGAATTATTTCCTTGTTTAATAAAATCATATTAACTGCCCTTCAAGTTACTATAGTTAAGTACTACAACATAGTATTATAAACAAAACGAGAAAGTTTTGTTTTATTGACATAAACAAATTTCACGGTATAAGTGGTTGCAGCTTCCGAGAAATATCACATTGTATCTATTTTTATATTGCAGTTTAATTTGACTGTGTACTGTTATATCCGATGTTTTACGCTTAAGATATTTTGCAGACAACTGTATCATCTATCATATGTACTCGTATCATATGTCAGAGATATCGTCTGTCAGAAAATATACGATATACTTGCCAAATATTGCTGTGTGGCAATATTTTAGAGCGGCACAGAAATTGTGTTCGGATTATGACCACTATACATCATGTGAAACACCCGCCTAAGTGGCACGCTTAGTTGTATCACGTTCCGGGATTAGCCGGTGTATCTGTATGCAGTAAATAAGCGGGATCTGTAAACGATTGGGTCGCGACCATCATGCATATAGTGATAAACCCTTTACGGTGACTTTTGGTTTGTCGTGTTACGGGATCAGCCAGTCAGTATATATCCAGCTGCAGAGAGACAGGCCTACATGTCAACATCGTCCGGTGATGAATTGTTGATCTTTTAATAGCTAAAGTTCTTTTTGGATTATACTGGGCTCACCACTAGGCATAGTGCGGTGACTACCATGTTACTATAAAAAAATATTACCTAAATTTATAATTGTATGTACTCATAGCGGTATAATCACGTTAATACTAATTATTCTAATGATATAATACTTGCTTTAAGGCTCCATAATGTTCCACGTGCGGCGGCGGCCGGCGGACGCTCAACCGCGGCGTCGCAAGAAAAAACCTAGTACCGGTAATGGAGTTCGGCCGGGCACCGAGCCCGTGCTGGTGGAAGTCGCACCAGACACTTCGCCCCTAGAGAATGGACGCAGGGTCAGGGTTACAGAAGCTGTTGAGGTGAGTTATATTATAATTTAACATTCGTATTCAATAAAGATTTGATGAAATGAGGTAGATGAAATGGCGACAGGTCTCAGGGATCAAATAAGACTCACGAATGGAAGAAACTTAAGGAAGAAGTATATAAAACCATTATATGCCTTGTCATGCTGTATGGATCTGTGTACTGGGTAACGAAAGAGAAGGATGGAAATGTAAAAGTGTACCAAATGCGAATTTTTATATAGATTTGAATGTAACTAGAATGGATAAGACTAAGAAAGAGTTATCAGAGAAAGTATGAAGAGAGAGAGAGACTATTAAATTATACAATCAAACATAGATTGAGTACTACTTGTAATTCTTACGTTAAAATGCGATCATATATTTTAATATTATGCTTAAAACAACCTATTTTCGTGGCTGAGTGCCTTAAGCGCTCGCCCCCAAGCCCGGTGAAGCTGTAAAAGCCGTTCGAGGCCCCTGAGCCCTTATGGCTAACAGTATAATCAGTTCGAAAAAAAAACAACCTATCATTATCAAAATCGCTACTTATTTGTTATAAACATATATTAAAATTAAACTTAATAGCTACCGAGCCCTAAACTATGCTATGCGTCGCTAACAGTGATCGAGGGTCTATGATAAATGGTTTAGTTTTACTGCCTCTTCTTTTTCTTGCCCTTATATAGTGTACACAGGCCGCTGCGCGTCCAGTCTGATATCAAAGCAGTACGTGCTATAAATATATATACTAATAGATATAGATATACAATTAACATTAGCATTCCCTACCATAAAGTGCTCAACGCGGCTAAAGAAGTTTTCACTTCAAAAACTTTCCCGTCCGGAAGGCGTCAATCGCAAATCTACGAGTAAAAAAGCCTCAAGACTTAAGAAGCCTCTAGACTAAAGAACTTTTCCGAAGGAGAACTGTATTAGTGTTAAGGGATATTATTCGAAGAATATAACGGCTTAATTTGGTGAAGTGCTTCTCGTTTCGACCCGCCAGCGCCCAGTCCATCGCATCGTGTAGTATATATACGTATCGTCGCGACGTCAACACCCGCCTGGGTGAAGCTGTAAAAACCGTTTGAGGCTTCAGGGACCTTATGGCTAACAGTATATAGTCAGTTCGAAAACACTTTAAAATCCCTCGCAGCCTCACGCCCCGTGTCCCTCTCTGTGTACTTCGTTTAGTGTTTTCCCTACTTCACGCCTGGTAGGTTCGGGCGTGAGCAGGAACGGTTGTGAACGGGGACTAGAGCGCACTTTGGTTTGCGGGCTCACATTTCCGTCTGTTCGGCACTGTGTAGGGTTACGTCGCGTCGGGCCCTGTACGGTGCACGGGTAGTCTGGATAGGTGCAGCGCTGCGCCGTCGCGCTCGCGTCCTATTAGTGCGGGGTTCGACTCCGTCTCCCCGTCCGTTTCGTTTTCAGCGCGCCCGGGATCGCGACCGCGGTCTGCGTTCGTTTTAGCGACCTCAATTAGCCGGGCCGCCGCTCCATTCGTTCGTTTTAATCGCCTTATATTTTTCGTCTTCAAATACCTCGTAATGGATGGTGGTGGATAATGTCGTATCATTGTTTCCCAAAGTGAATTGTAAAACTATATTTTAATAAGTTATAAGCTTACTACTTACCCAAAACGCCTCCGTTTAATTTAACTTACATATTAATATTTAATATTATAGCATTCTATTGAAGTGACTATATAACTGGCGCGGCGCCGTGAAGTCGACACGTGTAGTATAAGTACTTTTCTGTAATATATAATGCTGTTTGACAAGCTACGTCATGTAACCTGTAGAGAGTTTGTATGATACATACGTAAATAGTTAATTCTTGCGTGCCGTATTTAAATATTAAATTTTAAACTCATTGCATACCTCTGTAATTATAATTAAACGTGTTTTTTTTTAATGTTTAAACATTATAATCTATAGATATATAATGTAATCGTGAATTTTTTTACCCACCACATAAAGAAATAGCGTAGTTAAAAACAAATGTATTGGTTGTTTTGTGAAAAAAAATTTGTTAACATGAACTGCATTTAGCTAAAACGTTCATTGTTGTTGTTTTTATAACACCAGTCTATATGATTTTTTTTGGTTCAAGGCGAAATATATGTACAACATATTTGTACTAAATTAGGTGTAAACGAATTATCCACAAAAAGTTCTAAATTATATTGTAGGAAGGTAAATTTACAATATTATTTTGAGTTTGTGTAATTGAAGTTGAAAAGCTTTACAACTACTCACTCGTATTACGAAGAAAATTGGCTATGTAACTTCAATACCTACTCCTTCAAGCTTCAAGGAAAAGCTTTGAGCTAATCGATGGCTCTTAAACTTGAACTGAGCTATATTCACGACAATGCGACGTGGCGTTGAGTACTTTGGGGCATACATATATTTATCGGTGTTTTAATAAAATTGATAATTTTCACTAATGAAATGTAGGTAACAGTTTAGTTGTATTATAATGAATAAAAGTATAATGTTACATATTTTTGTGTTATTCGATTGTCGTTATTTTGAGATAACATCATATAAAAGGGTCAGATTATTTCTTGTATATTATTCTTTCCCACACCCCCTTAAAATTCGTGTTTATTTTAGCGACGTATACTTTAAGGTTTATTTGTTGAGGAACTAGAGCTGTGTGAGCGGAACAGGTGTTTAATTGCAAATCGATACATGGTTTCCGTATTAAATAGTAATAAAGAAATACAAGTGTTACCGGTAATAGATTAACTTACTTTTTATAATTGCATACAGCTCACAGTATAACATATTTTTAAATAATTCTGTATATAGAATACGTTACTTCATAGTTTCAGTAAAAAAAAATAATCACGTGTTATCAATTGTAGTTATTTTTTGTGACGGCATAACATTGACCACTGCCGCCGATGTTTTTGTCACCGACGCGTCTGATGCCATTTGTTTGTGGACTGTACCGTACTTAACATCATGTAACATACAGTACATACAGATTAATAAATTACGTATAATACTGTAAGCTAGAAAAAAAAAGTTGAGTTTTTTTTTAGTAAATAGAAATAGTTGAGAAACATAAAACAATAATATTTTATTTTTTCACGCTGTCAAAATTATAAACAACATAATATTACATATAATATTTTAATTACATTTGCAATATAATAATTTTGAGTAATTATATACAGTACTAGCTGTGCCCGCGACTTCGCTCGCGTGGACTACAGAATGCCGTCGGTCGAGCGCACGCACAAATCGTGCTGCCCCCGCTCAAAAGAAGGAAGACAAAAATGCTTATTGTGGGTGATACTTAGTAGATGTACCTATGCTATTGCTGACTTTTTTGTACATCTACAATTATGTAGAACATTAATTGGATATATCTCGTAAGGTTTACTCAGGGTAAGCTATTTAAGAGCCATAAATGCGTTTTTTTTTTCGAATTGGTTCACCATTAACGTAACTGCTTATTTCTTCAAAATATATTCTATAACCTGGCCAGACAACATAGCTATGAACTAAAATAAAAAACATGTATATTGGATAAGTGGTTCTCGAGTGAAAAGAATATAAACGAAGAGACAGACAGAGCGACGTTTAGTTTTATAATATTGTTACGATCGTGGGTAATAAGATGCCGTAGTGTCACTCAAAAGTAATTTATTCGTACTCAGCTAGTAGAAATTAAAATAAAAAAAAATAACAAAACAAAACACATAAATCGTTCACCGAATATTCTCTCAGAATCATCCCGTGTAGATACTTGCAGAATAACACTTTTTGTTCCTCTCTTATTTCGCTTCTTGTTGTCGCTTCGCTTTCGAATTATTAACTGACTCGTCTCGTTTTTTTTTTTTTTTTTTTTTTTTTTTTCGAACTGACTACACTGTTAGCCTGAGGGGCCCTGAAGCCTTTACGGCTTTTACAGCTTTACCGGGCTTGGGGGCGAGCGCTTAGGGCACTCAGCCACGAAAGCTAAGCAACAACATCCGAGGGTGCCAAAGTGGCCGGACCTCGGCTCGGACTGTTGCGCGTATGCAATTAAGTCGCGATCTGACTAAGACTCGTCTCGCAACTCAGCTCCCTTATATACCTAAATGACTCGATCCCGAAATCTCTGGAAGGTCCAGGAACTTCTAACATCTTGTAAACAATTTACGTCATCGCTTTTTAAAACGAGGGGAACGTTTAATTTATGGCCTATTGTTTGCTGACAGTTTTAGCGATAAGACTTTCTATGTGTGTGTCGTTGAACCTAAGATTATACGTCACACGACTGCACTATGATAAATTCTCGATTTTTTCGGACGGTCCTGGAAATTTCGAGAAAGATGTTGTTTTTTCCATTTCTTTATGTTCAAGCCGTAACAATATGTATAGATGTAGAAACCTACACAGCACGAAAACTATGTTCCTTAAAATTATGATCGTTTTGAATCGACGTACTAATTTTGGAAATACACTCGACTGCAAGCGCGAGCCGTGCAGTGAAAGCAGTTAATTGCATACCTATTTTAATGTACCGCGCTTGCATTCCTTTCAGACTATCGCATTATTAATTTAACGAACGTTCGTTTACCGCAGTGCTACGGTTGCCAGATTGTTGCAGTCGAAATT
The DNA here is from genome assembly GCA_947532125.1 of Saturnia pavonia. NCBI lineage: Eukaryota > Metazoa > Arthropoda > Insecta > Lepidoptera > Saturniidae > Saturnia > Saturnia pavonia. Next base: position 13,624,361 of record OX383901.1, read on the forward strand.
TCATTGCTCTATTTTAAATTTAGTAGTATGATGATTTGATACATTTTTTTTTGTTGTTAATTAAAGTAATAAACGTAATTGTTCGAGGTTGAATGTGTATGGTTCATTCTTATAATATAGAGAATATCCTAGTTTAGAATGATGTGTTTGTATTATAATTCAAGGTGGGTTCCGGCAACGGTACAACTCTGCAGCTGTATGGTCCTTCGATCCAACCGCGACATTGCGTGGTCGCGCCCGCAGAGGGCGGCGGCTACGCGGTCACTCCGCTGCACGCGGACGCACACGTATTCCTTAACGGGCAACGAGTTGTTCACACGCAGCGTTTACAGGTATTATATAATATGCAAATCAATTTTATTTTTGATATTACATCAAATTGTCTGTATTTAATGTTCACGATCCCTATGAAAGTTACTTGAAGTCTTTTTTTATATAATACTAGCTGTGCCCGCGGCTCCGCTCGCGTGGACTACTAAACAGGCCTATTATCTTATATGCGCAAAACCCTAATTATTTTTCTAAAATAAAAGTAACCTACGTTACTCCTTATAACATCAGCTACCTGCCAATGAAAGTTCCGTCAAAATCGGCCCAACCACTTCGGAGATTACTTGGAATAAACAGACAGACAGATAATATATATTTTTTGTTTAAAGTACCGTATATACATTCTTATGCATTTAGTAAAAAGCTGTTATTTTGACATTACAAACAAACATTTCAATATTATTATATATCAGGGGGTCCTTATTCGGGTCCAAAAAAATAAATAAAAATTCCTGCAAAGTTAGCTCTTAATATTAATATTAACCCGGTCCCCACGACAGTCAAAGTTTTAAATGGAAATAACATAGGGAAAATTATTTTCTTTTTTGGAATTTTATATGGCATTGACAAATAATACGATCATAATAAACCATACATTTGTAGGAACTTTAACGCAATACTAAGTTTTTTCGAGTTTTTGCTAAGTCCACTGGTTCAAAAGGTATATATATATATATATATATATATACTAGCTGTGCCCACGGCTCCGCTTGCGTGGACTACTAAAAAACCTTTTTTATTTACCTATATGTATAGATATATATATATATATATAAATTTTAATACAAACATTTCAGTGTTTTAATACACATTTACAGTGCACTCGGCGCTGAAAAAATAAAAGAAATGTGAATCAACTTGGATCTAAAATCTATAATATGTCTATATGACATCGCATAGATTGAGTTGACTTCGAATCCCTCCAGTGAGACTGAGATTTCATGATATTTTATGAAATTATATTCATTCAGATTGTTTTTAATCGAACCTGCAAGGACGACTGACGCTGTTTTTTCCCATCTCACTTAGTTCATACGGAACATGGCGTAATAATCAATAAATTATACATATTTAACCTTACTAATATTTTCAAGTTTAAATATAACAAAAATTAACACATATACATAAAATTGAATTTGCCTTGCTGAATGAAATCAAAGAATAAAAACTATGACTTTATTCGTCGGTTGTCCCGAGAGTTACATATGCTAAGAGATCATGAACATAACTTTTCCCTATTTATCTATTCAGCGCGCGTCAACGGGGACGAGGGTAGTTTGTCATACAGCTTACAAGAGTGTACCTATCCTCTCATCTGTAGTATCATTCATTCCATATTTCTGTACTTTAGAAAAAATATAAAGATGTAAGTTATAACTAACTCGTATTTTCATTCTGATTGAAGTCACAAATCTAAGGTACAAATTTTATTGTATATTATGGTGTATTATAGTTAGTATTGTACAGATTTAGTTTCATATACTAACGACTTTGTCCGCGTATTTTAAATTATTCGTAATGATTTTTTTTAAACTATATTTTTCATTTTGATCCATGAGTTTACACTCTTACCGCTATACCTACCTCATTCAATAGGATGAGAATAGTAACTCACAACCTAACTCCCGTACAAAATTCCAAGATTCTGTAGCCAGAAGTCTGGTCATGAGCTTTGATCTCATACTTTATATAGATGATGTGAATTTTTATATGCGCGCGTGTACATCGTAATAAAAAGTCTACACCATGAAGTTGCTTGCAAACATCTTGATTTATTGTGGTGAAGATAGTCACATTCGATATTACGTGTCACACATAACGTCGAGTGTGATTTCTTAAAAATATAACCTCTAACGCGCGTGCATAACTGCACGGCATCCACTTCTTTTATTACTGTTTTAATAAACCCTTTAAAATAATCTTAACTTCAATAATTTAAAGTCTCGGTGTCGCTATCTCTTCTCCTTTTGAACTTTATTAGGTAAAGTTGTTATCGAATGTTATTTTATTAGGTTCTTAACATAAAACGGATCGTTTCTGTAGCACGGTCGTATTAACGAGTTTCTGCGAATCGAGTCATATATTTTTTACTGACGTCAACTATGTCGTTTTCGTAAGTATGTTTTTGACCTAATTTATTAAAGGTGCATATTGCGTTTAGTTTATTCGTATTTCTATCATAAATAATACATTAACGTTTGGCATAATAATTATAATAACAAACGCTACTGTAATTTATTTATTCAATGTTCTTGTTTAGTACAAAGTTTAGTTAGTCCTTATTTATAGTATTGGACGCTTAACTGTGATATTATATGTCTGAAGGAGGGCTTCCAAGTATTGGTAAATTTATTTTATGACCTTGTTAGATATTTGTTATTATTGTTACAGTATTTACTAAAATTTAGTAAAATGTACTAAGAAGTCGTACCAATTTGTAATGCACGTTTTTGTCTCGTGACATAACTTTTATTATACACTATGGTAGTTACTGTGTTTGACGTTCATAAGTGCCTTCTTAGGGCCTAAATTGATTAAAATATTTTTTTATTTTGACCATTATCATTGTATAGTCTTTCATTTACTGTGAAGCCTAATAATTTGGAAAATTAGGTAATCATTTAAGATTAATCTTTTTACCGACGTTCAATAGGTAAATATAATGGCTGACCGACATGTAGTCAGTAAATTGATCTTTTTTTTTTCAATTCTGTATAGGCTGGCAAAGTTAAACGACAATCTCACTGTCGCCGAAGATATTAACACCCCTTATTCTAGAAATGTGTTCGAGCTGCTATTGCTGCTATCGGTATCGTTACTTAGCGATAGATTTTTTAACAATTTAAGGGTAGCAATCAAGCATCAAGCATGAGAAACATTTCAAAATTTACTGCCACTTAAATTACCTAACATAAGATTTAAATAAGTCTGTAAATAGTTATTGTCTCAGGCACCGGTCATGACCTACAGTGTTGAAACATGACCACTGATAGGTTCTTCTAGTTTACTGATAGTTCTAGTTATGCCCGCAATGAGTTATGCTCGGAGATTCTATGTGCAATAATATTCGAAATTAAGCAATCATCCAAAGAACTAGAGTGTGATAGAAATAGGGTTGACACGCTTTAGTAGTAGGGGACTGGACACATGTTAACAAAACAGACAACCGTTGAACTAAAACCAGTGTTTAAATGTTAATAACCTCATTTTGGTATACTTAGTATGGCCCTAGGTATAAAATGAACCCGACGGTTTCTAGAAAACGATGCGATTAGATTCGCAAAGCTGAAGACCTAGCTTAGTACAATCGCGCCCGCTCGTAGAAGTCTATGTTCAACAGTGGGAAAATGGAGTATATTAATGAACATCGAAAGTACGTGTCTACACTGAATTTTTTTTAAACGCACAACTAGTTGGCAAATAACATTATTTTTTATAAACAGCACGGTTGTCTTCTGAAATTCGGGCGAGTTTCAACGTTTCGATTCGTGGACCCAACACAAGAGAACATCATCAACAGGAACTTGGCACAGTCGCAACACTATGGCTCCGGTTCCATTTACGACCGGTAAGAATTTGTCATCCACTCAATAGTTCTTTCCTAAGTGTCGTCACTAGATGTACCTTCTTTGTGAAAATTAGATGTTAACTTTATCAATACCAACATTCATTTTTCCATTGCAACGTTTCGTTATTAGTAAATTAGTGTTTTAAATTTTTATTTTAGTTCTGTTCTAACACATTCGGCTTCGCCGCTTCCGATCACTGTTGATTTGTGTTTATCATCTGTCATTGTTTTCTTTTGCATGTGTTCTATCACTGACTCACGAACATCCGCTTGTGTACGTTACCCTCACGTTAGCTCACCGACGTCGCCCGGTGAGAACAGCGGCGCGATGTCGCCCACGTCGCTCGGCTCGCACCAGCAGCCGGACGCGCTCGACTCGAACGCGAACACAACCGACAACGATTATATGAGAACCATGAGTCCTGTCTCGAACGACACTTACTACAGGGACTCGAATGACCCAGCGCCCTACAATAACAACACGTTGAAACTAGACAATGAATCGCTTATGATGTCGCAACATTTGAGTGATTCGAAGGACGATTACGGGAAGGAGGAGCACTCGGGATCCATGTACAATGTCCACGAGCAGAGTTCGAACGTGAATAGGACTACGAATTCACAGTACAAAGATAACTATGAGACGACGTTCGATTTGGAAGGAAACGTCGAGACTAAGAGCATTTGTAGCGCGAAGAGCGGCGGCTCGGGACACGAGAACAGGTACATTCAATGTACAGTCATGTACATTACAAACTAATTTTTTTTTTTTATTAGATTAATGTTTACTTATTAGTAACTGGCCAATAACCTGCCTAGCTAATCGTGATTCACATTATAGTTAAATATATTCCTTCAGTAAGATGTTTTTTTAGTTTATTTCACTTTTGACATATTCAATTACAAGAAGGAAACTTTTGAGCTTGTAATATTTCAACCACATATGAGTGGACTTACTAGGAACTATTGTGTAATTTTAATCATAGTTTTAATATTAGACAGAATAAAATAAAGTTCGTCAAGCGCATTTAAAACATTTGGTAATACTTAATGTGATAACTTTATTATTTTTATTACAGTCTGCATCATATGTATTGTAAGATAGTAAATGCATTCGTGTTAATATTATTTCTTTATGGTGTAAAGTGTAAAGAAATGATCGATATTAAATTCTATGTGGTTTCCCTTCGTATAACAATGTATATGTGATATCGGACAGGTCCGGCGGCGGTGGTGCCCGCGCACAGGAGGCGATCCTGCCGGCCGTGCTCGAGTTCCCTGACGCCGGGCAGGCTCAGTTCCTGTCGGCAGTCATCACCCGTCTCGATCCGCACGCGCCAGCGTTCAAACTCGCCCCGGTCTACACGCTCTACCTATGTGCCAGGTTTCTTACCTTTACATTATACTCAAGAAAGTTTGTTTGTTTCGACGCGCTAAACTCTATAACTACCAGTCAGATTTAAAAATATATACTTTCATTTTATCGCCTGTTTATTGAGGAAGGTTTATCCGATTTATAACTGCACAGTACGACCCTATGGAGCGGAGCAGTAACCTTGAACGTCAAGCAATTTGGGGACTGAGACCAACTAAAGGCTACCCCACCCAGCAATGAAATAACGTATTTCATTGATTGAAAGCTTTTTTCATTAGCATTTATTCAACCGTTGGCGTTATTGTCTTATCAAGTTATATTGTGTTTAGGTACCGTGCGTCAACACATTACCGACAGGAGCTGACGCCGACGGAGCGAGCGCACAAACTCACCGCCTTCTTACATCACGTCGCCACTCTCATTCACGCAACTGTTCAAGTGAGTCAAATGTTACATTTTAAGAGGAAACCCGGTCGGCTACATTGTTTTTCTTGTAGCACAGCGAAGTGTCTGCACTGTATCTGTATTTAAACATAGTACAATTCCAACCAACGGCGATCACTTGACTTCAGCAATTCGACGACTGTCATCGCCGCCGTGCCGTTCTGAGAGCCTGTCGATAGTTGGATATATACTAGCTGATTCCAGAACGTGTCCCGCCCAAGTGTGCCACAATTACGGGCGTTACACCTTATGTATGGTGGTCGCGATCCAATCGGGCGCAATTGTTATACCCTACCACCCAACAAATATGAAGGATACGTTTTAATGGAAAATTATTGCTGTCTCGCTTTATCTAAAATGCTAAATAGAGCGAGAAAGGGACGACTGCAGTACTAGGGATAGGAAGACTAAATCATAATTTCGTATTACTCTATGTGCTCCTTGAAAACGAGACTGATTAAAAAAAAACAAGATTAAGATAAGAACATTTTAAGGAAGGAATTTGCCTATATCTATATGTTTTTACTAGCTGTGCCTGCGACTTCGTCCGCGTGGAATTCCGTGTATGAAAAGCAGTGTTAAAAACAAAAGATGTATTGGTGTAGTTCAGTACATCGGCAATTTAACTGTGTTTCGTGCTTTGTGAATGTCTCTAATTACTGAGGTTGAGCCTTGTAGGTTGGCAGTCAGCCGTGCCTCACGCTCTTCACTACTTTCGATCGATCGATATTCTGTCATACGTTATTCATGTAACGATCCACCCTATAATAATATATATACTTGGACAATAAAACTGACTTAACATAATTCTGGAACTTATTATACAGCAAATCGGTATTGTGTTTAGGAAGTTTATTGTAGAACCTACCACAATAACCTAAAAACATTTGCTAATCTTACTAAGTCTAAAAAATGGAATGACTATGTATTTTATATTTACTTTAGTATTAAAATTGTGCCTGTCATTCACAAGTTCAGAGGTATTTAAATTTATACGAACATACATCAAATTATCCAATATGTATTGATAGGGTAAAGTTCGGATGCTAAATTCTGGACACATATATATTCGATATGCACAGAAATTTTCTTATTTTTACCTTATTAATTAATAAAGATTTCTGTATTATTGTAAAGTAATTATTTTATTATAATTTTAGGAACGCGCTGCTGATTCGGCCGCGCAGGCTTTTTGGATGGCAAATGCGAGTGAATTATTACATTTCCTGAAATACGATCGGCATATCTCATCGTTCTCTACGCAAGCGCAAGAGTTGCTGCCGGTGACCGTGCAGACAGCTTTCAGGTTAGTTAAATGTTATATTCATAACAGACCGGAACACGCCTATTGGTGCTTAGCGACAGATTTTCAACTAAAAGGTGGTAGGCTAACCAGGCGGGCATTAGAATAAGCCTTACCACCATGCTATAGTTTCCTCACGATGTTTTCTTTCACCGAAAGCTCGGGTGAAATGCAGGTATTCGAACTGACGTCAATCGACGTGAAGTCGTACATGCTGCTACTGAGCCATCATTGCTTCAATTTATATTTAGGATTTTTATGTGCAAAATGGTTTATAACGTTTATCAGTACCAAAATTTTATTTAAATGATAGTTGATAGTCGAAATGCATGTTTTTAAGTTATGTCATAATTTGCACAACCTGTTAATTATGAATGAACGAATAATTATGAATGGTCGATTGACGGAATGTTTATCATGTGGGATTTTTTTTATACCACGATGGTGGCAAACAAGCGTGCGGTCCGCCTGATGGTAAGCGGTCACCGCAGCCTATGGACGCTTGCAACACCAGAAGCATCACATGCGCGTTGCCGACCTTAAAAGTAATATACAAATTAATCGTAAATTAGAACTTTTACAAATGAAACACGAATAGAGTTAAATTCTGTCGACATTCAGTAAAGAAACACTGATGTAGATTAATCGATCGTTTATTTCTTAGTACAGAATAATATGTACAAAACCTTCACGTTGAGCTACAAAATCTGAAAAAAAAAGTGTCATGGCGTGATCCGTAGGTTATTTTAGTAACTTGACGGGCTAAAAAAGTCATTCTAGCTAAATGTTCCTTGTAATCACAAAAATACCACATATTATGCATTGGAAATCATTAATCGATTGTTTTATTTCAACAATCGACTGTTCGATAGTGTTAATGACTATCAATTAATCGATGTTTTCATAACACTACATATCACCGATTAGTATCCTAATATCAATATTTTAACTTCCACATTTGCCACTGGAACGTTTGATTATTTTACAGGTATTTTGAAACTTTAATAAAAAAGGACATAACACAGCTGTCTCTTTTGTTGTACTTTTGATATAAATAATAATTTTATAATGTACTTTTCAAAGTTATATCAGAGACCTGTAAAATAAGTAGTCTCTGGTTATATTATGTTAAATAAATTCATTCCAATTATATTCCAATAATATGACCGTTTAGTGGATATTTTGTGTTAATATGTTTTATAAAACTCAACGTCCCTCTGTCTGTTTATGTTCTTTTCACCCGAAAACCACTTCTCCGATTTACATGGTTTATTTTTTTAATTCATAGATATATTTTCTTGCCAGGTTATAGGATACATTTTGTACGCTAAAGTAACATACGAAATAAGCAGTGACGATAATGATGAATCTTTCCGAAAAAATACGCTTTTGGGGCTCTTAAATGGCTTACGCTGAGTAAACCATAAGAGATATATTAAATTAATATTCTACATAATTGTAGATCTTAAAAAGACGTACAAAAAAGTCACAGATAGTGTATGTCTATCTTCTAAGAATCACCCACAATAAGAATTTTTGTTTTTAAAATAAGCGGTGGGCGACCACTGTCGACCGACGACATTCTGTAGTCCACGCGAACGGAGACGCCTGCATAGCTAGTATTTAATTTAAAGATCAATTATTGAGCGCGTATTGACGCAAAGTTGTTAACTTGTTGACAGTAACCTGGTGACGTGTTTCCAAGAGGAGCTCTCTCGCGCTCTCGGCACGCTGACTAGCGCAGGGGCGGGGGACGCCACGGAGGCGACGGCGCCGACGCTGCAGGCGCTCGCCACCGCCATGGTGCTGCTGCGTCGGTGCCGGGTCAACGCAGCCCTCACCATACAACTCTTCTCGCATCTATTTCACTACATCAATGCTGTTTGTTTCAACAAGGTACACATATTGCTAACATACACAATACATTGAATAATATAGATAGTATGTTCGTGGTAGCACATTTGTATAATTACAAAAGACTTCTCTGTGTCTTCCTAAATTATTATTTTATACTAGCTCGGCAAATTGACTGTACAGCATCTGATGGTAAGTACGGTACAGTCCACAAACAAAGGCGATCATCAGTGACACAAATGAAATAAAAAAAAAGGTGTGTGTGCGATTCACACCCGATAGAAGTGAAACTTCATTTTAAAAGACATTTTCTATTTTATTTAAACAGTGTGCAATATACATACACACCGACATTTACTCTCTCGCTCTGGCTCACACAAAAAGGAGAGACCGATAATGTGCGTTAAACGTTTAACGCTTAACGCTTGGAAGTCGCATAAGAAGTTTCACTTAAAAAAAAAGTCGGCGAATAAAAAAGAAAGCATTATTCGAGACATGACAACAAAACTCTATAACAGTTTGAATTCCAGTGTGATATATTGTAAAAAAAAGGAATGGAGAAGTAAGTAGTTGAAGATAGTAGAAATCCTACAATTGAAATGAATGAATTTTGTGTGATATTTATTGATGAATTTCCGATCAGCTGGTTACGGAACCGAATACAGTGAGCCGGGCGTGGGGAGCGGCGCTGTCGAGCCGGCTCGCGCTGCTGGCCGCGTGGGCGGAGCGGCAGGGACTCGAGCTGGCCGCGGACTGTCACCTCGCGCGGACGCATCAGGCCGGTTAGTAATTACTATTCACAACGGTACTCGCTCACATACTCAACAATACTTTCAAACAATAAACACTCTGCAGTGTAACTGATATGAACGCACCGTTCATATTTTCTGTGGTACTTTATCAGACTTTGTAGAGACGAAATTATCGATGTTTTTAATAAAACTTCGCTCTGGTCTGGTTTGGATACTACGTATCAATTTTAATGTGATCGCAGGGCGGATTACAGCCCGCATTCATTACAAATATTTGGAAAATACTTTAATAAAAAAAAGACTTGGTATAATAATATAATACACAATAAAAAGAGTTCCATGATTCATTGCTTTTTATTATTGCGAGGTGAGCGCGCATCATTTGGCGAATGTGCGACATTATGAATGATAATAATGTGAATACATTTTTTCAACTTTTTTTGTTGTGTATAAATAAACATTGTTTTAAATAATTTATGGCTATCTTGAACATGTTGTTGGCACACGGGATAAAATAATTTTTTGAGTTATTTTAGTAATATAATTGACGCGTGTAAGAAATGTAAGTTAAAGTGTAATAATTTTTTTGTTCTATAAGTAAACTAATGTTGTGTGCAGCACGGCTTATTCAAGGGTGTTATAACACCGCGGAGGAGGCTGTGGGCGCGTTGGGCGCATGCTTCAAGCTGAACTCTGTACAAGTACGGGCGCTACTCGCGCCGCTCGTGTCGCCCGACGTACTCGAAGCGGCCGTGCAGCACGCGCGCGACCGAGCTGACGAACTCTGCCGGGCTGATGGACGTGAGGTACATCTACACTTCATTGAAATATCATTTCAAAATAATGTCGTACGTATAGTCATTTGCAATAAGTATAATATGCAGAACTATTACCACCGGTTCGATAGACTGTCTAGTGCAATTCTGTAATTAATAGTATTACCGCGTCGATTGACACATATGTTCGAATCATAATACAATGAGCCTGAGCTTTCGGTGAAAGGGAAACTGGTGATTTCTTCATACTTTTGTATTAACCGCTAAAGTATATTGACTTGGTTAATTTATATAATTTAGAACCGCAAGGACATACGCTAATGATGGTTTGTTTGGCCTTACAGTGCTGTTTCTAAGTAATAGTAATAACAAACACATAAGTTCAAAGAGAGTATAGTATGATAAGGCTGACTCGTCCGTGCGATTTTAATTATATTGTTGACGAAAATATTGATTTTAATATATTTGTCTATTATTCGTCAAAAACGGAAAACATATGATAATAAAAATGTTGTTAAATCATTAATTTTGATGAAGAATTAAGTGAGATATGGCGTTGCCACAAAAACACCTTTGATAAATAATGTAAAGGGATAAGATAATAAGTGCAGACATACGGACAGGTACGGCTAGAGGAGAGCGAGTGGCTCGGCGCGGGACTGCTGGTCCCCGCGGACGGGTTCAGTGCGGAGGTGGTGCGGGGCGTGCCGCCCGGGCTGGCGGAGTTCGTGGCGCCGCTGCAGCGCGGCGGGCTGTGCCGGCTCGCGCACCAGCCGCACGCGCCCGGCGCCTGGACCGTGTACATGGCGCACCCGCACCCGGCGCGCGCGACGCACCCGCGCACGCAGCCGCCGCGAGTGCACATCGTGCACCTACATAAAAACGCTAACGGCATGGGTCTCAGCATCGTCGCCGCCAAGGTAACCGGAATGCTTGCGATCTCAACTCTCAGCCGAAACCTATATGTAGTATATACTAGCAAACGCAACTGCAACTTTATTCAGCCCAAAGAGTTTGTTTGTTTGAACGCGCTAATCTCTGGAAGTAGCACTTAGATTTGGTAAATTATTTTTGCATGTTATAGCCCTATGTACGCTACGTCTTTACGAGCTGAGCAGTAATCATGAAATCAAGCAAATTTGGCAAGCTGTAGGCAAGTATGGGAAGCGTGGGAGAGTCAGTCGAATAAATTTAATACGGGTAAAACCGTGGGTCCACGCGAACGGAACCGCGGGCATACCCAGTTTACAATAAAAACCTTTTTATCCAGTTTTTCTTATATTTCTAGAGCAAAATAATGTGATTATTATTTTATGGGATAGTACAGTGAAACACGAGTACTACATAACTATCTTCTTCCAAATGTATTATGGACCATATGGACGCAACTGACTCGCAATTGATTATAGATTTCGTACTCTTATCAGGGTGCAGGGCAGAGTAAACTGGGCATCTATATCAAGTCTGTGGTACCCGGAGGTGCAGCAGCAGCGGACGGACGCTTAGCAGCTGGTGATCAATTACTTTCAGTTGACGGACAGTCACTTGTTGGCATTACCCAGGAGAAGGTAAGCAGTTTTCTGTAAATTGCTTTCTGCATTGTATTTGACTAATTAAAAATCAAGCAGCGGTGATGATCCTCAAGTTTTTTATGAGAAAAACTTACTCATTAAATGTTATTTGCAGGCAGCTGAATATTTGGTGCGAACGGGGCCCACGGTGACGTTAGAAGTAGCTAAACAGGGGGCAATGTTGCATGGACTAGCTACATTGTTACACCAACCAGCGTATAACCAAAAACAAGGTATTTACCATAAAGGAAAAAAACATTGTCTTAGTATAAGTTTTATCGTATCTCGGTAATATTTCGATGATCTTTGGCTAACATTATAACATGTATGGGTTGAATACAGCAGCAGAAGACATACAGTACGAGGACCCCGCGCGACGCAATTCTGGGACGTTCACGAACCCGCACCCGGCGCTGCTGAAGCCGACCTCGCCGCTCACTGAGCTCGCCACCGCAGGCAATTATGTCTTGGCTATTTCACGCAATGTGTAAACGCCTTAACACCTCGTTTTCCAGTTTCTTATTCCAATAAGTAAGCCCTTGGACTTTATGAAAATGTCGCCTGCCCTAAACGGTGTTATGATTTACCTTTTGTTTCGTGAGGCTGTCTCGTGATCTTTGTATTATGTTATTTTATTTGCTATTTAAGGTTGTTTTCTGTTTCTTCTTTTGTTTGTAGCGACGATTTTTATTTTCGTTCTAGTGTCTTTATTTTGGCTTTTACCAAGACGACGAGTGCCTTCGAATCGCGGTTTAAGCGACTCTAACGTTACAGGATACGGTCGCCGCCCGTGTCACTATCGATGCCACCTACTGAGGGATGAATCTACAGAGTCGAGCACTACCGACGACAGCGAAGAGTACCACCCAACCTACCACGGTTCCATTCCTAGGTTAATAATAACTTTAGATAGAGAAAACGATCAGCTGCAGGAAGACCTGTCGCCCGACACGCCGGGCTGCCCGCTCGAACTCAAAGATCCTCCTCCGCAGCGACCCATTCCGGTTTTCACGTTCACATGCGAAGATTTTGATGAGCAAAATAGAAACGACGAATGTGTCGTACCCGCTACGAAAACTGAAGTACAAGTGCCGCCACCTGTGCCGCTCCCACCGCCATCGCCCGTACCCGACCTCTCGCTCTGTGAACAGTCCAGTGAGAGCGGTGACACGGTGCATATACCGCCGCAGATGAGACCGATCGACACGAAGTTGACGCTCGAACTGCTGAATGCGCGCGGCTTAGATACCGAGTCGTACCAGCGACGCTGCACCGCGCTCGATGAGTGCGTCAGCGCCTGCGAGTGTTGCCGGACACCGCAACCAGAAGCTCAGCCGATACCGTTCATAGATGAGCCTGACTGTGAACCACTCATTTTCGAAAACGATGGTGTTTCTGATAGAGTTGTTACACCTAAAATGCGAAGAATATTGCCGTCTTTGTCGGTGGATCGAACGGACGACACGAAACCTAGTACCGCTGATGCAGTTTGTCAAACTCCCTCGTCACCTGTGCACGTTGATTTGAAACCATTGAGACCGACATTGGTCGTCAGGAAAATTAATGATAATTTGGATTTTAAAAGTCAATCTCATAATTTCGAGAATATACATTGTCGGCTAAAACGAACTTTGTTTAGTGTTTCAAAATCATACTCGAGTAAGTCAGATGATACGGATGCACTTTCGACGTACTCTACATCTGAGTCTTTCAAGGAGACAACTGACCAAAAATATGTAAACAAAACTGTCATTCCGAATACTGTTGAACCGAGTGCGAAAAAGATATTGGACAGTGTTGATAGAAAGTCTTGGAAATCTCCTGACGAGTTCAGACCAACTTTTGGCAAAGTCAAAGCCCTCACTGAACATTTTAATGGTATCAATCTCACATATAGTGTCAAAATTTATAAACGAAATTGTCAATCAAGTCCTAATTTGAGCACGCGAAACGATAAAACGGCTAAAGTGATAGATCCGATGCCGACCAGCGCCAGTCTCGCCGACATTAACTACGAAGTAGAAAAGACGGATACAACGGAATCGAAGCGAGCGAAAATGTCAGATGACGAAGTGAAAAGTATACTTATTCAATTGGAAGACTGGTCCAGGTACGGATCGCGCGGTAGCGAAGACACCCTGGCGCAAGGCAACGAGTTTGAAATACCTAATCTACCCGCCGAAGAGGCTGCGTATGGTACTCCCAACGGGTACGTTTTCAACGAAATTGTAGATAAAAAACCGAGGAAAATCACCCTCGATAATATCAAACTGAAATCAAACCAGTCGAGTGTTAATTCGGACCAAGCTAAACGGAGCAAAGAGTCGGTGGTAGCAAGTGGTAGCACAGAGAATGTTGGTAATATTAAAAATCGGGAGAGTTCGTCGTCGTCGATGATGGACGTTAGTGAAAAGCGGGAGGGGTCAGGACGGCGCAGTTGGGCCGACACGGTCGTACAGAGCTGTCCGGACGTGTGGCGAGGCAGCGCGCGAGGCCGGGCCGCGTGCACCGGCGCACCCGCCCGACACAGCTGCCCCGCGCTCGCGTCTCACTGCGCCCGCGACACTCGCGAGACACGCACACCGCGTAAGACTTCCCCCGCATGATAATAGGTGTGTTATAGCCGAGCGCACAGTTCCTTCACTGTTGACGTCACACACCTAATTGCAATTGATTTTTAGGCATGTGTCACTTGTACCGAATTCTTTTTTATAATTTAATATTATTCTTTTTTAGGTAAATCTCGATATATATTATTTTATATTTGAATGATCATTGATTTTATTTTATAGACAGCACGCCTTGGTTATTTTCTAATTTGTATTATTACATATAAGTTAAATGTGAATGTTATATTATATACCTATATAGTTTTTATTTTTGTAGCTTACATTTAGCTTTTGTCGGATAATTTGGTAACACTGCAATCTTAATCATTGTTAGGAATGACCAATTTAGCCAAGGATTTTAAAGTATTTTTAACACGTTATGTTCACGTATTGAGATCATAGATTGAGATACTGAGTCTGAGTACTAAGATTTGAAACAATGATGGCTCAGTGGTAGCGTGTACGAACTTCGCGTCTATCGACGTGAGTTCGAATCATGCAATGACCCTGAGCTTTCGATGTAGGAAAACATCGTGATGAAACCATAGCATGGTAGTAGGGCTTTTTCTAATGCTTCTAGTTTCTAATGCTCTCAAGTTGTAAATCTGTCGCCAAGCACCTATAGGTGTGTTTTGGCAGCTGCATTTGAGAGCCAGTTTTGCTGTTAGGCTTAGCGTGTTACCATTGCGGGTACCACGTCACTTAACACCAAGTGAGATAGTGGCCAAGTTATTATTTAGGATATTGCACATTGATTTTAGTGAATTCATATAAAAATACATTAGTTTTCTATGTCTCCCGAAAAAATATATACAATTCTTTTAAATATAACTGAATTTATGTTGGTTTTGAATCATCAACAGAATTGAAATATTAAAGCTACGCAGTATGTCCGTTGATTGACTAATCTGACGGTTATGGCACATGAAAGTAGCCGACCGTGCCGCAAGCGTAGTGTTAGCATACCAGCCTTTATAAATATTTCACGTGGGTCTAGAACTCTTTATTTGCTCGACGTTTCGGCCTGCAAATACAGACGAGCTGGCTCATTTAAACGCTGGAATAATTGTATATAAGATGAATGTAGAGTAAACGGTTGTTGGTAGCGTCAGGTGGCGGTGTGACCGGCGGAGCGATGCGGCGCGCGTCCGAGCGGGACCTGCCCTCGCGACTCGCCGCGGAACCTGTGAAGCCGAGCAAGAGCACGCCAGCGTTGCACCACGCAGCCGCCGCCGCCGCGACCGCCACCCCGACCCCCACCTCCGCCTCGGCGCACCGGCACCACGCGCCGGACGCATCGCTGCTACACGAGAGAACGTCAGTCATACTCAATTTATCCATTCATATCAGTCCCAGCTTTAACAATTGGTTTTTCACGCCCGTACGTACGTAGTGCATACACAGGTGTGAACCGGCCACCACGATCGTTTCGTACTAATTAATGACTTGTCACGGAAACTACACGGATCTATTTATACGCATACAGCAAGGTCAATCTAATGTCATGAACTGATGATTGCGAGAAATAATTTTAATTAGAGTAACTTGACTGTAATCTGAGCCATATTTGAAATTTTCTGCACCATCGGCATTTTTTCTTCATGTTTTCGTAATATTTCCGAGAAGCTCATTTCGAGAATAATACTTTTGTTGTGCGTTACATTATTCGTACATACACAAGTGTGGCCGAAGCTCGATGCTTACCCCGCCTAACTAATTTTAACTACCGACTATGGCAAAAGAAAAAAGTTAACATGTTAAAATGTAAATTCAAATTTTTTTGGTAATCTATTTAAAACTGCTTGGCATTTACATTTTCCGATAGTCTTTGATTACATGTTTTCACTGCGTATGTTAAGTTTACGACTATGTCCATAGACCATAAATTTTTGCCATCCGGATCGACTATACGTATTGAACATCTTCGAGTTATATAAAACGTTATTTTTATTTTTCCTGTTCCTGATGGTAAGCACAGTACAATCCAAATACTATGGCAACCACTAAGAGATTGAAATCCATCGGCGGTCGCCGCTGTCATGCCGGCCTGCATAATTATTGCTTCTCGTTACATTTGAAGGACCCGATGTCATAAGAAGGAGGGAGTACATTGGCCGGGAGATGTTCCACAGTTTCACGGTACAACAAAGATAAGACATTTTAGTTCGTGCCGAGGTAGGGGTTACCATAAAACTGTGACTCCGAAGCCCAGCACGTGTGGTTCTGCTATGGAAAGGAGAGGAGGGAATTAGGGTGAACAGCTCTTCAGAACATTCACCATACATACATACAGACGGTAGAACACGCTCAGCGAGGCGAAGTTCCTGCGCAGCTGAAGCGGTTCGATGCATGTTGTGTTTATGATATGAACAGTAAGTTTATCTGTTAACTGATGAACAGCGTGGGCGCGAGTCCCGCAGTAGCGAGCGGCTCGCCGAGCGCGTGGCCCGGCAAGTCCCGCAGCAGCCACAACCTGTCCGCCGGGTCGCAACACGACGGCTTCTACCAGAACCTCTCGGCCGTGCACTCTCACCACCACACGCTGCAGGACAGGTTCGTTACGTGCTAAATCAAAACTTCGACAAACTAATCTATTCTTGATTATCGATTTAGTTGTTCTCAGTATTATGAGACTTCCGATTTCTATGATTTTAGTCAGATATCTTCCATTGATTGTAAATAAACCGAAAATTTTCTATATATTATTGATTTATTAATGCCTCCCTTATTTGCGTTACGTAGCTTCGGTTGAATGATGATGATGAAAATGATGTCCAAAGCTATCCCGATAAAGGCACAGTTTAAACGCTCCCACGCTTGCGTTACTACAAATAATTCGAAATTAAAGTCCACTAAACTCCTTTGTAATGTGTAACAACCGTTAGTCCAGGTATCGTATTGCGTCTATTGTCACGCAGCCCGCTAGTTCATAAAGCACGACGATAATGCTTTGTACTACATAAAATAGTTACAAGTATATGTGTAAGATTATGAAATATATATAACGTAATCCTTAGAAAAATATATTTAAAATAAAAATGATACGACACAGGTGGTCATCGCTCCGCAGCTCGACGGGATCGAATCGTCCGCAGTCGGCACATTTCTCGGCGGCCTCGCCACCGGACCAGCCGCCGGACTCGCCGCTACACCAGGTCACATAGACACTTTCTTATTTATATACTAGCAACCCGCCCCGGCTCCGCACGGCTACCAGACTCATTCATATAACTCTATTGGTTTACGCGGCGGATGCCGGTACAGTTCCCAGTCGGCATGTTTTTTTTCGATATCCTCAACAATTACCGTCGTATTACAGTCAATTTACACAAAACCTTAAAGAATTATACACCTAAACCCTTCTCATATCTCTGCGTCCATTGACGAACGGTTTTCGAATCCGTTCGGTAGTTTTTTAGTTTATCGCGTTCAGACAGACAGACAGTAAACGCGGTAGGAGGACTTTTTTTATATAATATAGTGTGATTATGTAATAACAACTTTAGTATATGCATAGCATTAATGATTTGACAGGCATTGTGGCGCATTGGTCATAATATGTGAATTGTATATCATGGGCGATAATCTATGGTATATCAGTTGTTTAGTTAACAGCAACAAGCTTAAAATTAAATGTCCGTTTCTGTAATTGTTATCTTTTATTTATTTATCTAACTAAAGTTCCAATACCAATATTCGCGTATGTCCAGATGTGGTTGACAACATTTAAATGGCACACAATGCATTTGAAATTAAAAAACAAAAATGTGTTGTTTATGAAACCACGATGCAAGATAAACTTAACAAAAAAATACAAATTATTGAAGACATGTGACATACATTCATTAATCAACCCACATTAACATATACAATGTTCCGAATTTGCGATTATAATCCTTGACTGCACGGCATAAAACTTTATTTTATTCGTGACAATGTAATGTAACGCGATATGAGATAGATGGACGAAAAATTTTGGGGCGATAGAATAAATAAAAGTTTCACTTTAACTTTAACAAACTTGTGGTTCACAACCTGTCTCATATTGGTTGTGGTTTAAACGGTTTGATTTTTCAGAAGCAGCAGGCGAACGCAGCGAGCGCGCGCGCGGCCAAACTCGCCGAGCTGTCGGAGGAAGTGTCTCGGCGGCAGCTCGGGCAGCGCGCGCCCGCCGTGCTGCCGCACCACCACCCGCTCCACAACCACCACCATATGCACGGTACATTCTATCATAGTACCGACTTATGACTCTCCCACTGGGACATTTAGCCGGAAACTTTTTATTTTTCATAATAACTCGGCATATTGACTGTAATGTCCTTGATGGTAAGCACAGTACAATCCAAGAGAGAGAGATCGAAATCCATCGGCGTTAGCCGCTGTCATGTCGGCCTACGAATGGCCTTGATCTATCATGTTGTCGTTTTAATTTTGATTCATAAAGTTACGTTTTTTGGTACTTACGTAGTTTGATTAAAAGATATATAATTAAAATTATAAATTTCCACAAAAACTCTCTAAACAGTTTTAACAAAAGAGCCACCATCTTATTACGGCGTTTTTCAAACTCTCAACACTAGAAAAAAAATCTATCACTTAAATGTTTTAACGCTGCTGTAATTTGTTCAATTATTGGTTGGTAGTGAGTTACCGCTGAATCCTTTAATAGTTACTATTTGCATTTGTAGTCTAGTATTATAAATAATCTATTCTACACAGGACAACCACAAGCAAGTCAGGTTGCGATGCAAGTGTCACCTCAGATGTCGACACAAGTACCAAATCAGATGCAAACACAAATGCCAAATCAGATGCCGATGCAAATGTCCAATCAAATGTTGACACAAGTATCTAGTCAGATGTCGTCGTCACAAATGCCAAATCAGATGTCACAAATTCCGAATCAAGTGTCGACAATACCGAACCAGATATCGTCGCAAATGACAACTCAGATGTCGACGCAGATGTCTACACAGATGTCTGTAGCGGGTGGACCACATAGTGCTTATGCCCCGCATCAAATGTATCATAACCAACACGGCCAGTCGCAAAGGTAAGATAAGCTACATTCAACATACTATTGTGTACTAGCTGTGCCCGCGGCTCTGCTCACGTGAACTACAAAACGGAAGATAAAAACGTTTATTGTGGGTGATCCTTGGAAGATTGATATATGCTATCGCTGACTTTTTTGTAGGTATTTTTAAGATCTACAAATGTGTAGAACATTCATTTGATATATCTCGTATGGTTTTCTCAGCGTAAGCCATTTACCCGCCTCAAATACGTCTTTTTTCCGAATTGATGCACCGTTATCGCTTATATGCTTATTTATTTTATGTAACAAAATAAATCCTATAATCTGGCCAGATAACGTAGCTATGAAATAAAATAAAAAACATGTAAATAGGATAAATAGTTTTAAATAAAACTTAAATGGACACACAGACAGAGACGTTGATTTTTATAGTATGTATAGATTTAGATGTTATCGTAAATGATTATAACCTTTTAATTTTGAACATTCATTGATCAATTTATTAAAAACATATTTACTGTCTGTAATTTTTTTGAAGGTATGAGTGGCACCCGCCGGGCCCACCGTCTCCAATGAGAATGCAACCCCCAATAGCACCTAAACCATCGGTAAGTACTATTCTAATTATGTACCGTAAAACTCCCAAAAGATATTTACATTGTTTTAATTATTATACATTTATAATTAATTTGTAACAAGAACAATATCAATCTTAAAGATAACATATTCCATAGATAAATTATACGAGTTACACATAAAATAAAATATTAAAGAAAATGTATTCTTTTATCAAAAGTTATGGTTTATTATACGAATTTTAATTTATTTTTGTCCTTATGGGCAAAGGCACCTGCTTGGCCTCCCTTCTTGAATATTTGTCTTTCTTGACCAGTATGTGTTGCCAGTGATGAACTATGGCACTGAAACGTGGTCGGCATATTCATAGGCATAATATTCAAATACCGACGACCACGCACAATATATATTCATTATTTCGAACTGTTGAACCACGAATGTGTTGTGAAGTTAATGGTAATTCTCCTAATCAGAATTCACGGCGCTCCGAAATAGAGATGGAGGAGCATCTGCATCAACAACCGCAGCTGCAGACTCACAGCGCGGTGCAGCCTGATGATGGTGAACTATATGTTTTACTTTTTAGCCAATATTTTCATACAATGTACGCACACTTACTTGCGCTTTCATTAAAAAATACTAAATTTATTAAATATATAAATAGGTGAGAAATATATTAAATTTTAAATTAGACATTTTTGGGAAGTTGGGAAGCTAATTGGGAATGTATTATTATGTACTCATATGTAATTAAAGTGATTTTTTGTATGGTCTGCATAATGTACATATTATAAATTGCACAGAAAAACTTGAATTAAAGAAAAAAATTGTTATTGTCCCTATTCCTGAGTCTTTATTCTTGGGTGCCAGATCCAAAACTTACCTTGAGGTAAGTCTTGTTCTTACATGAAGTCTCCCAAACAGACTTGTTGATCAGTTACTTTATAATTATTGGCTTCTGATAGTGCAGTGTGTTCATAAGTAAATTGCTGTAAAAAAACCTTGCAAACAACATATGTATATTTTTTAAGGTAGATAATTAATAGTTTAGAATTAAGGATCTAGCTAAAAGAAAGAGTAAATTTTCGTTGTGTTGCGTTTGATTAGTAAATGTTTGAAATCTTTATATCATAACTAACTGTGCTCGCAACTCCTCTCGCGTGGACTACAGAAAAGGGTTTTTTATTTTTTATGCGGAACGCAAATTATTTTTCCAAAATAAAAGTAGTCTAAGTTATTCCTTATAACATCAGCTATCTGCCAGTAAAAGTCCCGTCAGAATCGGTCCAACCGTTTTGGAGATTACCCGGATTAAACAAACAAACAAAAATTTTAAAAATTGGTTGGATGTTAATGGTAGCCTTTATACTTTCACATGCGTTTAGTAAAAATCTGTTATTTTGACATTAGAAACAGCACTTCAATTTTATTATATGTATAGCTAATTCGAATGAGTATTGTGTATATGTCTGTTAGAGCGGTACGTGGCGAGCGCACTGGAGCCGCCGGCCGTGTCGGTGTACCCGGCGGGCGGGGCCGGGCCGGCGCCGCGCTCGCAGCCGGCCCACAACCCCTGGCAGCGCGAGGAGCGCGAACGCCAGGCCGAGGCGAGGCGGGCTGCTGCCAGGGCCAGGAGGTATGCGCCCACATCACTAAACAGTGCCCTCATTTAGTCCTCCTACATAATCTTCATTCATATTTATATTATAGCATTATTTCTTAACCCTTAAATGCACGGTTTTAAATTTTCATGAATAGTAAATTTTTTTTTTGAAATTCACTTGTACGTGTAGGAATACGTCACTATACTTTTAGGTATTAAACAACATATAAAAAATGACATAGTCTAACATACAAACTTAGAATCGGAGTTAATAATCAAGAAAAACCCCGATAAGCCATCTTTATACTTTTAATTGGTGTACACCCGTGTCAATATAATTATAATGCAATGTCAGATATAAATCATTTTTTGTTATTTGTCATTAATTTCTAAATTAATGGTTTTAATATATGCATTGTTTTATGTCGCGAGTAGACAGTTGGATTGTGAAAGAGGAGTGGTTGTAAAGAATGAAGTCATTTAACGATATGTAACCTAGAGTCGCCTTGTGACCGACGGCCTTATGTGATGCGGGCTATGTTGATTATCCTTAGCTTAACGAGTGTTTGTAGATATGGGAACGGTTCGAAGACCAAAACAATAACTTTTTTTTCAATCTAACGTAATTAGCCTGAGTGGCCTTAACAACTTAACGGAGCTTTATAGCTCACGTCAAATGTCGGTCATATTTATATGGATTTCTTCGATACTAGGCAGATTTCTCAGAACAAAGCCAAACAAATACGTTGTACAAATTGTTTTGTGTACAATAAAATAAAATGTATCGTTTATTTTTTTTACTGTAGATGGTTATTTTATGTGAGTAATTGTAATTAGTAATCTGTGGTATCAGAGACGCGGCGATCGCGCAACTAGTGTCGCTGGGCGCGTCGCGGACGCCCGTGCAGAACCAACAGCTGAGAGCGTTGCAACTTGAACGGGACTTCGAGCTACGAGCAACGCAACATGACCAAGTATTTTTTTTATTATGCGTGTCTGAAAAAAATTATTTTAAGGGAAGTGATATGTAATAGTTTTAGCTGATTAAATGAAAAGGGTTTTTGAATTAAAAATAATGATAGTTGACAGAACGCCAACGTTCACCGACTTATTGATACAAGGGAATGCCCTTGGGTAATATTTATTTTTGTCTCTTGCAAACAATTTTAAAGTATGTATACTGAACTCTTGTCGTCTCCCTTCAGGAGGAAGGTGGAGCAGCGGAGGGCGGCGCGGATGAGGAACGTTCGTCACCGGAACCCTCTGAGGAGTCGGAGCGAATACAGGTCCAACAAATGGTCCACACGCACGTGCACATGGGACCGGCGTCCGCAGCGAGTCCCGCCGCCAGCGTGTTGCCAACGCACGTACCCAAGTCCATACTGAAGGTCAACACGCGATCAGACATCACCAATGGATACGCTACCGATATGGTATTACATTCATTTAAATAATTTAAATGTTTATTTCTTTTAATTTCTTATAACATATCACATCATAATATACTGTTTTTTAGATCATATGTAACAAATATGGGATGTTACCATATCCCATATAAATATTTCAAATAATTTCAGATAAGACTGCGTCGAATGAGACATAATTGAATATTAAAAATTATTAAAATTTAACGAATAATGGTCTAAAATAAAGTTAACATTATTCACCTACGAATATCTATTTCCTTCTAAATACAGTTCTTTGAAAAATAGTATATCCATAACTGTAACCGATTCAGTACTCCTAAGATATCCATATCCAGTTCTGAAATCTCTTATCAGAGACGTTACAATTAGTCTATTCAGTTGTCAAATATACTGAATGTTCGTGTACATTATCCCGCTTATAAAACCAGAAAAATATAATTAATATATGAGATCGATGAATATAATGATTATTTGAAGGTGATGCAGGAAGAGGGTATGTTGGTGTCGGAGGCGTGCGCCGGAGTGTCGGCGCTGAATGTAAGCGTGTCGGCGCCGGCGCCGCCCGCGCGGGGCTCCTCCTTCGCCGTGATGGCGGAGCGCGCGCGTGCGCTCTCCCCACCGCAACACTCCAACCAGCCGGTCGCGCAACACTCCAACCACCACGTGCATCACGCTCAGCATGCAACGCCTGCGGAACCGGCGCAACCACCACTGTTAGTTTCCTACATATATATTACTAGCTGTGCCATCGGTCGAGCGCATGCGCGAATTGTGCTGTCCGACTGTTATTTTAAAGACAAAAATGCTTATTGTGGGTGATCCTTACAAGATAGATATATAATATCACTGGCTTTTTGTAGGTCTTTTTAAGATCTACAATTCAGTTGTACATTAATTTGATATATCTGGTATGGTTTTCTTAGCGTATGTTATTTAAACGTCCCAAATGCGTCTTTTTCCGAATTAATGTACCATTATCGTCACTGCTTATTTCGTTATTTTACTTTATTCTTACAAAATATATTCTATAACTTATCCAGGTAGTATTTTTTATGAATTATAATATTTAAAAAAAAACATGTAAATCGGGTAAAAATGGTTTTCGCCTGAAAAGAACATAAACGGCCCAACAAACAGAAAGATGCGGAGTTTTATAATATCTATAGATTAACACAGTACAAAACTACACATTGTTGCAAATAATTAGCCCATAGAAAACATGACCTACAATATTGTAAAAACCAAATGTGTACTCATTTTCCCCTTGTATTTACAAGTAGAAATTAACACGCATAGTAAAAAACTATTTTAGTGACTCATTTCAGCACGTTGCGTTTCGGTATCGGCCAATGTAAACCTTGAATCAGTTTCTTTTGCCTTTGTAGTTCATAAGGTCCTTGTCTTTCACTCACCATCAGGAGATATACAGTCATAAAATGAATGTTTAATAAAGTGGTTTATAAATGTGAACAATTTTTGTAGATCTCCCGTGAGCAGTGGCCGCGACAAGCGCGTGTCGTTCCACGAGCGCGCGCAGGCGACGCCCCCCGCCGCCCCGCCCCCCGCGCCGCCGACGTCCTCGCCGCCCCCGCTACACGATCCCCCAGCGAGGGAGGACCCCGACGTAAGAACTGTATTAATATTCGTTATCAGACTACAACGATTTTAATTTATTGAAATCGATTATGATAAATGCTCTTTGGTTGACTATGTAGTTGAGAATTGTAATGCAAAAGTGAATTTTTTAATCTCACGGAGTAACATGACATTTCATGTGTTGCTAATTAATTGAACTTCAAACAATAATGATGTCCACCAATCTGAACTAAAACCTTACGACAAATTATCTCAATTATTAAGTTTTTCTGAAAAACATTGAACAACCGAAGAATTCTTTTTTTTTAGTAGTAGTGTTATGTACATTTTATAGTTTCCTGAATTATGTAATTATAGGAGGTATGTTGAATAATACAAAATATTTCGATTAATGAAGAAAAACCCTCGATTCAGTATTTAAAATCTTACGATTCAAATCATTAGAATGTAAATTGAAAATAAATGGTTTAATATAGTATGGTGTAACTTTGTTAACTATGTAATAGATTAGCGTTCAACGTTAACTAGAAACCTGGTGGTAAGTGATGGTGCGGCCGGAGATGGTAACTAGGAATGAAGTTTATTTACTAGTAACAACTTAGAACTGTACCTGTCCCACAGACTGCTTGTGACACAAAGTAAACTGTTTCAGTATGGAACATGCATTTCTCTATTTTAAGCTTAAGGATGTTTACGTGTTAGAGAGATACAAACAAATATGACCCGGAACAAGCTTTTTACTCTTTTCAGTAATAGTAATAGAAAGAGATAGCATTATATAACAGGCCATTATTTTGGAGCAACTTACTGGAAGTGTTATTTTCTCTGAAACAGGAATAGATTTCTGATTTTACCTATTATAGCTCATTCCTAATGGTAACACGCTGCTAGGCTTAGAAAAGTGTTCTTAGTGATAGATTTTCAGTTTGTTGGGATATGTTGAAATGTTTTTTTTTTTTTGTGTATTCACGTAGCGATTCATAGAGGAGGCGGAGAGCATGCTCGCGAGCCCGGTGTCGCCGACGGCGCCGCTCTCCCCGAGCGGACTCGTCACGCACACGCCCGGCGTTATTGGTGCACAGGAAGTTTATAGGTGAGTTCTGTTCGTCTTTTATGTGTTGTATAAAGTCACGAGTTCACTACTATAAGGAACTCGATTAGTGCTATAAAGTGTTAAGTGGCTTTTATCGCACTGCGTTAGATTCATGGTGTAGCTTATAAACCACTTTTGTTTTAAATCTCAACAGGGGTCTTTTGTCTTTATTTGAGGAAAGAATTTTTACTTTACAGGTTTTCCATACATTATCTTTAGAAACGTCAAAATTATTCCTCGCATAAAATTATCTGACTATTGAAAAATCGGCTCTTAATAAATAAACTGTGATAAATAAACAGCTCGTTCAATCAAATTATTTATTGTGTTTTCAACAATCGTAACTTTAATTCGTTTTATATTATAAATACAAAAAGATTTAGTTCTAGATCTGTCATGTGGTGGTTTTTATTTTAATTCATTAACTTGGAATATTGGACAATATATTATGTAATATTATTGGCATTGTGCGTGAAGTAGTTGATTATTGTGTTTGTGCATACGTTAATTGGATTATATATAATAACTAGAAACATTCATTTTGAATTGCCACAAATACTTTCTCGACTGTTCTATCAAGGGAGCCACCGTCTTGTTAGACACGTTAGTTTAAGTTAAGCTCAAAAACATTGATACTAGGAAGTGCTTCTGCAGCGCCAAATACAGAAAAAGTAGACCAATGGATGTTATTGAATATTTTCTTTAACTGCAAAATGTATACTAATATAATACAATAGAAAAATTTTGTTTCATTGTTTGTTTAAACGTGCTCATCTCTGGAACTACCAGTCAGATTCGAACTATCTATGAACGTCAAGTAATCTGGCAAGCTGGCAAATACCGAAAGTAAAACAATGATAGGGCTGCACGGGCGTCTTATCGGCGGCATTGTGGAGAGTTTGTCGAATAAATTTAACACGGGTGAAACCATGGGGCACAGTTAGTAAAACAGAAAAATTGTGTGCAGCAGTTCACACGTGTCAGAAGTGAAATCTTCAGAAATAAATTCTATTTTAAATATCTTAAATCAGCGGGATTCGAACTAACGACCACTCGTGCGTACTGAGTATGAGGGCTACGTCTCACACCAGTACGCCAATCCGACGATGATCACAATCATGAAAATCAGGACTTGCATTAAACCGTGCATAAAGTAAATGTCTTCTATCTCATTCTCTCGTAGGCTAAATTCTATATATGTATATGGATGTCTCTTTGAATTGTCCTTTTTTCGTTTTATTGAGTTTCAAATCACAACGGTACTAAAGAAGTTTCAAAAATTCAGTAATTGTTTGTTTGTTGCAGAGACCCGCGCGCGCGTCGTCTCGCTGAGCGGGAAGCCCGCGCTAGTGCCGCGCCCGTGCCGGAACACCTCTCGTTCAAAGAGAAGATGAAAATGTTCGCGCTCGAGTCCGGCGACGCTACCACGCCCAAGGATAAGGTAACCTGATCATCGACACCTTACCGGCACCGTCTCTATTGCACCTCTACCGTCTACATCGAACAGACGCGCTAACGCAAAGATACATCACGCGCTCGTACGACACTTTGTGAGAACCGTTATAGATCGAAGGCTCTAACTGTGGACTAATTTTCAGGTGAAAATATCGCGTGCGCAACGAGACATAGACGCGGTGCATTGACAACCCGGTTCGATATCATCTACTTAGTAGTACATTTTGTAATATAAAATTACACACACACACACACACACACACACAAAGGAACATAACAAAACATTACATTTTATATTTCAGTATTAAAATTACGTGTTTATTATTATATATTATAAATCAATGTATATTATACCCCGTTATCACCGATGAGATTATTTTTTTTTACCTACGCAAGCCCTGATTTATTGTGCCGAGAGAGCCTTAGGCTTTTTACAAGTCGTGATTGATGTCCGTATTTTGCCTTGATCGGAACGATTTTATATGTCAATCCTAGATTTGTAAGATATTTACGAACAAAATTTTTTATAATATATTTAAAATTTTGATTGTTTACAAGACGACTCCACATGCAAGCATGGCAGTGCAATATTTTGTCGGAACTGATTTAAAATGTATCAAATAAATAATATTTGATTATATTTAAATAAAATTATATATATATTATTGACTATATTTAGTATGTACATGCGGCAGTGGTTCTGCTGTTAGGACGTGTATGTACAAACTAAACTGCGTGATGACAATTGAATTTAATTGTGCATGATTATTCTAATAGCACATGTTAACAGAAAATAAAAACTCGTGTAAAAATTACGTGCCATCTAAACAATATATTAATTTAATAATATTGTTTGTATTTTTATGAATTATTATGGAGGACCAATGTAACAAAATTATAACTGGCGGGTGCCTTCCTGTGGACCTTATTAACTTATTAAGTAATTTTACATATCCCTTTATTATATTTGGTAAAGTGAACACTACTGATATTATTGTAAAACTTCATTACATTCCAAAGAATATAACCCTAAACTATTTCTATCGGATAACATTCCCTTCGATTCAGGTTATATTTAATGTTGATATTATGTGTGTAACACAGTTATTTCTTTAGCAATGAGTAGATAAGATATAATTCTACAACTAAAAGCAATAAGTCACTGTGAAGCGTTTATTGTAAATACTACTTTATATCTTAATATATTAAGCACATATTTGTGCCAAATCGCGTATCTTTGTAGCAATCGTATTAGGGGGATGCGTTTTATCTAACGTCTCCACAATAATAACAACGTCACAAATCCGATTAGTCTGTATTTTGACATTTAAATTTAATAATATATTATTAAATCATATAATTAATAACGTCACTTACTTACTTGTCGGGCTTTTACTTAAATTGACAAGGTTTTTAATATTAATAAATCGTGGCACCAATTTAATGTACATAATGTAGTTTATTAATGAAATCCTTTTATTATTATGGATATTTGTACACCTGTTTGTATATGTAAATGTTTATTTGAAGGTTACATCGGGAGTTAAGGAACTAATGTATGCGAGCGAGGCCTAAACTATTTAGACATAGAATTAGTTTAGTTTCTGAGAACCAGTTCACATAGTTTCTCAGTATTTCACCCAACGATAGTCAATTTAGCAAGTGATTGAGATTTATTCGTATAATGACGTTTAATTATTATTGTTCGTTTAGACTGTATATAACTACTTGTGGGCAGCAAACGTTGAATGAATTTTAGGAAAAAAATATTTGTATCGTTTATTATTATATAAAAATAACTGGTATTATTATTATTAACAAAAGAATATTGTATTTCACGTATTTGAGATATTAAATAAAGTAACAAGTGACGAATGACGTTTTATTTATTACCTGGGTAATTGAATAGAAATCAAAAACAGTATTTTTTAATTAACAGTGTTTATATTTGTTTTGAGGTTAATATTACGAGTGCCATATGGCTTTAGGTACCTTTAGAAAAAAGCACTAACAAGTACTTAAAACATATCCAACATCTTCGGGTTAACTCTTGTTTAATGTTAACACTTCGTAAGTTACAATTATATATATATATTTATATATATACAATTTAAATTGCGTAAGTAATTATGTTCAAAGCCCAGTTCACACAATCGAGTGAACTGAACTTAACCAAGTTTTTGTGCACTTCAATAATTACGAAATTAGCTATAAATTATGTAAATTCTGTTATCTAATTGTATAAGTAGTGCAAATCAATATTTATTTTAACAAAATAATGCATTATTAACATTACATTAAACAAAATATTGCATGTTTTTTTAACTGTTAATATGTAGATACGTAATTGTGATGTATTTAATATATTAAATATACATAGGTACTGGTAAAATAAGTGTATTTTAATATTCAATTTACATGGTCAAGTTAATGTAATTACACTCACATATGGAATGGATTGTTGAAAACTATTTATTAGAAAGCTGAAAACAAAAACGAACACTTAATTTATTATATATCTATTAAGTTGGCATCCATTTCCAAGGAAGCTAAATCTCAGTGTACTTTTTTACATTATAACAATTGTGATTTGTAACAATTCTCTACTCATTATTCATAATTAACATACTTAATATTAAAGCTTGCCACTTACTTTACTTTTTATAATATTTGTTTCTCATTGTCAGTTAACTATTTTAAATATACTTTTTTTATAGAACAGAATTCTAAAAGTGTATTTATATTATATTCATATAAACTTGATGGATAATAAATGCCAGTGGCAAACATTTGGTTTGTGATGAATAGCTCGCTCTTAATACAGCAAATCTTTATAACAGTTACGACATTCTAAATATACTCACTTCTCTGTTTATCTCTATTTATATAAAAATAGCCCTAACAAGACCTACGAGACTCCGTTAAACAACCTTACTATAGAAGATATTTTCTATCAATAAATCTCATATAAACAGATACTGACCACATAATTACGTTAAATATTTTATATACGTATTTTTGGTAATATTTATTATTCGAGTCTAAAATAGAGATTACCTAAGTACATAGAAAAATAAAATGTTCTATTTTCAATATAATATATTTGTATTACTCTTATATTGTTTCAATTACAGTTGGGTTGTGAACATTAGGATGTCTAGTAGTAAAAACACATTTCATAACAACAGTGGTCAGTAAGTCGTCTACTTACAATATTTTGTAAATATATTTACGTAATATGTTTTTAAAGTAACTAAACTACACGTACATCCAACCATACATACATTCTCATTTATCAACAACAATGGAAGAGTTCTCAGAAGCCCCGTACATAGAATCTCTTATGAATAATATACATATTACTTTAGTAAATATTATTCCTATAGATCAATGTTATGTCAAATATTAGCAAATTAAAAAAAAACTTTATAACTTGATTTTGTATCAATAACATCAAATAACTTGTGGCACAAATAAAGTCAGTAAGTAATAACTGACAGAACCTATATATCTCCTCACGGAGGAGAAACATTTACGGACAACACAACATATGCGTTCAACAATTATTCATATTCAGGCGAAATTATTTCAATCAAGTCTTTAAATCAATTCGAATAGACACAGAATGCATAGTATAATGGAAGATTAATTCGGGAATGCATCTCAAGTTGTGTATCCGCGCCCTAAAATACATACAGATATCAAACTTATAAAATTGACTTAATAAATATGTATAAAGTATATAGTTATATCATATATCGTAAAACGTTATCACTTAAAGCTAATAAATATGCGACCTGTGGCACTAAACATTCCGACAGTGACATTCAAGTGCACCGCTAACATGTCTAGATTATGTTTATAAGAGTAAAAAAGTATCGCAGCGTGCGTCAACATCTATTCTTATAAAATGTGCTATCAAACAAATATCTACACATAGGTACTTGTACTAAAATTAGTGAACGCCGTTGGGCGGGTCGTGTGTACACGCACCTCGACTACCGGTCGTATGAAATGCACTCACGTTTTACACTTTTGTAAATGTTACCCATCATAACCAGTTGCGATACAGACTACTACATCTGAAGGTAACCCGCACGAAACGAAACAGTACTATGAATATGATTAGACTTGTAGTTTGTGACGTCACACAAATACGGCGGCATTTCGATAAGACGGTAGGGTGATAGATGCGAGCCTCCGTCCAGCGAGACAAGTTATGGCGCTGTGTGTCGGCGAGTGCGCTCACAGGGGCGGGTGGGGCGGCCGGTGCTGCTGGTGCGGCGCCGTGAAGAACTGTCATTGCGGCGTGTCGCGCGCCGCACTCCACCGGTCGAACTCGATCCCGGAGTCCGGCGACACGCCGGAGGGAGGCGCGCACCCGCAGGGGGCCGGTGCCCCGCCGCCCCCCGCGCCGCCGCCACCTGCCGGCCCAGTGCCGAC
Organism: Saturnia pavonia; assembly: GCA_947532125.1. Classification (NCBI taxonomy): domain Eukaryota; kingdom Metazoa; phylum Arthropoda; class Insecta; order Lepidoptera; family Saturniidae; genus Saturnia; species Saturnia pavonia. The sequence goes on from OX383901.1 coordinate 13,656,174, forward strand.
CGCGCGACCCGAACCCGCAGGCACGCCCGAGTCCGGTGCCTGCAGCTCACGCACGCCCAGCTCCTCCAGCACCTGCGACCAAACAAAACTGCCATTTTACATCTCGTCACGTTGATCATATATGAATCCTACAGTGATACGTCTTATGTAGGTATAAGCGGTATTACAAATTGATTTCTTGTTTGGCCTTCCAGCATATCATTGGACGATGGTGTTTTATTTAAATTCTGACGACATCAAATAATTTTGTTTTATATATTGGTAATTTAATGTTGGGAAATATTGTAAATCTTGTTCTATTCATGCCAATTAGAATGAATTAACGAAGCGACAGTTTGTTCAATATAAAATTTACTTATAAACTCGACATATTCGCTCATAATAATAGTTTGAAGCGGCCGAGGGTTTGGTACAGGATGAGGGGGAGAGTGTGTGTGAGGAGGGTTGGATGAAGCGCGCATCGTTTATTTTCATAGTAAGAGTGCAGACCTTACTCAGAGTGGCGCTGTGGTCGTGCAGGCCGAGGTCGCGCTCGAACGAGTGCAGCTGCCGCATGAAGTGGAAGTTGGGCGCGATGTCGGTCTTGCGGCTGCGGACGAGCTCGAACGCGTCGCGCAAGCAGAGCCGGTGCCGCTGCATGAGGTACGCGAGGGTGACCGTCACGGAGCGCGACACGCCCGCCACGCAGTGCACCAGCACACCGCACCGCGCGGACATCGCCTCTTCTAAGCACATCCAATAACACACACATTGTACACACTAACATAATAACATTAAATATAAAGCAACGTTGAACCGACACGACACACGACAGTTGTTTACAGACCAGAGGGCGACTGACCGAAGACAATGCAACATATTCCTTGTTCAAAGAAATCAACTACATTTATTTTCGTTTCATAAAATTACTTAAATTAGCTATGATATTTAAATCGTAAACATATCTGTTTTCTTAAAAACAAAAAAAAAACCACAGATGTTAATGTTTGAATTTACATATTTAATGGCTATTAGACATATGAAGGTTTCGCAGTTTTAATACCAATAAACATTGACAGTTTCATTTGATCGTTTCGAAAATAATTGATACCGATGTTATATGGTAAATAATTTCCTGACCGTTTTTTGACAATGAAGATATTTAAAAAATAAACTAAATTTTATTATAGCTTAAAGAAAGTAAATCGATTCTGTTAAGTATGTCTGTTGAGGTTGAAAGCTCACCTATGAACCGTATAGCCTGTGGGAAGTGCACGGCGAGGTTCTGGCTCCAGTGATCAGCGATCGGTATCTTGAGGTAGTTGATGCCGCAGCCTTCCGCCTCGAACGTGTTCGGTAAGTCCGGGGTGACGTTCAACACGTACTGCGCATACAATAACATTATCTAGGTATACTAATATTATAAAGCTCAATAGATTTTTTGTTTGAAGCGCTAATCTCTGGTACTATAGTTTGATTAGAAAAAATCGTTATTCATTGAGAAAGAATTTATAGCTACAGGCTTTATAACTTCTCGTTACCACTTTAAAGAGCGGAGCAGTAACCATAATATGCTGCAATCACTTCCCGTACTTATAGGAAGTGGTGGTCGAATAACTTTAACACAGGTGAAACCGTGGGGAACAGCTAGTCCTATTATATATTGTAGGTTAGATATTTGGCTGGTGGCATGATGATGATGATTGATGATGGTTGTTGAACCACAGTAAAATCTAAAAACATTGTCGGGAACCGAGAGATCAACAAAAACCATCGCCAGACGCCGCAGCACTGTCGTGCCAGCCTAAGTTAACAAAATCTGGATGAGATGCACCGAATGATACCGAAACGCGATGCGCACAAGCGAATCACTATGACGGGGTTTTCACCACAAGCGTGGTGGACGCGACCCAGTCACCCAGACCGCCTGTTACAACTCTACCACTCCACTATCGCCAATTTTCTCATTCGTTACTCAGCAGAGTGCACCACGGACAGATGTATAAAATTTTAAGATGTTATTATATTACACACCAAAATGCCTTGCTCATATTTTAGGGATACTATCGAAGAACATTGCAATTTAGGTACTAGAGATACATAAATTACAAAATTAATCATTCAAAACACAAATCTGTCCTTGCGATTATAAATACAGTTATTATAGATTAAACAATACGTCATGTGCAGTTGTTAGGTAGGTTGTAAGCGACTGGTTCGATCAATTCATGAATTAATTGTAGTCACATTCGATAATATCAGTTCGTTGACTGCAATGTCAAGGTAAACAAATAAATATATATCACGTATTTACGAAAAACTTAAAGCTCATTTCAATACAACCGTGGTAATACATTGGCTTTGGCTGGGTTGCCTTTGGCTAATACATATCGTTACTTGTATTATACAAACTTTAACCCAATTTTTTACACCCTAAAAGTATTGAATTTGAAAACTATGAAGAACGTCTTTTTTACTTTCCAACTGAATTGTTGAATAACAATTTTCATCTAGAACTATCATCAAAAATGACGGATTTTCATCCACTTTTTACCACCTAAAAGTTGAATTTATAAAAATCCTTCCTTTTGAAACGAAAAGGAACCCGAATGAAAATTTTCACGATCCTTGCCCCAGTAGTTGTGACTGTGCATTGATATGTTAGTAAGTCAGTTAAATCCTTTTATTGTATATATATCAATGGATTTTGGTATATATGGGATTAATAAACTCCAAAAATGTTTGACCGATCACCATGAAAGTTGATAGATTTAAGTGTTTCATGGAAAACGTTTTTATGCTATCCCTGAACGTGATAAGAGGGCACTATGATCAAAGGCTTATGAACTACGTCTGCGGGGCCAGCTAGTATTTTATAAAAAATAAGGCTTTTTTTTAATACTTTCCTTGACAAGATATCCTGAGTAATTTGAGAATTAGAATTCGTATAGATTACAGGAAACAAGAAACCGTGGTACAAAAGACGAACAGTGATTAAAATTCGACCTTTATTATCTACAGAGCAAGAAGTCGGTCCGTGTAGGTAAGTCTAAATTGTATGATATCATTGAACAATTATTATCCGAAACTGTTGAAAAACACGATCAACATTGTAAACAACCTGAGAATAAATGATTTATACAAAACATGAAGAAACGAAAGGGTATTAATAACGAAAACGTATACATGTTGTTATGAATGAGTGGAATTGGATTTCACTTGTATACGGTTTAACTTATTTGCAGGATATATGAAATTTAACATTACAAAGTAAAATCCAGCGCTATTATAATAAATAACGGAACGAGGCGACGAGGAAATGAGTTCAAATGTTACAATGAGCTTGTGTAATATTTTGTGACAAAATCTTAGTGCCTGATATTGACATTTATAAGTGCCTAAATTGTGTAAAGTATCAATTTTTTTGATTTTATCAAGACATACTCATCTTGCTGCAACAAAATCATCATTCAGATGAAAACCTATCGACATGATTCTACAGTTACACGTGAGGGTTAGCCAGCCTTCACTTAGCATAATTAGATAAGTAATGAGAAAAATTAATGATAATAACCTTTATGTTATGTCTCGCAAGCGCCTCGCAGTCTTCACTATTGGTGGAGTTACCGAGATAGAGATTGGGCAATATCTCGATCGGAAACTCCTGTTGCGTGTGCCCGTGAACATCCTCGCATTCGGAGGACGAGCCTGACGACAGCGCTTCCTCACAGCCAGATCCCGAGATACGGAGGGACCTGAAATATTATCAAATTTTAAAATAAGTGGTTACATTCGAGAAGACATATTAGTTTACAGTAATTGCAATTCTAACGAAAGCAATTTGAGTCAATCAACTTTTCTTGTCCAACCTAATCCCAAACAACTACATGTTTTTTTTTATTAATGCAGGTCGTAACCACTAAAGCGAGTGTTAAACATAGTGTTTGGTGGTCGCGATCCAGTCGGGCGTAATTATTATCGTGTCCCATCACCCAGTTTTATACAAAAGTTTGGGCCAAGGGAGAACAAAAAAAACATTGATTAAACGAATTGTAAAATAATTGTATTTGGTTTTATTTTGGCCAACTAGCAACTATTAATGTATAATTTTCAGGTTTCATAACCACCTTTCGATTTATGCTAAAGTTTATATTGCAGTATGGAGTACCTAGTGGCGCCGGGAACCTGCTATTCTTGATGAAACGGACCCTTAATTGTCGGCAATCACCCTCGGTGTTTAATTCTAATTTCGTAATATGATGTAGTATATGTTATATGTTAAGAGAGGTAGGGCACAGAGAAACTTCTTTGGATATTTCTCTCTACTTGGGGCAGCCCGACTGGTGGAATACCTCCACCCTACAAAAGATCGCAGCCAAATGACCTAGTGTTGTATTTCTGCGGTGAGTAGGGTTTCCAGAGCTCCTTGGGGTAGGGGGGTTCAAGGTCGGCAACGCGCTTATGATACCTATGGTATTGCAGGCGTTCATAGGCTACGGTAGCCGCTTACCATCAGGCGGGCCGTATGCCTGTTTGCCACCTTTGTAGTTTAAAAAAAAACAAGTACATATCAGTCATATTGATGAGTCGTAAAGCGTTAAAATTTTTTTAGGAATCGAAAATAACAATAACGGTAATAAAAATTCATCAAAAACTATGTATCTTTATACGATACTGAAGTAAATTATTAGTAACTAGGAGAGTTTACAAAAATATTTTTTTTTACAATAACTAATTATAAAGTTGAAGGTGTTCCTCCCATGTGACTTCTGTAGCATGAATATCGCTTTTTTGAACTACTATTTCGAATGTAATGACCTATTACACGAACGAATAATAGTTTTACCTTAAAAATAAACGTAAACACATTGAACTCTTACTCAATATACATATAATATAAATAGTGAGGAAAACCGTACTCATTCTATGACAAAAATAACTTGGTTATAACACTGATGAGTAAGTAGTACTGTTTGTTCCGTCTATGAATCATATTATAAAATGTGAATAATAAAATAAGCATATTGATTGTGAAAATTTATTTATCACTTTAGATATACCTAACCTTTAAATTTAGCTCTCTACGATCATCAGTTTAAAAAAAAATAGTTTCCACATATATGGAGATCGTAATTATGAATTGTATACAAATAATGATTCGTCCTTGGACTGGTAGGAACCAACAAGAGTCGTATCACCGTTGCGTCTCTCGAGTCGTCCCTAATGAACGTCATAATTCAATAATGAAGAAGACTCGAGCTTTTGCGTACATTGGCTAAACATAATAGTTAGTGCTTAATCACGCAACGGAGGTATGCGACTGTGTACAGCTCGACTCAGCTAAATGTACGCTAGGCATATCCTAATTTGAGCTTCTTATAATAAATATGTATTTCTATAAGCAATATTAATGTGTGTGAGAGCAGGAATTTAAAATCTTAACTTTGCCCACCAATGACTTGACAATTTCATGTACGTTGTAATTTATGTAAATGTATGTTCGCAAAAACGAGAACCTAGATTTAGTAAATGACTAACATAATAAACACAAATTAGTCGTTCCGTGTTTTAGACTTAATTTTTTTTTATGTTATTGTATTACGTCCTATAATAATACCCATAAGCACGTTACCGGTTTGCCGGATAATGGGTTCAAGAACCATGTCAAGCAGATTTTATTGTCAAAAGATTGTTATAGGGTAGATCATTACGTGAAAAGTGATGTATGAAAATGACTCCCTCTCTGGTACATCCACTAAATATAATTGGTATTGTAAATAATAATTACACAGTAAAAAAGAATTAAATAATACATTAATAAACCCGATCGAGTTTCTTGCCGGCTTTTCTAGATGGCTGAGATGTTTTACGAACCGGTAGTAGTGTTGTAACGTTCATAAGTGCCTTCTTAGGGCCTAAATTTAATAAAGTATTTTAATTTTCATTTTGGTCTGCTAACGTTATGGTATTAGGAGCAGTTACTTGCACTAATGGCTTACCACTGCATATTTTAACGTTATTGGAGAGAATTGTAAGGCCGAATCTAACAGTCGAGTGGCATGTGGAGGCTGCAACCCGGCCCGGCCCTGGGGGCGGCTATCGATCGCGCCCTGCTCAATGGGGGAGTAGATCCGGGGGTTTACCATTCAGCTACCCCCTTGGCTCAATGGCCGCCCACGTATCGCCGCGCCGTGCGGCCTCACTACACCAGCAACCACCCTCCGCCGCTCACCCGCCCCTCCGCACCGCACCTGCGGCTCCAACGCGTCTCCTCCCACGCTAAACTTTTCCAAATTCGCCCTCTCAATCGTCTCGGCGCCATTCAGTTTGCTGTTTGAAAGCAATCAAATTAGGCGAGCACGCTCAATCCCGTCACCGTACCGTGAAATGTTAATACCTTACGCCCACGTATCGGCAACTGCTAACTGCTCCCACGATCACGACCGCGACCGTCCTACGCGACATTACCAATTATTAATTTTAATAAATTGTCTACAAAACCATACCTACCCGTACTTATCAGTCATAGTATATACTCATAGTCTATTTCACAATCAATTTAAATCGTCAAATTATCAGAACTCATCGATTCAATCGTTTATAGCAAAATCTATTCATCGTTTCTAAAGCTAAATAAAAATTTACTAAACGATATTTTTAGACTAGTTCGATTCATTGAAAATACCAGTAGCTTATAGTATACAGGGGCGATCACCAAATAGAATCAATGTCGAGTGAATGTGTGATGGTCATCAAGATAATTAGTTACGAGTCGGACAACCAGTGGGCAGCGTGGACCTACAACGCTTATAGGCAGTGTTGAAGTGTGGCTCGGCGTGGGCCGGCAGCGCGTGGGCGACAACCGTCCGACACGTCCATTCAGGAGATCGCGCCCACACCACTCTGATATCGTTCCGATGCTTCTGATAATGGTAACGACAGTGCAATTTCACGTGGGAGAACCTCCCATCTACGCAACTTCCATCTTAGTTTACATTCACAAGACGAGTGTTACACCCAGTCGTTCAGAAAGAATGCCACTCAGTTATAACATAACAATCGGACAGTTGATTTGAATGCGCATAGTAACTTGTAGTAGTGCATTGTGAAGTGAGGGCGTGTGCTAAGCAGTTCGCGCAAATACATTGTATATTCTTATTTGAATGGAGGGCGCGGGACTCGGGGCTGACGCCGGAAGTCGTGACACGGTCGGCCGTGTTATTAATGAACGATTCTGATATGTACGGGCGGCCGTTCTGCCTTCTTCTCTGAGTGGATAGAACCGGCCGAGTGTGAAAGACAGTCGCGGCGTGCGGGTCTCAGGTCGTGGAGGTTCACTGTGAAGCGGTCGGTTAGTGCGTGACCGCGCGGTGCGTGTGGGCGTGAGCGAGTGCGTGCGGTACGGCGCGGTGCGGCAGTGCGCCGGCGCACAGGAATGCGGCTCGACCCACCCGCTGCCAATGACCGCCTGCAAGGGACGATTTTTTAATGCCGGACTCGCTCGTTCCTCGTCCTGGCAGGACTTTTAACGAGCCGAGTCGTCCGGACAAAGGGGACCGGTCGGCGGTCGTTCGTATCGCAATGCTCTCTAAACTAAGTTATTCGTTGCGAGCTTTAGTTATGTTTCCGTTTTGTAATATATTTCATAATGTAAGTGTATTGCGTCGAGGTCGCAGCAAACCGCTCTGGCAGCTAATGGCAGCTGGTTAATTCACATTATGTTAGGGCTGCCATAAATGTTAGAATGTTAACGGAGCGTATATATAGGATACCATGAAAAAAGAATTCCATTAATGTCCATATACTTTTGAAATTGCCGTATATTTGTACGGGTTTTTTCTTTAAGTTATCCTAAAATAAACCCAAACTAAAACAACGATCATTGTATGACATCGTCATTTATCTTCCACCTTGCTACCGTTTTTTAGTCTGAAGCGTTCGGTTGGCATTTTGGCACACATTTATTATTTCAACTCGGCCCTCGGAAGATGCAGGTTATCGATGGCTAATATTCTAAAGTTATTCTAGTTCAAAGGATCACCCACAATAAGCATTTTTGTTTTCAGTTTTTTGAGCGGGGGCAGCAAGATTCGCGCGTGTCCTCGACCGATGGCATTCTGTAGTCCACGCGAGGGGAGCCGCGGGCACATCTAGTAAATAAATAAATATAACCGACTCTATAAGACATCAAAATTAATGAATTGCTGGTAATTAAAATACTAGACATCGCAACAATCTTTTGTTCTAACGAGAATTTCTTGTGAATAATTCAAATGAAATCTATGCGTTGCGGTGAATAAGAAGGAAATAAAGGGTGTGTGTGTGATTCAGAAGCTGCACGCATTTTAAACCTCTGATTCATGCCGCCAATTTCCGTCTTTTGAATACGACGTATGTATCTGCTGCGAGACCTTTTATTACTTGTACATTATTTGCATAATTTTATATTGCCTTATTGTTAATCTTTCACAAATAACATTAAAACCATAAGTTGTAGATTTATTATAAATCTTTAAAATGTGTGTATACGTATTGCATATACCCCTATAAATACAAGGTAAATTGGAAATTTAAGAAACCTCCGAGACAAGCAATCTATTCATTGAGACCGCTCCAATGAGCCCAAACACGACATTTCGGCTATAAGTTGGTGAAGAGTTAGGCATGACAAGTGTAATGATTATTTAAGTAAATTAACCAAATCTGACAAGACTATTTGCTTCCGTGAAATATCTAGTAAAAATCTTAGGCTAGTTATAACTAAACTAAATAGTAAAAAATCTACGGATGTATATGATATGGACAGCAAAACAATAAAAGAAATTATGTTAAAGAATGAAGATCTTTTCCAGTTAGTTCGACTAGTCCTCAATAATTGTATTCAAGCTGGAATATTTCCAGATACACTAAAAACAGGAAAGATTATACCAATTTTTAAGAAAGGAGAATCTACTAATATCGGAAATTATAGGCCGATATGCATACTCCCAGTGTTGTCAAAGATTTTAGAAAGTGTAATTAAAGATAGAATAGTAGAACATTTTGAGTCACATAATTTTTTCACAAATGTTCAATATGGTTTTCGCAAGGGTAGATCTACGGAAATGGCTATACGTAAAGTTATCTATTATGCATTGGATGCTCTTGATGGGAACAATGAATGTTTTAGTATTTTTTGTGATCTATCGAAAGCATTTGACTGTTTAAGGCATGATATTTTGATACATAAATTGAAATATTATGGATTTGAGGGTAAAGAACTAAATTTAATGGCTACTTACTTAAATAACAGAAATCAAATAGTTAATATAAACAGAGTAAATTCGGAAAAGGTAGTTTCGAGGGTAGGTATCCCTCAAGGATCCATTTTGGGACCGTTATTGTTTTTAATTTATATTAATGATTTACCAAGTTGTTTGCCGGATTGGGCATTGATAACGTTGTTTGCTGACGATACTCATATTGGAATTAAAGATAAAAATAAAGAAATAGCAGAAATAAAAGTTAGAGATATTATCATAAAGCTAAAAATATGGTTTGAAGCTAATGGTATACTGTTGAACAACGACAAAAGCGTTATTCTAAATTATAAAACAAAAACAAACCAAGCTTCCAATAGTACGAAAAAAGACGTAACGTTTCTAGGATATGATCTAGAACATACAATAAGTCATCATAAACATATAGATAAAGTTTGCAATAAACTAGCAAGTGCAAATTATGCTTTAATTAATTTAAAACCTCTCGTCGATAAAAAAACACTGTTGTCAGTTTACTACGCATACTGCCACTCTACCATAAACTATGCATTAACGGTATGGGGTAACGCATCCGAAATAAATAGAGTTTTGATTTGTCAAAAACGTGCAATAAGAATTATATACGGCGTTCACCGACGACAATCTGTTAAAGAACATTTTAAGAGAAACAAAATTATGACAGTCATTTCCCTTTATATCTATAACTCGCTGCTGGAAATACATAAAGAAAAAGATAGCTTACTTAAATTAAAAGATATCCACAATTATAATACGCGACAGAAAGAAAACATAATTTCAACTAGAACAAGATTGGCAAAGACGTAAAAACAAGGAATAAATTTAAAAATAGATATGTATAATAAAATACCAGAAGACATCATTAAACTGCCGTATAATGAATTTAAATTACAATTAAAAAAATACTTTGAAAATAGTCCATATTATAATATTAAAGAGTATATGGCATCAAAAATAATATTAGTCGAATGAGTAATATATAAGTAGGGTATTAATATTTATTTATTTTGCGATTTTATTATTATATTATAGTTTTGACAAAATTTTGTATAGTGTTATCGATTTCACTGTGTATTGTAATATTGACATATCATGTAACATTACCGTTATAATATGATAAATAAATAATTATGAATTATGAATCATACTGCATATTCCAGATGATGCTGCATGATGATGATGATGATGCAGTATCAGCTCAATATCGCAATGTTCTTCTTATATAATTGAGGTAACAGAATACCTAATTTCGATACGATCAAACCTGTTGATAGATGCTCACATCCATTTATCTATTAGAAAAGAGCTGGTAATATTCAAATGGTTGAACAGATTTTCTTGAACCGCAACTAAGAGCAATCTCGATCAAGTCAACTTAAAAACAAAACTAGATCAAAAGGGTTCAGCCGTTTGAGAGCTACGATGACACAGACAGACACACAGTTACACAAATACCCCTCTTTTGCGTAGGGGATAAAAAAATAGAAATCAATGCTCAAGATAAAAACATATTATATATATATATATATATTCTGAACTCTGAACGTACAAACAAGAAACACATATATTACACAAATCAATACAATAATACAGAAAAAATAGTGAACTATTTTTTCCAGTTAATCTTAACAGCGTACAACTACATGGTCAATAAACTCTCAACTTTCCCCTCAAATCGTATAATTACATAACAGCACCCCAAAAAAAACGGTGTTACTAAGAGTTCTATATTCGACTAGCGATCTGAAGATGTACCCCGTCACGGCCGTGACCGTGGTCGGGCTTAAATTCGTGAATGAACTCACGCTGAGGTACGGCTTGACGTCATGCCGCCATGACGTCACACCAGCGATAACCTGACGAATCCACCAGCGCCAGGAGCTGCGACTTTCATCATTCGACCCCAATGACATCATAACCAAGTGTCACGGAACTAGGCGGCAAATATAACGTCGAGGGACACTCATACAATAATTACTAATGTTGACCTGATTAACTCTAATAAATTATTAAAATTTATGACGAGATGAAAGATTATATTTAATCAATAATTATGCTTATAATTTTCGTTGTAGTATTGGCAACTAAACAACATACATACATACACATGCATGTATATAGATACAGGTAGGGTACTGATATTTTTTTTGCCAATTTCTGTAACTTGGTTCAGTCCGACTGGTGAAATACCTCCACCCTACACAAGATCGCAGCCAAATAATCTTGTGTTGTGTTCCTGCGAGGGTTTCCAGAGCGCCTTGGGTTAGGGGGATTCAAGGCCGGCAACACGCTAGTGAAATCTATGGTATTACAAGCGTACATACGCTACGATATCCGCTTACCATCAGGCGGGCCGTATGCTTGTTTGTCACCTTATTTGTATTAAAAGAAAAAAAGTTAGGAAATACGTATATACAGAAATGTCATGTCAAACCCGCGAGCTCTCGCTTCAACACATGTTGAGCAAATTAAAAAGTAGTACCCTCAATATTACTAAAAGTACGCTTTCGTAAAATGTTCTACTAAATTTTGCAATTTTTTTTGTTCATTTTGAATATTGAAATTTTTGTTTTTATTAACTTTGGGTTCCCGAACGAAACATCCAACACACAAGTGTTATATAATGTGCATTTTTATTTCATCTAATCTAAAACTAGTCACTTAATATTTTTATCGTTTTAGTTTACAGGGCCGGATTTAAAGGACGACGACTGGATGAATCAAATAATTTCCTTCCCTGTTTTTCCTTATTGTAAAAAGTCTTATTGTAGAAAAAACTTATTGTAGAAGCTGGATCAGACCATTCTCGTTCGTGTGCTGGGGGGAGGGGGGGGGGCTGTGCCGGGGCTAAATTCCCTTTCCATAAATCATACTCTGGTTGTATATAATTTAATCAGTAGTTTTTCCTAGAGCACTATATTGACTCCGACCTATAAAGCATCGCGGTAATTCTCAGTAACGTTATAAACTACTTGATCTCGAAAAGAGACGCGCCTAAGCGTATTAGTGTGACGACCTTTTTTACACTTTTGCCCATTGATGGGCATAATAACTAGTCGGGACCCAGTCGTGGACCCTGACCACCATTTCGATTTCGTTCTTTGTAATTCAGAGGACGCTCGACGTACCTATCTATCTAATATTATAAAGCTCAACAGACTGTTGGTTTGAACGCCCTAATCTCTGGAACTACCAATCAGTTTTGAAAAATCCTTGTTGCTTTTTTTTGCCTATTTATTTAGGACGGTGGCTATATAGCTTCAAGCTAAGACCCTAAGAACAGAAGCAGTAACCTTGAACGTCAAGCAATCTGGCAAGCCCTAGGCAAGTACGGGAAGTGAGAACAATGATGGGTACACAAAGATGCGGGTGCACACGGGTAAAACCGTGGGGCACAACTAGTAGTATGTGTCATATTTTACATTTATTTGTTATACAATATACTGTAAACCCTAAATACTCTATAATCGGTATCGCTCAGGTAAAAAAAAAACTTGTACAATTCCTCGACCCGTTTAGCATAAATATGTTATCCGATAGGTTTTTATTTAAATAAAAAATAACAGGTAAACCGGCCAGCTTCCGGTTATCAGAAAACTAATTCATGAATTACAAGTAGGAGTCTCCATCTTGGTATACAGTAATTCAAATCTGACAGTGGCCCACTCAGTTCTTCCTTATCCAACATTGCCCACGACAAGACTCGACGACGCGACGCGACAGTGCCGTGTAGGCGTGATTACATCTACCCCATAAATTCGAATGTACTTATTTATATATATGAGACCGGTACTACCGGCACTACATCGTGAAAGGGAGCCGTGAAGGCAAACGCGTGGGAAACTCTTACCTACTATTCTAAAAAAGCAACCATTTCTAAAATAAATCTGACCTTTACTGCGATTACTCTTTTTATTCAACTCTTGTTATTGTACTCGTATACATTGACGCAGGTACCCGTCGGTAACGCAATAATCTAATAATAACTTTGTTGTCCAAATTGAAAATAGATCCGGAATCTACTGTTCTTCGAAATCCTGTTTATTATATCTTAATTAAAAAAATTACGTGATTGCTTGTTTATTGTGATATGTATGTGGTGTATACTTGAGTCACACTTAAATATTAATTTGCATGAACATGTAAAAAATATATCGGTAAAAGATTTTACAGAATAATAATTGTAAACAATATTCAAAACATATCTGTATGAAAAGTTAACTAAAACAGTAGGTAAATAATTTTATAAAAAAATTCAAGAATATCTTAGTTAATTAGTCTAAAAAAAACTCGTTACATTTATAATACTATCATTTTTAATCGATGCGCACGTTAAGGGTACGCTTTTGTTTTGACCTCTACGAGTTTTGAATCAGCCGTCGATTCATTGGAAGGTGTATCGCCGACTCAAGTCAACATTATCACTGATTGCGATATGAAGGAAAAACGCTGATAAGTGAATGGCGCGGTGCGGCGGCGGTGGCGGCGCGCCGGTGAGTACATGCGCGACCGTTGCATGAATGGAGTGCTCTCCATTCAGCGCAACGTTCAGTCTCACCGTTTCTATTGCAAATACAACAATTACGTGTTTAGGTAACTGTGTGCTGTGCCTGTGCTGTACACAACGACACCGTTCGTAGTCGCTCCGACACAGCCCGATGGTAATGATGAATGAGTTTATTAAACCAAACTCTTTACGAGTCGACTGCAATGCGTCAGCCGACTTGGAGGCTAGAGGTGACGCAACGATTTGTGGAAAGTTAAATCTTATAGCCGGCCGAGAGATCTGGATTCCAACCGAAAAACGTTTACGCGAAATAGTTATCCGTCATTTTTTTTCTGGGATATTTTATGGAATGCGGATATGACAAATTCGCTCGTGAAAACATAATTGCTGTTTTAATATAACTTTTATCCTCAATAACAAACAGTAATCGTGTTTTCATGTATATGTAAGAATAGCAATTAGCCACAGCATGCGAATGTATACGATTAACGCTATTATTCTAAACGATACGATGCCAGCAGCTGAATAAATGAAACGCTCAAATGAATGGAATATTTGACATTTGTTAAATAACTTCATTTGTTGTACACACGAGAGCAACTTTATTATATCTTAATACTTATATAATTATAATATACTTATATTATAAGTAATACATATTATATATATATATATATTATAAATAATATATAATTATTATATATAATAATAATATATAATATAATATATTTTTGGAGTAGGTAAAGTACAGAGTCTTCTTGAAAATTGAACATTGGACAATCGTATGTAACATAGATACTAGCGTAATAGGCATAGGGTCTTTAAAAAAGGTCGGACTTTTATCTTTGATAGTTTGAGAGAGGTTTTTTTTGTTTATCTCCGTCATTGTATTATTAGCACATGATATACAGAGTATCAATTCAGATGGATTGCTCTTTATACTTGTATTTCACTCAGATCCAGAACAGAGAACAGTTTCACCACTTAGTTTATTCCTCCTTCTGGACAGACGATTATTTCCATTATAGGATTATCCTATTATTAAAGTTTACGATATTTTCATTCGTGGTCGAGCACGCCGCAAATGCATACATGCATGTTATAACTGTTTGAATTCTCATCACCGACATAACAATTTAAGTAATTCACACTGGGTTATACATCCACTCAGATTTAAATAAAAGTAGTCTAATTTACTCCTTATAAGATCTCGATACGAACTCATTTATCTGCCAGTGAAACTACCGTCAAAATAGGTCCAACCGTTTCTGGGATGAGCCAGAAGAAACAGAAAGAAGACACAAATTTTAAAAATTGCTTTGGTAATAAGTATCTTATATTATATACGTTTATATGCAATTAGTAAAAAGCTGTTATTGTGACATTACAGACAGGCGCTTCCATTTTATTATTTGTATAGATTTATCTTTATGTATCTTATGTTTCTTTTCATTATAATTAAAACCATAAAGTTTTTCGGTTAGTAAATCGGTATTTTGAAAAAATATCATAGGCATTTAATTTTTACTTGTCACTACAAGAAGATAATCAGACTTCAATTTGAATTGGATCGCTACAAAGAATGTCAGAAAAGCTCTACGCCCACGCCCGCATAAAACCTAAAAAACCTCTCTCAAACTACCAGGGACATATGTACTTTGTTTTAATGACTGAGGCCTATTATGCCAGTATCTATATTATGTACTATTGTCTAATTATAGTTTGTCTATTCATCTATCTGAGTTAGGTTTATTAGTTGTAAATTATTAACTACGTAAGCTGAATATTTCTGCCTATGTAAAGAGGTATTTTGTGCAGTGGAAACAAAGAGTAGGCGGGATGGCGGGAAGGAACCCGCGTTGGTTCAGTCGATGACTAACATCCTCTGTCATCATCGCCGATACTGAGAATTGGTTTATTTATTCGATTCGATCTGTTAGCTCGCATGTGGCACACGCGTTGATCAAAGTTCAGGTGTTTTCATATACAAATTCAAGTTTTAACATTTACTAAGAACTGATTCAAAAGCAAGTTTTCCTGTACGATTTCGATGAACGTTTTATTGAAATACTTAGTGTCTTTTAGATAACTGTTTAACGTCCAGAGCTATGACATCTTGTAAACAATCTTTTAGTCACTCATAAAACTAAGAATACGTAGATGGCTGGTTCTCCATCTCGTGTAAATTTGGTTTGTCGCAAAATTTGTTTTATATTCGAAACACTTTATTATCTATCACTTTTTATTATTCATTTTTTTCTTTCGTGATCTAAAATCCCACTAAGTACAGCAAAGAGAAAAGGGAACATCCTTTTTGTGTATATTTAATTTAAAATTGAAATTTACTTCAATCCTCTCGTATTCCCTTTGTTTCTATAACCGGCACTAAAACACTACTGCATACATGTTATAATACCATAGTAAAGACAATTCATGTAGAGTGTAGCGGATTTGAAAGCATTCTTAAATTATTATGGTCGAAATACTTCACCTACTATCACTCCTCCATAATACATAATCCCAAAATTATGGTTAATATATGCATAATATCTCCACGCTGAGAATTGATATACGAGGGATTATCAAGAAGACATCAAGAGAAATCCTACGTATCGGCAAACGGCATCCAGTTATGCCGGAATCTTTCAACTCTTTCCGATTACAAGGAAAACGAGTTAAAGAAATCCTCTCGAGCACTTCATATACATTCCCACAATTAGTAATGTCGTTGACTTCTTAGTTCTTGTAATTAAATCGATTATTCAACTTCGATTTACACTGAACATTCATTCTTTGTTAAAAATAAACCTATAATGAAGTTTTATAATACTTGTATAAATATTAAATATAGCATTAGAGTAACATAGAACTTTTTTTTTTCGAACTGACTATACTGTTAGCCTTAGGGGCCCTGGAGCCTTTGCGGCTTTTACAGCTTCACCGGGCTTGGGAGTAACATAGAACTCATTATTGGGTAAACTATAGCAAAGTAAATTGGGTATCTTTAATGACAACGTTTTCAACTATGTAATATATAAAACAAAGTATATAACAAAAACTTTAAGGATGCCCGAGATGATCAGAGATTTATGGTGGAGAATAATGGATTACTGGCACTTTAGGCACATTTATATTCTCATCATCAGATTGCTTTGTTGATTTGAAGTCATAACTGATTTTATGTACTATACTTAGTATTCCACTTAATTAACTAGAAATAACAGCGGAATTATCTGTCTGCGAAATTATTTTAGACAAGTTTTATATAATCTGAAGAAAATGGATGTGATATATCGATCGCTTGAAACAATATCAATCGCCGTCAGTTCGTAGTAAGTAAAAGTGATACCATTTAGCAATTATTTCAATTTATCTTATAAATGAATGGCAACATTTTACTTAAAATGACTATACCTTGTTCATTATAAGAACAGTTGCATGACACAAGTCACATGTTTATTTTAAAAATGTATTATATATATAGATGTAATATATCCATGAGGAATCGAATAATTATTTATACCTAAAATGAACAGTGTTGTCATCTTATCATGATAATTACATTATGATAATAATGATGATAATGTTAAATGTATTACCAAAAACAGAACATGATATACCTACTAAAAACCTACAGCTTTTATTCGCTACAATGTGATGTGCATCACGCATAAATATAATATAACAGATTATGATATATACAATACATCAATTTGTAGTCATAGCTTCATGGTAACGTTATGAGGAGAGCTGTCACTGATAATAATTTAGAAATTGATAGTTGAACATTAGTAATCTGTTGGATGATAGCGAAGGTACTTACAGTGAGCACGGTAATATGAACTGTAAATTGAAGCGGATACTGACCGTAATCCCATGAGCGGGAGATGCGGCACGTGTTGAGCACCGGCTTCGCTGCACCATTCCGGGTACGACCGCCGGAACTCGCCAAAATCACCTGATGACAAAGTTTTTAATCTTTTTATTAAACTTAATTGAAAATGGCCTTTTCTGAAGTCGTAATCTCTTTGTACATATCAATAAAAATAATATATTTTTAAATACAATAACTCAAATTGACTTTATTTAATTTAGGGTCCTTTATAACCCTAGCTATACATTTAAAAATGTAATGGGCCGCATGTGAGAAAATTGAATGATACAATTTTCCCTTAAAAAAATCTAGCTAATAGGCCTAGGGCACAATGAGACTGCAGGACAGTGTAGGATTTTTTAAAGTTAATTTGTAAAATCTTTGAAGGCCACACGGGATAGTGGTGCGAGCTGCTTATCCCAACTCTAGACAGTTATACGCAACAAAAGTGAAAACTAGGAGATACATATCACCATTTTCACTATCTACAATGACATTTTTCCGATATTAAATCACAACACGTTATAAAAAAAAATCTCTCTCTTTGTGTGGCCGGGATAATTTCCGAAACGGCTAAACCTATTTTAACAGAACTTTTATTTGCATGTAGAGGACATTTCAGATATTTTAGAGAGTAATCTAAGCTGCTTTTGTACCCCTCAACGATGTGGAAGCGTATTATAAATAGTTAGCTAATTTAGTATATTGTAATAATAATCATATTATCAATATTGACTGTCATTCAATTCCTAAACAATATGGTGTTGTATCCGACGTTAATGGATTGTTATTAGTCATGATATGATCTCGTTATGAACGTAATAACAGTTCTCGTATTAGTGGATAACATACAAATGCTCAGTGTAAATAGTGTGTTCCAATAAATTACGTACGTACTAGGTAGTAAATAGTACATTCTACTACTGGTTTAAGTAGTTATATTTAAATGTCAACTATAGATGAAGTTTTTCTAGAATTGGCAATTGAGTTTCCAAAACAAATAGGCATTTATTTTATGTAAATATATTCGCACTTTTATTATTCTTAAATAAATGTTAGTCAATGATAAATTTTATTAGCCCCCGACGCAAACAGCCCCTCTGTTGTAATATACATAATTTATACGAAAATTCTTTGCTATTTCCTCCTGCAATAGATGAATAGTGGTTTCATCTACCTACTACATAAAATGTTTGATTTTAAATAAATGTGTACAACATTAAGCACAATAACAAAGAAATTTCGGATAAATTATTTGTGACTTAGTGTTTTTAGCTATGACTCAAGAAAATCTGTTAAACCGTTTGAAGATAATCAGCTCTTTTCTAATTGATGAATGTATGTGAACATCTTCCACGCGTCTGATCGAGTCGAAATTTGGTATTCAGTTACTTAAATTATAATAAAAGAACATGGCAATCTTGACGTGATACTGCAGTATTCTCTGGAATCTGCTCAACCCTGTCTTTTGGCTGATTGGAATGGTTATTTGTGTCGGGGGTTTTTAAATTTACCTTGTTTTTATTTTTAACCTGGTAAGTAATTAGTACGGTGCAGTTGGAAACCAGTGGCGACTACCAAAAGATAAGATTTTATCGAGCTTAACTAACTGCATCACATACAACATTATATCCTGATGGATTCAATACGCGATGCGTCAAATCTAGTAAATATGATAGATTTTCCGTGGTTTTTCACAGTGCGTGTGATATACACAATGAATTCTTTTTTTATAGTCGCTCGGTAAATTGACGGCACTGTTGGCTGTTGGTTAAGCACAGTACAATTCAAACACAACAGCCACCACCGACAAATCGAGAATTCAATCGGCGACCGTCGCCGTCACGCCCACCTGCACAAATATCTCTACCACGTTCTAATAAAGCAATGTAAATTTAACGTAAATAACTAAATGAAATCTCCAAATGTATTTTTGATAGCATAATATTGATATTGTAATTACTAGGTGAGTGTTAAAAACCGATGCAAATTTGTGTTGGCGTAGTTGCTAACTCAATATCAAGTTTGATTCTTTCATTCATCGTCAGACGTCACGGTCTCATTGATATGTTTCCATTCAGCGAAGCGGCTCTGTACCATTGTGGGTAATTTCAATGAACGAACAACTCATTATAGATTCAACAATTATGAAACATGCCACTTAAAAAAGTAGAAACTTGCATTGCACACACATAGATTATTCATAGAAACAACCACAGAATTTATTTAGTAAAGACATCAATATGGAATAATAAAAGGTAAGAATCCAGCCCGGTGATTATGCGGTTAATGATACAAACACAATTACAGCAATGTAGCTAACTGACCTTTATAAATATCTGGGTTTACAACAACTGAAGTGTCTGACAACAGAATACAAAAAAATAATTAACGTTATTTACGTTATTTAAAACCATACTTTCAGGAAAAAACTCTAATAAAAGCAATCAATACTTACGCAACTCCTATCTTAACCTTATCTTAATCTTATCTAAATGGGTACATTTAGAGTTATTAAATGGACTAAAACAGACATAGAACATATAGAACGAATGCAGACACGAACCACACTAACAAAACAATAATCTACACCAAATCGCAAGCAAGTGCAATACATGAAGCTATAGTTCATAATAACAAAAAAAAAATACGCCATTGTACCTTGAAGGACGTGCAAACCTAGAAAACCCAAACTACAGAAACCCACAGAAAAATAAATTAGAAGAATGGAAGAAAAAAATGGTGCATGGCCGACACCCTCACGACTTAAAACAACCGCACGCAGACATAAAAGCTTCAAATATATCGCTCAAAACAGGATGCCTAAATCCGGAAACAGAAGAGTTTATAATAGCAATACAGAATCAAGTTATAAACACAAAGAATTATAGGAAACATAATATAATTAAGGACCCTACAGTTTCAAACAACAAATGCCGTAAATGTAACAACACCCAATCAGAAACAATACAACACATTTACTGGAGCCTGCACAAACCTTACACAGGCAGATTAAATATAGACATAGACAGATTATACACACAAACAGATTATGCACACAGACACAAAACTTCCAATCATCATTCATCAACAATTGGCAGTCAAGCACAAACTCATATAAAACACAAACACCACCAACTGTTTTAGAAAGTGCTTCACACAAACTTTACTACGACCGCGCAATATTGACAGACATAACCATTCGTTACAACAGAGCGAAACAAAAAAGATCACAGAAAAAAAAAAAGATTAATATGCAGAGTTAAAGAAGGAAATTATCAGAATATGGAAACAAGAAAAATTATACATAGTCCCAATTATCATCTCAATCACTAGGGTCGTCCAACATCATATCAATAATAATAATAATTTATTTCAATTATAAAATTCAAAATATTATGTTACTTTAACAAAGTAAATGAAACTCAAGATTAAATTATTTTTTTACATTTCTTAATAATATAAATGATGTTGGAGTCTGTATCATAGATAATCGCGCCCACCGTACACCGTTCACCATTTGTAAAACAATTGAATAAAGTTCAGACGATGAGAGGGGTTTAACTATTACTAAGGACTGTGTTGGTGTTGTGAGTGTGATAGACTTTATGTTTTTGAATGATGTGTGTGTGTATATGTATGTGAATCTCTAATGATGTGTAAGTAAGCACAAAATAAGACAAGTCGACAGGACCAAGGACAAGATAAAATATTTTCAGTTTCCTCACAGTTACGTATAAATATACGGTTTTTTTATATATTTCTCATCACACGCATTGGGTCCGGATATATGTTGAGATGTTTGTTCAAGTAATTATAAATTCGTGACCCTAGTACATTAAAATGCTCTAAAGAAGTTCGGTATCGGTCAATATTGCAAACTTCATGCTTTCTACGTCTCTTAAGAATAGAGAGATTAAAAGGGAGTGCATTATGTTTCACAATAATGGCATGGAACACAAAGAGCTGTGTAATAATCATGACATTACACACTGTATATAGTAGAGATATTGGATACAAAAAAGTTTGATTATTTATGACTTTATAAGTACAGCTCTCTCTGTGCCAGTTCTAGTTGCAGTAAGTTACGATTTACATGCACAACCCCAAGATGTAAGACAATATGAAAAGATAGACTGAGCCAAGGCAAAATAAACCATCACGTTGCCCGACACGCACTTGGCAATTTTTGTAATGCAAGTACGATTATTTCAAAGTGGTATCGAAACAGCCAAAAGTTACGCGTCTATTGTGCGATTTGCGATTGTAAATATTGTGCCAAGTTACCGTCCTTACAGCTTAATAAGGAGATGTAATCTAGATTATAGTAGTAATTGGTATGATAATTTAAAATTAATTTCAAAATTTAGGCAGGTATTTCACTGATATCAAACAAGGTTCCGCGTACACTTATTCTCAAGAGATTATGTTAAAATCTAGACAGATTGATAGACTCACTTGACACTGAAGTAAAAAGTAGCTCAAGAAGCGGACTTCGATTCTTTAGTAGTCAAATCCGAGAACGGATGTAACTACGGTGGTACGTGTGAAGCAGTCTACCAAAAATAAGAAGTTATGTTATATGAAATCTGTTCTGGATAATTGTAGATATCGTAAATGCGATTAGACTAGATAGAAAATACAGTAACTAATAAGGAATGTATATACATAGGTATATGAATTATTCAACGCTTAATATATGTAATTTGACTTTCATAGGTGAACGGTAAGTTAATCCGATAAACTTTTGTGTTTTGCGAGAACTACATAATTTGATATTTAAGGCAATTTGATTGGATAGAAGCGTTGTACACTTGAAGCAATCTGTGTCATAATGCGCTGATTGTAAGCGATGTGTGCGGAACAGACGCATCCGGCGCGCGACCATTTCCTGCCGTACGCTGCTTCGCTCATTGTGATGCTAATGCCGCTCCCATTATGTCCATCCCTCCTACTGAAGGCGACCAGCTAATTATCCGACTACCTGCGCCACGAGACGTAATCGCTTTTTATTATTATAAATAAAATTAATGAAGTGACAATACCGTATTTATTTTGTGCTAACAAGTCTAATTCAATTGAAATTATGGATGTCATAAATTATAACATAAACCTTAGTTTAACGTTCTGCCGATTTTTTTTAGATTTTACGCAAGACAATGTTTGTAGCATGGCAAAGTGACGAAAACGTGCTTAAGGGTAAGCAGAGTTAAGTCCAAAAACAACGGTGACCATCTAGAGATTGCAAATCCATCGCCGGTCGCCATATTTATGCCAAAGCTTGCTACTAAGGTGGGTATATAGTGTCGCGATCCAGTCAGACGCAACTGTCATGTCTTACTACCCAGCATATTCATAGTTTAGTTACAGTTTTTGTAAAGATACACATAAGTTTAGTGCCCAAAAGTAAGGTCTAGATCAATGGTCCCCAAACATGTTTGTCTCGTACATTGTCCCTTACCAAGTTTTACTGTGTTGGGGAGACCCTCTCTATCTTTTGTAAATTGAATTTTTACAGATTCATCAATGTGTTTTTAACAGGTGAAATTGTTCTTGACTTTGGACTTATTTTATATATATATATATATATTTATAAAATTGTATACACGTTTTCTTTATTTGGTTGCAATTTAGTCAGATTTAATTTTAAATCTCCTCGCTCAATGATTTCTAAACTATTTCTTCTTTCTGTTAGAAGATTGGAAACTGCACTGAAACCACTTTCGATAAGGTATGAAGCAATTGATACCTACTTTATGATGGTGTGAGATTTGGAACCCATTTACCCATTTTAGCCGACACGATTGGTCACGATTCGCAAATTCAACATGGGAGGTCTATTTCTCATGTTCATTAATAAGAAATTCGGCCATGAGGCAGGCTGCTGGCTCGCTAGCAGCGCGCAGCCGCGTCGCCACGGTTGTAGAGAGGTGAGGGGTGGGGGCGCCGCCGGCACGGCATCGATCTGGTGACTCATCGCGGCCCATTCAATCGCCGTATTGAATGAACCCGCCGCTACCCGCCAACCGCACCTCAACCCCGTACGCGTCATCGGTAGCAAGGACTCCATAAAATCCACCCTCTCCACGTGAACCCAATCCTTCAGACTTACACCCACAACATTATAAACTCGGATCGTTTTGCACACGCTCGACACCCACACTATGGCCGCCCACAGACACTTCTACATAACCAATGTCTTTCACGTAAAAATAAAAATATAATTTAAATGAAATCATTAGCCGTATTTTATGAAAGGACAGATTATTCCAAAAGTTTATATTATGATGCCGAATTAGAATGTTTATTATTGTCACTATGCTGTAACTTTTAAATATGTTACAAACATAACAAAGTTGAAGACAATAATATTATATTTCTTACATCCTATAACACGGTATATCTTATACTAGGTGTGCCCCACGGTTTTACCCGTGTTAAATACTTCCCGTACTTGCCTACAGCTTGCCAGATTGCTTGACGTTCATAGTTACTGCTACGCTTCTTAGGATTGCAGCGTGAAGTTATATAGCCTATACTATTTCTCATGAATCTGGCTATCATAAACAAAAATATTTTTTCGAATTCGACTAGTAGTTTCAGAGATTAGCGCGTTTAAACAAACAATTAAACAAAAATTTCTCCAGCTTTATTATAGGGTAAATGTGGGATAGTTACCCTAGGAGTATAGATGTTCCGTTCTTTATACTGAGCCTTGTAAACATAACATGATCATAGCTAAATAAAGTGTAAATATCTCGTCCTTTAAATATGCGAGCACTTATCTTGCCGTCTGGAATGTGTTTATTGATAAAATTCGATGATTTTCCAATGAACAATACGTTTTTTTTTTCTCTAGAATATAACGTTTTTACGGAAGCATATACTTTTTCATTTTGTAATGTTAGTTGGTTATATTTAATTTTAATTGCAAGTATATAGTGTCAATATTACTCATAGGTAAAGATTTTAGAATTTTGTTTATTGTATTTTGTTTTAAAATAGGAGGCATCTGTACCTACACTAAAGAAAAGACGCATCGTTTTTTGTGAGTATAAATGCCCTTAGAAGTATATAATATCCCACATGGTTTTAGCTTAAGCTTGTATGGGTTTTAACAGTTTTTGGTTTTCAAAATTCTATGTAAGAAATACTAGAGTTTGTTCAATTGCTGAATGGAAATTTAATAGCTGTATAAGTTGAAATGTCAAAAAATGTTTTTGTGACCAACGAAATATCTCGTAGATATGTAATTCTATAGAGACTAGAATGTTTTTCACAGTATAAAAAGACCAAATCAGCTATACATTTTACATATACCTATAATACATACCTATACAAATAATGGTAACATAAGGATTACTTAATACTGTGTACGGTGACTATTGAAACAATTTGAGGTCGTAAAAACGTGCAATTGTAAAACATTGTAACAATAACTTTTTTTAATTATTGATTCTTATTAGAATCTTATAATTATTAAAGTACATGCAATGTGTCATTCATACAGATAAAATATCATGTATTGATCATCAATTCTGATTAATCCCAAAGGGCAACTATCCTCACGGCGATAAAAGCATCGAGGCTTCTAACCCATATAATGGGCATCTATCCTCAAAACTAGTACTTGGAAATTGCTTATCTTTTAAAATATATGTGATAGTTATATTCAATTACTATCAAACCGAAAAAAAAAAACGAAACTAATAAATTAAATGTACAACGGCGTTCGATAAATCTTCGATTCCTTGGTTTTATTATATTGGTACCTACTCTGCTTTAAGTAACACAGAAAGTAACGCAGCACGTAGTAAGAAAAAAAATACAAACATTCACAAAAATCATTGTATAGAGGAAATTATACATAACGTTTTTACGAGTATCTATTTTTTTATTATAATTTATAGTCGAAATGTATGTTTTTAGGTTATGTCAAAATTTGCACAACGTAACAATTTACGTTCTGTGGATACGTCATGCAACCCTACTTAAAAACAGAAACACAGAAAATCGGTTTTAAAATAATAGGCATACACTTTTATGTACGTTTTCGTTTTAGTATTTTAACACAACTATGTATGTGTTTTCCTATTTTGGAAATACAACCCCAAATTTGTCAAAATCGTTTGTTAGTTTACTAAGGTCACGAACGCACGCACAGGTGCGTCATTGTAGTGGTCTAATATCATATGCTCCGGTCTACCTGCGCAGACACATGTTCACTGGTAGACACACCTCTCCGGTAGATCGTATCGTGTATGGCCGGCGCCAACTAAAATAATTGAATGAAATTTTTAAAGGGATAGCTTGAAGTTAAATGAGGAGTATCAAATAGATTGCTTTTGTCAAATATTTATTTGACATGTACGACTCATAATAAGCGAACTTTGTGTAAGTTATTTTCTCACATTCAAAACGTTACATTGCATAAATTAACAAGTTTAGAGCTCGTTCGTACATTAAAACACTTATTACTTGGTAATGGTACGCGAGAGGTGGCCAGTGCCACTTGGCCAGGGCACACATTTGTACATGTTTAATGAGGCTCTAGCGGCTCACACAATGTATGTATTGTGTACATACATCTATGTGGACGGTGGCTGAGGGCGGCGCGGCGCGTGGGAGCAGGTATGGGGAGGCCTTGGCCCTCCCGCGCGTCCTTCCCGCTACGTTTATCAACAACCTTGCGCCATTTTAACGTTCCAACTTTAATATTATTATTATGAATTTATGATGAAACAACGAGGACATGAACGTATCATAATAGGTGGGCGCGCAATAAATACGACAAATAAGTGATTTCGCCATAGGTTTTGACATTATAAATAACTAGCTGTGACCGACGGTTTCACTCGTGTTAAATTTATCTGACCAACTCACTTCACCGTGTAGCATATCGTTGGTCTCGCCCCTCTTACTTGCATACAGTTTACCACCAGATTACTCGACGTTTATGTTTAACTAACCGTGTCCGCGGTTTCACCAGCGTATAATTTGAAAAGAAATAGCTGATTGATAATTTATAGTAGTTCAATATAGACAATACTTTTATCGGGCAGTCAGGGATATGCGTCAAAATTCACACTCGTTCGCACCACTACATCTATAGTCATAGGCCCGAGCAGAGTGTGGACTTATTTTAATTTTACATTATCTCCCAAACTAGTCGTCCAAATAACATGCAGTTTAAGATCTAAAAAAAAGTTAGTAATAGTATATGTCTATCTTCTAAGGATTACCCACTATAAGCGTTTTTGTCTATAAAATAACCGGCGGTCGACCGACGGCATTCTGTAGTCCTCTGTCCACCCCTGCGGAGCCGCGGGCACGGCTAGTAAAGTAATATACCAGGTTCCTCTAATCGTCATAACTTTTAAAAATGGTAATAAGTATGCAATTTTTATAAGATAATAATGATATCAACTATAGCTAAAATAGAATCTTTGTCATGTCGACATGTGGCGTCTTCACAAATAGAGTTTAATGAAGCCTGTTGGGACAATTTGAGCCAATTTAGTAAAGTCGGTGAGTGACTTATAAATAATGCAATTGTACATCGGCCTCCATTGACTTCGTGTTCAAGTTGAATCAATTAAAGCCATTCAGTTCATATGTGACTACTGCGTGTCTATCTTGTGATAGTCTCTGATGAAATTTGCTATTAATAGACAGTTACAACGTAATATTATGATGTGCTGTTATTAATATTTTTTATGTTATTGTTATTATATTATCCGCAATAATTAAGATACTTTATTATTGTTAAATACTACTCTACGATGAAAGATGTTCTCTAAACAAAAAGTTGGCTAGGTTGGCTAGGTCAGCTAATATTCTTACAATAATTTAAACTGAATGTTTATTTTATGATGAATATATTAATAAAACCATTATGAATCAAATAAAAATTTTAATATAGTTAACCCCCACTTTCCGAGAATTTAAACTCATTGACGTCACTGGATCTGATACCAAGTCACTTTCTCAGAATCGACAGAATGGAAGTTTTGTATATTCAAGGTGTGAAACGAAAATAGAATTCCTTACAACACGGAACAAAATGTACTTTGTATAAAAACTTTTGCTGCTATAGCTGGACCGCTGTAAGCGCGATCCTTCATAATATTTGCGGGACGCGGGAGGGGAACAAAACCGACCAATGGCCAATGAGTTAACACGTTGCCGGCCGCCGGCAGCAATAGACGTTTGACGTACGTGACGTTTACGATTTTGTCTTTGCGACTGCTATACATGAGATAATTTTACCAAGATGGAATTACCGACGTTGTGGTTTAAATGGTCAATCAAAAGTAATGCTTCTTAATGTAGCAAATTAGTAAAAAAAAAAGAAAAACAGAATTAGCATTTCCGGGTGAATTTTTATTGTGTATTGAATTGAAGGATAAAACTCGAGAGGTGTCGTGGGACACCCGGTAGGAATGAAGTTCCTTTCCCTATATATTATGTATAATTAAATAACAAGTACAATGAAGGAATGGTACTAAAATTGTATTTAATAATAAATACTTGAATTATAAGTAGTAAGTTTATAATATAAAAGATTCTCAATCAGCGCAACTCCAACGAACCAGTCATACTGTGCATACAACAGTGCGTACAAGTCTAGCCGTCACACCGCTAGGCCAAATCAACAATAATCAGTCATAAAAATCAGGAATTGCTTTAACCGCGTATATTCTATCGTAGGGTAAATCGTACAGATATATGTGTATGTCTCTTTTTAGTGTCCGTCGGATTCTTTCACGTGTAGCTCCCGTCTCGCCATAACGAACGTCGTTCCAAGAAAGTTTAAAGTATATAGTTAAATATCAATTAAATTAAAGTTAAATTCATATACAATACACATGAAGATTTTAATGTAAATAAGTCTATTGCAGCGGCTACTAGTGTGTCGTTAAGAATAATCTAAAAGTTATTGTATCAAAGTCGTTCGGATGATATTACAGATGTCATAAAATCGTGATAGGAACATGCATTACCAAGATTGATGTAGTAGTATTTTGCTTATCATTTAAAGAAGACAACAGTATAATTTATATTAAACTATTTTATTTATTAACACTCGTAAAATTATTTGAAGATATAGGGCTTAATCTAATACCGTGTATATACATGCACACCCGACGACCCTCGTCCCGCCAACATTAGGGAAGGTCTGGCTATAACCTAGTGTAGACATTTACAGCGATTATAATAATCTAGCTGGCCCGGCAGACGTTATTCTGCTCCTTTCAATAATCAATAACTCGACCACAGCGCCCCCTATTCCGTTTGTTTTCCTGATAAAGTTTCATGACCATAAACACAGTGGCAAATTATGAATTTATTTTATTACAAAAGCATTCGTTGGTACTGCCTTTGGCTAATAGATGTCGTTACTTGTATTATACAAACTTTCACCACCTGTTTTACACCCTTAGGTATTTAATTTAAATAACTATAAAGCACGTCTTTTTATCTTTTAACTAAATTGCTAAATACCAATTTTCATAGATGTATCTTCAAAAATGACGGATTTTCATACAAACTTTCCTCACCTTAGGGTTTGAATTTCCAAAAATCCTTTCTTAGTGAGCACCAACAGTGTAAATGGAACCCGCATGCAAACTGTCATGGTCCTAGCCCCAGTAGTTAATGAATCAGTCAGGACAAATGATATGTGTATAGATAAATACTATACGAGCAAGTCACAAAAAATTCAATCAGTGTAGGATTTCACTATAAATACACCACAGCTCTATGTTTACGTCAGAGGGTGGCAAAAATTTGGAAGTTGAAAGTTGAAAGATGGGAGTTGGAGTTTGTAATTTAAAGAACGATTAAAATTTAAATTTTCTTTGAAGTATATCTGACAATGCACTAATATAAATACTTAAGTCAAAAGGTATCATATAGGAAGAGGCCTACTAAATCCGTCACTGTCTATCTATACATATTATAAAATAAAGTCCCCCGCCGCGTCTGTCTGTCTGTCTATCTGAACGCGATAAACTCAAAAAGTAACAAATGGATTTTTATACGGTTTTCATCAATGGACGGAGTGAGGAAGATTTAGGTGTATAATTCATTACGCTTTTGCCTAAATTGGCTGAAATTTGACTATGATTGATGAAAATGTCGGAAAAAATCATGCTGACTGGGAGCTTTACAGACGTGCGCTGCGTAAACCTATAGAGTTATGTGTATTACTCTGCTACCCGTGCAAGTCGGGGCGGGTAATTATAAAAAAAATAACTCTGTAATTCAAATAAAAATAGGCTTTAAGATATCAGAGGAATTACATGTACGATGCACGCAAAAATGTATGATGAGTTAAAATACTTAATTTATTAGTACATGCAAGTTGAACTAATTGAGCGCCGGCTCGATTTCAAACCGATAATGAGTGTGGCGCCAGAGCGCAGCGGCCACGAGATAATGCCGCTGATAACCATATCAGTACTTCAGTCACATCGTGTTGCTCCTCGACCTCAGATTGAAAACCTATACGACGTCGAAAACTTTTTAGACTAGTCTCATATGGCAAATGAAGAAATATTAATGACAACTAATATGGACCTATGTATAATGGCCAAACTAACAATTTCTTCGTTTTGTCTTTTTTTACGATAAATGCTTTCATTCAGTATAATTAATGAAGTGCATCATAAAACAATACAAATATATTCGTGTAAGCACCATTTTTCTAAGCAGTAGAAAGGTGTATGTAGTACATATTGAAACGTACAAAGACAAAATATTATTTGGAAGCCTCCCCTGTAAAATTATGATTTTAGTTACTTATTGCCCTTACACATCCCATCGATATTTACTTTCTCTGTCGTGACCTTTATAAAATAATTTAGTAAATATAAATTGGAATAAGGTTGTATAACTAATCATAGATTCATTCATAGAATTATCTTTAACAAGTATTATAATAAAAATTGTGATGGCATTGATTAACTTTACGTTTTGTTTTTCAGTTTAGTAGTTTTTTATTTTAATTCAGTGTAGCGCAACGAGACATAAATAAAATCTGAATACAATGCAAATCAGAGAATGTTATCTGCGAATTGGACGTCAGTTACATCAGCGTACAAAAACTCAATGCCAATGCTACGCCTTCGAATAATATCCCAAGTTTTACGAGCGGCTCTCGCGTTTCATTCAATATTTCAACTTACCTATGCTTTATGTTGTTACTTACAAAAGAATATTTATCATATAATTATTATCCTCATAGTCTGTCTCGCTCTCGAGAACGAGTTGAACGTTAACATAAAACAGACACATTCATAATTGTTTCCGTGAGGTTAATTCCAGCTCGATCTACTTTTACGAGAGGCCGCTTCCCTTTCCCATTTCGTTTTCCTCTACGAGGCATATTATATTCGCCAGGCCGACAGCGAGCTTCGGCCAGATGCACACGATTTCCGTTGCCATTATAAATGTTAAGCCGCAAAGAGTTTACATTCATCAAGGAGCTCACAACATCCTGTTGTTCATAAGCACGTGCTTATATATTTTACGATCGACCAACGCCTAACTATGACTCTAAGAATGGGCTCGTCCATTATTTATTTAATATAGATTATTATAATGCATTTAATGAAAAAAAAAACATTATCGGCAATACGAATCAAGTAAAAATAAACATCGTGTATTTTGTTTATGAGAGCCGCAGTGACATTTGCCGGCCTTGAACGGTTAGATTATCTACTTCACATTGTTTATGATTAAACAGGAGAAAAGAAAATAAACACCTATAACTTCATCGCAATGTTTTGAACCCGAATTTAACCAAGAATTATGTATTAAGTATATTCTTTCGTTTTATTTTTAAATATTCTTAATGCGATTTTCTTCTTTTTTTGTGTTAAGTAGGTACTATTCTAAACGGCCAGTTTCATATAATATGGGCAGTCGGAATTGGCAGGACGTGAGTGAAACGGGAACTTATTAATAAAATTGCGGCGCTCTTCCGTCGTACGAAGACCGGAGCAGTAGACTCGCATCCGGTTCGCTTTGATCATCCAGTTTATATCTGTTAAATTACTATTCCGTTGTAGAGTTTCTTTCACTGTCTTATATTTCCTTTTACTGTGATTTAATACTAGTGATTAATTTAAAATGTTGAGGAAATATAAATAATTCATCGTTGGCTTAGAGTGTGTATTACTAAATAACTGAATATAACAATACTTCATCTATACTTTTAATATTACAAAGCTAAAGAGTTTGCGTGTTTGAATGCGTTAATCTCAGGAACTACCACCAGTCAGCATAGCAAAACAATTATAGTATTAGCGCCACATCGTCAATTAACATCAGGTGAGATTGTGGCCACTACGCCAAAGCCTATAACGATAAAAAAAAATATAATTTATAGTATAATATATATTTATTAAGGAAGGCTATATAACTTCATGCTACGACCCTAAGGTGCCGAGTAGTAACTATGAACATCAAGCAATCTGGCAAGCTGTAGGCAAGTACGAGAAATATGAACAACGATAGACGTGGGGTACAAGAGCTACCTATATCTATACATATAATAAAATTGAAGTGTCTGTTGGAATGTCAAAATAACAGGTTTTTACTAAATGCATATGAAAGTATACACGGCACATATAAGAAAAATCTCCGAAATGGTTGGACCGATTTTGACGGGACTTTAACTGGCAGATAGCTTATGTTATAAGGAATAACTTAGGAAACTTTTATTTTACAAAATAAGGGGGGTCCGCTCAAAAAATAAATAACCTTTTTAATAGTCCACGCGAGCGGAGCCGCGGGCACAGCTACTCATTAATATGTAGACTGAAGAGCATATTGTTAAAATTTTTGTTCTTTAAATATATATTTCGGTCTTAATTTACACTTGATACATCATTAGGAAGTCTATATAATATTGTATGTAGCCGAAACAAACGAGTTCAAGTATGTGCGATGATTTAATCTAACGTCTCGCATTGAAGAGCACAATAAGTAGTCGACTTCCTCTCCCACGTTTGGAGGAGCGGACGCCTCGAGTCGCTACCTCCGGCATTACTCTTAAGCGTCTACCAGATATAACTAACACAGAAACTGTAATATTAAGTGGGGAAATTATTGTTTATCCTGGTTGTCAAAGTTACCCTCAGTAGTTGTGCTTTAAGCATCTAGTGCCTTTTTCTAATGCAATTATATATTCAGAGTTTAATAACTTCACTGCCATGGATGGTATTAAAGCCAATTTTACGCGCATTTTGTGTGACGCCGAAGAGAATTAAATGAAGTTGTTTTAAGATCGATATTTATCAAAATGAGCGTTAAGGCAAATACCCTACGACGGACGTATACTTGGTGAAGGAAAATGAAAAAACTATGAAGATTATTAATGTCCGAATCTTCTTTAAACTACTCGTATACTTATATAAAAAGTAAACCAAAAGGAATTAACTTATCATCCAGCCAAGATTGTCTAATATTTTTGAAGCTAAGATCGACTATTTTAATCTTGATAAGTAAAAAAAAGACCGCGTTCGTGTTTGTAAAAGATATTATTCATAAGTATATATTTTTTAAATTACATAGTTATACACAATTGTGTACGATAATTGTAACGATTATTATGTTATTAGACAAACGGAAAATAATTTTTATGAGATTATAAACTTTGCGAAATTAGAATACCGTAGAGATTAAGTAATTTATGTATCAATGATAAAAATATAAAAAATGTATTAATAATATGTATGGTTTGTTTGATTATGTATGGTAACCATACACGTATGGTTTATTTAAAGATAATCTACATTTATATCGCGATGGCGATTTTTGGTCGGCTAGTGGAATATAATAAATAATATTATAAAGATACTACACTAAATACTAACATTGTATGTTTGATAATCAACAATAATTTATATTGCGATCGTGATTTTTAGTCAGATAGTGGAATATAATAATAAATAAACAATATTATAAAGATCCTATACTATATACTAATTTGGTATGGTTGATAATCAAAGGTTATTTATATTGCGATCGTGATTTTTAGTCAGATAGTGGAATATAATAATAAATAAACAATATTATAAAGATCCTATACTATATACTAATTTGGTATGGTTGATAATCAAAGGTTATTTATATTGCGATCGTGATTTTTAGTCAGATAGTGGAATATAATAATAAATAAACAATATTATAAAGATCCTATACTATATACTAATTTGGTATGGTTGATAATCAAAAGTTATTTATATTGCGATCGTGATTTTTAGTCAGATAGTGGAATATAATAATAAATAAACAATATTATAAAGATCCTATACTATATACTAATTTGGTATGGTTGATAATCAAAGGTTATTTATATTGCGATCGTGATTTTTAGTCAGATAGTGGAATATAATAATAAATAAACAACATTATAAAGATCCTATACTATATACTAATTTGGTATGGTTGATAATCAAAGGTTATTTATATTGCGATCGTGATTTTTAGTCAGATAGTGGAATATAATAATAAATAAACAATATTATAAAGATCCTATACTATATACTAATTTGGTATGGTTGATAATCAAAGGTTATTTATATTGCGATGGTGATTTTTGGTCGGATAGTAGAATATTATAATAAATAAACAATATTATATAGATACTGTACTATATACTAACTTTGTATGTTTGATAATCAACGATAATTTATATCTTGATGGTGATTTTTGTTCGAGAAGCCTTTAAAAAGTTTAACCTTAACTTTAAAAAGTGTCCCTATAATTAAGACTTCTTTGTCTACCGCTATACCGAGTTTAGTCAGACTCTAAGACTCCTTTTGTTCATAAATATAACTTACTTTAGAGCTATTCAAAATGCTTTATTAAATTAACGTAATAAGCGATCAGATAATGTTTTTTGTCAATGAATAGTTATGAAATCACTCCGCTTCGCAACCGGTATTACGTACCTGTTTTGCTTGTAATAGTTTAATGAATGAACATATTCGTGGGAACATTTAACTATTCTAGTATATCGAATGTAGTGGTTTATGTAGCCTTTGTATTTAATTTTATTCCTTACCTTTTATGTATACGTTGGTAAAATTGACATTTCAGTGAAAAAGTAGTAGTAAAAATGCTTTACTAAAATAATATCATAAACAGTCTTGTAGTACACCTGATGTTAGCTAGTCCCTACAGCCTGCCGGCTATCTACAAAACAACATCAAACAAGACCGTTGTCCTAATTGAGGTCAGTCACTGATATGTTGCTATCTACGAGGAGCGATTTGAACAGTCTCGTGTGCCAGTGCGTGTTGCCAGCCAAACTTTTCAGAACGCAGCACGGATTCACAAGCATTATTGCTTTATGGAAATAATTGGTGGAAACGGAAACATTAGCTATCTATAATAATATTGTAAAGCTCAAGAACTACTTTTGTTGTTTTATTTGTTTATTTGTACGGGCTAATCTCTGGAATTATCAAATGTAAATAAGCAAAATATATTCATTGCATATTTATAGCAATGAGAAAGGTTTATAAGTTATATAACTTCACGCTACGTCTGTAGGTGGAGGAGCACTAACCATGACCGTCAGGCAATCTGGAAAGCTGTAGGCAAATATGGGAAGTGAGAACGATAGGTTACTCGGGGGCGATGACGGCGCGCGCGGCAGTGCGGTGGAGAGTTAGTCGAAAATTGAACACTGGTGAAACTGTGGGGCACAGCTAGTTAGGTTTGAAAAAAGACGTTTGAACATTTTCGTACAATAAAATGCTTAAATTCTAAAAAAAATTGCAAAACACCTGTTTTTTTGGGTGCTCATGTGTCTCGATACCCTTTATGGTAAGCGAACACATAGGTTACGGCATATAAATTGCGACATGATATAAATGAAATTACTTTCACCGTTTCTATAATCGCCGAGTATTACATTAGTCTGTTGATGTGCGCAATTTAACTCTTAAAACTAGCTGTGCCTGCGGTTCCGTTCGCGTGGACTCAGAATGCCGTCGGCCGAGCGCACGTACAAATCGTGCTGCCACCGCTCAAAAGACGGAAGACAAAAATGTTTATTCTGAGTGATTTTTAGAAGATATATATATATATATATATGCTATCGCTAACTTTTTCGTAGGTCTTATTCTGATGATCTGCAATTATGTAGAACATTCATTTGATATACGAGTGTATCGTATGGTTTACTCAACGCAAGCCATTTAAGCGCCCTAATTAATGAGTGTTTTTTGCGAATTGATTCACCATTATCGTCATTGCTTATTTCCAATGTTACTTTATCTTACAAAACATATCCTACAATTTGGCCAGATAACATAGCTCTTTGAACAACATGTAAATCTGATAAGTGGTTTTTGTGCGCAAAGAACATACAACAGACTTTTGTAATATGTATAAATTATACTATGTTACTGATTTTTGTATTTACTTATTCAAAGTTTCATGTCCATATCATAAAATCTGCTTATATTAGTATATTCATAATAAGGATTTTTTTATTTTTAGATCTCTTAATTAATAACAATATTATTACAATAATTCTCATTGTGTATATATAATGTGTATACAATAGAATTTGTATTTTCCAATTTTAATTACATTTATTTATTTCTTATTTAAGTAATATTATTTTTTTATTTACTTATGTCTTTTTGATTGTGCAGTTGAGAATAATTTCATTACTTTATGTTACAAGAGAATATGAAATGAACTAATTATGAAAGACAAAGCAAATATGAAATCTATAAAATATAAATGAATAGAAATGTATGACCAGACACATAAGAGCTGTATTATTAAACATTTCAATACTTTAGCTAAAAAACCCTAGGATATAGTTATTGGAAAATATTGGTATATTATAGCTTACCAGTTAATAAAACTAGATTTAATTGTGATATATTTAATTTATTTTGTGTATGTTTCATAAAGAAACTAACATTTAACTGTTAAATAATTATTGAAAGTATATCTGGGGCCATTAATATTATTTATTAGGTAGGTATGTGTTTTTACTTTTGAAATGCTTCTTTTTTGTATAAAGATACCACTCCACTACCGTTGGTAAATTAAGATTACTGCAAAAAATAGACCACATTTGTATATCACTGTTTATTTATCTTTTGGATTTTTGATAATTTTTAATGCCCATTAAACAAGTATTGTGCAAACATTAGTTTTACACACTCATTTTATATTTTATAATATAAAAGTTTATTTTGTCTATTTCTTAAATAGCCACACTTAATTAATATATATATATATTTTAAACATGGACAATGTAGATAATTAAAGCATTTTATTTTAGGTAAATAAGACAAATGGATATTCAACCCCGATTATATGTTAATGAATCAACAATGGTCAAATCACTCATTTTATTTAGTTGAGTACAAACAACACAATTTGGAAGAAGATTATGAATATTGACCATGATAAAGGTAAATTTGTCAATTTATTTATTATTCTAGCTGTATTTTTATTATGTTAGCAACAATATATATATATATATATATATATATATACTTAATTATTAGTGGTATATATTGTTTCTCACAATTAAAACTAAAAAAGCTATGATATGATAATAAAATCATGAATACTACCATATAAACAAGATTTTACAGATAAAATAAATAATAAAAAAACAAGATTCTGTTTATATGCATACCTTCTAAGCAGACAACTTGAACGGCATCCTGTTTGAGTCTCTTGAGCAAGATGCCATGAACAGAATCCGGGTCCCTGGGTGGACCGTCGCCATACAAAATGAAAATCCCTCTAGTTCGACAGTGAGTAATCCTCGCTTTTAACTCTTTACACTGCACCGTCGAAGCCAACTCGATCTTCCCGGCTGCTAAACGCCTTAGCATTATACTCGGTATAGAGAAATTTACAGCGGAACGTATATGGGATATTGTATATTCATTTGAACCTCGACAGTCTATCAATACGGTGTCTCTTTCATCAGAACGCAGCTTAGCCAAGAGCCACTCCTTGGACACCAAACTACACTCGCATTCCGAATCCGTAGGCATTTTGTAATCTCAATTATTCCTTCTGTTTACACGGGCCCTTTGGCACTTTCGTTTGCCTGTTGCACTATTACATGTAAACCGATATTACAAAACAGTTCGTACACATCGTCATAGTTAGTACACTAGCTAATAACGTATAATACTTTTAACAACAAAAACTCAGAATAGCCATAAAACACTATAACAATGAAAACGTCCACAGTAACCGAGCCCAACGAAACGAATTCCCCGACACCACACGACGGAATGTGCGACGGAATAAAACCTACAATACAACAATAAAACTACACAGTACAGTACACACTACACAGTGCTACACAGTCATAGTTGGTCATAGTGTCACACAGATATGCAAAACTTAAGAGTGAACCATAGAGTGAACTAAGATAGCATCAGTGTTGCCAGGTTAACTTTCAAAATGTACCGTGTTTTGAACATAAAGTAGTTGGATGCATAAATACAGTAAATCATAAAGAGAAGTATCGTATTTTACAGTAAATGAAATTCAAAAAATCACATATATTTTTATTATGTATTAAAAGGTTCATTTTTATAGATTTGGTAATTGAAAGATTGTATGATTCTATCGTTATAGTCAAAATTAAGCAACTAGTTGAATTACATAATATAACTGGAGAGTTAAAATAATGCCCTTAATTTAATATATATGTAATCAACTTAATCTAGTTTATAAATATTTATCTTTTGTTTTATTTTTTTAGTTGGTTAGATAGGTTTGAATTTGGTAAGCCAGCTCCAGAATCGCGCCGTCTAGTCACGGTGAGAATTCATGTAAGTCCGCGTGACGTGAACAACGTGGATATTATCCACACTCATAATGTTCACAGTCGGAATCATTCACTGGCACTAAATGGACGTATCATCAGCTGTTGCGTTTTTGACTTTTGTGAATTATGATTTAGACATGTTTATTTTAACCGCGAACCCTTTGACGCGGACACAAAAAGCCGACTCGGAACGGATATCGAGGTGCGAACAGGCGTGAACCCCGTGAACATTAGTGAAATTCATCCACACTCACGTTCACGCCCTTTCACAGTTGCTTACTGCATGAGAATGGAGCCGGTGGTACAACACCACGGGTAGTGGTAAAATATCGAACATAAAGTTAGCCAAGAATTTTTTTAATTTTTTAATCTTTTAATTCATTCTTTTAATGATGAAGAGTCAGTCCTTATGTAACAAAAGAACATAATAATCAATAGAACCGATTGTAAATAATTGAATACCTGGTGACAAATATATCGAGCGCCTGACTACTATAAATGGTGCACTGAGTAATTTCTTCATCGGTCAGCCATTAGCTACTGAGAGATTTCGGTCCCAATCGTGGCAAATGGTAAAAATAGTCTAAGTAAGATTATGGACACTATCTACATTATAGTACACAAAATATACTTTCAGTCTACTGTATTCTTGTGATACAGTATACAGTAAACGCACTAAAATTACAGTGAATCTACTATAATTACAGTGCACCTGGCAATACTAGAAAGCATATACATAATTATATTTTTTATTAATAAAATGAGTGAAAGATCGAATGACTACTACTGAATAAAAACCAATTTTTAAGTCTATGGTTTTTGTGACCAGGAAAGGGGAATTTTTGAGTACTTTTGAACATACCTATTACATTTTACCACATATTCGCTAGTTGAAATATAATTTCACTAATTTTTAATAATAAAATATTATGATAAATGCCGCTCGACCTCATACCGAATTTGTGTAACTATCTGAGTTGAGTTCTCGGATTGGACCAATATCGTCCCAGTAGAGGATATAATTGCTGGCACTATTTGATCCGTAACTACTCATCTCTAGGTAGTAGCAGTGAGCTATACCTAGTAATATACCTGTTCCTGTTCCAGAGAAATAACAATTCCATAAACCTGTTCCAAAATAACAGCCTGTTACATGATAACCAACTCATTATATTAATATAATTGAAACTATTTTTTATTATCTCTCTCTAACAAAGTAAAGATTCTTAAGCTTGAGTAGATCATATCCCAAACTGAATCAGTTTACAGTTTACTAGTGTCACACAGGTCACACCCCAATATGTGGAACAGTTACGCAGTATTTAGTAACAGCTTTTTCAGTGTACACAAATCAGTTACAAAATGTTGTAATTACCCGTTGTTTTAAACTGAAACTATTTTGAACTTAAAGGAAGAAGAAATACAGTGCAAAAGTATTGAATACAATCAATACATTTTTTTAATAAACAGTGTTAATGTCATTTTCTTAAATTCAATAATAATATTCAATAATATCATATTTTAATAAACGTAATTTTATTTGTTTCTATTTGTTACATTTTCTGTTTGAAAAAAAAAACGAGACAAAAGTTGCAAAACTTGGCATTTTGGGGAAAAGAAAATATTTCTGTAATTATCAACAGAGTTTCAAAATTCGGCCTTAAAATTAAAGTAATAGGTACTTGTAATGATTATGCACCAGTTCAATTAATTTAGCGCAGATTGACGTTTGGCTTTATAATATGAACTTTGAACAATTGTTTATTAATCACATTCATATGGATGACACAAAATTTGAGAGTTTCGAATTATGCCTGCACATATTTTGTAGACATTGCATGGTCTCAAATGTCGAAATTCGAAACAATCGATGCGCATGCGTCAATAAATCATTTCAAAAATATATCATTTCAAAAAGTGCAATTACTGTAGTTTCTTAGAATATACCGTTTTTTAAATTGAATCACCGTCAACCTCATTTTTGAAATGGCATCACTGTTTCGGCTAACAGAAGCATCCAGTGTGTCAGATTTTACCAGATTTCGTGATACGTAGTATCCTCTTAGCAGTCTGTGTAGATTTTTATCGGACCTCCGAACGCTCAAGGACTGCCCAAGGTTACGCCCGTGACTTACGTCCGGTAGTTTGTTTCCGCTTAAGTGTGTTGACTCATCCGGCGCACTAAACTGAGTTGGCGCAATTGCATGGCGTAGCGCAGTGTTACATGTTTAGTCTGTGGTAGAGTTGTCATTTTGATCCCGTTGTTGTTGTTATAGCAAGATTTTATTAAAAATTAATATAGTTAATAGAACAAGATTTGGTTATTAAGTTTCTGCATTAAGTTTTGCTATTTTTGTTTTTTATTAACAATGGATGAAATATACAGCAACTTAGAAAACTATGACGAAGTGAACGCACTTGTGGAGGTATTGCAATTTAGCGCCAAAATACTCTGTCAATTATGTATTTCTTTGCTTCGAAAATGTACATCATTCTAATTAATTTATATTAATTTCATCATTCTCATTCTAATTTCGTCAAATATCATGAATGTTATTATTTTTATTTATTACCGGTGTATTATAGTAGATATTTTTTCAGTTGCGTTCTGAAAATCAGGAACTAAAGATCAAGCTTGAGGAATATGCCACTTCTATGGACAAATTGCAAAAAGTAAGTATGAAAAGGCGTATTGCAACCAACTATGAAATCTTTACCATACTAGAATCTGTACTTAAAAAATTTTTTAACGAAGCTACAGATAGTTGTCTATAACTCAAATAATCACTTGCATATAGTGAACTGTAGAGATTA
Source organism: Saturnia pavonia (assembly GCA_947532125.1). NCBI lineage: Eukaryota > Metazoa > Arthropoda > Insecta > Lepidoptera > Saturniidae > Saturnia > Saturnia pavonia. Next base: position 13,697,468 of record OX383901.1, read on the forward strand.
TCTTAACCTCATGTTATGATAGTATCACTGTTGGAATAAAACATATAGATAATTTCGTTTAATTTTATTGAAATAAACAATATAATTTGCATTTAGATTGTATAAACATAATATGACATTTTAGGTACCATATATATGCTAAAAGTAAATGTTTTATACCCATTTTACTTACTTGTCCCTATAATTGTATGTTAATGCTGCAATAGTGCTTTCTATTGCTTAACATTATGATACCCAAGTCCCCTGAAACTCTTTAGCTGATCTCTTCCCGTTTTTGACAGGTATTGTTCCAAGCTACCCATATAGTAAAATATTTAGAAGTTATTCATTGCAATCCAGTTTATTATTAGGACTATGTATACCACAAAAAATTATGACATATTTTAATAATCATTATAAAGAAATTTCATTATTAACTGTTGTGGATGTTAAAAAATAATGATATAATTATAGCATTGTTTTAAATGTAACATTACATATAAAGACTTCGTTCAGGGCACTATCCATTGGGAAAATTTGCATATCTCATGAGGAAAGCAGAGTCACCCAATTGTAATATATGTGGAAAGATTGGTGATGTGCATCACCTACTGATGGAGTGTGCCAAGAACAAGATCGAAAGGGAGTCGCTGGTGAATAGCATGAATGTAAACTGTCAAGATATAGGTATTTTTCACAGCATTTTGCCAGAACCTTATTCAGATGGTGCCAAGATGTTGAATGATCTTGTAGTGCTATCTGATCAGTGACTCTCTTGATGGGACTGATATATATGGTAGAATAAATGTCCCAAAAACAAAAAAAAATTGTTAACAAACATGTGACTGAAAAGTTATTGATAGATGCTAAAATCATTATCACACTATGATAATTGTGACCTGAGATGGTATTGCTACATGCCACAAACATTTGTTAAGTTATGAAGTAGCAAACAGGCATGCAGTCCACCTGTTGTTAAGTGGTTACTGTAGCCTATAGCCTATATGTACTGTATTACCAACCTCAAATGGACCATTGTCTTGAGCTTACTCCTGAGGACTTAGTTGAAATGCCTCATTGGCCAATATGTGTTGCTAACCACACTGTTAGAAATGGAACACAGCAACAAGAGCACTGCTGCTTTGCAGCAAAATTGGTGTGTTGATAGTGTTTCTGCTGTTGAATAATACACAAGCTTTACCACTCTTAAATTTTTTTATACAACTAAAGTGGTAATCAAGCATAAGGCCTGCCTGATGATAAATGGCTACCATTCCCTATGTACACTTGTCCATAGGGAACATAGGGACGTTGTCCATAAGTATGATTAGCGCATTGCCAACCTTGAATCCTCTACCTTAAGGAGCTCTGGAAACCCTACTCACCAGAGGAATACAGCACAAGGTTATTTGGCTGCAATATTCTGTAGGGTGGAGGTATTCTACCAGTCTCCAAATAGAGAGAAGAAATCTCCAAATGCATTTCTCTGTGCTCTACCTCTTTTCACATTCTATCACACATATTATAGCTTGTTTTTTCTTCTCAAATGATGATGAGTTGAATAGTGTCAAAAACAATAATATAACAAGTATAGTTATGTATGAAGCATTACTTGAATAGAGAAATGAATGTATGAATTTTACATACAATATACTTATTTATTGAACAATCTAAATACTATTGAGTTTCCAAACACAGCAATTATGAGTAATGTGACATTATATTATCTCCATAATATTTTCTAATATCTCATACATCTGGTTATTGTTTAGTTCATATCGCTGACTAAATGTATGTTATTAGTTGGAAAATTGTTTATTTAGTGTTGAGTAGTCAGATCAATTTATATTATATGCATTGAAAATAAGTTTTGACAAAAATGACAGTATTAACACAATTACAGTCAATTTCATACTGATACTAAATGCTTTAATGTATCCCCACTCTAATAGTCTACATTCAGAACGGATGTGGATTGAGATTTTAGAATATTTTACAGGATTTTGATAAACTCACATCAGAGTTCAAAAAGCTGGAATACAATTACTCTTCACTACTTAGAACTGCTCGAACTGAGATTGAAAGAAAGACACAGATTATAACAAATATGAATGCGGAGTGAGTATATTATTTTTCTATTATAACAATTATTTTATACTAAAGACATAAAATGGTTTGTTGGCCATATGTATATTTTTTACAGCTACCAATTGGATTCAATAAATTTTAAAAAATCTTATTATTTTCAGAAAAGATATATTAATTTGTAAGATGCTACAAAATGGAAATAAAAGTTTGTTAAATTATAAAAGAGACATTGTAGTAGGTAAGAAATCAAAATTTATGGAAAATAAAGAGTCTGGTATAGATAATATGAAAACAAAAAAATCTCTAGAGGAACCAAATTGTGAAAATGAAAATGAAAGGTAAGCTTTGACAAACTTTTGAAACGAAAAAAAGTTCTTATATGTCGATTACATTGAAATGATGATTACATCCTTATCCACTTTGCTATCAACATTGTACTTAAAAGATGACAACATGACACATGATAACTCTCAGATTATTAATTACATTTACACTAGTTTTTCATTTAATTCAGACATACCTTTATTATTTTAAAATGAGACAATATTATGTCAAATTGGATTATAATGTGTATAAAATGATAAGGGGGTTATCATTGAAAAGTGGATATTTCCTATACATAGAAATATTTTAGCTTTATGAGACTGTACATGAATATATGTACATATTTCATACAGATGTGGTTTCAAAATCACATTGTTTAGTTTATTGCTGGAGTTCACCAAGATCAACACAGCATTAGTTATTTAAAAAATTGTCGTATTACTCAAAATTAAACTTTAAACACACTTTAAAAACATAAAACAACTTAAGATTTGAACTAACTGGCCCAGCAGATATTCTTGTCTTTCTGATAGTAAATAGCTTGACCACATTGCTACCTATCGGATCAAATTTTTTAATTTTCCTTTTTGGTACTAAACCTATATATATATATATTATGTATATGCATAGCAATGAGCCATTGTTGTGACAAAACAGATATGAATACTTAATATGATGTGATAATTGTTACCATATTATATTTGCTTGATTTTATTTATATGTTTTTTGTCATTTTTGGCAAGTTGGATGAGGATTATCATGCTTTAGATCTAAAAGATTTAATATGTCATAGATTTCCAGATATATAATTTTTAGTATTAATAGCATTTTTTATTTAGCCAATTAATTATTTGAAGTTTTTGGTGATACAGAATTGATGGGAGTGTTGTATCATCGGAACACAAGTCAGGTGGTTTTAGTTTTGATACTGGACAAAATTCAAAAAAGACTAACAAAACTAAGTCTAATTATGATGCTAGAGATAGTGAAAGTAAAGAAAACATGCATCATGATGGTGTCCTTATTAATAATACGAAACCAAGAGCATTGAGCATAAAGAATAGAAGAAAAAGTATGCCAGTAGTCAGGTAATTTTTAGAATTATTAAGTATATAACTTGCAAAGGGTTTCATTAAAATCTACAAAACATTAAAGAGACATTCTTAATTTTTTAAATTTTATCTTCCTATTTCAGTAATCAAGATGTAAAATTTAGTTCTGATGAAGAATATTATAAACCTGCTGAACATGCCACAGAATATTCTATGAAAGATGATGTCGACAGAAACATTCGTGACAGACATTACAGTCATAAACATACAAATAAAATATCAGAGTCATCGAGTATGGATGATAAAACATCTGGTTATTATGAATCTTCAAGAGAGAATTACAACAGTCGAAATAGAAGACATTATGACAATGACAAATATGGAAATAGAGATAAATTTGAGTATTCACAAAGATATAGGAGAGATCTTAGTCCTGACAGATATAATAGGAGACGAAGAAGAGACTATAATACTGAAAGCAACCAAAGATTAGAATACAGCAGAGGTAGAGTTTTGGACAGCCCTCCAAAGGAAAAATATAAATACTCATACTCACACAGACAACTAGTTCAACGTCCAAACTACCCGAGAATTGAATATAATGAACATGATAGGTACAAACATCACCAGGACAGGTATTCACTAAAACATAAAATGGCCTCTGACCATGACGAATTGTGTAGTAAAAGAAAAAAATTTGATCCATATGATAACCATGAGGATACAAACTGGTATGAAAGAGAAGCTATGGAACAACAAACAATTGCTGATACTTTCGAGCAATTGGAATCACAGTACACGTCATGCCAATCACCAGATTATGTATACACGGATATGTCTGAACCAATCAGAGGTACATTATATTAAAATAATTATCTCTATATTATTTATATTAGAGTACTAGATGTGGCCTGTGACATTGTTTACATGCCTAAATAAATTACAAAGACTAATTGAATAGAAAAATGATTGACCATGAGTATTATTAAAGTTACATAAAAGGATTTCTAATGGTCAACTGAATTTTAGATTTTATGTACCCTAGTAAACATAGTATCTTTTAGAGATATTTGGACTTACCATCTAATATGGTATTAGAAAAGACTTCAAGAATGGGAAAAGAATAACTTAAATTATCAAACCTTTCGAACTATTTAAATTGTCGTAATAATTAATTTAAAAGCTTTATGTATTTTAATTACTAAGGTACTGTTCAACATCTTACTTAGCATTACTTTAATATGGATGATGGCTCTAATATTGTAACATTTAAAAAGTCTCAGATACTTAAACTTTGTTTATTTATATTTATTATTATAATCCTTTTTCAGAAATAATGAACTTTGCTCTAACACAACTTGAGGACCCTAGATTAACAAGTAACAAATACAGTTTGAAAACTTATGGTGACAAAACATTATTGTCAACTGTGCATGATAAGAATATAGATTTGAGAATAATTGATAAGTCTATGTGGGGTATAGAAAAAGTTTCTATTCCTTCTGCTTTACTTTGCCAACCTACTGATGGGCAAATTAAACACATATCTTTGACTATGGACAATACGGTCTCAAATATGTCCTCAGATTCCAGTGAAATATTATATCAACAAAATGATTTAGTAAGTGAAGATCCAAGTATGACTAAACTGAAACGTCCACCATCGAAATCATATCCTGTTAATGATTATAGAAAAATTTTATCTCAAAATAAATCAGATGTCAATATAGATAAAGAAGAGGCACAACTAAAATTGATATATGATTTACCAGTCCCGGTAATGTCATGTGATACTAAGTCTAAGGTGATAGAAAAAGACAATTCAAATGTTATTCAAAAATCAGAGAAATACTATAGCAGTTGTAAAGATTATGAAGACAAAACAAAAAACAGTGAAAGTAAGTCGCCACTCATTGGTAATAACTCCAGTTCCATTCATTTTAATTATAATACAAATCAAAATGATGACGCCACATGCCATGACAGTAAACAAGTTTTTGATGATACATCTTATTTATCTACTAGTAAGGTAGTTGTTGGTGATTTAGAACTTAGTGACGAAACTTCCGATACTACAGATTTGCAGAAAATTGACGTAAATGGTAGTTCAAACATTAAAACACCACAGAATTCTTGTAGCAGTCAAGGTAATGACATGAAATGTGATACACAACAAAAACCTTGTATTTTAAAAGAAAAGTTTCCAGAAACACATATTGAAGCAAGGTCAAAGAAAATAATTATTGAAAAACCTCATAAAGAAAGAAAAGAAGAAAAATTAAAAAAAGTGGATACTCAAGAAAAAGTAAAAAGTAAGAAGAAATTAAATAAACCAAAAGATGAACTTAACACGGATAAGGCTGAAAAAAATAAAGTAACTGATAAACAGTCCAAAAGAAAAAAGGAAAAACCAAAAGTAGAAAAAACAAAATTACAAGATTTGTTTGGTGAAAGTAGTGGCAACAGTTTAATAACACCTGATGATTTAGGGATTAATACTGGCCAGCCTAAAAAGCAATCTTATTACACAACAATTTTCGAAGATGCTCAAGATGCCATTGAATTGAAAGACGCAAATATGGAGACAGAAAATTGTGGATCTGCTCAACTTGTTGACATAACAAATAATGTTAATCCTAAAACTGATGCAAGTGTTATACCTCAAGACAATGATACAAAGACATTGAAAAATGAAAAAGGTAACAATGAAACTGAAGATGATGATGTTACCTCCAAACTTAGTATGATATACGCAAATTTAGAGCCATTAACCAAAGAGACTGATGCTGTAAAGACTGTAATTATATCAATAGGTTGTCAACCAGAAATGTCTGTTGAGAATAACATTAAAAATTATATAGAGCCGACAAGTCATAATAATGAACCGATAATGCCAGAATCGCTTGTCAAAACATCAACTCCACATAAGGAAACTATTCTTACGGATCCTTTAGAATCTAACTCTAAAATACCCGATTCAAGTTGCAATTCTAATAATAGTCGATTAAGTAACAATGTAACTAACTCTGATACCTTAGACTCTGAAAATGTCACAGATGAACCTGATGTAAGAATATTTGTGCGAAGGAAAAGAAGATTTATAAAAAAGCCTCTGGTAACTTAATTTTAATCATACTTAAAATATGTTTGTGTATTTTAATTATTTTAAATACTCGTAACTAATTACATGTGTTTAGATAATTCAGAATTTTACAATGTATTTATTTATGTCACACTAAAAATATATATCATTATGTACAATAAACATAAAAAAGTTTACGGAAAAGTATTTCCCTATAAATTATCCTACTTACTAAACTCAAGTATTTTTACATTTAATAACACTTCATCACATTGGAACATAGGTTGAAACTTTATTAAGAACAAAAAAAAATTTTACTTAATTTTAATATTATAATATTTTTTTGACCAATAGAAATACATGTATAATGACTGAATAATAAACCAGTTACAGATAAAATCAAATTTGATAAAGTATCATAAAATTGGAAACATTTGAAGCGATAGATTGTTAGTATTATTGTTAATTATTTCACATGAACCACCAGTTACCAAAAAAATAATATTGATGTACATATCGCAAAAGCAATAATATATGCTTATTATTACATATTATATTATTATCGGTTGGATAATTTTCAGCTGAATAGCTTGTGTGAATCCTAAATGTATTTTTTTCACTAATTGTTTTGTACACTGTACAAAAATCTATATGTGGCCATAAAGTTGTATGATTAATTTAATGGTAATCATAACTGGATGATAAAAAAATAATATATTGGTTCTTTAATCCAATGGTTGAATGCAATATTGTACATTTGTTGTATTATATTTAATTTCTTGGCTTCTATTATGAAGTTATTATTTTCAAGAGACCAGATTCGGTCCCCTCGTCTTGGTTTTATAACAAGAAATAACGTTTATAAGTAGGTAGCTATGAATACTAATGTATACTGTGTTCAGAAAAAAAAAACTATTATTACTCATCATTCTTTTGTAATTTTGTGTTTATGAGAATATATATGATACCATAGATTGATACTACTTGTACGAAAAAGAAGCATTTCTACAATTAAAAGAGATGTGCCGGATTCTTAAAAATGTGGATTCGCGGATACGATTTTTTCATTGATATTTTGATCCGCGGATACCGATACGGGCCTCAACTTTCGTATTTCGTTTGTTAGCAGTAGGCGCTTGTCATCTTGGACCAATATTTAACGAAATCTTTGCGTAAGTCAAATTATGAGACCTTATTTAAACTCTCACTGTGAGCGCGATCTGTTTATATTTTAAAGTTTTTTTTTTTCGATCTGACTACACTTAGCCGTAAGGGCCCTCAAGCCTCAGACGGCTTTGACAGTTTCACCGAGCTTGGGAGCGAGCGCTGAAGGCACTCAGCCGCGAAATCAAGGCAACAAGCTCCAAGGGTGCTAAAGTGGCCGAACCTCGGCTTGCACTGTTGCCGTAGTTGCAAATAAGTCAGAACCTATTTTAATGTGACAAAGAACAGCGTATGGTAGGTACTAACGTGAGTCGGTGAATTTCATTTTAAATTCAAGTATAGTTTTTATATGTAGGCGTGTTTTAGTTAGTAGTTTATATTTTTTTTATTTTTGTGTCGGCAACCGATAGTAGTTGTTTTTTTTTAAACCATCAATAAGTCGATAGTCTGTTGGTTATTTTTTCAGTACGGAATACAACTAACAGGCCGAGGAATGACAGCGAAAAGGTCAACGCGTGTTGCAAATGTTCCCGTACTCTAGTAACTTGATGAGCTAACAAAACGTCATGAGTATCCATTAATCGACAGCTCATTGGATTTAATCGATGTTTTTCCAATATTAATAATCTAGAACCAGGTGCGATGGTCGACAAGTTATTAACAAACGGATAGTTAATCGGACCGCAGATTGGCCGCAAACTGTTCAGTTCTAGTGTCAACTCGTTCCCAGCACCAGTTATAAAAATGGGCCTGGAGAACCGTCAAGGTCCACAATACGGGCGATAAAATACCACCGTATGGAAATCGTCTTGTGGTTACTCACCTCATGGTTATTGGTATGTTATGGTAGTTTAAATGTACGACTTGAGATCGTTGTTTCAATTCACCTAGTTCTACATTTTTAGCCACAAAGGGGGCGTTCAAGTGTTACGTAACGTAAGTTGGCGGAGGGGGGTTCGAACAACGCGTTACGTAACATTGTTTTTTTTTTTTAAATAAAAAAGCTAGGCAATATAAATTTCCCAGTTTCCCTTTTCGTTTAGGTTTTACGGGGAATCCGTCGATTGTATTGTACGTCATTTTTATTTTGTTCTCCCAAGTTGGTAACCCTTTTCGTTTATGTTGGCGTCGGTACTTTTGCGCAACATAATTATGACTTTTAGTAAAAAAAGGCTAAAAGGCAGATCAGGTGTCAGTAGAATTAACTTTTCTATTGGCATGTTGTTTATAGCTTTTAGGGTTTTCGGTTAGTACCTGTTCTCCAATATTTATATCAATTACCTTCTCCATTGTTTTAAGAAGAAATGATGAAAGTCAGTTAACAGACGTCATCCCCTTCATCGCAATCATAGTCGGCAATATGTACATGCGGTCCGAATACGACATCCAACTGGTTTTTTAATTAAATTCATTAATTTTCTCGTAAATATTTAACTTGTTTCATTCCACTTAATAGCTTTACAACACCGTTTATTTACTCGTCTATTGTTCCTGGTTCGAAAAAAAGCATAAAAATCAAAACAAACATAGAAAGAATGTACATATCCTCCCTCGACACACGGCCGCGGCTCTCGAAATCATAGAGGTACTCTCATTGCTATTCGACAAAAACGATGCTTTTTTACAAGTAGTAACAACATAAAATTGTATTTAATCATAATTTTTGATATAGTTGCTCTGCCTGTTCTGATGTATTTGTAAATAGTGTACTATATTTACCGTGTAAATTACTGATAAGATTATTTTTAAAATAAAAGATGGATTTTAAATTCCCATAACAGTCTTTATTTTCCTTATTAAATAATTGTACATTACGTATATTTACATTTCTATCAATATCGATTATATACTATACACATGAATGGAAAATCAGACATTACTACTTGTAGGTAATGACAATTTGTATAAAACACACTTTAATTGCGCTCTTTTTGAGTTGCCGTCTTAAATTTTTCTCATAGACTTAGGAGAAAACAAAACCAACTTTAGGAATAAGCTGTTATAATGCTTTTGCAACTATTTTTTTTTACTTATTTCTGGTAATCACTTATTTTCTACAGGTAATGTGGAATGGATTTAGAGATTTTTTGTATTAAGAAGTTGGCAACCCTGGCTAAGTTGTAACTAGCGCAGATATGTACACGCTTGGCGTGTTTTCTAAAAACGCACAATGAATATGTAAACATAAAGTAGATAAAAACACAAAATATCAAAAATATTTAGTTATATAATATAACAAGTACAAAAAGCGTTTCGACGCCATCCAAAAGTAATATATTTACAATGTTAAGTCATTTCACACATCATGATGTTATACTTACTTTTATTATTGTAATAATGGACTTCTTGTAATTAACAATAACTGATTACATAATACTTATATGTAATAACAACTGATAACATTTTATATGTTATGAAAAAGCATAGATTTAAGATGAAGTATTTCCAGTTCATAAAATATTAAATATATTCAGGCCAATAACAACAAAAATAAATTAATAAGATTAAAGGTTTTTTTAATCGCACTGCTTCTGTCCTAACGAGTACTTCTCAATTGCCTAAGAGTGTAGTAGGTTACATGTTGTCCGCTGTAGTCAAACAATATCTTCAGTAATAAAGTAAAGTCTCCGCGACAAGAAACGCCGAATGAAATTTTTGTATATCTGTTTGTCATTCAACGCACATTCGAGCCTATTTTAAGTCAAAATTATGTAAATTTAATTATAACATATAAATTGCTGTGTAGTAACTGACGTCCAATTAGTAAGCAAGTTTTGGAGTTCCTAGCTTTTCAGTTAAATGTTTGGACAGCAAATGTTGCATAGAAAATTGTGGTTATTGGGATACCTAACTTAAATGCTAACAAATGATATTATAATTTAATAACATTTAACAAAATTTCTAAAGTCGATAAACATACATATCACACGAATCACAATACTATTTAAACCTATATAGTATAGGGACGTTATAAATATTAAAAATTTATTCCGTAATGATTTGTACAAAATAACCTTTATAAAATGGCTTATATAGCATAACGATTTGCACATTCCAAGATTGGAAAACTGTGCATATGTATATTAAATACATTTTTCAATATTTATTTAATTTTTGTATTTCTATTAGAGAAGCGTCTAGATCAAGGCAAAGACCAACGCGTTAAACACGATTGCCGAATAGATTCACACATTCTTCACAACTTCACGCCGTGTTTCCCATTTGCTGTCTGTATTTTAACCCGCGTCAAATGAATCACGAACAGACGCGAATATGACTAGACTACACACTCGCACGTTCCTCAAAAATATTGTGCATTAAAATGAGTGATTTATACTTGGTTCATCATATGAAGGCTTGCATAAAGTGACCCTAGAACGTAAATTGTTAGGTCGTGCAAATTCCAAATATCCTAAAAACATGCATTTCGGCTATCAATTATCATTATAAAAATTATGATACTGATAAACGTTACAAAAACGGTTTGCACTACTAAATCCTAAATAACTTCCTCTATTATGTTACTTAAAACTAGAGTAGACAAAATAAAATCAATGAATTGAAAATTAATCGTATTCATCAAACGACATACTACATTTAATTTATTAGTCTCCTCTGTAATTCAGATTAAAAAAATATATTTATGTAATTCTTCAATTTTTACCGCAGCAACACTCAACGAAGAATATGACTAGAAGGATTATTCTTGTTGTTTGGCATCATGCATTCAATAATCCAAATGCCCTGGATTGTCATCTCAATTGTTGTTATATATGTTATTTCATTTGCTCAGTTTACATACCCCTTAATTTATTTAAAAACACTATTATCGATTATATTTGGCTGTAAAAAAGAATCGATTTCGTAAAATCAACTTCTAATTTAAGTTATGCTACATCTCTAAACTAAATAATTGACATGTGTCATGCAAGTCTTATGATGAATCAAGTATAATATATCATTAGATTGACTTTTCTGGATTACATAAAAGATTGCAAGATTTACAATTTTGTAGATTTTTAATATAGGCGTTATACGCAAATGTGTATAGCAATAGGCAGGTCGCCACACCAACTTCGCCCGTCTTCGTCGAGCGCGCGAACTATACTGTGAACCAACCGCGTAAAACTGTTAAGGTGTGAAGCGGCTATAACAAGGGGTCTGTTTTATATTATATCCAGATGTATATTATTTTCTACTTTTCCCTTCGTTTGGTTTGCATCCTTATTATATCCATAGTATATAGACGGGAGGTTATAATAAGTCGAGTTACTGTTACAAAAATATTATTAATTTTACTTCATATCATAGGTGTTATAGTCGTTCTGCGAAAAACAACTTACACCGCACATTGTTTGCAATTAAAAATATTTCTTTATTGAGTTTTTGCTTTGTTGCAATGTCTCGTACTCTATTTGCCAAACATACTTAAAAAAACATATTCACGGGCAGTGACAGTCATACTGACTTGGAAATACCATGACGCGAGTTACTAAACGCTAGTTTACTTCGAAAACGACGTGCCAGCGAGGTTTTCTCATATTGAATATTGGTTGGTTCGACACACGTATTCAGCACATCCCTAATGTATATAGGTTTAAGAAGGCCGCCGTCAGACGTCATTGTCAGCCGGGTTTCGTGGGTTCGACAGTGTCCTTATTATATTGTTTGCCATGGGAATGTCATCGTTTCTAGAGGTAGAAGGCGTTGAGGAGTATGGGGCAGCGGAGCTGGGTCTTTTGCCGAGTTTCTTGAGCACGGTAGGCACCTGGTCGCAGTGGTCGGCGTGCGGCGTCACGTGCTGGTAACAGACCGCGGACGCGTGCCCCGACCTCACCGACGTGAGCGGGCTGCCGTTCGACCACAGGTTCGTCGCCGGGTCGAACACTTCCACGATGTCCAGGAACGAGGTGCCGTCGTAGCCGCCTGTGTGTTGAAATAATAATAATCCAGTAATTCCATACTGCGAATTGTACGAATCATAACAACAAGATATGTGGAATACTGTCATACCAATCAAATCCAGTATTGTAAAGTTTGTTTGTTTGTAAGAGATAACATTTGGAACTACTGATAAAATCTGTGTACTCTCTGAGTGGAATAAACTATACTTTCTTGCGACTAACTTTTATATTGTAACCAACGCGATCGAAGTCGTGTGCGGTTGCTAGTTGTTGTAATTTTGTAAGGTATAAAGATTTTTTGTTGGAGATTTCTCATTACTTGGAAAACTCGCCTGGTGGAATTTTTTTTTTTAGTTTTTATAGTTTTTTTTTTTCTTTTTAACGTTATGCTTAATGGCCACAATCTCACATGATGTTAAGTGACGATGTGGCCCAGGATGGTAAACGCTAAACCTAGTGGAAGACTGGCTCTCAAGTGCAGCTGCCGGAACACACGTATTGGTGCTTGACGACAGATTTTCAACTTCGATCGAAGATTCGAAAGATCGAAGCCTAATGATCTAGTGTTGTGTTCCTGCGGTGAGTAGGGTTATCAGAGGGCTGTGGGGTTGGGGGTTCAAGGTCGGCAACACGCTACTGATACTGATGGTATCAAAAGCGTCAAAAGCCACAAGCGCCCATAGGGTACGTAAGCCGTTTACCATCAGGCGAATCTTATGCTTGTTTGTCACCTTATTTGTATTTTGTAAAAGAAAAGGTTATTTTCCAATCCCTGTGTCAGATCAATAATACAAAAGAAACGGTAACAGTTTAAATTGTGGTAATAAACTATGGGTATGTTCATTTTTTCCGGTTCATGATTTGATACCATTTATTTTATCGAATCGTGAAAAATTACGAATACGTCCAATAGTATCGTACATCCATCGCTATCAATAACCAATCGTAAATGACAGATATATGTGTGAATACGTCTTAATGATGCCCCTGTATGCTAGTTCTCCATTACAATAATATATAAGAGTTTCTTGCCGGCTCACCAGACTGGGGTGTTTTCCGAACCGGTGATAGTGTTTTAATAACAACAACTAATATACCGGCGGGTTTGTCGCCGGCATATGCAGTAGAGATCGCGACCGTCATTTCAGTCGTGACAGTTGACGGTTTGGCGCGGGTTAAACAACCTTATTCATTGTTCATAAGTTCCGTCTTAGGGACTAAAATTAATAAAATATTTACAAATAACTATAGTGTCTTTTTTTTAATTCAATGACGTTAATAAAATGATATGACCCAAAGACTAGACAATATTTAAGAAAAAAGGTAAAATATTTTTGATTTAAAAAGTAGTGAAAGTATATATAAAGTTTTAAACCGATAAATAATAAAAAAATATATTATTCGAGATAAGCCAAAACTAAGAATATGTTTAGTATACATACATATATATATATAAGTTTTTTATTGAACAATAAAACTAATCACGATTAATTTGTATTATAGAAAGGATCTAATTTAGATGTAAATATTTAATTAATTTATTTGATTCACATACCAAAAATCACACCGATTAATGTACATATTTAAGAGAATATGTGGTGTGCGCCAGTGCAATGTATTTATGTGTGTAGGATAAGATGATGCTCACCGAGCGCGTACAGCTTGTTATCGAGCACAGTGAGCGAGAGAGCCGAGCGAGCGATCTGCACGGGCGCGACCAGCTCCCACGCGTCACGCTCCGTGTCGTATCGCTCTACAGAGGACAACTGCTGAGATCCGTCGTACCCGCCCACCACGTAAATATACTGGTTTAACGCCGCCACACCTGCACTCGACGAATAAACAATTGGTTTTACATCTATTTCAAAAAATACTATTTTAAAACGATAAGTGCCTAGGGTTGCGATTTTTTTTGCTAATTACACTGGTCTACAAATTTTGATATTTAAAAAGGTAATCATTAATTTTCATGTGATGAATACAAAAGTAATTATTATATTTCAAAATTAGTTTTAGTTTTAGAATAAAACATTCAAAGCGTTTTCAAAAATCAACAGAATTCATAGTGTTGTCCTATTCATTAGTAGAACTGCATAAACATTTTGCTTTAAAATATAGTATATTTTTTACTTTTAAAACATTTATTACTTAGTAATTTCAGAACACAGAACAGACTATAAAAATAAAAATATGTATACTATAATCTTATATATTAAAAAAGTCTTATGTGCGTCTGTTAATCGTGGAACTTCTGAACGACTTCACCGATTGAGCTCATAATCGCGTCATATTATATTTGATTTATCGAGACGATGGTTCACAGCTATGTTAGGATCGGATAGATGGAGCTGTGGTCGAGCCATTAGTTAACGGAAAAGGCAAACCAACGTCTACCACTCCAGCTAGTATACTATAAAAATATAATATACTGTAAATAAAAGTTTAATAACTTAAGTGAAGATGTCGTGATATTTTTTTCTTTTTGATAAGGACTAAGTTTCTAAGGAGTAAAACAAAAAAAAAATGTCGAAATCTGTCGAGTAGCTTTTGCGTGATGCGCACACAAAGGCAAACGTCAACAGAACTGCACAGAGGACCTTAATTACCTAAGAAAACATCTTACAGGTGTCATTGTGAGAAAAGTAACATAAGTAATTACCTGCGCCGCTCCTGGCGACGTGCATCGGAGCGACCTCGGTCCAGCAGTTGTTCTCGGGGTGGTAGCACTCGACCGAGTTGATCCGGCGCGCGCCGTCGAACCCGCCCACCGCGTACAGCAGCCGGTTCACGACGGCGACGCCGACGCCGAGCCGGGCGCTGCTCATCGACGCTACCGGACTCCACGTGTCGCGTTCCGGCTCGTAACTACAACCAGTCCGCGCGTTAACATTACAACGCAACCATGGCTCAGTGGTAACGTGTACGGACATCGCGTCGATGGACGTGTGTTCCGGCAGCTGCACTTGAAAGCCAGTGCTCCCTCAAGTTTAGTGTGTTACCATTTTGGGCCACATCGTCACTTGATATCAAGTGAGATTGTGGCCACAACGCTACACTTATAACAATGGAAAAAAAAAACGAATTGCCCAATAATTCGTGCACGAATACGACCACGTAGAAATACCAGAATATGTAAACACTGAACACAAATACAGACAAATATATCCTTTCATTCGCCCGAAAAAAAAATACGAGCAAATATTCATGGTGAGTACCGAATGCTCCTAAATAATTTGTTACATACTCCGATTCGTTTGTACTCGGCGAGTATCTAAATGAGGCTTTAGACTATCGCACGTTAAAAGGGTCAACTGTGGTTAGAAATAATACTAAAATACGCATTAGTATAAACGCGGCTTACCATTCGACCGATTTGTGGTATTCGGAGCCAGCCGAACCTCCCACCGCGTACAGCAGTCCGTCCATAACCGCTACTCCTACCTGGAGACAAATTATACTATACAGTTCTATTAAAAAAGCTGCATGGACGATACAGGTGGTATAAACAGATACAAATAAAATATTAAAGTTTCTAAATTTTAATAAGAATGAGATCCATTTGGATTTTTGATTTACATACAAGTTTATCTCACTCATCCAATAAATTGCTCCTATATTTGCAATGCTTTTCCCATATCGGATAATCATTCTCTTTCCCATTGCAGAAAAGGGGCACAGAGAAATTTATTTGAAGATTTCTCTCTATTTGTGGCGGCCCGACTGGTGGAATATAGAAGATCGTTGCCAAATAACCTTGTGTTGTGTTCCTAATACCCGTATATAAAGCGTTCAGAGGTCGTTTAACCCGGTGAACGGTTCCCGTTCCATCAATTAGTTCATTTCGTCGGTGTTTTTGTGTCAGATAGACGTATCAGGAGAAAAGTGTTGCTGTTGTGGAAATCAAAATAAGATAAATAAGATTTCATAAAGAAGTAGAAATTAAATAATAAAAGTATAATGTACCCTGTGCCTCGGCGTCGACATTGGACTACAAGGCCGCCAATGCTCCGTCGCCGGATTGTACACGTCGACCCAGTCGCTGTCGTATGAAGAGCCCGGCGACGTGTTGCGTCCGCCGACCGCGTAAAATAAACCCTGTACATAAATAAAAACACATTGTAAACACAGTGTAAACACTTCTCATTTTTTAATTTGCGTTCAGCCATAAGATATTACGAAAGCGTATTTTGACTAGAATCTATAAAAAAAATGTTACAGCTGAATTATACAATACCACTCTATTATGTCGTGGCTCTAGCATGAGTGGCACCCGTACAGTAAATTACCCTTTTGGGACAGCGGCAAATCGCGCTATTATAAACTATAAAATATGTGGACGAACTTTTTTTGAGTGTTTTCTCTACATTTACTAACTTCTTTTTTGGTACATTTGAAAAACACTGCCATGGATTATGTAAGTTTTTTTCTACGGGCAGCCCTTATCTAGCTACGCCTTTGTTTGCAGATTATCAACAGATTCATTTATTTGCCAATATTAAAATAAAATAGGTCTATGTCACACGCACTAGCGACAAAACATGAAAGTTAATAAAATTAGAAAACAATTTCTACAGTTTGAACGCGTTATAGTGCGAATGTGTACATGCGAAAAGCGCGGGATTATGAATCATCATTGCTGGGTTTTTCGGACTAACACAAAAGGGGATTTCCAATATACGTAACGTTTCGATATAACTTGGATTTGCTTGAGGTTAACTCGACCGAGAATTGGACAAAAATCCTAAGTTTAGCTTACATTTAATAATAGATAAAAACCGTTTCACCTATTTGTGAACAATGCGATAAAGTTTAAAATATGCAACACATATTGATGGAATGTGTCCAGAACAAAACAGAGAGGGTGAATGATGGTGATGTCTGGAAGCGACTCCCTCTCTGTGCATCCATTAAATTATTAATATGATTATTAACTGTAAATATTATTTATACAGTTGGATAAGCCCGATCGAATTTCTTGCCGGTTCTTCTCGATGACCGGGATGTTTTCCGAATCGGTAGTAGTGTTTGACGTTCATAAGTGCCTTCTTAGGGCCTAAATTAAATTAATTATTATTCATTTTGAATCCTTGGTTTCAATTAGTAGGAATAGAGTGCCTTGCATGCTATATTGTCCAAACTTGACAGTAGTGACGCCCTTTCGGTATACAACTTGAATGATAGTTACTTCAAATAAAATGGGCTAAAACAAATAAGCTGACGTGATCCTAAGGTTAATAGGCCAAAAAATCGAGAAAAAAGAAATTACAACCATTAACATTTTTTAATTGTATCGAATCGCGCAAAATTTAATATATTCTTATGTGCGCGCTCATTGTAAAAATTCATTTTCACTCTTTATTCCTAAAACGCCTAAACAGGTATAATTGAAAAAACTTACTTTGAGAAAAGCCGCACCGAGTCCAGACCGCGGCACAGTCAGCCTCGGTAACGCCGTCCAACAGTTATCGTCTAAGTTAAAAGCTTCGAAAACGTCTATCGAATGCCTGAAGTAACCGCCGGCTACGTAAATAATACGGGGCGTGTTCGGTCGGCGTTCCTTTACGACGGGCTTCTTATGTAACGTGAGATCCTGGAACAAACCAACTAGATACTTTTATAAACGGTAAACTCCGGAACCACTGCATCTATTAGAAAAAATATTTTTGCACTGTACAGATGAAAATCTGCCGCCAAGCACCAATAGGTGTGTTCCGGCAGCTGCACTTGAGAGCCAGTCTTTCACTAGGCCTAGCGTGTTACCATCTTGGGCCACATCGTCACTTCAGGTGAGATTGTGGCCACAACACCAAACCTATAACGATAAATAAAAAGTCTACTAGC
The DNA here is from genome assembly GCA_947532125.1 of Saturnia pavonia. Classification (NCBI taxonomy): domain Eukaryota; kingdom Metazoa; phylum Arthropoda; class Insecta; order Lepidoptera; family Saturniidae; genus Saturnia; species Saturnia pavonia. Next base: position 13,715,902 of record OX383901.1, read on the forward strand.
TGTGCCCGCGGCTCCGCTTGTGTGGAATACAGAATCTAAAATAAAAGTAACCAAGTTACTCCATATAATATCAGCTATTTACCAGTTAAAGTTCCGTCAAAATAGGACCAACCGTTTCGGAGATTAGCGGGAACAAACAGACAGACAAAAATATATCTTACCTTACCGGACCTTATATACTTTCATGTACATTTAGTAAAAAGCTGTTATCATGACATTACAAACAGACACAAATTTTATTATTTATATAGATTTATTGAGGAAGGTATAACTTCACAGTATGACTGTAAGGAGCGAAGCATTAATAATGAACGTTAAGAAACCTGGAAAGCTATGGACATGTACGGGAAATAAGAATTACTTTATGCTACACGAGTAAAGTCGTGGGGTACAGCTAATCTATACTAATATAATAAAGCATAAGAGTTTGTCTGTTTGTTTTATCACGCTAATCTCTAGAACTCCCCGTCGGATTCGAAGAGGAATAGTATAGGCTATCTAGCATTAGGTTACACCTCTCAGCTAGCGTTAAATAATGATTTAATAAATAGCGCACCGTAACTGCTTTATCCGCGTACACTAGCGTAATGCTTGGTGATACGTAAATACATCGTTCTACAAAAATATTGCCCCTTAATACACCTAAAAAAAAATCCGCGATACCATATGCCTAATTCCTATACATAAGCCACAATAAGGTATTTTGTGGCAAAAAATTATTGAAAATTGATTTATGAGCATTATTATTAGGTACATGTCACATTAATCCTTACGAACGAAAGTTACTTCATCATCAAGATAATTTTATGAAGATAAACTTTGCTCTTTATAGCATGTTATTTGGACACAGACAATGGAAAATTAAAATCATTCAAGACTCGGCTCGGGTCTATGTCTATAGCAGGGATGCTATGGAAATCCCTATCCGTAACCGAAACTATCGGATATCCGAAATAAAAAATATCCGTAACTGTAACCGATATAAATGATTCGGATAATTTCGGATAGGGCAAAGTCGAATAAGCCATTGTCAAAACAATTTTAACGATGATAAGCGGAACATTTTTTTTCGAGATACATTTTAAATAATAATCTCAAAATGATTACATAAATATAACTGAATCTCGATACCTAATAACACGTTTATTGATCGGATAGGTTTTTTACATATTGTAAAATTCTTTAAAAAATATAATATCCATTACCGAAAGTATCCGAAACAATCGGATATCTGAAAGAATTTCATATCCGTATCCGTAACCGAAACCGATTAATTGCTCTTAAGATATCCGTATCCATATCCGAAACCGCATATCCGTAACATCCCTAGTCTATAGGTGTAGTGGCGCGAACGAGCCCTGTGAGTTGTGACGCATAACCTTACCCGCCCGATATAAAATATATTGTCTATACTGAAGTATTATAAGCCATCAATCAGCGTTTTTTTTTAATTATACGCAAAATAAACTGCCGGTCACAGCTAGTTTTAAATAAAAATAAGCTCTGTACGAGATTTCTAAGAACCAATATCTTCTTGAAAACGTTAACTATGTCCTTCCAATAATTGAACTTTGGACTCCAATTATCAAAGCTTTGTCAAATTTACCATGTTGCCCAATAAGCAGTAGTTTAGATATTTACGCTTGCCAAATTTATTTCATTCTGCGATAAGATAATTCGATTGCTTACCTTAAATATTTTAGCGAGGTACTCCCTACAGGCGGGCACCTTCTTGAGTACTGTACACGTACTCATCTGCTCCTTGAGGAAGCTCGGCGTGAGGTACTGACATCGGACTGCTTGCAATATGTGCTCCATGCGCGGGTGCCTTCTGTCTTCATCATATTTCACCTTTAATTATAAACATATCAAGTTACATCCATTGTATTTTCTTTTACACATAAAACATTACCTATTTTGTGAGTTGTATGGTGTGCATTTCAGTTTTGTGCTGTTTATTTTTCATTTATCGTGCTTAGTAAATAGTGCATTTTTTTTTAACTCTGCATCGATGATGGAGTTCTTTTTCATCCTATAAAGTAAGCGGGCGTATATCTAAAACTGCTTATTTTATTTTTTCAGGTTTATCTATTTTAAATACTCTTCCTCAATTGCCAGCTCCTCAATGCTATCAAAAATATACATTATAGAATAGATAAGAAGATTTTTATCTTGTAATAAATTAAAAACAATAATTATCTAACCTCAAAAGCAATATTTCTTTTACACCATTTGTCACTCAATTAAAAGATACTTTCGAATAACAGCTATATATATATGTTGAAGGGACAAAGTTATTTCTCAGGAATAAAGTCTATGACGATACGTTAAATAAATAAACTTTTGATATTATCGAATAAACGCTTATCTTTGTGTTTATCTGATGTCTGGATAACGGCCCTTACAAATGATTGCACAAAGTTGTGAAAATCCTGTGATGGTATTTTATCCGGAAATGATATTTTTTTAGTTGTAAATGTAATAAGTTAGCCAATGATGTTAAATTGTTAAAATAATGTATATATCGTAGGTGTGTGTGCGTTTGTATGGAGAACGTTTGTCAAGTATAAAGTTTTCTTTTGATTAGAAAATTATATAGAGGTTGACAGATGTGTACAACACAGAAAATACGAATATAATTTTAATCTACACTGAACTCTGCTTATAATTGCTTGTTTTGTTTTTCTTATTAAAAACCTTATTATTTTGCGAGATTAATTTAAGAACTATAAATATGCGTACTGTTTATTTAACAGTTTCGTCTGCCAAATACGAACATACCTAGTTTAATCTTTTTATGATATCAAAATCAAAAGTATAATGAAAAATCTATATACTTATAATAAAACAGTAAAGAGTCGAAATCTGTACATTAAAGATATTTTATAAAAAGTACTACGAAGGGGTTTAGAATCATGGACAGAACACATTCCGGCATTTTTTTTTGTCTACCTGTTTGTCTGCTAGTTTGTATGCTAATCACACATAAACTACTGAACCGAATTTAATGTTTGGTATGATTGTAGTTTAGTCTGGAGGTACGTATAGGATGCATGTTTCCACGTATGGACGTTTGTATGGTCTATAAATTGTGTTTAAGATGGTCATGTAATTCTGTAATATATTTGAAATATTTAGTGAAATAAAGTGAAAAGGTATGACATACATCAACATTATTTTCTCTTTACATAATCTATATAAAGAGAATGATTAATGTTTGCCGTTGTGCGCGCATCACGCAAAAACTATTGGATAGATTTAGATATATATATTTGTTAGCCTTAGATACATGAGCCTTATCAAAAGAACGTGCACCGGCCGGGCACGGTGGCACGGACCCGGCCCGGTGTAGCATGAATTACTCATACAAAAGTATACTATAGATGTTCGCAACCTTGGAGACAGTATTTCAATCCATCTCTCATAGACCTTGGGGAAAACTGTGCTGGGTAACTCATTCCACAACACTAGCGTACGCTATAATAATACACCTACTTAGATTATCGCATTAAACTTGACATTGGTCGCACATACATTGAAGTTTGGAATAATTTTCAATGACCTTTATTATATCTCGGTCATTAATCTCAAATGGAGCGTGTTCTTTGTCAAGTTTGTGATAGTTACGATGACTTTGCAGTTCAAGCACAGATATCGCATGTTGATACTTTAAATTAGCAAATATGTCTTAGCATATAAGTTTTACTTTTGAACGTTACTAACGTCAAGTTTTAGAATGCCGCAATACATAACATCAATTGCAATCACAATAGGAAAAAAAAAAAAATATGCATAATTTAGGTTAACTGAAAATTAATTATGTATGACCAAAAATAAAATAAAATGAAGAAATATTATTATTAGGATACTTTTTAAAATTTGTACTCATCAATCGTAATATTGTCATAATAATATCAAACCAGTTATTAAGAATGGTAAGAAATAATAACTGTTTTTTAAATGTATGTTACGACGAACTTAACCAACCAACCGACTTACCCAATTTAAAACAGCATTGTAGACTTCTCTCTCTTCCCTAACATTAAGTTCGTCCTTTCTTATCAAACAAATTAACTCTTGCTTAGTCAACTGGAGAAATTCTTCTTCCTGGCACACCTATAAAACAAATATATACTACAATTATTACTATGACATGCTTCAAGGATATGCCTGAGCAAACAATTACCCTAGGTTTATGTCCCAGGGCAGCAAATGGTGCTTTTGGGGCCTAGAGCAGAAAATAAAATCATTTTAAATGTTTTCTGGAAGCAAGTACTACAGCCCCGCAACAACTACAAAATAAAAGTATGTCTAAGCCTCCCAGGTAGACGAATTTTTAATGTTCTTTCAAAATTTACTCAATATATGTTATTATCATTAAAAAAAAATATGGACTTCCTCGTTTGGCAAATATTTAGATTTGCTACATTTCATAATCGTCACCTATATGGATGGGGTGGCAAATCTTATAGGACCAAAGCACTAAATTTTAAAATAAACCCCGAATACATACCTGTTGAACTGTATTGTTATTGGTTTGGCGTTGTGGCCACAATCTCACCTGATCTTAAGTGACGATGTAGCCAAGATGGTAGTAGCACACTAAGCCTAGTGGAAGACTGGCTCCCAAGTGCAGCTGCCGGAACAGACCTATTTGTGCTTGGCAACAGATTTTCAACTTGAGGGTGGTAGCTAGCCAGGCGGAAATTAGAAAAAACCCTACCACCATGCTATGGTTTTATCAAGATGTTTTTCTTCACCGAAAAGCTCAGGCTCATTGTAGGGATTCGAACTCACGTCGATTACGTCACGTCCATCATTACTTTTCCAAAGCAATGCGTTTCTTATTTACGTTTCCAAAAGAGTGGTCGATTAGAAATCTCTACAGAGGCAATAAATATTGTCATCGATGTACGAGTATATTGCAACACTTAAAAGCTAAACATATAAAAACAAAAAAAAAAAATGGCATTATCATTGAAACTTATTTTTATAATGAAACAATTTTTCAAGAAATTAACTCACCCGAGTAAAATGTCTCTCAATGAACTGGTTGGCTTTCTTTTTGAGTTCGACGCAGCCGTGTTGCTCAGCGAAGTTTGCGATGCCGATAGCGTTGGAGGGGTCCAACTGCCGCTCGAGGAACGCGCAACACGCATCTATCACGTTAGTTATCTGTCGGCACATAGCTAAAATAAGTGTAGTTTGCTAATATTATTGAATTACTACTGTAGAATCTGGTACACGTGGGCTTTAATGTGATATGTTGTGGTTTAATTAGATTTACTCCAATTTGGAAGAAACCAATTTACAAATTACAAAATATTTTTAGTTTGGCAGTTGGGAACCTGAAAATGTTATATCCTAGGTTCTTAATCCTACATAACATATTGGCAAAATTAAGTTACTAAGCATGGTGTAAGCTATCTGACTTAACTCATATGTAATGCAAACAAATACTTCAGCATTACGTGTAACATTCTGGTTGTAAAAATTTAAGTGTATTTATTTTTACAAAGTCCTTGAACACATTTTATTTAATTCTTTATATTTTAGCGTTACTGTCACATACTCACCTGATATTAAGTGACGATGTGACTCAAGATGGTGGCACACTATGATTAGTAAGGGAATTGAATCTCAAGTGCGGCTGCCAGAACACTCACAAACATTTGCTTGGCGACATATTTTAATCTTGAGGGTAGTAGCTAGCCAGATGGGCATTAGAAAACACCCTACCACCATGCTGTGGGATCATCACGATGTTTTCCTTCATCGAAAGCTCAGACTCATTGGAGAGATACGAACTCGCATCCATCGACGGGATGTCCGTGATGTAAACATTATCGCGTTTCAAATATATCTAGTTTTCTAGAGCAATACTAAAACAAGGTATTCCATAATATTAGTTTTCTCTAGCCTGCCCTGAACAAAATCGTGGCTAAATCCTTGCTTATGATTTAATACTAATAACAAACGTCACACTTATTACATACCAAATATGATTAAACTTTATATTTTAAATAGTGACGATATGTTATTATACAAACAACCTTTCTTTTTAAAGGGTTAATAAATAAATATATGTTTTATGCTTGCAATGAAGTAGGCAGAGAGAGGTAGAGCATAGAAAAATTTCTTTAGAGATTTCTCTCTACTTGGGGCAGCCCAACTATTAGCTCGGCAAATTGACGGTAGTCCTGATGGTAAGCGCAGTATAATCCGAGAGATAGCCAAATCCATCGGCGTTACGCTTGAAGGACCCGATATCGTAATGTGGAGGGAACACTCTCGGCGGGAGGTCGTTCCACAGTTGCACGACAGATAAGACATAGGTAGAGAACTTATTAGTTCGTGCCAAGAGACAGGTTACCTTAAAACTGTGACTACGAAGCCCAGCGCGTGTGGTTTTGTTGTGGAAAGGAGAGGAGACCATAATACACGCCCAAATTTGTGTCTTTTAAAGTAGGTACAGTTGACCGGGCGTGAAAAATCCTCGAACCCTGTTCAGTATTCCGAGTCTCCGATATGTAGTGGAGATGACACTCCCAATGTATAATCCCCGAAATTAAGGTCCGGTACCTCCACCTTACAGAAAATCGCAGCAAAATAACCTCGTGTTGTGTTCCTGCGGCGAGTAAGGTTTACTTGGGATAGGAGGTTTAGCGTCGGCAACACGCTAGTGATACCTATGGCCTACGATTGCCGCTTCCCATCAGGCGGGCTGTATGCTTGTTTACCGCCTTAGTTGTATAAAAATGGCAATGTATAAAAATATGACACCAACCTGGAACATAGTAGCGGCAGGCAGCAGCTGGCACACGGTGACTTCTGTGATTCTAATCTTGCCCGTGTACATAAAATACACTAGCCAGGCCATCGCTGAGGGACACACGCCTTGAAGCCGCACTCGAGACATCTCACACTCTTTCAGACCACTCGTAAACATGGCCTGTAAGCACAAATAAATATTTTTAGGAACACAGAATGAAAAGAGAGAATGGCCACAAAAGGTTTCGTCATATAAACTTACAGAAGACCAAAATTTTGGGTTTCAATAACTAATAAAATCACTAAAGATCGCGTCTTTCGACTGTAACGCCAAATCAGTATTAATTGAACCGTGCAAGTAAGTGTATAGATAAGCAAATCTATTGCTATGCCTTTACGACTGCATAGAATGGAGAGACAACTGCAGCTTGGACTGATTATACCTATTTAAAAGAGACGAAATCATATATTACCCTGTTTCCTCCTCCAAAACTGAACTTATTTTAATATTTTTTTCAATACAAATATAAGGTCTTTATCTATGCCTATACGTTTATGTTTTATTTTTCACTAGCTGTGCGCGCGGCACCGCTCGCGTGAACTACATAATGCTGTCGGTCGTACGCACGCGCTAAAAAGACTTAGATATATGCTATCGCTGACTTTTTTTTTATAACTCTTTTTTAGATCTACAATTATGTGGTATATATTAATTTTGATATATTTCTTATGGTTTACTCAGCGTAAACTATCCGATCGCGCGAAAAGAGTCTTTTTTGCGAATTGATTCACCATTATAAACGAAGCTTGCTTCCGAGACGAGTGAAGATATTTTTTATTTTCACTGTTCTCTTATACCCTAGTCTCTGTTGATATTAATATGGATTGCTGTTTCCTCAAACACCACAAAAATAAAACTACATTTCACTTTTGTTTTAAGCGCCACTTCGTAATACAACGATGCGAAACTTTATACTATTTGTCTCTGCTATATACGCTACAATCACACCATCTGGCCTTCGTTAGGAACATGGACCTCCACAGGGACATGAGGCTTCCCTCGATAGAAGCCTATGTGAAATATCTCACCAGGAGATACTTCGATAGCGCTTCGAATCACCCCAACCCACTCGTAAAATCCACCGTGAACTACGTCCCAGACAACTCGATCCCCGTTGCCAAACGTTATAAACGCCGTCCGCGAAATCTCCTTGTCGATCCCGACGACGACATCGAGAAAGCTAATAATTACTACGCGTTCGCTCCCGCAACATATGCGTGCTCGCGCCCACGCCCGCGAAACCACCGTTCCCTCCGCAGGGGACGTACGGTTAACTTCGCTCCCGCACACCCGCCACGACCGCCCTCCTCTGCGGCAACTCAAGCCTAGGTCCGATCCATCGGCATGGAGCCCTTGAGACAAGCAGCCGCTCGCGCGATACAAGTGACTCTACAATCACTAGCTTTCACAGCCATACATGACACTGCATTATACATACATGCACAACACACATAGGTACATAGGTTCTGTAAGGGACCTTTTTTTTTCTTTTTTTGCCTAGTTAGAGTAGACAAAAATTTCAGACCACTAAATACACATACACATGTTCCTTCCCTCCTCCCAGGGGGCAGAAACATGTATATATGTATAGTTAGTTTAGATCGAATTACGGATAGGGAATTAGTCAGATCGCGACTTAATTGCATACGCGCAACAGTCCGAGCCGAGGTCCGGCCACTTTGGCGCCCTCGGATGTTGTTGCTTAGCTTTCGTGGCTGAGTGCCCTAAGTGCTCGCCCCCAAGCCCGGTAAAGCTGTAAAAGCCGTAAAGGCTCCAGGGCCCCTCAGGCTAACAGTGTAGTCAGTTCGAAAAAAAAAAAAAAAAAAAAAAAAAAAAAAAAAAAAAAAAAACACACCATCTGTTATGAGCCATATAAATGGTGGTAAATAATCGTTTTATTTCGAGTATATTTCAAAATCATTGAGGGAAAGTGTATATACATTATAACACATCTTAAAAAAGCAGTTGTTTTTGTTAGTTTTTGCTAAAAGGTGAATTAAGTTTGTTATATTCAATTGCTTATATTAACTTTGTCAAATGTGAGTCAGCGCCATCTGAGAAAAATCTGAAATTTTCAGCTTTTTTGGTCACAATTTTTTGTATGGCTACTGGCAGTTTTCTTGTTTTACTAGTCTCTGGCCGGGGCGACTAACTCGTTGACGTCCGGTAGGTCGATTCAAGTATCGCTGTCATCACACTATAGAGGCGGATCTGTGTCACCTACAAGCCGACAATAGACAAGAAACTGCGCAGAATCGGGTGTCGTGTTCTCATTTCGGAGGCCGAGACCCTTTTTGAAACACCGAGCCCAAATAGTTAATAACATCAACCTGCAAATGTTCCGTTAATGAACAAAATACCTCATCTCGCGCGCCGGCATGGACTTGCATACCACACAAGCCTACGAATTGTTGGTGAGTTATAACGCCGAGAAAAATGAAAAAGATGGCTTTACTGCTGACACATTTTTAGAGCGTCCAGGGTTTCCTCATCGTTAGCCAAGGTGTTACAAATTAAAAGTAAGTTAAATGTAGGAGTGTGGTTCAAGCTCACATTGTGTACTAACAAATTTTACGCAATTCGCATACATTTACTAATTTGAAAATCTACATGCCGTATAACACTGACGTAAACATTACAATGACTTTTATAACAGCTGCGGTTACAACTGACTCGTCTTCTTTTTTCGTAGACATTTTATTATTAAAGAATATAGATGTATACTGAGTATACATCTGAGTGTTTAAAGTAGCACACAAGCCAGCAGTCCATGAGTAACTAGTCACTGCAACCCAACATCATAACAGAATGTAGTAGACCTATCAGAATTAGTTGGAACGCCTCGTTTATCGCCACGCATACTGTCCAATAGCTATTATTTCCTTGTTGTAACCGTCATTAAAATATATTGTAATAAAGGCTTATTCCTCTTAGACTCATCCTTCTCACTATACTATGTTCATTATATGAAAGGTTGCACGAAGTACCTATCCATAAAACGTAAATTGTTACGTTGTGCTTTCAAACACAAAATAAAAACATGACTTTCGACTATCAGTTATAATGATAAAAAATAAAGACAATGAATGATAAACGTTTCACACGATAAAAACCTAAATAACTTCCTCTATATAATTTTCAAGAATTTTTTAATCTTTTTGCTTACTAAGTGCAGCGTTACATTCTATGATTCATAAAATTAGAGAAACCAAAATTAAATAATCAATAAATAGAATTAATCGTAAATTAATCTAATGCCGTTATACATTTCATTTATTAGTAGTTTTTTAAATTACTAATTTAAATGTTTCTTTTCGTAGTTCCTACATTTTTACTGCAACAACACGGCAAGAAATTAATTAACTAGATGAATGAACATGCCACCATGTTGTTTGGCGTATGACACTCAACTCATGTATTTCACAGTGACCTTATAAAATATCATTGGTATTTCAAGTGTTTCGGATTACGATCTCAATTGAAGTTATAGTTTTTTTTCATTTACATATTTTATACATCCCTTAATTCTTTTAAAGTATAATCATATTATCGATGTATACAATCGGGCTTATAACAAGAATCGTACAATCGTAAAACCAACACCCATATTAACTATTACACCCATATTATCTCAACTCTAAAATAAATATTAGACATCTATCTGTCATGCAAACCTTTTATGATGAACATAGTATAGCTAATACACTAAAAAAACTTTGATTGTATACCTGCAATATTGGTTACTTATCAGATTAATAATTGTATGTTTCAACGAAATATGTTTTAGACCCACGTCAATTTTTTCTATTCAATGGACATAAATATAAAGCAGATTAAAGTTTTGCTTTTGCATACAAGCTGATAATATTTAATTTCTTTGCTAATCACGTACTGATCATTTGAATTTGTTATTTTTTACTACTGACAACTATACATTATGGTCTGAACGGTATGATTTAAAAGTTCCGTTGTTCTTGCCAACTGCATGACAACATTTGCCAATATTTAAATTGAGGTTCATTTAATTAATTTTCATAATAAAGTTAGGAGATAAAACAAAATAATAGATAAGGTTATTATTTCATGTGGTACACTTGGTTTTTTTTTGTGTTTTCACATAAAAAAAATATTCATAATTATTCAAAATGTTCTAAAATTATATAAGAGAAATGCCCGTTTTATTTTAGCATTGCGCACTTGACTGATGAATTATGTACAATATTTCCATACACTAACTTCAATCACTTTACGGATCAATCGTGAGTTGCAATTATTTTTTTTATTTGTATTTTATTAATGGTATAAAAGAAAGTCGCTATCCGCGCCTGTCAGTCTGTTTCTCCGCTTACTTTTTCTAAACCATCCAAAGGATTTTTATACGATTTTCACTGTCATTTAGTGATTTTTTAAGGAAGGTTAGTATAGACAATACATTCTAATTAAGTTTTTGTATATTATAGAAAATGTATGTTTTTAATCAAGTCGTAAAAAAACTATTTTCCGGCGCTTACATTGCTTACGCAGAGTAAACCTTATAAGATACATCAAAATAATGTACTAGAGAATTGTAGTTCTTCATATAGCTTAGAGAAAAGCCCACGATAATAAAGAATATGTCTATTCCCCAAGGTTGACTCGCAGTAACCATTTCATTTTTTTTTATAGTAGCTCGGTAAATTGGTGGTACTGTCCTTGATGGCAAGCACAGTACAATCCAATCACAACGGCAACCATCGAATGATCAAAATCTATCGACGGTCGCTGCTGTCATGCCGGACTGCATAAATATCTCTTCACGTTACGCTTGAAGGACCCGATGTAGTAAGAAGGAGAGAATTCGTCGGGAGATGATTCCACAGCTTCATGGTATGACAAAGATAAGTTTCATAAGAACTTTTTAGTTCGTGCCGAGATGGAGGTTACCTTAAAACTCTGACACCAAAGCCCAGCGCCTGTAGTTTTGTTGTAGAAAAGAGAGAATCAGATTGAACAACTCTTCAGAGCACTCTTGATAAAGAAGGTATAACACACTCAGCGAGGCAACGTTTCTGTGCAGCTGAAGCGGTGCGATGTATTTGGTAACGTCTGCACTCTGTTCAGGATTCCGAGTCTACGTGATGTAGACATGCGACACTCCCGATGTAATCCCTGAAGTTGAGGTCGCTGCGAATATCCACACTTAGGATATTGAAGCTGTCACGCATTGGTAGCAAAGCGTTTTGAACAATGGGGAGGCGGAAAATAAGGATAAAAAAACGCGTTTAAAAAGTGATCATCTAAATATTTAACGGACAAGCTGGGTGTTGATGATCCACTCCATCATCTTGCACAACACTGAGGTTACGGCAATTGGACAGTAATTCGTAGGGTCTGATCGATCGCCCTTCTTGGGAATTAGTTGGACATTACCCTTCCTCCAAGCCCGAGACACTACACCAGAGAAGTAGGACAGGCGGTATAGGTGCGTTAACATTGGGAACAACTTAGCTGCACATTTTTTTAAGAACTACCGCAGGAAACCGTCTCGACTACTGCAGTACCCGAACATCGAGCGATCGCTATTCCCTAAGCACGTCAAGTTGCCTGAATCGTAACTCGGACATGGTGACACCGCAGCTAGGAATGGTAAACGGTAGTGCATTGCGATTGTCGAGCCGGGAATTAGCCGTAAAGAGATTAGCTTGTAATGGCACTTTCTCCTGCGGCTCATGAGCCAGTGATCTATCTGAGTACCACAGTGGGGGTAATGTAGGACGACAGAAAATATTCTTTTTAAAATATTATGTTACTTGCGAAGCTATTTTCTCTAATTCAGTATTATAAATATATTAGTTACCTTGGACATATAATGTAAACTAAAAATGCCCTGTACATAATATGATTTAAATGAATACCGTAGAAGATATCACAGATTCAAAATTGCGCGTAACCAAAAAATCCTACCTATGAATACCGAGTCGCGAGCTAAACTCACTTTTTGTAATAACGATGAACTATAAATACCAAAGCGATAACTCTCCGTCAAAAGAACATGATTTTTTTTAACAAAAATGGTGTCACATTAGTAAATTAAACCCGTGTGAAGCCGGAGCGGGCTAGTTCGGTCAAATTAGACTAAAAAATAGGGGTGAGATTACAAAAATTACGACTAGGCTGAAAATTGGTAGGATTGTTCAATACACACATACATACATTGTTCAATATAAAGGAAATGTGAGAAGTCCTCATCGATCCGGCACGTGCAAAAAAATTTACTCGAGGTCAAAGGTCACAAAAACGGGTTTTTCAAGTGAATTGAAATTGAAAATCGCGAAAAACCCGTTTTGTGACCTTTGACCCCAGTAAATTTTTTTGCACGTGCCGGATCGATGAGAACTTTTCACATTTCCTTTATAATAGTGTATTGAACAATCTTACCAATTTTCAGCATAGTCGGAATTTTTGTAACCTTGGATGTCTAAATTGACCGGACTAGGTCGCTAGTGTTATAATATGTATTACACGACGCGCGGTGCGACGCTATGTGACGTTCGACGTATTGAGCGGTAATTTCCCGCGGCAAGTTATTTATGTATCGTTTATGTTTGTAGGGGTTTATAATAGGGGTAATAATATACCATACAACAAAAACAATTCTTCTATGTTTAAATAATAAAAATGTTGTATTATTTGGATTTATGTACCACATGGCAGTATACTTTACAGTAGTACGATAATCTAAGTTAATTAATTGTTTATCACTTTAGACACAACGTAAAATTCACAGAAAACCCTATCGCCAAGAAAATCGATTGATTAGCCTTCTCATTAGGTATTTCGCAAGCGCCAAGTGATAGCAGAAAACACTAAATATCAGCTCTAAAATGGCCACTCCAAATTATTTTAGTACATTATGGCTTTTTCTTAAAACGAATTAGCCATTTTGATGCCGATATTAGCTTTGTTCTTATTAAATAAGTAATTAGGGGCGGGATTATCATTAGGTCATTGCAATTATTAATGTGTGCTTAATACTTATTATAACAAAGGTTCTATGTGGGCATTATCATATGCTACTTAAGGTGAAACCATACTAGACAGAACTGGACTGTACACCCGAAAAATATGAAGATCCAAGTTTTTATGAATTTTGATGTACGTAACAAATTATTTGTAATTTAAATAATTATATTACAAATTAAACGATCTAATTACACACTTAAACGACGTCAACGTTGTTTGTGTAAAAATGAATGGATATCACAATCGTATCTCTGAGTTCGGAGGCTCATTCTCTATTCAGAACGGGGGCACACGAGCAAAACGTTACGTCGAAAACTTGAAGCCATTTGCATAACCTTGAAGTATCTACTACGTCCAAATGTTTATACAGTTTATAAAAAAAACGTTTTATTTTCTGTTTTCGCATGACTTGCATTATTTAAATTATTACCTAACAGCAGAGCCGGTTTTTTATAAATTAAAATAAGAAATTGAACTAAAGCTCAAACGAGCTAGATTACATTATATTATTAATTCCATATACTTAGCGGGATTAATTCCAGATTTTCATTAAAGAAAGAAAGAACAATAAGAATAAAAATAATGTCAGGTGACTATAAAGATTATTTTTTGTAAGGAAGCCTGAACGCTCGAAGTAGATTCTGATAGTGTTGATTAGCAATCATTACCAAAACTTCAATTTCTATAAATATCTTGGTCAAGTAAATCTTTATTGTAGAAACAAGTGCTTTAATACATACCTTGAAATATGGGCTGCCAGCAGCCAATACCACTTTGTGAACGTGGAAGAGCTCGTTGCCGACTTCTAAAACGACGTCGGTCAACATGTGGTGAGATCTCATCGTGAACATCATCTGTTAACAAATTTTTGCGTTACATTATTGAGATTAGCACTTACAATACCACCGCTGCATTACAATTTAAATACACACTACAATAATTATTTTTGCTGATCATACATTATTTTAATATATAAAACTAGATGTGTTCACGAGTTTTTCGCTTTATTATTACAATGGATAGCATTAAAACCTGCGTGAAAAACACTCAGATCTTACAACTTTCACGATAATCAGTCAATGAGGACAATGGGTGTTGGAGTTTATCAATTTTACGTACCTACTAGCTGTGCCCACGGCTCCGCTCGCGTTACGACAGAAGAACGCATAGGAAATCGTTTATAAAAATCGTAGATTCTAAAAAACTTTAATAACTTTTTAATGAATTCAGATATCGTGATATATTTCATATTATAGATTCTTTGTATGAAATTTTATGTATGTTTGAACGCGTTTAACTTAAAAGTTATTTGACGGATTCCAGGTCTTATGATTCTATAATATTTTTAGGCTATTTCAATTTATTCTAATTCTATTTCAATATTTTCAATTAAACAAAAATATACTAATCGAAACATGCGGACACTAGTTGAATATGAATATAGGACTGAAACCAAGGAAAGATTTAGGTTACATATTATTCTTCTACATAAAGGCGAGGCAATTACAAGACATTCCTCTTTTAATTAATCCATATAACAGTTATAATTACTCTGGAACATCGGAAGTACATTCACGTAATCGAAGTACCGGGCAGCAGGTAATAGTTCATAAGTTTATCTGAAGGACTATTAATAACTGTGTGTTGGCGACGCATAGAACATGTATAGGGTCATATAGTTGTTTGTAGGTTGTCAAATAATTAATTAATAGCGATATACAATAATAATAGGTTGTTGTAAGATAATGTTAAAAGTTCTTATCGAGTATTTATATGAAGATTACAAGTCATACACGATCAATGTTAGATTGTAAGTTTGAGTAACCAATAGGTTTCATGTTTCAAATTGTCTTATCTGATAATTTAAGAGAGAGTTATATAGTGTATATAAGGTTTCCTTGTCTAGAATATTTTAAATGTGTAATAAGTGAATTGTTACTTGTATAGTCTGAAAAATCATACAAAAATCTTATTGGTGTAGAAATACATCAATGAATATGCTCTCACGAAACACGAGAAGCCCAAAAGCCATTTTCCACGTGTAGAAAAATTAAAATGTAGAACAAAGAAACGGCAAGCCATCTATTTAAATTATAATGATTATTGACAAGAATATTTTTGCTCGATAAGAAAGTGCCGTGTCACGCGTTTCCGTTCAATACCTACACGTTGTGTACACGGTCGGGTACAAACACCGATAACAACGTATTCGATACGATATTTAGCTAAAATGTCATATGTATGTATAGTTATTTTCATACGAAAACCACATTTTGGATTGATTTTTATAACACTATAATTTTTATATAACGAACATTAAATCGTTAATCGTTAGAAAAAAATCAGTCGTAGCCCGTCGTTCTGCAATATCACCGATGATATTACACAATATGTTGGTTGGTTAAAATGAGAATTTTCTCGATATACAATAAATGAAAATTATTTCTTCTAAAAAAAAAATAAACAATGCTCTAATTTTAATCATGACCTGTATGTGTGGCATCGTAACGCTCTCAATGAATAGGTTAGTTTTAATGGAGGTTTTGAAATTTTCAATTTACCTTTTTAAACATATACATACCATTTTGAATAGTTGTCGGATCGTGGTTATATAATTATTATTACATTTATTATCTGATAACGCTGTAAACCATGAATGCCCGATATAGATCTCGTGCAATAAAACAAAAACAGTTCACACAGTCAATATATAATGTGGATGTATTGCTATTATAGGCGCACATGTTTCTGTTGGTACTGGAAGTCAAACCAATACACAGATTTGTTGTTCGACCAGTCGTGTCAATAGTTGGGGTATCCAATAATACCAAATAAAATACTACGGCAATAGCTCATGCCAGGGTTTCGGCCACATTGGCCCTTACGTTTCTTACTATGTTGGCTGAGTGCCTACTGAGTTCGCCACAAATTTCGGTGAAGCTCTAACGGTTCTTTGGGCTATAATTTTTGGTAGAATTTACCAAAATCCAAGGGAATGTTTTCCGAGATACGTGTTTACGCAACATAAAGCCTTTTTTAATCATTATTTTATCGATTGATTTGTAGGTTTTACAGATTTATAACATTATCACTGATGTTTCAAGTTGAGGCTGCCTATTGCCACCACGGTATTCGGTGCTACATGTTTTTGTCAAAAGTCAGGCGAGCAATAGGAAATACCCTAATCATAGCATGCTGGTTTCATTACGATGATTTCGTTAACTGAAAGATTGGCGCAGCCTCCGAACGCGCCACCACTGTCCAGCTTTGTTCTGACTCCTGACTGACTAATCATCGGTCCCCAGTCAGCCTACACTACTAAAGATAGAAAGAAATGTGAAATTTGGGGAGGGTGTTGGTTTTATATTGCTGGTATCGTTTAGCAAGGGATTTCTAGAAATTCAGTTCCTAAGGGTGTGAAAATGGGTGCCAAAGTTTGTATGGAAAATTATATTTTTCGTTTCGGATTTATTTCAAACTTGGTATTAATAGTCTTTAACTACTAAGAGTAGAAAGAGTCTAAAACGTTTGTATGGGAAATACTATTTTTGGATAAAGTTTATCTATGTGGCCTGTTCTAGATGTAGTTCCAACGTTAGTCTGGTAATATTAGCACTAAACAGTAGGGTGTAACCATCAATTTGGTATAAAAAAGTGTGCTTTATTGAATTCACATAAATTAGGTATACTGTTTACAATTTTTTTTTTATTTATTTATGACTATTAAACATAAAATATTAATTAATACAATTAAAAAAAAAACAGTACAGCGCAGCAGTGGGAGATTAGCTAATAAAAATTAAAATATATCTTAATATATTGTCGTTTATTAAAAAAGTGACATTAATGTCCAAACTACTATACCTCATCACGTTTTACGATTTAGTATTTATAAATTATAGTTTTCGAATAGTGTTCCACGACCTAATTGCTACAAGGATGAGGTTAACCCGTGACAAAGCAATATTACCTAATTAGTAACAATTAATTTCATAACTTCTCATATAAAATGGGTTTAGTTTTAATAAATTCATCGCAAAAACCTATTGTTTGTTAATACAATGACAAAGCAAAACTGAATATATTTACATAAATAGTATCCAGCTTGTTGAGGATATTAGCAAATATATAAATAACTAGCTGTGCCCGCGGCTCCGCTCGCGTGGACTTTAGAATGCCGTCGGTAGAGCGCACGCGCGAATAGTCGCTCAAAAAATGGTAGAAAAGAATCCTTATTTTGGGTAATCCTTTGAAAATAGATAAATGCGTTCACTGACTTTTTTGTATGTCTTTTTAAGATCTACAATTATGTAGAGCATTAATTTGATATATCTCGTATGGTTTACTCAGCGTAAGCCATTTAAGGACCCCCAAATGGGTATTTTTTGCAAATTGACTCACCATTAGTACACCGCTACACTGCTTATTTCGTAAATCACGTTATCTTACAAAATATATCCTGCAACCTGGCCAGATAACATAGCTATCAAATCAAATAAAAAATTTGTTAATCGGATAGGTGGTTTTCGCCTGAATGAAACATAAACGGACAGACAGACAGAGAAATGTGAGTATTATAATATGTATAGATGTAGATATATAGAAACTAAAGCCAATTAATAATACAATGATGAAAGTTTCAGATTACCTACACTGAACAGGATGAATTGGGATATTTTGTCGGTCAGGAAACTATTTGTAAAATATCTCATAAATGAACAACATCGTAAAGTCCTCCTTATAGATCTGATATATTAACAAGTAGACGGAAATATACGGTTTGTGCCACCAACCAATATAAAACAGTTTTTGTAAATAAATTTCAACGTTATATAAACGCCCTTTCCTATACAATAAACTAAATAAAATCCTTGATTCATTGAATAATCATAAATGTAATGTAATTGTATAATATCCTGACTAAAAACTCAGAACTATGAAGGAGATATAGAAAACTTATTTATAATCATAAAGTAAAAGGATTATTATCATGATAATTAGAAATATCATATTACATATATGTATTCATAAATAAATGTTTTATTCATGAATACAATACGCACATGCAAGCTCATGCTATGTAATTCACAATATATTGAGACAAGTTCAACATATTGTAGTCTAACTTGCTACATTATAACTGTAAGGTAGTATGAAAAAAATATTTAAAAAATAAGTTTGTAATATTCATATTACATTTCCTGATAATGTTAATAAGACATTTTTTATCTTTATAGGTTTGGCGTAGTGGCCACATCCACATCCACAAGGTATCACATACGGCTAAGACACGTTAATATATGAAATCATTTCAGTCTCTTGACAGTTTGCTTAGTTAGTCTTGTCCGAAATCTATTTACAGGTGATTAAATATGAGTAACACAGCTCTACTATTATATTTATTAGACAAGTCATCACACGATGATTCTTATTTTGACTTCGATATGCAAATTGCTTTAGCAAATTCTAAAAGATGTGGCCGTCGTGACGTAGGTCAAGGCGTAGTTAATATTGGTAAAACATCGATAACTATCGATTAATCAACAAAGATTTACACGAATAACCTTTTTTTTGCTGTGGTCACTCGACGGGACGATTTACATTCCGTACTACGAAATAATTGTTACTCAAACTATTAATTGATAGTTAAATAAATAAAAATGTACATACACGTAAATGTATGGACATATTATCTTATGAACATTTATTTAATTGTATTTTATTAACTTGTTTTATTGCTCATTTTTACAATTATTGAAATTGATGTGTGTTGTTATTTTTTTTACTCATTCAAATATTTTTATTTTGGTTTTCCTGTGGTATAATTTATATTTAATTGTAGACTGAGAATGAATCAGTTACTCGTCAAATGTCTTCTTTACACCGTTGATCAAGTATTACTTGCGTCGTCAGCTAAAGATTTACAAGCGATTGTGATATTATGAATGAAGCTTTGGAAAGAAAGTGAACGCAAAGAAGACTAAAGTTATGGTGTTTGAATAGGAAGAGAGCATGACAGAGGTATGTATACGGATTGTTGGCGACAAACTCGAGCAAGTGAGTGAATTTGTATATTTGGCATCGATATTTACTAGTGACAGAAAGTGTGAAAGTGATATTGAAAGGAGAGTTAATGCTGGTAGCTTGGTGAATGGGGCGTTACACGCCTTTTTATCAATTAACAAGTTACCTTCATAAAGTCGCTAATGTAATTGCCCATGCAGAAAGTCATATCCCCGACGTCATTGGAGCCCGTGCCGACCGCCCCCTCCAACGTTGTGTCGCAGGTGATCGGCGGCATATCGTCCAGCATATTGCCGTGAACCGCATCGTCATCCGTGTCCATACTCGATCCTGCGAAATACATTTGTTATTTATAAAAAATATAAATTTACAATACTTGTTATACTGGTCAATACGTAAAATGCAAATTACAAATCTATTAGTGAGTGATAAGCGACAACGAATAAACTTGTTTATCGGGCGTTGTCGTTTTTTGTTTAAATATAAATTATAATATTTGACCCCGGATAGAAGTTTAAAAATTATAAATATCTCTGGAAATATCACATGTCATAATTTTTTCAGAGTAAAGACCTACATATCACAAGAATCCCCACAACGACATATAAGTGAGAATTATTTAAATATCTATGGTGTTGTTAAAGTTTATTAGGATAAAGAATAAAATGACGACAATTCAATTAATTTATAAACATCGAAACACATTATTATGTACATAGGTTGTCGTTCATGAGGTGGATTATTTTCGACACAATTTATAGTTCTATAGTTTATACTAATATTACAAAGATCGAGAGATTGTTGATCTAAGAAGGACAACAGCGATCAATAAAAAAAAATTAAATTAAATAGTAAACAGCCATTCATTCTTGTTGATTTGCATCAGTAATAGGTGTGCAGTAGCAATGGTGTTTGGAATTTTTTTTTCCTATAAATATATATTTTTAAATTAACTACAATTTAGTAACACATCGAATTATCAGTAAATTATCAACGATAATATTGACGTAATGTTTTAATATCGGACGCCGTGACGTCATTTAATTAATCTAACAAGTTTATTTTACGCTTTAAAGCACATGTGTGTGTAAGTTGGTATTATACACAATAACACTAGCTGTGCACCGCGGTTTCACCCGCGTATAATTTAAAAGAAATCGCTGATTGATTATTCAAAATACTACAGTATAGACAATATTTTTGTCAGGCTCACAAGGTTCGTTCGCGCCACTGCTGCTAAGTCATAGACCCGAACCGAGTCTTGAATTATTTTGATTTTCTATTATCTCCCAAACTATGCGTCCAAATAAATTTTTATAAAGGGCAGTCTACATAAAATTGTCATGATGATGAAGTAACTTCCGTTTTTGTAAGGATTTATGCTTAATAATCATGAATCACTTTTCAATTTTCAATAAAACTGTCACAAAATACCTTCTTGTGGCATATGTATAAGAAATAGGCATATAGATAGATTGCGAACTTTTTTTTAGATGAACTAAGGACCAATATTTTGTAGAACATTGTATTTACGTATCTAACTAAGCCAGCGCACGCCGATAGAGCAGTTAGGGTGCGCTATTTCTTCCGATTTACTTAACAAAAATCAATATTTACGGCTAGCTGAGAGGTGTAGCCTAATAGAGCCTATAGGGCCTATACTATTTATTCCTCGTGAATCTGGCAACTAAATAAAAAATATTTTTTTGAATCCGTTACATAAAAGTATCCTGTTGAACCTTACTAAGGAAAGAAAGCTTTTTTGATGGGTCGGTCACGACAACTGTCCGACTGAATCGAGACCACCATACGCATGCTAATAAACTCGTCACAGTGTCTATCTTTTGGCATGTCACATTTTGGGAACAGCCAATGTATATCCAGCTGCTAAGAGGCATGACAACGATGACCATCAATAGAATACCATAGATCTCAATGGTCGCCGTTGTTTTTTAATTGTACTGTACATACCATCAGGAACAGTGCCGTCATTTTATCATGCTACCATACAAAATAAAATATTGTCTTATATTACAGTTGTATTTAGCCGAATTATTTGGTAGTCACTTATCATAGGGAATATACTCGAATATAATGACACCCAATCTGCATTCCAAGTATACAACATTTTACTAATTAGACTAATAAATAACGTTAAAATTTAAATACAATCACAAAACTATAAAAATACCCAGTAACTTCGCTTTTGTGTCAAACTGACGCGTACTTTGATGTCACGATTCGATTTGACCAATAACGTTGCGTTTTGCGATTTTAAATTTCCCTCATATTTTTAACACTTTTTATTAATGGAAATCTATAAAAAAAACCTTATAGGTGTAATATACTACAGTAATAAAGATTTCAAAGAAAAATATTTTACCTATATTTAAACTACATGCATATTCCCTATTATAAATGAAAAATAATATCGGACAAATGTGCATCACGACCACACACTTACAGATGTCGATCCTTTCAATAAAATTTTCAATCACTTTTTAGCAAAATGGCTGCTTTATTTCATTAATCACGTCATGGATTTTCAGTTTAAGGCTGCAATCGATTCGATTGGCTCCGTATAGACTCTGTCTTTAACATACATTGAGTCTTAAAAGGATCTGGAATGAATGATTTGTTTATGGTTCCAAATTCAATTATTTTTTGTTGTTAAATTGGCACAAACTCATCTTTCAATTTTTTTCATTATGGCGTGGAGTTTGAGTTGCCTCTTTCATTTAGATTAAATACAGTGCTGATTAAATACAGGACATGCTAGAACGAGTCAATTCCGACCCAACATTCATGAAACGCATTGTTACTGGTGACGAGACGTGGGTTTAAGAGTTTGACACGCAAACTAGTCAACAAACTTCGGAGTGGCGCCTTCCAACTGAACCGAAACCGAAAAAACCACGCCAAAGTCGATCAAAAATCAAAGTCATGTTGACTGTTTTCTTTAACTATCGCGGTGTTTTGTGCACTCGGAATTCTTACCGGAAGGTCAATCGGTAAATGTATTATTTGAGCATTATGCAGCGTTTAAGAGAGCAAATTCGACGAAAAAGGCCAGCTTTGAGGAAAGAAATAAAAATAAAGTGTATTGTTTCTGAAAGAGCATACTTTGAAGACGGTAAAAATATTTTCTCGGTACTTTTTTAACAGAGTAGTAGCCCTACATAAAATAAGCCAGCGGTGTTAAATCACATGATAGGGCCGGCAACTTAACAGAGAAATCATGCGATCGGGAAATTTAGTTTGAATTAAATTCATTGTTTCGGTGGCTGTGTGACTTGTGGCACCATCCTGTTGACATAGCGCACCATACAGTGACACTTTGAGCATGCGAAGGCTTCTCAACAATCGCTCTTGGATTTTCCGAAGCCTAAATGCGGCAATTTAGCTCGTTGACGCATTCAAACAAATGAAAATGGGCTTCGTCTGAAAAAATGTTTTTTTTCAGGAAAACCAGCGGATTGATCTTGAATGAATTCAGCGAATATACAGCGAAGTGAATGGTCGACCGACTTTAACTCTTGCACCAGTTGCATCTTGAAAGGCTTCAAAGTTGGCAAAGACAAACAAGTTGGAACTTTTCTCAAAAAAATATAGAAACATTTAATTATGTCAAGAGTTGATAAGTACAAGCGAGAATTCCAATCTGGCATTGCAAAAACTAACATCATAAAATCAAAATATGATCAAAAAATATGATATATGTATAATTGTAATAAGAATTGTGTTCTCTCAAACTATATAATATAATACGTAATAAGAAATTCAACATATCGTTCTATTTATTTATTAATTTCGTGCACACCTATTCCACTTTTTATCATTTCACATTTTAGGTAAGAATTTTCCATTAAAAATATTAGATCCATGTTTCAAACCCCTGCTAACACGACACACTCGCGTAAACGCCTGGCAGCCAATATTAACACGAACTCGCCCGTAGTCGCTCCCGCACCCGCGAATTGTTTGTGAACAAGCGCTAAGTTTATCTAGATAGGTGTGTTTTTTTTATGACACCGAGCTTAGCTCGGTCGCGGTCGCCCAGATATTAATGTAATAATGAATTGACAATACTAGATTCGTTTGAAAAATATGCCTTTTATCTTATCACGGACATATCAGAAAATATAGGTAATGTACATGGAAATACCAAATACGCACTCTTAACAAATTGTTTCAAGATTATTTTTGTAATCACGGATAGTATATAAGACATGAAGTATCGTAGCTAATTCAGCTCTTTAGAAGTACAAAGAGTTGGTACAAAAATATAATGTAGCATCTACGAATGCGAGTAATGCTAATCTGCTAGCTATAATTTTGATATATTTACTTGTATTTAGTAGTAATATATTCTGCTCATCAGGGAGTCTTATTAAATTGCATGGGTACGAATTTTTATATGGTTCGATATGCATTTACCACCGAATCCATCCACACGCAAAAGAATTAATGAAAGTTTACTTCTGACGTCATGATGAGCATATACAATTATTTTAAGTTAGAGATCTACGTTAAAATTTGTGTTTAGGCTCTTTTATTAGAATGTAGCTTTCCGCTAGAGTATAAGATGTATATAGTTTTTCGACTGTAATAGATTTTTATGTTGATTATTTATTTGTAAACCTGTGCCAAGAAAAAAATAAGCCTAAAGGGGGTGTTAAAATAGAGTGGAATAAAATACCTAAATATTAATAAAAGCAACATTACTTTGTTTTCCGCGTGTATGTGGCGAGGATATGTGTTTTATTAAATAATATATTTTAAAATGTAATTTTATTATTTAACTGTGTCCGCGGCTCCGCTCTCGTGGACGACAGAGGAACGCGTAGTGCTTATAAAAATAGTAGTTTGTTAAAACTTTAGTAACTATTTATTTTATAAAGATATCGTGATATAATAGCTTTTTATATAAGGACCAAGCAATTTACAAGTATTTTTTATCAAAATCAATGCCGTAGTTTTTGCTTGATGCTCGCACAGCGGAATTTATTTATAATAGATTACAGAATATGATCCTTTTCTGTTGAACTATGTCTGTGTTATCGTATAACTTATTCAAGCGAGTAAACCAACATAATTGAATAATATATGCAAAAATTAGCATAAATGGTACTAAGAATTGCATTAAAACTTAAAAAAAAATATTAAAAGCATTTAATATTAATTCTTACCACTGTCACTGATGTAGTTTGCATACTGAGTGCTAACACCAGATAATTTCATTTTATCTATTTTTAAATAGATTAAACTAACACTCCAACAATGATTTATTATATGTTTATAACATTATTTTGAGATCAAAACCACTGCACTATAATTTTTAAACTAATTCACTGCAATCACGAGACGTTGAGATCCTGTTCACTGTCTCTGTATATACTTGTGTATTGTAATTAAATGTGAAAAATTGTTTTGGTGGAAAATAATATGACGAAGCTAAGTTTATACATTTAGCGAGACGCGCCCGCGCCTTACTGAATGAACCTTGGCATGCGTTTAAGCAAGCCACACACCGCGGCACCGTCATCGCAAGCTGTGCCGATTCACAGTGACTCGACAATATACTAAAGTCACATATACACGCAAGCCTTATCAGAATAATACCGTAAGTAAATAAGCCTGTGTTTATTATGATAATGTAATTTTTGAACTGAAAACTTCTTTAGCATCGATGTGATTTGAAACTCGATGAAACGAAAAAGCGACACAAAAAGACAAAACAACACATACATCTATAGGATTTAGCCAGCGAGAGAATGAGATAGAATATATTATACAGTGTTTCCTATTATTGATGTTGATAATGTAATATGTAGAATAAAATGTAATTAATTCTGAAGGTTTCACTTCTACCGCGTGTGAACTGCACACGTTTTTTTTAACTTGGCACTTTTGTGTTTTGTTACTGAGTAAGAACTTAATAGGCCACCCCCACGGCTTTTCTCCGTACTGAGAAAACTCGCCAGACAATTTTAAAATTTTATCAAAATGAAATAAATTTTTTTTAATGCCATTTAAGGCCTGAGAAGGCACTTATGAATGTCAACATACTACCCCGCCGGTTTGGAAAACATTCCAGTTATTGAAAAGAGTCGAGTTCATCAACATTTTGTATTGTTTACTGATATCAGAGACTAGTAAAACAAGAAGACTGTAAATAGCCATACAATTGTAACCACCAAAGAGCTCAAAATTTCTGATTTTTCTCAGATGGCGCTGACTCATCTCTGACAAAGTTAATATATAAGCATTTGAAAATTTTAAATTACCTTTTAGCTAATCCAAACAAAAAATGCCTTTTTTTAAAATGTGTTATAATGTATAAAACATTTCTCTCAACGATTTTGAATTATACTCCAGTATATCGATTATTTATCACCATTTATGTGGCTCATGACAGATGGCGTGATGGTAATGTATAAAGCAGAGACTTAAACTATCTGTGTGCGTACAGTTTAAGTACGTATACGTATACGTATAGTATATGTATAAGTTTGTGATTGTTTGCGTAGTGCTACCAGAATATATAAAAACCCCACAGACCTTTTTTTTTAAATAAAATCTATTTAATATAAAATAAACCAAAATAATCGTAAACCTTGATTTTGCATCAATTCTTGATAATATTGACGTTATGCCTCTGCACTTCGAGCTGTTGCTTCTAATTTTGAAATGTGGTGCCATCTTAAACACAAGGATAGGTTAGGGTGCCGAGACAAAATAGTAGTAGGCGCATGTAAGTGCGCCGCGGACTAAAAAGATTGGGAACCACTGACCTACATTATCCTAGACCACATTTACACTCTACATTTACACTCTTTGATATTGCAATGGATTTTTTCTCATTTTGGTATCAAAGGGAATTGCAATGCAAAATTAAGATCAACTCAGGGTATATTAAAGAAGTTTAAAGTCGATTATTGGGAAATTATATTAAAATTGAAGAAACGGTGTTATGAAAATTGGATTGAATATCTTGATGAAAGAAGCAAAGAAAAAGGTATTTGGTATAAAACAATAGTGTCAGCCTCTTCATAAACCTTGGTTTAGTGAATGTCATTTAAATCGACAATATATAAAGATAGTAATAAGATTTTGTTCAGGGCAATATCCATCAAGAAAATTTGCATATCTTATGAGGAAACCCGAGTCGCCCAATTGTAATATACGTGGAAAGATTGATGATGTGCATGACTTACTGATGGAGTGTGCTAAGGACAAGACTGAGAGGAACTCGCTGGTGAATAGCAGCATGAATTTAAACTGTGACCTTGTAGTGCTATTTACAGAGAGATAAAACTTTTTTTACTATTTGCTAGGTGTATGACATGCTTATCATGGTGTTATATTGATGGAAAAATCTATATAATTTTATTCAAATCAGTTCTGAATGTGGATCTAATGAGAAAACAACTACAAATATAACATTTTGCAATGCGTAAACTGAGACTTTTAACATAGAACATATTGCACTATTGCTAATGATATGTTAAATTTTGTCACTAGATTTATTATACTTTTTTCATGTACATTAGCAGCTGTACTGCGAGGTATCATTTTTGTTGAATTTCTGCTATCTTCCATTGAGATATATAGCCTACAGAATTGGGAGGTCTAATACAAATTTTTCTTTTAATCTGACTGGTAGTTCCTGAGATTAGCGCATTCAAACATACAAAATCTCCAGCTTTATAATAAAATAGGTGTACATAAATTGACAAATGTACTCAATATGTAGAAGACAGATGGTTATTTAATTGGATTATATAAAATATACTAACATAATAAAGAGGTAAAGTATGTGAGTTTGGATTTAGGAATCTCAGAAACTATTTATCTAATTTTGAATATTCTTTCATAGATAAAAATGTTACATTTAGTATATGACTAAAAGTAATAAGCTATGTTTGATTGTTATTTAATTTGATAAAGTAATTAATGCATAAGAAGTCTTGAGGAGATACTAGTATTTCATAATGTACTGGTAAATGAAGAATATTATCATAATTTCGTTCATTTGCTATAAACAACTTTCATAATGTTAAGTTACATGTCATTCAGTTTACTATTTCATATTTATCAGCAAAGAAATATACAAACTTTATAGGTATTATTATGCTAAACAATTCTAAGATTTAATCATTTCATTTATATAATATTATTTCAAGCTTCTTACTTATGTAATAAGTACAACAATTCATAATATACTGCATAAATATAGTAATTATGTGATTTTATTTCTAAATTCATACAGTTGATGCCATCTGAGGTGGTCGTTATTAATTTTAGATAAATGGCTTATCTTTTATTTAGATATTAAACATAGTATAGCAATTCGGATGACATTATTTAAAAAAGTTTAGCAGCTGTGGAATAATGCATTTCTAGATTTATTTGCAGGAGTTAATATGACAATGTTAAAAAATATATAATAAACAAACAATATAATGTTACGTACCTTGATATGACTAACAAGCAACCGTTGTCTTTTTCTTGTATATTCCACACGTTTTAGAATACTTTATTTATTACAACGGAACTTTAGATCACAAAAAAAGGGTTTTTAACGTATATAGTTAAAGATACTTAACTGTGAAAATTTATTTTACGACACAGTATTAATAATTGAACTTCTTAAATATTATAGTATCAACTAAGTACATTTACACATTAAAAAGTACATTTACATTATTAAAATCCTCTCTTTTCACGCACTTTTCACGTTTTCTGACAAAAGTGCTGTGTTACTCTATTTTATAGTGCTGTGCGAATGCAAAAATGACTAAAGATAAAATTAAAACTAGAGATGAAATGTTATATCGATATTTTAATAGAAAAATATATGACATTACAGATGCATCAATGTTTTTTTAAATAGTTTAAATGATGAGATGTTTTTTTAAATGCTGAGAGGGCACAGAGAAATTTATTTTGAGATTTCTCTCTAGTTGGGGCAGCCCGACTGGTGGAATACCTCCACCCTACAGAAGATCGCAGCCAAATGACCTAGTGTTGTGTTTCTGCGGTGAGTAGGGTTTCCAGAGCTCCTTGGGGTAGGAGGGTTCAAGGTCGGCAACACGCTTGTGATACCTATGGTATTGCAGGCGTTCATAGGCTACGGTAGCCGCTTAACATCAGGCGGCTCGTAAGCCTGTTTGCCATCTATGTAGTATAAAAAAATATCGACTTTTTATGTAAAAAAAGAATAAAATTACTGCCCTCTGTCTTATGTCTGGCAAATTCACTGAAGGAATCTAATTTGTATTACTAATAGTTTGGGATGGAACTACGAAAGATGACACTACCATTCAGTTTAGTTGATCATAGATTACAGCAGATAGATTAGTATTATATGAAGAATGACATGAATGAAGAGTAATTCCAGTGGATGACGAAATAAATTAAATTTAAACTGTTTCAGCATTTGTGGTAGGTTCCTATTATTTGGACAGAATTACTCTTCTAATTTGAAGTCAGGCAGATCCCGTTGATGTTTTATTTTTAGTTTGACTGGATTATGCTAATGTAATAATTTATCCATAAAAGCTCGGTAAAATTTGACATTGGAAACCATGATGATTCTTTTTTTTATACAATTAAGCTGACAAACAAGCATATATATGCCCACCTGTATATAAGCGGCTACCTTAGATCGTTGGTAATACCATAGATATCAGTAGCGCATTGCCAAACTTGAATCACCTATCTCAAAGAGCTCTGGAAGCCCTACTCACAGCAGGAATACAACACACGATCGTTTGGCTGCGATCTTCTGTAGTTTGAAGGTATTCAACCAGCCAGATTGCCCAAGTAGAAAGAAATCTTTCTACTCTACTCTCTTTTACCTCTTGAATGAAAGTGAAGAATGAAGAAGAAGAAGAATGAAGAAATTGAAGAATGAAAAATTTTTTGGTGATGAGTCCGGGTTTTCTCGATGTTTCTAGTACATTGTTTATATTGTTATTGATTTCTGGATTTCAATTCGTAAGTACTTAAGTTTTATTAGCAATTAGTTATTTTATTTCACACACACACTTTATAGTACGGTAAAAACATAGATCCTGAAAGTATACTTCGCATTAAACAGTTGAAACATCGAGGTTTTGACGATGTATTTTACATCGATGTTTTGATCTCTAGTGAAAATCCAATCACATAACAATCAACATTAAAATCCACTATTGTAGCAGTAGAGATCATAGACCAATAACCAAAGGAGTATAGATCACAAAGTATTTAACACAGGTCAAGATCAGATCAGATCAATTATCCAGTCTCCCTGGCAGGGTTTACAACTTGAAGCGTGGCAGCTATCGTACCAGCTACGTCGAAATTATCGTATATTTGAGCAGAACGATCGTCCCTAACCGACTTCCGCTCCAGTGCGGATGGCCTCTTTTTTGTATCATCTTACGATAATTTAAAAATTGTGCTATCGTACATCGTAAGGAGGCCTGATCCGCGGTCCCCTCGAAAGGGGCCCCGATCTCCCACTCGCGTTCGATAGCGACGATAAGGCAGAATGCCTTGCCGCAAGCTTGGAGAGTCAGTGCTCCCCAAACTGCGACAACGTAGACACTGCCCACATCGAAACTATCGAGACCGCCGTTCAGGAACTCACGTTGAATCCCCCCGCGGAAACGTTAACCCTGGTCACGCCAGATGAGGTCTGTTCTATCATCAAAGGCCTTAAGCCTAGGAAATCTCCCGGTCCTGATGGTATCAGGAATGAAGTACTCAAACTTCTTCCTGATCACCTCATAGCTCTTTTGGTCTGCATCTTCAATGCAGCCATAGCCCACTGCTATTTTCCAGCCGTCTGGAAAAAAGCTATAGTTATAGGTATTCGCAAGCCCGGCAAAAAAGCTTCGCTTCCCGAAAGCTATCGCCCGATCAGTCTCCTAAACACCCTAGGGAAACTCTATGAGCGGATCCTTCTGAACCGTCTCAAGGTCGTTATAGACGACAAGAATTTATACCCGCCCGAACAATTCGGTTTTCGCGCCCGTCACTCGTGTACACATCAAGTGCACCGCCTCACGGAGCACATCACGAGTAACTTCGCCAAGAGCAATATTGCTCCCGCCCGCACGCTTGCGGTCTTTTTCGACGTAGCCAAGGCCTTTGATAAGGTCTGGCACGCCGGACTGGTCCACAAGCTACATCAATTAGAAGTCCCGGATAGGTTAGTTCATCTAGTTCACGATTTTCTACGCGACCGCACCTTCCACTACCGAGTGGAAGGAGTACTATCTACCGCCCACCCTATACGCTCAGGCGTCCCGCAAGGTTCCATTCTGGCGCCTTGCCTTTTCAATCTGTACGTCAGCGACCTCCCGAAGCACCCCGGGGTCGAGGTAGGGCTCTACGCTGACGACACAGTCATATACGCGTCAAACAGACATAGAAAAAATCTCGCCTGCGCAGTCCAACGTGCCGTAACCACTCTCGGGGAGTGGTTTCGAACGTGGCGAATAGCTATTAATCCGGTAAAGAGCGCCGCGATTATGTTCGAACCGCATACATGTAAACTACCACGCACGGTAGGACCCCTCTCATTATTCGGTAGGAATATCCCTTGGGCCACCAAGACTAAATATCTGGGTGTCACCCTCGACTCAAAGCTTAACTTCAACGCACACGTTACTATAGTCCGGAATAGGGCCGTCTGGATCCTTTCCCGCTTGCGGCCCCTGCTCAGTTCGGTAAGCAAAATGTCCTTAAGACATAAGCTTACACTATACAAGATGTGCGTCCGTCCGATCTTGACATATAGCTGCGCAGCGTTCGCACATATGTCCAAACATAACTTTGTCCGCATGCAAAGAGTCCAAAATCGGTTTATCCGTCGCCTGCTTGACCCTCCAGCCTTCGTTAGGAACATGGACCTCCACAGGGACATGAGGCTTCCCTCGATAGAAGCCTATGTGAAATATCTCACCAGGAGATACTTCGATAGCGCTTCGAATCACCCCAACCCGCTCGTAAAATCCACCGTGAACTACGTCCCAGACAACTCGATCCCCGTTGCCAAACGTTATAAACGCCGTCCGCGAAATCTCTTTGTCGATCCCGACGACGACATCGAGAAAGCTAATAATTACTACGCGTCCGCTCCCGCAACATATGCGTGCTCGCGCCCACGCCCGCGAAACCACCGTTCCCTCCGCAGGGGACGTACGGTTAACTTCGTTCCCGCACACCCGCCACGACCGCCCTCCTCTGCGGCAACTCAAGCCTAGGTCCGATCCATCGGCATGGAGCCCTTGAGCCAAGCAGCCGCTCGCGCGATACAAGTGACTGTACAATCACTAGCTTTCACAGCCATACATGACACTGCATTATACACACATGCACAACACACATAGGTACATAGGTTCTGTAAGGGACCTTTTTTTTTCTTTTTTTGCCTAGTTAGAGTAGACAAAAATTTCAGACCACTAAATACACATACACATGTTCCTTCCCTCCTCCCAGGGGGCAGAAACATGTATATATGTATAGTTAGTTTAGATCGAATTACGGATAGGGAATTAGTCAGATCGCGACTTAATTGCATACGCGCAACAGTCCGAGCCGAGGTCCGGCCACTTTGGCACCCTCGGATGTTGTTGCTTAGCTTTCGTGGCTGAGTGCCCTAAGCGCTCGCCCCCAAGCCCGGTAAAGCTGTAAAAGCCGTAAAGGCTCCAGGGCCCCTCAGGCTAACAGTGTAGTCAGTTCGAAAAAAAAAAAAAAAAAAAAAAAAAAACTGATCCACGGCATCGATATACTCTCATAGACTTTTTTTTATGTATACATAGTTTTTCCATAGAAAGAATTCTTCCCTTTCTTCGTGATAGTAAAAGGGCAAAGGTATCTAAGACCATGCAACCAATTCAGGTGTTATTTTTCTTGCTATTTTCAAACAAAACTTTAACAATATGGCGGCCCCTTGTTAAAACTTCAGGGAGTTTTTGTGGCAACCTAAATTACATATTCCCAGTTATTATTTATAATTCACTTCATTTGTACACGATAAGCAAACTACATCACGTAAATGTATCATCACAAAAAAACAAAACAAGTTTATGAATTAAAACCAAGACCATCAAATAGCACATAAAGATCCCGCCAAAAACTCTGCTTTATATACTCTTTTGGCTTGTGCACAGCTTACAACTAGCGCGGTAAACAAGTTTGCACGAGGTCTATCCGGCTCTGAAGGACTACTAAAACAAGTTTGCTCGAGGTTTATCCGGCTCCGAAGGACCACTAAACAAGCTTGGCGAGGACAACCCACTGTCGCAGGGTCACTAAAACGATTGACAAACACAATGACCTATTATGACTCACTCGGTAGGCGAGATAGCCCGCAAACCAAATGAGCTCTCTTTCCGCACACCACCGGCCCTGCTTACACCCAAACCTACCGGGCGTAAAGAAGGGGAAACAAACGAGATGTACTGAAAGAGACACGATTGAGTTGTTCTCGTCGCGACTTACGGTGAACTGGGCGCTGGCGGGTAAACAGATACACGATGCCGAATTACGTTCACTATATTCTTGATAAATGATACAGTCCACTTATGTACAATAATTTTCCCTTTAACACTAAAGTGTCTTCTTGCAGGGTTTCTTCAGTCTTGAGGAGTCTTGAGGTTTCTTGATTGACTTCTGCCTATAGTGATCTGAGCGATCTGAGAGCGATCTGACGAGTATGGAACCCGTCACTATATTTATATCATTTTCGAAGAAAGTGACGTCGCTATCTAACTCTATTTTCCTCTCTGTCTAATTTTATGTATTACCTCGGTTCCTAGAAGTTCTTATGTACAAACATTCTTACTATTTTGACGACAATCTTATAAGATTCTAATAGGTATACATATTTTCTTATCTAAACATGTGTTGAAACTTATAATTTAACTTATTTTACATTATTTATGTATAAACTACCTGAAATACTTTAATTTTTACAATTTTAAAGTCTGCTAGACAAGGAAACCTTATTTATCTACCTGTCTCTTTCTAACAATTTTACATAGCACGCGTTTTCTCTCTTTATTGTGATTGGTCACCTTGCACTTACAGTCAAACATTCTTCAACTACTATTTGTGATCTTGATATAAATATGGCGACTCAATCTTGATAATTTTATGACATAATATTAATAAACATGAATATTTCTTACATTACGTATCAATTATACATCAAATTACACATTAAATAATTGTAAAGACAAATCCTGCGTAGTCAGTATTACGATATTATGAAAACCTTTCTTTACAAATAGAAACATAGCTTATTTACGTAACGAATAGAAATATAAACATAGTATTACATCACGAATAATTATAGAACGAGTTATATCATTTCTTAATAAGTTGATTAGCCTATACTTTTA
This sequence comes from Saturnia pavonia, assembly GCA_947532125.1. Classification (NCBI taxonomy): domain Eukaryota; kingdom Metazoa; phylum Arthropoda; class Insecta; order Lepidoptera; family Saturniidae; genus Saturnia; species Saturnia pavonia. The sequence continues at coordinate 13,750,162 of OX383901.1, forward strand.
TACATTTCGAGTAGTTTTAAACTAATATATTATCTAGCCATGCGATATCAACATTCTGCGTCGCTAACACGCGGATTGTAATGATTGTTTATCAATCATGTTTATCTTTTAATTATATATAGGTAGGTACTTATTTCATCTTAGTTGTTTCCTCATTACTTCATTTATTGTGTTTTCGGTCGCTTTCGGAAGGCATCTATAGATCTATAGGTCATTTATCATATTTTCATATTGTACGACAAACTTCTTGTGCATTGTAATATTTATAAATTATGAAGGACGTATATAAAGATTGTATTTAATGGCTGGAAGAACTTTTGAATTTAAAATATAGAACGATACTAGAGAAGAATTGAAGAGAGAGATCATTCATTGAGACTTACCGATCAGACGTCTATGTCTAAACACGTGCAGTCTTTTATAAGGTTATTTATATTTTTGATTCTACTTTATTATTTGGATTCATTGGAATTTGGAAAGTTCTTTTGTTACTGCAAGAGACCCCTCGTATTGTAATCGGTATTCGAAGGATTTGTAACCATTAACATAAAATTTATCAAGAGTTAAGAATCATTATTAAACTGAAGGAAAACCTGGCGGACGCTTTCATTCATTACCAAATTAATATACACATAAGCTTCTAAAGACCGATTTTTACAAGCAGTTCTGGTACGTATAGATGCCTAAACGTGGACTAGCTTTACTAGTGAAGGTTTAGTAAATTTAATAGGCTATAAAAATAAAGTTACTATGTATTTTATATTTTACTTTAATGTTAAATGCCTTCGGAATACACATATAAATCAGTATTATTTTTCATATCATTAACCTTTTAATATATTCATTTCGGAATTTAAATCTATACAATTGTCCACGCGACCATTTGGCGCCCAACGTGGGGCTCGAACTTACAATCCTGAGTCCCATGCTCTACCGACCGAGCTAACCAGGCGTGGTAATATTAATAGTATAACATAAACAATCATTACAGGAGCTAAAGTGCGGCGTGGAGCGTGATATAAGGAGGAAGATCAAACTGTTTTTTTTTTTTTTTCGAACTGACTACACTGTTAGCCTGAGGGGCCCTGGAGCCTTTACGGCTTTTACAGCTTTACCGGGCTTGGGGGCGAGCGCTTAGGGCACTCAGCCACGAAAGCTAAGCAACAACATCCGAGGGTGCCAAAGTGGCCGGACCTCGGCTCGGACTGTTGCGCGTATGCAATTAAGTCGCGATCTGACTAATTCCCTATCCGTAATTCGATCTAAACTAACTATACATATATACATGTTCCTGCCCCCTAGGAGGAGGGAAGGAACATGTGTATGTGTATTTAGTGGTCTGAAATTTTTGTCTACTCTAACTAGGCAAAAAAAGAAAAAAAAAGGTCCCTTACAGAACCTATGTACCTATGTGTGTTGTGCATGTGTGTATAATGCAGTGTCATGTATGGCTGTGAAAGCTAGTGATTGTAGAGTCACTTGTATCGCGCGAGCGGCTGCTTGTCTCAAGGGCTCCATGCCGATGGATCGGACCTAGGCTTGAGTTGCCGCAGAGGAGGGCGGTCGTGGCGGGAAGATCAAACTGTTCGTAATGTTATATTTGTCGTATTATTTATATTAATAAATCTGTGATTCTGTCTGTACAAGTAATTTTTACAAATTTACAATTTTTTCAATTTAAAATTTAGGATAAAAATAAATTTTGTCATGGAATAAGTATTCATGGAACTTTTTCTTCTACAATTTAAAAAATTAATGAAGTTGATGGGTATCTGTGCCAGTAAATAAATAATACTGAGCGGTTGAAAACACGCTTTGGAACTTCCATGTTAATTATTGCCATACCTTCTCTTGTAATGAAAGCATTGCGTTGTAGAGGGGCATTTTAAAGGCTGATATTATTATCAAAAATGTCTCTTAATTTAAAACTAAATAGAGTTAATTCCTAATTACATATGGATAAGTATTTGTTGACCCCTTTTATCTTTCTTAATGGTTAATTTTGGAGGTTTACACTATTTAAGTCTTTTATTAACACAATTAAATTTTTCGGGCAACTAGCTATAGTTGTTTAGCGGACGAATTATTAAATTTTATTCATCCGATTACATGGCGGATTTTATTCATCCGATTATAGAACGACTGGACACTTCGTTTTTTCAATATCAGTTTTAGTTTATTGCCACTTTTTCTTCACTCACACTGACATGAATAATTTTAGCTGATACACTGTTCTATATTTATACTTCTTTTAATATAATTTAATTTTTAATAGAGTTCTAGTTTGTTAAAGGTTTAATCTTCTCTTAACAAATTTTTGTCACTCAGTGGTCGTTATTATTCTTAGACTGAACTTACTGATCGTTTTGACTTGATCGTCCATTGTCTTGAGATCCTATTCGAGACCCGTCTCCTCTCCAGCGCCCTAAATAATCTTATTTCTGTAGTAGTTTTCATATAATTACCAGTTTTGCTTATTTATTTTTTCATTTTATAGAATTCTTTTTAATTAAAATAAATTAAAAACTATATTGCGGTTTGTTTGTAAAATCCATATTTTGGAGGATTTTAGTTTAAATTTGGGGAACATGATAAGTAATTTGTTTGTCTCTGAATAGCAGTAGGCAATAGTACCCACAGATCAATAGAAAGTGTACTTAGTTTCTCTGTATGTAGTATTTTATGATCTCAATATATTTTCTGCCGTTTATCTGTGTACATATATATGTTCTTGTTTTTAATCTGTAACTCTTGTACTCCTAAACTCAAATCCACAAAAAAACTTCGACAATGGCAGACGCAAAGCAAGGTATGGCTTTTTAAATTTTACGTGTTTTATTTACAAATTTAGACATTAAAACAATGCGTAACTCCTTTATACAAAGCATCAACAAGTTTGTTCAGGAAATCACAATATTACATACTAGTTGTGTTTGTTAACAAGCAAGTACTCTTAGCTCAAGCTGCATCATCAACGTAACTTGTATTTCCTTTCGATTATGTTACATTATTAAATTATTTTAACTGTTTCGTATTCACGGCAAAGTCGATCTATCAGACTACTGTGAACTGTGAAATATCGCAGTTTTACCTATTTGTGAAGTGTTCTGTGACTTGTGCTGTCACTCATAAATGTATTCATATATATTTATTGTAAGAGTATTGGATCGCACAGTATGTGTATTCTATAAGGAAGACTCAACAGTGACTTTTTTGTGTACTTCATTATGGGAATGTTAACTATTAAAAACACATATAGATAATTGAAGTATGTCAATGTTGATAATGAGTTTGGTATTTTAGTAATCACACATTTTTAAAAATAGTAACATTATTTTAGCCTTTGAATTTGATGTTACACTGAACATGGGTGTTCTATATTGAAACAGTGGGCACCAAATTACATACAATTGTCTAAATTTTATATAATTACTTGCATTAATGCGTTAAGAGTGATTATCACTCCGATTTCTGACAATTTCAATAATGTAATAAAAAAATACTGCTCAGAAGTTAAAGTGATTTTAATTTTTATGTTTTGTATTTTATTTTAGGTTAATAATTATTTATTCACCTTTATTTAATTTACGGAATTGGATCATGGATGCACATGTTAGTTTCACCCTAACCTAAACTTAGCATTTACACAGTTAACTTCGTGCCTTTATAACAAACTTCCATAAAAGCTTGGCTTTCTCACTTGCATCCATTTTTTTTACAAAATGATATATGTTACAAACAATAGTACACAGATCTAGTTTACTTGTTACTAGAATTTTATTATGTTAGTGTAAATAGTGTACCATTTGTGACATTTTAAATTCCTATTAAATCAAGCACTTTTTTCTTAAACTTACTGTATTTAAGTTGGTTCAATCAAATATTCATTTATTGTAATAAATCAATCATTCATTGTCATATACAACCTTAGAAGTCAATAATACTTTTGAATATTAATAATTTCTTCAAAATATATAAGCATAAATCTAATAAACTTTCATAGCATTAGTGGACTAAATTGCAAATGTTCATTTTTAGGAAAGACACCTTCAGAAGATTTCTACAATGGTTCGACACAATCACGTGTAGTGCTAGCAAAACCACGTCTTGGTGGGATTGGATCTTCTAACTTTGGCTCTAGTTCAAGCAAAAGCACTAATCTGCTTGGTAAGTATAACATTTTATTATAAATAACTTTATGTATTTAATTAATTATTGTAGTTCATAGTATTTTTTAAATTGTTGTACTGAAATTTTTATTTTTGTAGTTGTATGTATGTAGTATAAATATTTTCAAGTATTTAAGAAAAAACAACAGATATTTATATTAATTAATCTACTAATTTTATTATCTTTTTAGGATCTGTCTTGCGTCCGTCGCAATTAAAACCAGGTGTTAATCCATTTCTCAAAGTAACAGAAAAAACTAATGAATCTGAAGTACAGAGAGAGAAAAATGATTCTTCATCTGAAGAAAGGCTAACAGATGTTAAAGATGCTGATGTACCTAAGTTTGTACCATTAGGCATAAACAATGTGCCACCACGTACAACTAATCCAGTTCCAGCACCTCCTCAACCCACAACCAGTACTTCATCAGAAAGTTTTGTTTTTGGTCAGAATTTGAGTGAGAGAGTTGTCATTCAAGAAAATGTTAATAATGGTGAAGCATTACCAGCTGATCACAGCTCATCGAATGGGACCAATGAACTTTTGTTCACCAGTGCAGCTGCTTCAGTTAAGGAAAGTAATCAGGTTAGTGGAAGTTAGTACATTTACAGCTTCATTTTTAAAATTATATTTTTGTCTTGGTCTTCATACTTACCCTTACATGATCTTAAGTAATGATGTGATTGTAATAGGTAGAATACTAGAATTATCATGTTTCTAAAGTGCAATTAACAAGTTGAAAATATGTTTAGAAATACAAACTTAGATTAAAATAATAATATAATAATTTATATTCTCTGTCTGAGAGTTACGTGATTCGGAATAACACCAATCAGAAATTGTGACATCATAAAAGTGTCTCTAAAATTATTACTTAGTGTAGAACTAGTTATTTCAAAATTATATAGGTGTTGAAGAAAGGAGAATGCCCATACATGGTACCATATTTTCTCATGCCTCTATATTAAGATTAGCTGTGCCCCGCAGTTTCTTACAAACTTACATACTAAGATTCTAACAAACTTAAGATAAAGGCAACATTGTACTGCAAATTCAATTGAAACAGAATATGTTCGATGTTTTTCTTCATAACATCCCTGAATAGATGTTTTAGGGGATCTAATGATATCAAAAAGTAACGGTGATGTACTGACCTACGTAATTTTGTTGTTTTATTCATGTGACACTTCGATTAATATGTGTAATAAATTAATACGTTATTTAAACTCCTTTGAACTAGGTAATCACATTTTCATATAGAAACACTATTTCGAATTATTAAACCTACACAGTCAAACAGAATATGAATTTTCTTTTATTTCTTTTAAATCGATAACCGTGTTGGTAAATCTGCGTATTGACATATCCCTAGTTTAAAAACTAGGTTATGTTGGTTTGTATAAAATATCTTCGAATCCCGGTTTTTGCTTTAAAAAATATCATTTGCAGGTGTTAATACAGTAAATTGTAAATATTATAAACAAAGATGGACTTAGATGCAATATGAGACAGGATTACATATAATATATCCATGAGCATTCTCCTTTCATTAGAAACAACTGCCATTTTTGTAAAGTCAACTATGCACATAATATCTATAACCTTATCTAGTTTTTTATATATGAATGATGATGACATGCATGGTCTCTTGAATATAATGCCATGTTTTTGCAGCATAGCTTTATTTAAATTGAAAAATATATTTTAATTAATATTGATTGCATAATTCACGGGTATTATTTTTAACATATAAAGTGTTATTCCCGCATTGTAGTTATGATACGCTCTTTACTCATGTTTTTTTGGTAAGATCTAAATTTGTCATGTATTGGTTTATATTCATTTACCTTTTTTAATTGGTCCTAAATACTTACCATCACAATCTCACTTGATGTTGTTAAGTAATGATGTGAGCTAAGAAAATAGCATGCTAAGCTTAGATGGGGATTGGCTCTCAAATGCAACTGCCAACATACCTATATGTGCTTATTGACAAATTTTCACTAGCTGGTAGCTAGCTAGGTTCATTAGTAAAATCCGTGGCCATAGCACCATGCTATAATTTCATCATGATGATCTCCTTCACCAAAAGCCTCGTTTTTTGAACTTGCGTCGAGCGACGCAGTTTCCATACTTGATATCGCTGAAACAAAATCTGCACTGTGCTTACCATCAGTCACAGTGTCGTCATTTTGCCGTTCTTCTATAGATATTATAAAGACTCTGTAGTTATGCTCTTGACATGGACAAGAAATGAAATAATTTATACATTTAACAAACAAGTTAATGCTCACAATCAATACAATGTTGTTCACGCGGACAGAGTAACGATCTTATGCGAATTCAGTACTGGAATGACCTCCGTCGCTCAGTTCCCTGTGCTTTATAAGACTACCCGGCCGCACTGATGCCGTGATCCTATGATGTACCTTCTGTGACACGATAGTGGCATTATTGTCTTCAGAGTCAGTTGAGAGTCTTCTAATGTTTGGTGTTATAATAGATATATATATAAAATAATATCAGGCTTATTTTTCAGTAACAGATAATAATAATACGCATTCAGTAAGGTAAAATTGCCTATAGCAATTTCTATATCGGACTTCTTAACTTTGGTTCTGACTGAACTATACTGATATGATCGCCAACCTGTGGACGCTTAACGTACTCCGCGGCGCGGTACTCGCAACGTTCATATGAACTTTGGCGCCAACGTGTGGAGTCGACCTTAGTACTAACTCGCGTGTAATGTGTCTTTTTTAGCTCACTCTTCAAACAAACGTCAGTGTACTATAGTCTAGTTCAGGAGTCAATTTGCTTCCTTCAGTTAGCTACTGCAACAAACGGACGTTTGGAAATAATAGCGGATGTGCATGCATTACAGGAAACTGGCAGTGGAAGCGCAAGTGACGGATTGGCAGCGGCCGCGGCTGAGTACGAGCGGTCCCATGCGCGTCCTTTACCGCCCACATCTAATTGCACGCTCACGGGCGAGGAAGATGAAACTAATGTTTTGCAGGTAATTTTTGTTATAGGACAATGTTAATCCACCTAGTATTAATAATCATATAGCGATATACTTAGAACCGATTTAAAAAGTTTTGATGCCAGTCATAATAATTTGCTACTTCTGAGGACTGAGTTGAAACGCCTCGTTTGTGTCAGTATATTTTGCTAACCAAACCCTTCATAGCGGTAGAAATAGGACAGGCGGTGGTGCATTCATAGTGGAACCTTGCGCAGTTTCTACTTCTGTTAAAAATATATTATGTTTGTATATTCTAATATATCAATTCTTATCATATTACTACATATTTTGAAATGAAATGGTTCTCTCTTTGTCTGTCTGTTTGTATACTTATCACTGGAGAATACCATTTATCTGATTTATGCTTTCTTTTTATCCATATCTATGTTCTCTGGACAGAATGTAGCAGATAAAATGTTATGTTTGTGATCATAAGGATAAGGATAAGCAATGACCATAAAGCTACCTACTCTTAAATTATTATTGAAGAGTCTATTAATTTTCGTATAATTGTAATTACTGTACTATACTAGAATCAGATACTTTCCATTAGTATTTTCCAATTTGTATGATATAATACTTAAATACTATAATAATCATTATAACAGATGGTGTTAAAGTATCAAATAAAAGGCTTTCCAATAAGAACCAGTTATATTTAAAATAAAATAAAAACCCATTTAATGTCTGCAATTTTTTTTTTGAATTCTTACTCTTTGATATTATTTATGGGCTACGAGACTACGAGAAGTCCAATTTACGATTTACTGAATGAGAAATTCTTGATCTCAAGATTGGCGGCTGAGACATGAACTCCAAGGTTTATCGCCCCTTGATTATTATTTGTGGGGTTATGAGAAGGGGGTGTACACACGATGACAAGCAACAACTGTCAAAGATCCAAAAATTAACATAATATGCGTCATCAATGAGATAGAGGAGACATTATGTCAAAAACTGATGGAAAACTGGACTTCTTGTATTCACGCTACCATACGAAGCCGAGGTGGACATTTGAATGATCTACTACATCTATAAAAAATGCCAAACGATCAGTGTGTTTTTTTTTTAAAGATACCCTGCTCTTATCGGGAAACCTTATATAAAAAAAAGGTGTGGAAGTCGCATAAGAAATTTCACTTCAATAAATATATATATATATATTTAAATTTCAAACAGTACACATTTAAATATTTGTGTTTTGCTACTAACATTAATCAGTTTTATACATTTGTTTGTATAGATCTCTTGTCGTTTGTTCGCGTGGGAGTCGGGCAGCTGGCGCGAACGCGGCCGCGGTGTGTTGCGGTTGAACGACGCGTGCGGCGGCGGGTCGCGGCTCGTCGCGCGTGTCTCCGGCTCGCTGCGTGTTGTGCTCAACACGAAGCTGTGGCCCGACATGGTCGTGCAACAGGCGGGCTCCAAGTCATTAAGAATCACTGCTGCTGATGCACAACAGCAAATTAAACTTTACCTAATCATGGTCAGTATATCCATCATTTTTCTGTAGTAGGTCTCATGTCGCAGTACTAGCAAGCGTTATTTATTAAGGCGAGAGGTCGCGGGTTCCATCCTAGCATATGTCTACTTATGTATGATGAGCATAATTGTCTGTTGTATATATGGGTTTTATATATACATATATATGTGATAGCTGGCCCGGTATACATTGTTCTGCCCTATTCGGTAGTAGTAAACATGATCACTAACAGACACAAGATTTTAATATAATAATATAGTAACAGTAAGTATTTCAGCTGTCAATTATCATGTTCAGTTTAGAATTATATAGCAGAGTGTGAAATTGTATTCCTATATTAATTTATTTAATTATAGGAATTGTAATTTAGGCACTTAAATCAATAGCTTATAATGAATGAGTAAGAAATTTTAATTTTACAAGAGTAATGGTTTATAAATGGTGATGTATAATTTCAGGGTGCTCCATGTGATATTATCCAGTTAAACAGAGCTCTGACAGCTCGGGTCGAGACTAGCAAAAGGACATCGAATAATACATGTTCACAGAATGTTACATCGCAAAAAGCAGCTGAACGACTCGAAGCAGATGCTGATGATAGCGAGTTTCTGAATAAGTCCGACGATGATATTCCCGAGGATGACAATGATGGTGAAGCAGTAGGTGATGACGATGTCCAAAATGAACCAGAAAATAATGAAAGGCTAGAACCCGCACGAAAGATCGAAGAATATGAATCCCATGTGGATGGCATGACAGAAGATAGAGAGCTTAAGATATTGAAGAGAAAAGAACCAGCAGAAGATGAAATATCGTCTAAGAGACAGTGCCCCGAAATAATTATAGAGTGATAATATTAATTATAAAATCTTAAATAAAACTGTGTAAAAACAACTTGGTGATGTAAATGTGAATACAGATATAAATAATACACCAGTTAAAGTTCAATGAAAACCTTATGTATATGAGTCTAAATAAGGGGTATAGTAATATTTATGAATAAATTAATATAGCATTATGGGACGTTGATTATTACTAATGAAGAGTATGCATCATATACCGCATCAGCATTTTATTTTTAGTATAAATAAGCGCGGCTGTAGTGTACCGGCTCAAAAAATTATTTCACATTCCAATGAATTCAAGTGCGTGCAAAGTTTGCATCGCAAACGATTTACTCATTCGGCCAGAGCTGAATACCAAATACAACAATGATGTGAACTATTTCTTTTTAAATACAATAATAAATGATTTCTCATAATATTGTTATCTATTATTTTATTATCCTCTTGCATTAACAGTTCCAGACTAAATTATATTACAATTTTAAAGTATTCGTTTTCCAAGATTATAGTGGTTAAAGAAATAAACTTATCTAAATAATTATTTATTATATCGAAATTTGTGACAGCCTTGTTTTAACAGCTTTATAGATTTTGATGGTATTTAGAAATTAAGTACTTAAAATCATAATCATCCTGCCGATAGTCTGATGTGTCATTATACCTAATATGTAGTAACTAGTGTTACGAATAGGGTTGCCACTCGTTCTTTATAATAAAGTATTGTACGTTATTTCTGGTAATTGTACTCTATACTTTATGAAAGCAATAAAGTATGCGAAAACACTTAATTTCGCATGATTTCATTACTGTTGGATTCAAAAAGTTTGGCGGTAAGCATTTTTACGTAAAATGGAACGTTATCGATTGGTGCCGAATCGATAGGTCGCCAGAGTCACTTGAACGCTGATGACTCTGCTGATGGTATGTTTGAAACTAAAAGTCATTGGAGCATACAAATGATCTTTTCATAATGTATCTGTGCTAAGTACTGATAACATAAATGATAATTTTAGTGACAACCATTATTTTGCCAGATTTGGTTACAGGAAATTGTCATGCACAATTAATATAGTGCATAATTGCGAGACATGCCATGAGCTTTTAATCGTATGCCATAGAAAATGTGATTTTGAAAATTTATGCTCATTTTTCACATTCTGCTGTAAGAAGAGAAGAGTTGAAAAGGTTTGTAGCATCTGTAAATGAAGACTTTCATGAAGTAAAACGCCATTTGAGAACAATATGGCTCTCTCTTTTGCCATGCATTGATAAATTATTATTAAATTGCTTACCTATTAGAAGTTATTTTGTAAGTTTAGACAACTGTCCAATGGTTTAACAAAATTATTGACGATTAACAACACTGAAAATAACATGTTTAAAATTTTCAATTTTTGTAGTTATATGTTATATTTATTTAATAATGCCGTAAAATGTCTATAATGCAATTACATAACAATTTTAGATATTAATGGGATTATGGTTAATCTTAGAGATGGATCAGCACAAAGGAAACAAGAAATCTTTTTTGGCTACGAAACAGGCAAAAAATTAAACTGTTGCCTTCACCGGAACTGACTAGAAAAATTCACACATATTTTTAAATATTTATTGACAAAGCCTTAGAGTAAGTACCTAATTATACAAACTGGCTATTTACACTTGACAGTATAAATTTAAAAAGCAATGTTGAATTTGTTATTGATGATAATTTATCAAACTTGTGTAAAGTAATTTCATTTTTACTGTCTATTCCCGCCACGTCAGCATTCACAGATATTCCGGTATTCTGAGATGAATAGAAAACTCTTACCTTTAGTTAATATTACTTACTCGTATTAATTTATTTGTGTAAAATAATTCTTTGTAGGACTTAAACAAAATAATATTAAACACACTGTTACAGGTTACCTACTACTTTTAACCAATTAATATAAGCCAACGTTTGAAGCTTGTTAAACCTAAAAATAACTTAGTGTAGTTTTCTATAATACCTACTTTTAAATAACGTCATAAATCTAATCCCTTCACACATGATGCTACATAAGTCTTCGACACTTTTATTGACGACTTTCGTCGACGACATTAGTCGGCGATTATTTCGCACACGGCGCTACTGAAATCCCTATAGTTGCTTTGCCACTAGAACAGTAGTGTCCCTTCATGCCTGGCTCAAGTATCAGAGTACCAAAATAAAAGAATTCACCGTAGGAGAAGATATTGGGTTCATTCATTCCTATATATAAAGAAATATAAACTGCAGGCTGTTTGTTGTGCAGCCAAGGAATGTCTAAAAACTGATGTCAAATTCTCAAACTTTTATAAAACGAACAAAATAAAAAAATATAAACAAACAGGATGTTTCTCTACCTCTTGAACGGATTTAATGTTTATTAATTGCTCCGCTATGATTACAAAATACCCGCAACGACCGCCCTCCTCTGCGGCAACTCAAGTCTAGGTCCGATCCATCGGCATGGAGCCCTTGAGACAAGCAGCCGCTCGCGCGATACAAGTGACTGTACAATCACTAGCTTTCACAGCCACACATGACACTGCATTATACACACATGCACAACACACATAGGTACATAGGTTCTGTAAGGGACCTTTTTTTTTTCTTTTTTTGCCTAGTTAGAGTAGACAAAAATTTCAGACCACTAAATACACATACACATGTTCCTTCCCTCCTCCCAGGGGGCAGAAACGTGTATATATGTATAGTTAGTTTAGATCGAATTACGGATAGGGAATTAGTCAGATCGCGACTTAATTGCATACGCGCAACAGTCCGAGCCGAGGTTCGGCCACTTTGGCACCCTCGGATGTTGTTGCTTAGCTTTCGTGGCTGAGTGCCCTAAGCGCTCGCCCCCAAGCCCGGTAAAGCTGTAAAAGCCGTAAAGGCTCCAGGGCCCCTCAGGCTAACAGTGTAGTCAGTTCTAAAAAATAAAAAAAAATAAAAAAAAAAAATTACAAAATGTAGAAAACACGGTCTCGGCAAACGCTTCGCACAAGACTAGCGTCACCAGGGACGGTAGATATTGGCCCAATAATCCTGATACAGATGTCGCTAAAAGTTGGTATTTGGAAAAAAGCTGGTACCCTTAAGCAAATAGATAATACCAGGGGGTTAGTTCTGTCTTCCGCCCCTGGAGGACCTTTCCTTTAGCTCGTTGGTACATAGGTAAATTTTATACTAGGGGTACTTAATCCTAGTACGTAAAAATACTAGGTCGAAATACAATTTCCACCTAGTACTTAAAGTATTTTTGTAATCTTGTAAGTTTCCATCCATATTGTTAAGCGACCTTCATTTTTGACAATCGTAGAAACGTAACCTTCCCTTCAAAATTTTACTTTAGTTTTTTTTTTGTAAATTCTGTTTTTTTACATATATACTTATATCTATTTAAGTAAACTTATTTGTTATCCTTTATATGTGTAGTATATACAAAGGAATACCATTTCACCCGAAATGTTCACGAGCCGCGGTTGATGGCACACGTCGCGTCTCAATAAAAAAGTAATTGTGGCGAATTGCGTAGTGACAAAGTGTAAAAATACTTCCACTTATCTTAAAAAGAATACTAGACTGACATTTTATACGTAAGTATTAGAAATAAAATACATTTTATTCCTAACATCGGAGTCGTATGGTGTTGCCACAACAACTTTCCAGGAAAAAAACAAGTTATGATTTACATTTTTAACAAAAGGATACATGATCACAACGATGCTAAAGAAGTTTTCACTTAAAAAAACACAAGACGAATATTTTTCTTTAAAATAATTGGCGAGCTATCACCGTTTCTGATAGCGGGAGCAGCGTAATTCGCGCGTGCGCTCGACCGACGACATTCTGTAGTCCACGCGAAAGGAGCCACGGGCATAAATAGTACAAAATATATCAAACTAAGTATTTACGAAGGGTAGGTAATTAAACGTTTATCATATATTCACATTAATTAAAAAAGTTAAAAATTAAACTGTGATTTATTAATGAAATGTGACACTTGGGAGTTAATAAGCAGGTAAGTAGACATATACACCCATCTAATTTAAAACTAATTATACACATATAAAGATACACAGTTGGATATAAAAGAACGAAGCAGTCATTATTGTAATTACGTAAAATGGAAGAAGACGCGACATATTCCGCTTTTCAATCTGTCAAGCCACATTTCAATGCACTCGCAAGAGTTGGTTACTATAAAGTAATACCGAAATTATCGAAAACAAAGTTATTTATGCATAATATTTATCGAAATGTTATGTGGATTTTGCTAATTACATATAATGTACAACATGTAGTCCGCGTCATTCAGGTACATGTTCCTTATTTACCAATTATAATCTATACTAATACTGTTTGTTTAAACTGGCTAATCTCTGGAACTACCAGTCAGGTTCGAATAATTTGTTTTGTATATAATAGCCAGATTCATGAGTAATAGTATAGGCTATATAACTTCACACTATGACCCTAAGGAACGGAACAGTAATTATGTACATCAAACAATCTGGCAAACTGTAGACAAGTACGGAAGAAGAACGATAGGGCTAGACGGACGCGTTCAACGTGGAGAGTATTTCGAGTAAATTTAACAAGGGTGAAACCGTGAGGCACAATTAGTTAGTTCTAAAATGTAAGATAATTAAAGAATTAAATGTCTACTATAAAACTTAGATCTAATACTTTGCGTTTAAAACTTGTAAAAGAGAACAGGGCTGTCCCCCATATTCGGCCCCCATGGGAGACTGAAAATAATGCGCCCTTCTACACTGGAAAATTTTCTTATAATTTTATTTTGACATGAAAAGATATTCGATAATTATAATAAATAAGGTCAGCGCTCTGGGGCTATACCTCATTTAGCCCTGTGTCTAAAGTTACGCCGAGAATAGCCCTCCTGTTTACCTATATCAGCTCAGAAAAATGAACAGTTTAACAACAACGGGGACAACAATAGCCGAAAACTTCAGTTGTCAGGCTAGCTTCAAGCATTATGATCGATGTTCGATCGATCGTGTTATCGATCTTAGAACATTCATTCATTTCATTGCCTGTGCATAAATTGATATAATTATTGTTGATTTTCTAATGGAACAGGTTCGTCATAGCACTGATCAAATGGTGGACATACTGTTCATCTTATTGACTACATTGAACACACTTTGCAAACAGATGGCCTTCAATTTGAGGACGAGGCGGCTGGATAACATCTTTAACGTTATAAATGGTTTGATCTTTTACTTATGTGTTTATATTACAATGCCAATTACATAATTACCCTTCTTCTATACATATTATAAAATTCAACGTTTCTCTGTATGTCTGTCCGTTTATATTTTTTTCGAGTGAAAAGCTCTTATCCGATTTACATGGTTCTTTTTTAATTCATAGCTATATTCTCTGTTCAGGTTATAGAATATAATTTGTTAGATAAAGTAAGATACTAAATGAGCAGTGACTATAATGGTGAATCAATTCCGTAAAAAGACGCTTTTAGGGCGCTTAAATAGCTTACATTTAGTTAACCATACGAGATATGTCAAATTAATGTTCTACATAATTGTAGATCTTAAAAACAAAAAAGTCTGTGATGGCATATGTCTATCTTTTAAAGATCAATCACTATAAACATTTTTGTCTGCCGTCGTTTGAGCGGGGGCAGCATGATTCGCGCATACGCTCAACCGACGGCATTCTGTAGTCCACAGGAGCGGAGCCGCGGGCATAGCTAGTATATATATAAATAAAATGATTGAGGTTTGCAATTGTGCGCGCATCACGCAAAACTACTGGAAAGGTTTTTGAGAAGGTAGGTATACTAGTCTTGGTTTAGCCCCGGAAAACTGTGTAGCTTAATAATAATATAGAAAATAAAATCAACTCTATCTACATAAAAACGCAAACTAAGTTGAAATGGAACAAATAACGCGAAGGATTTTCTGCAAATGTATGTATCATCATTACATAGTATAAAACAAAGTCGTGTCGCTCTGTCCGTCCCTATGTATGCTTAAATCTTTAAAACTACGTAACAGATTTTGAAGCGGTTAATAGATAGAGTGATTCAAGAGGAAGGTTTATATGCATAATACATGCATAATATTGTAGAGAAACACTGATAAATTTAGAGGTTTCTAATGTGATGTCGTAAATAAACACATTTTTTGCGCTTACATTGCAAACGCTGGCTGTATCCCACGAGATAAATCAAAATAATGTACTACAGTATTGTACACCTTAAAAGGTCAACAAAAAAGTCCGCGATGGTATATGTCTATTTCTTAAGGATAACCCACAATAACAATTTTTTATCCTTTACATTTTACGGGAAAAAACTGCTTATTTACGAAGTGATTTTAAGCAATACAGCATTAATCCTTATCCAATTGCACCCGTGCGAAGCCGGGGCGGGTCGCTAGTATAATATAACTTTAACTAAAACAGTCTTTGTCAAAGTAGGCAATAACACTATAATAATTATTTTATTGTTTTATTTAGGTGTTTTAAAGATTGGCTACAGATGTAAGTTAAAAAACTTGGTGTATTTTTTCGCAATATGTACGCAACATATTGTTGTCGAATTTTGCTTTTCTTATTTATAAATTTTTTTTCAGGCGATCTCTTTGTTCCTAAAAAAATATATCATACTGAATTGTTAAAGAAGAATGCTGTGAATATGTATCATCTTTTAACTTTTTATCATTCAGCTGTATTGGCTTGTGGAATCATGTGGACCGTATTTCCACTAGTCAACAAAGCTTTGGGTGAAGAGGTGCAATTCACTGCTTATTTTCCATTTCAAACCACAGATGTATCAACGTTAGTAACAACGTCAACTTAATTATATATTGTCGTTTTTGTTTGTGTGGGCTATTAATTATGTGATCTTAAAATATGAGGGAGCCATTTGACAAAATATCATTTAAAAAAGTAGGGGTGGGGGAAAATGAGTATTTCTTATTATATATTGTGCAAGAGAGGTAGGGCACAGAAATTTTCTTTGGAGATTTCTCTCTACTTGGGGCAGCCCGACTGGTGGAATACCTCCATCCTAGAGAAGATCGCAGCCAAATAACCTTGTGTTGTGTTGTGTTAATTCGGGTTTCCAAAGCTCTTTAGGGTAGGTGGATTCAAGATCGGCAAGGCGCTAGTTGATACCTATGGTATTATAAGCGTCCATAGGCTACGGTATCCGTTTACCATCAGGTGTACCATACGCTTGTTTACCACTTAAGTTGTATAAAAAAAACCATTGAAAATTTAAAGGTTACATAAGAAGTATTAATGCTTAGATATTGAGTGGTATGAAGCAAAATACATGAACATATCAAATAAATTTCATTATTTTGAAAATATGCAGTAAATCTCACGCAAGGAACAGGGGGAGTCCACCACATCTTTCCAAACTAAATCTAATTAAAGTGTGTGTGTCAAATAAATAAAAACACTTCACGAAGTTAATGGAAGTCCCTTACATGCGTGCGTTCAGGTGCATATTTTGTAAAGGAATAATTTAAATCCCCGAAACTATATTTTAATTACTTAGGTGTTGGGTCTGGAAAGTAAACGCTCTAAACAAACAAGGTTTTTTTATTCACAATTGAGATGTCTTTTATTTTCTATCAGTTTTTATTGCAAGTCATCATTCATACAGGAAAGAAAATAATTTAATATATAAAACTTCATACGTATGTACGTAACGTAATGAAAAAAAAAACAATTTAAAATAAGTCAATTTGTCTATATAATAAAGGGTTAATTCATTATTATATCTTTACCTTGTGGTAATTTTAAAAATATTTCATCACTAATTAAACTTATTTACATCACAAATTTATGTGTATTCACTATGAAAACCATCCAAATACAGGGAGTTAAACTAAAGTATTGGTTAAGTGGTTATCTAGTTACTGTTTCTAAATGAAAAAAATAATTGGTTTCAATTTTTTATATAATTATTCCGATGCTTTTCACAGTTCTAATAACCATAAAATGCATCCAGTTTTATAATTTTCAGTAGGCCAGTAGCTAATACAATGGGGACAGAAGAATGTAAAAGGTAAATCAATGCTTTCCAACGATTTTGTCACACTTCTGATTTCATTTTAAGGTTTACAATAGCTCTGATATATATGTCTGCATTAATAACGGTACAAGGATATGGTAATGTGACAATGGATTGCACTATTGTCGCATTTTACTCCGAAGCCAAGACACAAATACAAATACTCAAATACGATTTTGAACAACTATTAAGCCCCGATAATGCTGGAGACATAACAGAATTAATTAAAGTATCTAAAAATTCTTATGTTGATTTATCTAACAAAGGCAAGGATCTACGAAACCGGTTTGCTAATTGTGCGGAACACTATCAAAAAATAGTATGGTAAGTTCATTTTTATTACATATAATTTAAAAGATTGTTATTTTTTATTTCGGTTCTTAAGAACTTGGCAGTGATCTTGGCAACAACTATTTTGTATAAGTACTTATGAGTTATTAACTACCGCGTGTCACTTAGGTACACTAAATAAATAACAACGAAATCTATGATGATTAACGTATATTTTCAGGAATTATGTTTTAGAGTATGTGACAATTATATTATTGTTCATCATATTTGTAACTTATTATAACTATAGGTAATTGTTGCGTTTAAAAATAAAATTTAAATGCTGTTCGTTAGTAAGTGCGTCACTTGAGAACGGCTGGACTGAATTGGCCATTTGATTTTAAGGCAAAGAAAATTTTGAAATTTAGAAAAGTTTCTTATTCAAGATAAACTGAACGTTCTTCTTTCTATCGGATTTTTTTTGAAATTAATACTATAACTCACAATTCTTTTACTTCTATTTTCTTTTATTTTATTTTAATTCATCTATATGATATCTGGCCAGGTTATATGATATATTTTGTTTGATAAAATAACATACGAAATAAGTAGTGGGGAGTTTAAATGGCTTACGCTGAGTAAACCATAAGAGATAGATCAAATTAATGTTCTACATAATTGTAGATCTTAAAGAGACCTACAAAAAAGTCAGCGATACGAGTAGCATACGTCTATCTTCTAAGGATCACTGACAATAAGTATTTTTGGGGCAGCCCAATTTTCGCGTGCGCTCGACCGACAACATTCTGTAGTCCACGCGAGCGGAGCCGCGGCACATCTAGTTATATTATATTAAATATAACTATAATTCAGGGTAACAATATGTTTGAAACTTTCAGGTTCGTGAAGGAAATTGAATTTATATTTAGTGAAGCTATGGTTGTTCAGTTTGTTGTAATGGCATGGGTTATATGCATGACAGTGTACAAAATAATCGGGGTAAGTCACTTATTATTAAATCTAGTTTTAGATTAATCTAAAGGCTAATTGGCCAATGAGAGAAACACGGCACGAAAAAAAAAATTACGCTCTTTTTCTATAATTGTCTTTTTTAGCTCAATATATTATCGGCGGAATTTGTATCAATGGTCATGTATTTGATATGCATGTTAGCACAACTCTTCATTTATTGCTACTTTGGGACTCAACTTAAAGTTGAGGTAACTATAAGTTAATATTATATTTCTATCTCTAATATAATGTAGTAGAATTCTGTGACCAAGGCTCTGGGTTCGATCCCTGAGCTACGCCCAAATATCATAATACACAAGAAAGAAGTCTTTCACCTGGAACCCAACTTATATTTTACATTTTTCGATTTAAAGAAGCGCGGTATGCTGTTTGCCATACCTGGTGTCACCCATAGCTAGCCACGCCACTGTATTGCAATGATTTTAATAGTTTACAAGCTAGGTGTTGGATTTCTGAATTCATTGGAGTAGCTAGCGAATTTTCCTAGTAGGGGGAAGGGGACAGCCAGCCAGCTGATCAGCCATTATAAGTTTTTAATTATGGTAATTGTAATTAGAAATCATAAAATTTTTGAGTATGAGGAAAGAAAATTGTGACATACACGATACGATAAGTGTTTTTTTCTCAACATGAAAAGGATAAATAAGTTTTACTCTTTCAATACTGATGATTTTTCTAGGTCGCTTGCCCCCCCCCCATGTCTGTATTAATCTATATAGTGGGTATATTTATATTCATAACTACCTTGCTGGTCGAACCGAGTGGAACGGTAGATAAAGCGTAGCGCACAAGGCGCGGGGTCACATGTTTGTTCCCCTCCTCTCAGGGGGAAGAAACATGTATATATCTATAGTTAGTTCAGATCGAATTATGGATAGGGAATTAGTCTGACCGCTACTTAGTTGCAATCGCGACAACGGTCCAACCCGAGGTTCGGTCACTTTGGCATCCTTGGAACTTTTTCCAGCGCTTGCCCCAAGCCTGGGTGAAGCTGTGAAAGCCGTCTGAGGCTCCAGGGCCTTTATGGCTAACAGTATAGTAATATCGAAAAAAAAGGAGCGGGGTTCATTCTTGTTTGTATCGTCGAACCGTTCACATCGTCTAGTCACTCATTCGTAGTGCGTGAATTATATTTGTAGTCAGAACATATATTATCATAGTTCTTCTAACAATATATATAAATGTGTGTTGATATGTACTCCAACACCGTTTGACCGATCACTATGAATGCTGGTAAATGTAGTGTTTTTTCATGGAGAAGGTGTTTATGCTATCCCTAAACGTGATAGGATGCGCTGTGTTCGAGCTATTATGTACTGGAAAGGACAGAATAATGTTTCCGGGACCAACTACTTATGTATATAGTTACATAACTCGGTGACTGAGTAAAATATTTTGTTCTTAAAAATTTTGTTATTTTTTATTAATGCGTCTTCTGAGTTGAAAAACGAAGTAAAAGATTTTATGATATGTTGACGTAATTACATTTGCGACTAGGCCTAAGTATATTATGATATTCATTTTAACTTTATAACTCAAGTCGTTTTCGAGAAAAAGTGTTTTGACAAACGGACGTACAGACAGCCAGACAGGCAGACGGACGACAAAGTGATCCTATAGAGAACCCTAAAAATGAGTAGACACGTAATTATAAGTATCTAGTACAATCATCCTTACTAATATAATATTATAAATTCGAAAGTGAGTTTATTTGTTTGTTACTCAATCACGAAAAACGGCTGAACGGATTTTTATCTCGGTAAAGAACCAATTCTGAAGTACACGCAGATGAAATCGTGGTCAGAAGCTGCTAAAATATAAATACATTTTTTTTGTGCGAAATCAAATATACGCTGATATTTTTCATTTCTATTTTATTGTTCAGTAAGTATTGAACTTTAAAGACACAATAAGTGTTGTTTTTTTTAATTATTATTCTACGACATGAACAGAGTGAACGCGTAAATCAGTCAATATACTTCAGCGATTGGTTGACCTTGTCTCCTCGATTCCGTCGGCTTCTCCTCGGGATAATGCAAAACTGTTCGCGAGCTCTGGCACCCAGAACAGCATACGTGATTCCAATGTCCTTGGATACATATATCGCGGTAAATAACTTCTAAGATCTTTTTTTAATTTAATGATAACTGCGTTCATCCACAATTCTGCCAACGTCACGTGAATATAATATTTTTCTTAAACTGCAAAGAAAATAATTCCAAGTTGTGTCAGTTTTGGCCAAAAGCGAATCCGATACCTTCGATCTATGACCTTAGTACCTATTTACCTAGTAGTTTTAAACAAAAACAAAAACTAGATCACAAATTAAAAAGGGTTTGCTTGTAGTGTGGATCATGTAAATAAATCGTATATTATATTAAATTAATGAGTTTAACTAAAATAAATGAAATATGAAACATTTAATGCATTTCTTTCGATTGTAGAAATATCAATTTTCCTAATATGGTTACTGGCAGGTACCTACTTACTAAAATGTTTTCTTTTTTATTGTAGAAATGTTAATATTCCTTATAAGGTTACTGGCAGATACTTACTAAAATGTTTTCTTTTTTATCGTAGAAATATCAATTTTCCTTATAAGGTCACTGGCAGGTAATTTACTAAAATGTCTTATTTTTTATCGTAGAAATATCAATTTTCTTTATAAGGTTACTGGCAGGTACTTTTTAAAATATTTTCTTTTTTTCAGGTATTGAAATTTTCTTATACACTGTTTACGCTAATCAACAAAAAATAATAAAGCATTATCAAGCAAAATATAAACTTCATTTAAATAAATTTTCTCGGAATAAAATATTTTACACATTCATATTTCCTTACTCAATTCGAGTATTTCCTTGTATCTATCATCGATTACCGATAATGTAGCAATAACTGTGTTTAAAGTTTACTTTACGAAAAAATACGGTGAAACGTCGGTCGTTTGTGCTCGCTATCAGGAGGTCACTCGTAAAATTGACCACTGTTTGAATCACTGCGTCTATTATTACCAAAGGACGTAGCTGTGTAATAATTTGATAATAACTTTAGCATTATTGTTTTGAAGAATAAAGGTTAACGTATAATGGACAATATCCATATTGTCTGGGCTGCTTACCCCTGGCCCTGTACATTTTATAACGATTAGAAACAGCCAATCGTTTAAGCGTAGGTGGTTAATATGTTCATCGGAATGCTGATACATGGCGCTTCAGATTCCAGGCTACGTTCACATAAAGTAAAACATGTCTAAAGGTGAGTTTGATTGAATGTTGATTGTTATTGGTTTCACGGTTCATGGTTTCATGGTTTCGTAAACGCGTGGGAGGCAAAATTTCAAATATTTCAATCAATTTCTCGTTGTGATACGTGTTCCTTTTGTCGGAATTCGTAAAGAAATAAACATTCAGGCCATCTATAAATACACTTTAACTTCTATCATTTATTCGTAGCATTTGAAATCTTGTAAAATAATTATTTAAAGCACTGTATTTTTGAGCGGATTCCGCCTAAAGTTTCGTCCGAAAGGTGCGGGTGGCGCGCCGTGACTCACGTTGAGTCCGGCAGACAATTCAGGAGCCCGAAACCCGCCTCTTCAGTGCTCCGGACGACGTAAGTGCTGAAAGTCGTGTAAAAAGTTGTATCCGGCCCGAATAGTGCGCGTGGAATTTCGTTTATAAATACGCGAGAGCGGGCGCGTCTACTCGACGAGTTTGAGGCACGTCGGTGAGGGTGCGGCTGATACCGAGCAGGGCTGCGGACGAGGTGGAGGACCGGCCGACAGAAATGCGCGCCTGCCGATGATATTCACGGGCGGGGGGGCGCGCCGGCGCACATCGCCCGCGCCACGCACGCGCGTTACTCCGCGCCCGCCCGCCCAGCGACTCCATGCCGACTGTGTGAGTTTTCACCGTTACGTCGTGTCGCAACATACTGCACAATTAACACTACCTATGCTTAGAGCGATGAACGCTTAATTACTTTTTACTTCCTCGTAAATGTCATGGTCGTAATAAAGTAAAACATATAAATTATGATTTCCACGGTAATTAAAATGATAAAACTGTGATATCGCGCTTCAATAGAGTTATTTAAAAACCAATGTAACTAGTTTGAGTGGGCTAATGCGATCTACAAATGAATACAAAACTTACGAATGTTTGATACAATTAAAACACTGTTATATGGCAATATTGTAAGTAACTGATAACTAGGTAATACAATAATCACACATTCGTCAAAAAACTAGGTTTCAATTTGTAGGCTATTTGTATACTTTATCCTTGGAAATAAACACTATTATTTGTCTAATACTATTAAGCAAGCATTTTTAGTACATAATTACACGTGTATACGAGTTTTGATGGGTGGACACGAAAATTGTGTCCAACTGAATTACGACCATCATATACTAGGTGTAAACAACTACCATAGTGGCATGTTTCATCTTGTCGTGTTCCGGGATTAGTCCGTGTATATCCATTAATCAAACGGAGTGGTATCTTTACCCGACTGGGTCGCAAGAACCATACACATGGTGACAAATCCGTCACAATGACTCTTTTGGTTTTCGTGTTCCGTGATTGGTCAGTGTATATCCAAATGCTGATGAGAGTCTTGCATATTGTTGGTTACCGTTGTTGTTGAATTGTAATGTACTGTACAATCAGGCACAGTGCCGTTGTATTTAGATGGTTTCGTTCCCATGTTTTTTTTATACCACGACGAAGGCAAACAATCATGCGTTCCGCCTGATGGTAAGCGGTTACCGTAACCCATGGACGTGTACAACACCAGAAGCATCATATGACACGACCGACCGACACGACCCTTTAAAAACTCTTTGCTTATCTAGATACCGCCGATGGATTTCGACCTCTCGATGGTCGCCGTTGTATTTGGATTGTACTGTGCTTACCATAAGGGACAGTACAGTCAATATGTCGAGCTATTATAAAAAAAAGATAGGTCGCCCAGGTACTTCTAAAATAAATAGCGTATGACAAAAAGTTAACCTGATGTTCAATGACGATTTAGACTAAGACATGCTAAGCCAAGAAAGAATGCTAGTTTCTCAAATACAGCTGCCGCAACACACAGTAATGGGTTTAATCGATAGGTTTTCAACTTAAGGCTGATAACAATAGATCTGATAGTTACATAAGAGCGTTTTTAGGTACAGGTAAAGGGTAGGTAATCTGAGTACGACTGGCTTAATTCGAACGCATTATTTGTATCACTTTGCTTGTACTCATTTGCAAACATATAAGTGTTGCTATTTTTAACGATTAACTTGAAGAAATTGGCTATGGTGTTTTAGATATTTCGACAGAAGCCAATACTGCAGTGAGTTTTGCGTATTATTAATTTTCCTTAGATCGCCTGCCTCCTACCCTGAACAAAATCCTTGCCTTGCATATCCTTGCCTTAGAACCCTGTTTACACAGCAATATGAGTACTAGAAAGTGTCTTGTCATCTGCGTCCTATCTACATACAAAGCTACATCTGTTGAAAACGATACACTGATATATGAAAAAGTCAAATTGTCCACGACATAAAATATGTAACTGGGCACTTTTAGCGTTTAATATCGCGTTTAACATAATTAAATTCAATATTCACGAATTAGGTATTAAAAAATTTGTACGTTGTTTCTTTGACGTATATTGTTTATGCGTTACTTTTTGGAAGTTTAAGTATTATTTTATAAACATACCGTATGATAACCGTCCGGTATGTTATGATATGCTCACGTCACGTCAATGGCTCGCATCGACAACTGCTTGTTTGAATGTCCGCCTGAAATGAAAATATTTTATCTTACCTTATGACGCACAATAAGCAAACTTGGTAGAATTTCATGTGTTCTTACGCACATTCAACTATAAAATCTTTAATATCAAACCAACCGTGAACGATAGTTTTATTTCATTTTAACCTTCTTATTCTATACGACAGAGGATTTATGTTACTTGTCAATTAAGCACTTATATCTCAAAGACAGATTTTTGCAGTACGGTTCAAGTATTACTTAAGCAAACGTTCAAAGATTTTAGACCTCCTGTGTAAGAAAAAAATAAAAACTCCTACCTCCCCGAAATTATAAGAGGTAAGTATTTTTTTAAACTTTTATAGAATAAATGGGGTTACATTTAAGAACATTAAGTACAGTACATTTAAGAAAACTCAACTCAAGTCATTTTTTGGAATTTCGGCAATTTATTTCTAGTAAGAAATATGAAAAGACATTCGGTACACCATAATCTATGTTATATCTCCAAAACGGCTCGAGCGATTTTGATGAAATTTTCAGAAAATCTTCATATTAGTCCAACGGGTGAGCTTGTAATATTTGGTAGCGAGCAGATAAAAAAAAAATTTCACCCAAAGCAACTCGTGGCTGGATTTGCAAGTAAAATTATAAAAATAGTATTGTACATTTAAATTATAAAATTAAATCCTAGACAAGGCTCGTTCTAGACATAGAACACTACGTCCAGTTAAATTATGGTAAGATTTGGAGTCGATAGAAATGCGTACTGGAAATTGGAAATTACCAACTTTGAAGCGGAATATTAGCGATAATTGCATAATTTTTTTTAGTTATTCGGTTGAAGGGCATACATTAAAGAAAATAATGAACCATATAGAATCTGTAGAAAATTCAATCTGAAATCCTTGTCAGTTGTCCATGCGAGCGGAGCCGCGGGTATTTTTTTTTTTTACTTTTATTCTACCGAATATATCAGTCCCATTGTACCCCATCCTTTATATCATCACATCAAGAGAGTCGCTGATGAGTTAGCACTACAAGGTCATACAACATCTTGGCACCATCTGAATAAGGTTCTGCCAAAATGCTGTGAAAAACACCTATATCTTGACAGTTTAAATTCATGCTATTCACCAGCTACTCCCATATAACTAAGTTCTGGCACATGTTTATGGGACTGCAACAATTTCAATCCCGCGGGATTTCCCGTAGGTGTTCTATATTTTACAAAGTTCAATAAATAAAACGTTCATTCTGTCAATAATTAAGGTTTAATAAAAATTATAAGAATCGACAATCAGTAGTGCTCACCGTACGCTGGTTAACAATATTATATTAAGAAAGCTTATAGCTTACAAAATATGAATTACAAATTCGCTTATAAAATACGATCAAAGGAAACACTATAAAATGCGAGAAACCTTCGCGGAATGTTTAAAAAGTTTGGTGAGTTTAAATCTAAAAACTCTATAGCCTACTCCACTAATTTCAGGGATAGTATAAAAAGAAGATATAAAGTGTAGGCGCTTGGAAAATAGGTACATGTTACGCTACGAGACTAAGGGTCATCATGTGTCGCGAAACCAATGTTTTTTTTTAAATATTATTATAGGTTTCGCGTAGTGGCCACAATCTCACCTGATGTTAAGAGACGATGTGGCCCAAGACCATGCTAACATGCTAAATCTGCAGTGGAAGACTGGCTCTCAAGTGCAGCTGCCGGATCACACCTATACCGCGACAGATTTTTAACTTGATGTAGTGCTAGCCTCTTCGCGTCAATTGACTAGTCAATCGATGCCCTATGGTTCGTTCGGAACGAAGACTTCCATAGAGAGATATGGAACTAAATTCGATCAAATCATACGTAAAATTCCTTGCGAAATCCTATTTCGACAGAGCGTCGAATTATCCGAACCCGTTAGTAGTATCCACCGCAACATACATCACGGTCCCAGACGCCCCGAAGACAAAACGCCGACCGCGGAACATTTTTACCCATCCAGGTGACGAAATCGTTGCAGCTAACGTGTTCTACTCCAACGTTCTCAAAAACCAAGCGTACGTTCTCTCCGCAGGGAACGGGCGGTTCAGTTCGCTTTCGCATACTCATCACGACCTCCTGCGTCTCCTACAGCAACTGAAGCATAGTTCCGTTCCTCCGGCATGCAGCCCTTGAGTCAGCAGTAGTTTGCGCGATACAATTACACTTCATTCACTAGCTATCAACATACAAACATGACACTGCACTTCACACATGCACACATCTCACATACACAGGTCCCTCATTAACGTTTAACGCACATTATCGGTCTCTCCTCTTTGTATGAGCCAGAGAAAGAGAGCAATATATTATCGGTCTCTCCTCTTTGTGTGAGCCAGAGCGAGAAAGTAAATGTCGGTGTGTATGTATATTGCACACTGTTTAAATAAAATAGAAAATGTCTTTTAAAATGAAGTTTCACCTAAATCGTGTGTGAATCGCACACACACCTTTTTCTTCTTGTTTTGGCTAGTTACTTTTAGACCAAATTGCGAGATTACTAAATACATATACACATGTTCCCTCTTGTTATATAACATAACATGTGGTAACATGCATAGTTAGATCGAATTTTCTACGTGTAGGGAATTCCCTATATGTACGTACTTTTGACTAATTAGTCAGTTCGCGACTTAATTGCAACTAAAGTAATACCCTTGAGCTTTTTGCCCTTTTTTCGCAGCTGAGTGCCTTCAGCTCGCGCCCCTTAGTCTGGTGAAGCTGTTAAAGTCCTCTGACGCTTCAGGGCTTTAAGTATAGTCGATCGAAAGAAAAAAAACTTCATTATTCTATAAAATCGCCTTCGTCACATAATGTGCATAGAAAGCAAACGCTAATTGAATTTATTACTGCCTAGTGTCTGATACAGTCTGAGAACTAGTACAGGCATCGACGTGAATTTATAAGTATTTATATAAATTGTCCACTTTAGTTTCATTTACTATGTGTAATTACAATATGACATTTTTATTTGAAATAAATTATGATTACTAATTATTTCGAAACGAATACTACAGACAAAATTAGATATTTAGCACCGTAAATAATTATACTGTTCAGTATATGATAGTTTAAAGTGAGTAAATATAAATTATAATATTATCAGAACACCCATAAATTTAATGCCAGATTATGTATACATGAACATTTGTATCTAAACGGTAGTATATGTACATATTATTTATATTATTCTTTACATCTAGACTGTGATTTTAGTATTATAGGACTCCCTAAAAATTCTGAAAGGCCGATCGGGACATTTGGTATAAACATAGTACCAAACCATAGATAATTCAAAAATACAATAAATATTAAAGAAAGTTATGAGATACATAGTGAAATCAAGCTTAGGTACAATTCGCATAGCTTATATAGTTACACGATCTCGGTGTCTTTGCGATTTGTATAAAACGTAACGCCTTTTCAGCTTTCACATTAGAAATTATAATCTCTATGAACGCAACTTTATAACTATAAACTGTTTTCTTAAGAAATTATATCAATTTTAGTATGCCTAAGTGCTAGCGCGCATGAGTGTCTTTTGTCACCGTGACTATTTCGTCACTCTTGTCCGATCCTATGGATATGCACGAAGGTGTACGCACTTACGACATGACAAAACAGTTTTATCATAGAATTGACAAGGGTGACGAAACAGTCACGGCAAAAAGTCACCCGTGCTCACGTACTGTAATAAAACTACCCAACCGTGATATCTGTTTTAGGTAAAATAATATTTTAAGCCCGGGACGTATGAAAGCCCTATTCTAGTAATAAAATTAAGCGCATTTGATCAAGCTAAATTGTTTAAATTTAATGCACTTCGTATTCTAATATTAGGTGAAACATCTAGCATGTATGATATTTGTAAAGCGAAAGTTTTTAAGTTCAGTGTAAGTATTAGTGTTTTTTTCTGTTATCCATCAGTGATAGGTGAATAAAGTGACGCACATACAGATTGCGGAACAACAACGATACCATCAAGTGTTCGCGAGCGATTGGGTTCCATCTATTAATACATCGTGCATTACCGTGCGTACTGCGTACTGTACCAATCAACCTTGATGTCGGTTGCAGATTACTTACACAATCTAACTGGAAAGACAAACCGGACAACCGTTAATAAGCCATTGTAATAATTTATATGATTGATGATGATGTTTTCTGTTGACTTTAGCTACATCTATCTATATAAATAAAATGATTGAGGTATGCCGTGCGTGCATAACGTAAAAACCATTAGATAGATTTAGATCAATTTTTTTATTCCTTAGATACTTGGTCCTTATAAAAAAAAATGCGATATCTTCATTCAATAAAAAGTTATACGTCCACACGAGAACCCGGGCATAGCTAGTACATATTATACAAATAACAATTTATTGGCGTTTCCATTATTGGCGTTATATAATACGGTATACCATATAAAATGAGATTGAGCTTTCAGTGAAGGTATTACACCTAATTTGTTGGCATCCTCAGCTGGAAAACCACTTAATATCTAGTGAGATGTAGTCAAACTCAAGTTTGTAGGTACAAACGTTACACCGCAGTCGATACTGCGACGTAACATACTTGAGGAAAAATTTAACAAATAAAATTTAATTTTGTCACTAACTCGCTTAAGTTTAAGTACTTATTAAGGAAACTTCTTTCTGTCGTTACTAAATCAAACGTAAATATCTTCATTTTTATACGAAATAAAACATTGACTCACAAAAGTGTAGACTAAGAATTTGTACTTCGTTTAAAGTTGTTGTAAAGTACTAGTTTGTAACAAAAAATAAACAAAGTTCTATTGTCGGATATTAAAATATATAGAAGCTAATTTATTCGTCGAATCGCCGCGGTTCGTAGATACTATTCTGACTACAGCGTAATTATGCCCTTTGTTCAATTCTCGCCCAGAACCAGTGCCAAAATCTGATAACCAACAAATCTTGGCTTGAAAATATAACATCTCCAGAGACATATTGTTTCTAGTAACAATAATATAAAAATATTCTTGTCTATCATAATGAAATCAATAAAAGATTATGTTGAATGTTATTACATTACCCGATGATGTGGGTGCTGAAAGAATGAATCATTTTATAATACGAAACTTATAGTATACCTCACGTGACTATCACAAACGTAATCTCCATTTCAACCATTTGACATTCGTGCAGTTATGTGCAATCGTCCGAAACCATGCCAGGGAATTCAAAGACCTTCATCTCTGGCGCAAATACCGTTACATCTAGTTGCCCCTCTACAGTTGTAAGGGTTCTACATAAATACGTATTTGGTAAAAAATGTTCAACGTTACGACTAGGCCGCTTTTGATGTATGACCGCGAGTGACGTGTGATTTGGCGATGCGTCCAGTCGTCGGTACACTATGTCGTCGTTGTTTCGGGTATGTCTAATTTCAGGTTACACGCCGACGATTCTTGGCTTGAAATAAATATTAACAATTCTCGGAGACATTCCAACTGCAGTTCCTCTAATTTAGCAACCGTCTGTCATGAAGTATGGGGTCTAGAGGTGTCCTGAAGCAGCAGTGAGCTAGAGAGATTGTCCAGTCTCGGTTGTTTAACGGCTAGCTTTTCCTTCATGGTTTGAAATTGTTGACAATACAGATCTGCCATTATCGTCTTAGGAAGCTGTAGTGTATGACACCAGCACTGGTGCACTAAACACTCACCAGTACCTTTTTCTGAGTAAACTTTCGCTTAGGACAGGATTTGGCCGGTTCTCCTGGGTTCAACCACTGTGAAGCGCCTTTCCGATTGTCGTAAGGGATTCATTTTTCGTCACAAGTAACAATACGATTTAAAAGTTCTCTCGTTATTGTGACGGTTGAGTAATGTAACGCAGCACTCAATGCGTGTTTGTTAATGTGCTTCAGTCAATTCCGTCAATTTCTCCAGCATTTGCATTTTTTCAATTTGTTGCAAGTGAATTAAAATTGTTTTATCACTCATTCCGAAGCCTGCCGCTAACTTTTATGTGGCTTGCGATGGATCTGCTTCCATGATCACCTTTAATTCTTCATTATCAACTAGGGTCTCCGGCCGTCTATGTGGTTTGTTTCATTTACAGAACGAAAACGTTGCAACCAAAAACGTACCGTGCTTTCTTTTACAGTGGCTTCCCCATACACACATCATTAATCCTTCGAGCAGTTTCTGTAGCGCTGATGCCATGGTGGAAGACATATTCGTAAATAAAGGGATATTTTAAGATTTCCATTTTGTTAAAAAAACGATGTGAAAGAAAAATCAAATGCTGCGAAAACAAATGAATCACTAAATTCGCAACACAAACACACAAACCTAAATTTGAAACTCTTAACCAAACACCAGATATTTGAGATCAAGGTGGCAAGTTCAAAAAACGCCAATTTCATATGTTAATAACTAATATTAAGTTCGTTAAAAATAATAACGAGATATATATCAGGTACTTTAGGAGTCAATACATCAGAGACCACAAAATTTTATTGAATAAAAAATTAAAAAAAGAAACAAATAAAAAGTATTTTTTTTTACATGATATAATAACTAGCTGTCACCACACTATCTGATAATACTATTAATGTATCAAATTTAATTGGTATTTCGTAAACGGCTTTAACAATTTGGATGACATTTGTATTTATATACCTAATATTTTTCTATCGAAGCTTACTTTTTTTGTAGGGCCCGTGCCTTAGCGACGCTATTTAAATTTACAAGCTATCATGGGTTCATGTACTCCAAGCCTAGTGCTCAAAGCCTATAATGGCTCCAGGGATCTTAAGGCTAACAGTATAGTCAGTTGGAAAAAAGGGTTCATGTGCATACTTTATAGTAGACAATTCATAATGCTACTGAGTTGTTCAGAGACGCGAGTTTTTCAATGCTTATTAATTGCACTTTTATTACAGATTTTTTTTTTCGATTTGACTATTTTTTTAGTCATTAGGGCATTGAAGCCTCAGACGGCTTTTACAGCATCACCGAGCTTGAAACATCACACGGATCGCGTCACCCTTTATGTATCTATCAAATGCGGCTACGTATTGGCAGTCATTCAACCCACCGCAATTAGCGCCGAGTGACACGATTACTTTGAATCTAAACAAAAAACGATCACATGTTTATATCACCTTATCCCATTGCAGAGATAAAACAATTCTTAGCTAGTATATGCTAGTATATGATTGCTTTTTACCAAGGTCTCCAAGACAGTGGTGTAGTTTATCAAATAGTTAATGTTGCAATTGTTGTATTTACCAAAATCTTAAAATTTTCTATTGTTATAATACACGTTCTGTAGTTATTATAAAACACAACGTCTCTCTGTCTGTCCGTTTATGTTCTTTTCACGCGAAAACCGCTAATCTGATTTACCTGTTTATTGTTTTTATTCATAGCCGTTATCTGGCCAGGTTATAGGATATATTTTGTAAGATAAAGTATGATACGAAATAAGCAGTGAAGTTAAGGGTGAATAAATTCTGAAAAAGAATCATTTGGTGCGCTTACACTGAGTAAACCATACGAAATAATGTATCGAATTAATGTTCTACATAATTGTAGATCTTAAAAATACCTACAAAAAAATTTGCGATAGCATATCTTCAAAGGATCCCCCAAAATAAGCATTTTTGTCTTCCGTCTTTTGAGCGGGGGCAACACAGTTCGTGCGTGCGCTCGTCCAACGATATTCTATAGTCCACGCGAAGCTAGTTGTAGATAAAGGCCATTAAATTAATGAGTCACACATCGACGAATCGTTATTTTTGCCGGATCGTGATTTGTGACGATTCGTTTTTTTTTGTTCATTAGTACATAGCCCCTTATGTCCGTATTCACAC
This sequence comes from Saturnia pavonia, assembly GCA_947532125.1. Classification (NCBI taxonomy): domain Eukaryota; kingdom Metazoa; phylum Arthropoda; class Insecta; order Lepidoptera; family Saturniidae; genus Saturnia; species Saturnia pavonia. Next base: position 13,782,730 of record OX383901.1, read on the forward strand.
GTTCACGAATCGTGAGAAATCACGAATACATCCAATTGTGTGGTACGTCCATCACGAATCGTCAATGAAGGATGTATGTGTGTAAGGCTCTAAACGTTCGGACATTTTAAAGAAGACGTTAAAAAGGGAACAAAGCAAACATAGTGTTAAACAAGCTCCTACGTCTGGCCAGACACACACGGCAATTTGTAATTTATTTGTAAATTGTAATATTAAAGAACCTTTATACTCGTGCGGAAAAGTTGCTTAAGATAAACGGGCATTAAGAAGAAACAATGGCTTCCCTGAAATCGTGGTCCCTCTTACCGACTCCGAACTCCGGACTCTTAAAGTGGATGAAAGACCCAGTAAACTTAAGCTCTTAATTGGATATCAAAATAAAAAAATACTTTATTAAATTTAGACCCTAAGAAGGTAAGGAGGCATTTGTGATCGTCAAACACTACTACCGGTTCGGAAAACATCTACGTCATCGAGAAGAACCAATCACTTTTTTTTTTCGATCTGACTAATCTGACGGACGCGGACGTCTCTTACCTCAGGCTTAAGGCAGTCAGCAGCAAAAGCGTGACAACAAGCTCAACATGCTTATATGTAGTTAGTAATCTGTCAATTGTGGCCTAAACTAGCCAAAAAGAGGTCCTTTACCTACATACCTGAGTGGTGTGCATGTATGTAGGGATGCAGTGTGACTGTGTGTTGGAAGCTAGTGAATGCAGTGTCACTGTATCGCGTGACTGGCTGCTTAGCTCAAGGTCTCCATGCCGGAAGAACGGACTTAGGCTTGAGTTGCCTCAAGACAGGGGGGACGTGGCGGGTGTGCCGTAGCAAAGCTAACCTCCCGTCCCATGCGCAGGGAACGGTAGTTTCGAGGGTGTGGGCGCGAGCATGCTTGATTTCTAAGGACGGTTGTATAGCACGCGTTGAAACCGATCACACAAACATTTGACAATAATATGTCAAATTAAGGTCATGTAATTCTTGCGAATATACTTAAGGTACTATATAGTTATTGTGTTTATATATGTGGTATATATGTGAATATGTTAATTATAATTAAAAAAAAATGTATACAACGTAATTCAAACATCAAAAATATAACGTTCCTTAAGTAAATACCGGAAAAAAGTACTTGTAAAATATGTATTTTTACATTTTATTTATATAATTGAAACATGCGTTAAAGTTGATCATATACATTTCATCGACTGGTTATCTATTAAAGTAGTGGGTTTTATTTTGCTACTGTATCGATTTCACAGACTGCAGAAATATTGAACTGAAGAAGTATTGTTTATAATTTCCATTAATTTTAACAGATTAATCGTTCGTTCGGTTGGTTGTTATTCAAAGCGCATCGATTTGTCTTGTTGTTGTTGCATTTAGTTCATGGATGTTTTATTTGCTATCGCTCATTGTAAAATTATTTAACTGACTAGTTGTGCCCCGTGTTTTCACTCGGTTTGTATTCGGTCGGTTCTTGTCCGTCAGCCAAACCGCCCTCGGCTTCCAATACCCTGCACCGCGCCATATTCTACCGCATTATTACTTCGTTCTCACTTAATGTACTTTCTGAATTACACATGTTATTGTAATTGCTCTGCTTCTAAGGGTCGAAGGTTGTTAGGCCTCATCATTAAACAGGCTATAAAATCGTTTCTTTTTTAAATATAGTAGTTTCAGATATAGGTTCAAACAAATGAACAATAAATAAGTAATCTCTTGAGCAATAAATATTAGTATAGATTCAGTCACTCAGGCCGCTGACTTATGTAGTAAATATAAATTACCAAATCAAACTATACAAATATTTAATGAGCATGTGTATATTCCAGTGGTTTCCTGGCGGGCGTTGCGGCGAAGGTGGACAGGGTGCGGTGCGCCGCTCCCGCGCCAAGCGGATCACGCAACGACGTGGAGCCATCAAACATCATAAGTAAGATACTTCTTCTGCAAAAATTGAAACTATATCCGATTAGACTTTTAAATAATTTTTAAAGTTCATTTGCATTGTCTAATTCTAGTTCAGCCGCCGAGTTCACTATTAGAGTTTTTGCCGGTATCTTGATCTGCCATGTGATGGTATTTGCTTTTTTTTTGAACTGACTATACTGTTGGCCAGTAGTCCTTGACAGCTTCTCCGGGCTTGTATTTTCTAACTTAGGTTACTTGACCTTACATTATGTCATTTTGTTGATATTTTCCTTGATATAGTTTAGTTTATTGTGCATACATGAAGTGGATATAACTACTACATAATGGTGGACATAATGACTACTCACTTTTTTCACCATTTTTCAATACACACAATTACACATATAATAAAATTACATACACATACAAAGTACATACAATTACAACATTCACAATACCAATAATTATTTTAAAATATCCTTAGCAAGGATAAGAAGTAACGTTGTTGAAGTTAAGTTAAGTAATAAGTCCCTTTTCTAGGTAAAGTAATACAATGCATAAATTTTATTGTTTCATAGTGTCAATATGAAGGATTTTGTTCTCATAGAAAGTCCGTTAAATTAATACGTTTTAATCATCAACGGCAGTACCTACTTTAAAAAAATTAAATAACGTATTAATTAGTAATTTAAATTAATATACATTGTCGGCACACGATATCTTATGAGTTAGTATTTTTAAATTGGTTTAGTACACAAATGTGTTAATGTATATTTTCTTAGTATCTGCATGAATTTCCAATAATTAACTGACGTTGAATATGAGTAAAGAATTCTTGTTATTGAACCATTTTCCTCCTGGTGCTTTCTTTAAGACAAAATAATACTGAATTCATATTATTATGAATAATAGTTTAGATTGTTTCCATAGCAAAGCTTGCGTAAATAAACTACTCTCTGTTTTTAGGAGAAATAAATGTGCGCCGTGGGAAGCTATTGCGTGTAATGCGTAATTTGTAAGAACATGCTTATTTTATAAAATAATTCATACTTTTCAATTCCATTTATATTTATTTTTAAAGGTTGTTTGGAATAAATCAATAAGTAAATTTTGGAATAAGTATATTGCGTTATTTAGTGAAATTATATACTCTATAATTTATGAGAACAATATAATATAATGTTATATACCTAGAAAAATGTTAAGTATGAAGGTGGGTGGACATAAGAATAGAGGAAGAAGTGAATGGTTGGATGGGGATGGACTGTGTGAGGAAAGGCTATGCGTATAATAGGGGTGAATACTGAGATGACATTTAACAGAGTAGAGTGGAAGAGAAAAACATGTTGTGGGTTAAGGGTGAGAAGAAGAAGAAGAAGACTTTATGAGAACAAATAAGTACACGAAAATACTTTATTTTACATGTATATAGTGTGATTTTTACAGAATCTATATTACCTAAAATATCGAATCATTAAAATATCAAAAATGTTGATCGTAATTTGATCGGATCGGCCGAATGACTGAATTCAGAGTCGGAAGTAAATTTGAACTCTAAAATTGCCTTTAATATATATATATATATTTGATGTATGTTTTTTCAATGTAAGTTTTTTCATGTTAAACCATTAACAATCATACCATTAACTTGATTTACTCAAATAAAAAGTGGCAACCCTATTCAAGGCTCAAATGCTAAAATACATTTGAATTATAAACGTTCAGAAATCGATCGAGGAAGGTACAAGTTTCGATGCTGCCAATAGTGATGCGTAAACATTTTTTAATAATAATGACGGCAAATATTATATTTGCGGCTGGATATTGAGTTAAAATACTTACATAGTACTAAGAACGAAATACGTATATTACGTATATACGTATATAAGTATTATTTGTAATAAGTGTTATGGGTCAATAAACTATAGCTGATCTATGAATTGACATTCTCCCCGCGCGTCATTGGTACCTACTACTTATGTCTTTTTTACACCTTGAAGCAAGTATGTGTTCGAGTAAGTTTTACTTACATCGTATTTAAATACTGAATACCTACATAATATTTCCTCTCTCAGTAGTTTCTGATACTATCCTTTTTGCTTTTTCTTCGCTACGAAAGTTTTTGCAGCATACAATAAGTTTAAAGTTATAATTAATTCTCTGCACCCACGACTTCCTTCGTGTGTGATAAATGACTAACAGTCGTTAAACCATGTCATATACCGGGATAAAAAGTATCCTATGTGTTAATCCAGGTTAGGGGGCGTCCATTAATTACATGAGGTTTTCTAGAGGGGAGGGGATCAGGCTAAATCTTTCCAAATCTCACTTAGGGGGAGAGGGGTATTGGCAAATATCACGTAATTATTTTTTCTCGAAGAAAACGGTGTAAAATTGCGTGAAAAATTATTTCTAGAATAAAATATGGCCAAATCTGAGAAAATAGTATTTGTCGTATTCGTCCGAACTTCGCAGAGCAGCGAAGTAGCGCTCGATTGTTTAACTGTATCGACTGTGTTTAATTGTAGTGGTTCAGGATTTGAAAAACAGGGTAGGTTTTTATAGGGTAAAAAAGCATAATTCAAACTACTTTGAAGGAGCAGATGATTTTATTGAAATACACTTGGATATGTTGATTCCAGTAGTCACTCTTGAGGCCGTGCACGAGTCTCCGTGGACTGAATTAGAATAAATATTTTCTTAATTATTGTTTGATATTCATTATTTAATTTTATGATTGTGATTTTAAATTACTGTAAAATTCACAAATACTAGTCTTTGTTAGTCTTCAATAAAAATAATAGAACAAGTTTTTAAGAAATTAGAAGTTTTGAAGAATCTCGCGTGATATTAGGGGAGGGGGGAGGGAGTTGAGGAAAATCTTACGATATCTCACTAAGGGTGGAGGGGGGGGGGTCAAAAAATTCTCAAAAACGCCTCACGTAATTAATTGAACCTTATAAACTATCTGTGTACCAAATTTCATCCAAACTCGTTCAGCCGTTTTTGCGTGATTGAGTAACAAACATCTATAAACACAAACTTTTACATTTATAACGTTACTGGCTGTGCCCGCGAGTTCGTCTGCGTGGACTTCAGAATTGAGCCTTTACCAGGATAAATAGTATACTATCTCTTAATCCGGGCTATAAACTGTCTGCGTGCCAAATTTCATCTAAATACATTTAGCCGTTTTTGCGTGATTGAGTTACAAACAATTAAACTCACTTTCGCATTTATAATATTAAGTAAGGATATAGTAGGATTTCTTCAAATTGATTAATGAAACTTAATATGAAATTTATTCCGTAGTATAAAAGCATGATAAGGAATTCTCCATTTTTTTTTCTAAAGTGGTATATGTATATCATTATATAGGTACATATACCTATAAATTTTTTAAACCAAGGTTGAAAATATGTACACCGGCAGATTTGTCAATTTACGCAAGAACACATTCAAAATAGATACTAAAATACCACACTTGTTAGAATAAACACTCAGTGTATCGTAAAGCAGTCTCCGTGTAATAATAAATTCGCACATCATTTTATTTAACGATGCGTTAATAGATTTTTTCTCAGAAGTAGGTACACAGTTTTTCTTTATTCTTCAATCTCTTTTTCGTAATGATATGTTATAAAGCTACTATTAAGCTTGGAACTCACGGAGCGGTTTTAACCCGCGCCCGTGACTCTTGCGGGACAGCTGTTTTATTTCAAAACTCAAGACACCGCAGATTTTTGTGATCACGTAATCACCGTGGTTGCGAAACGGACCCAAAACTCGGCGGGAGACGATTGCAAGTCGCGCAGTTATTTACGATCGATTGAAACTGAGACCGACTCACGAACCGACTACTGCTAACTGCGCGGGCGACGGCCGCTAAGCACACGGTTTACAGTGTCCCGTGCGGTTCTACAAGTACCCCGCAAACGCTGCGTGCGCCGCAAGCAACCGTGCCTGCCGCGGACGTCAAAGACGTCGTGAAATAAGCTTAAAGTTTTTATATACATATTTACAATATACAGAAGTTGCAGGCCCTTAATTGCGGCGGGTACGGGTGTAAACCGCTCCGTGAGTTCTTAAGCTTATTCTCATTATTTATAACTAGCTTTTGTCCGCGACTTCGTTCTCATTGTTTTCGAAATGAAACGACCTTCGTGCCATTTATTATAGAATCGTTGTACTATAATAAAACAAAAACCTACGTGGCGCGGCATGTGCCAATCATCTTGCAAAAGTTTTATCGACATCAGATGAGTGGTATTTTTCAATTGCAACATTCTTTTATGTTATTTCAACCCGGGAGCATTAAGAAAAATACAAAAAAATTCGCCAAATATATCGTTCCTGTAATCAGTTATGATCGAGAGTGCATACAAAAATTATGATTTTTGGAGTTAGTCTGAATTTCCCGATTTTTATTACTGAAAACTTTTCCATAACCATAAATATAATTACGCATATCCATAGTTCAAATGGTGAATTATGGTCTTGAACTCATTAAAAAAGAAACAGAAAAACACTCAGTTTTTCAGAAATCTCCAATTGTCCGCGCAACTTAAAAAAAATATTAACCTAAAAACCTTAAGGACTATTACTGAAATAAAAAAAAACCGTTCGTAAGTGATGTGCTGACCAAATAACAGGAAATCTGTATGTCTGTAAATCTGAATGCTTATGTAGTTCTTAGTTACTTAATCCCCTGTTGAGCTGATTGATGCTCATATGAAGTTAAAAAATTGTGCTCATTTCAAAACATAAAACAGATCCAGGATTAACTAAGTAATATTATTCAAAGAATGTTTATTGTGAAATCATTATATCACTTCGTTGCTTAGATTGTTGTTAAACATGTACTAAAAATTATATAGGTAAATGTGGGATGGTTTTCTAAAAAATATATATATTGAAGCAGGTTTTTCTTTCTAATGGAAACCTAGTCCATTAGCTACTATGTGGTTGATAGTAATTGAATATAACTATCACATATATTTTAAAAATAAACAAATTCCAAGTACTAGTTTTGAGGATAGATGCCCTTTATATGGGTTAGATGCGTCGATGCTTTTATCTCTATGAGGATAGTTGTGCTTAGGGATTATTCAAACAAAACATGTTATTTTAATCAGTATGAATGGCACATTGCATTTACTTTAAGAATTATAGGATTCTAATAGGAATCAATAATAAAATAAAAAGTTTCTTGTTAAAATGTTTTACAATAGCACGTTTTTACGACCTCTATAGTCACCATACACAGACCCTTTAATCCTCATGTTACCATTATTTGCGTATGATAGGTATATGTACAATGTATAGCAGATTTGGTCTTTTTATACTGTAATAAACATTCTAGTCTCTATAGAATTACATATCTACGAGATATTTCGTTGGTCACAAAAACATTTTTTGACATTTCAACTTATACAGCTATTAAATTTCCATTCAGCAATTGAACAAACTCTAGTATTTCTTACATAAGATTTATAAAACCAACAACTGGTTAAAACCCATGCAAACTTAAGCTAAAACCATGTGGGACATATTTCCCTAAGGCCTAAGAGCATCTATACTCACAAAAATGAGGCGTAAATCCTTTTCTGGAGGTACAGACGCCACCTTTTTTAAAAAAAAATACAATAAACAAAATTGTAAAACCTTTACCTATGAGTGATGAATGAAACAATACACTTTGCAATAAAAATAAAATATAACCAACTAACATTACAAAATGAAAAGTTACATACTTCCGTAATACCGTTGCGTTCGAAATTCGTATCTTTCGTAGGCAAAATCATAGAATTTTATCGATAAAAACCAACACATTCTAGACTGCGAGGTAAGCGCTCGCACATTTACAGGAACAGATCTTTACTTTCTTTATTGGTATTATCCTATGATCTAGACTATATACCTATATACCTACTATATATCTATGACTAGGCTATGATCCTATTTTGTTTATAAGGCTCAGTATCAGGCATCTATCCCATATTTATCTAAGTTATACAGAATGTACAAACAACATCGGTTATTTACAAATTAAGTATAAAGAGTCTGTTGTTTCATTTTATTTTTAATTCAGTGCTAATTAATTTTTCAAATTGACGACATATAAATATAACTAGCTGTGCCCCACGGATTCAACCGTGTTAAATTTATTCGACACACTCTCCACGGGCCTCGCCAACGTGCCCGTATCATTGTTCCTCTTCCTGTTCTTAACTACAGCTTGCCAGATTGCTTGACGTTCATAGTTACTACTCCGCTCCTTAGGGTCGTAGCGTGAAGTTATGTAGTCTATACTATTCATCATCCAGCATTCGCGTGTGTGGCGTTCGCGCCACTGCTGCTATAGTCATAGACCCGAGCTAGTTGTTGAATTATTTTAATTTTCCATTATCTTCCAAAATATACGTCCAAATAACATGCTATAAAAGGCAAAGTTTATCTTCATAAAATTGTCTTGAGGATGAAGTAAGTCTTGTTCGTAACGATTAATATGCCATGCACAATAATAATGCTCATAAATCAATTTTCAATAAAACGTTTTCATAAAGTACCTTATCGTGGCTTATATATAACAGATAAACATATGGTAGGTATCTTGGACTTTTTTTAGATGTACTAAGGAGAAATATTTTTGTAAAACATTGTATTTACGTATCACTAATAATTACGCCAGCGCATGCGGATAAAGCAGTTAGGGTGCGCTATTTCTTCCGACTTACTTAACAAAAATCAATATTTAAGGCTAGCTGAGAGGTGTAGACTAATGCCAGTAGCCTATACTATTCCTCGTGAATCTGGCTATCATATACAAAAAGAATTTTTCGAATCCAACTGGTAGTTTCAGATATTAGCGTGACACAAAAAATTATAAAAAAAACTCTTCCGCTTTATTATATTATACGAGTAGTACTCGTATATAGTATATTCGTATAGATTTAGGATAAACACTTAGGCATATGTTTGTCGTATAAAAAAAAAACAGTTTACGCTATTAAATATATTTTTTAGACACTTCACTCGATAAATTGAAATAATTTTAGGTACGGAATTTCATTGATTTCAGAACAAAACCGAAAATTCTCTCGAAATTGCTATTCAGAATTCAATAATGGTATTTTTAATGAAAATACTGAATTTTAATTTCTTTCGTTTCAGGATCCACGAAGTTAACGGGCATCGTTTCGTGGCTAAGTTCTTTCGTCAGCCTACATTTTGTGCGTTCTGCAAAGAATTCCTGTGGGGCTTCGGCAAGCAGGGCTACAGGTGTGTGGCATGCCAGACAGCGGTACACAAGAGATGTCACAATAAGTTATTAGGAAAATGTTCTGGATCGACAGCATATTCGGAGGCCACTGTGGTGAGATTATGTTTGCTCACCATTTCTAATTATTTCGGGTAATTTACATACAACAACGTAATTTACATATGTTACTCAGAAACTTGAAATTTGGCATCGAGTTAGATCATTAAGCATATATGTACTAAGGATACAAAAGAGAAAAAAAGAAAAAAAATACCAAATATTTTTTTTAACAAAACAATACTCATAAAATGGCGTCTCACTAATAAATGGCGTTATGCCAACTTAGACGCTCTAGAGATGTATTTTCCCGATTTACTCGTATATGGGCGCTACAATATAGACGCTTTAATAATAATTAATTCAAAATTTATCTAAACACTTCAAAAAAGTAAAATTATTAATTTATTTTAAATGAAATAAAACTCATAACGAACATCAATTACAACGGCGTTTCCATCCTCTCACCAATAGATGCAGCTTTTCAAAAGTAATGATATGCAAACAAAAACCTAAATGTGAAAAATGGGTCAACTTCAGCATAACTGACGTTTTCATAGTTATCACCGATAAAAGAGCTGAGATCTAACGGGTGCCAAGTTCCATAGGTATTCCTGTAATTGTAGCTGTAGGAATGTACGTTCTTCAATTCATTCACATAACAACTTGTTGCTTTTTAAAGTAAAACTTTTGAATTAAAACTTCTTTAGGCGCGACTAGGAGGTAACTGGACGACAATGCAACTGATATCCGTTACGGCAATATGGCGTCATTTATACATTTATATAAAGGGTGTAAGCAGTGTTAAAATATTATTCGACCGTCGGGATGGTGGTGATGGATTTATAGTTCTGAAATTTAAACTAGATGGCAGTATTACGAAAAAAACTTGTTAACTTCCAGGCTACCTAATAATGTTTTCTCTTTTCTGTTACTGATTGAATAAAGGGTACTTTTAATGTTACTGTTTAAAAATACTATTCAGCAAAAAATCTCTAAATTCACAAACTCTTTCGTTTAAGTAATACGAGTAACTGTATTATATGTTTACAAGGTAATCGATTTGTATGTATTCATTATTCTTACAGTTCTTAGACGTTTAAAAACTACACTAAAGGTAATAAAATAAATAAATCATATCCCAATATACTTTGTTCCAGTATTTGCGGGAGAGGTTCAAAGTTGATGTGCCACATAGGTTTCGTCCACACCAGTTTATGTCACCGACGTTCTGCGATCACTGTGGTGCTTTGCTCTATGGATTTTTTAAACAGGAATTAAAATGTGAAGGTATTGTTGTTAAAGTAATATAGTTTTAACGTACAGCCAAATGGTCTCGTAATATATATATATATATATATATATATATAGTCTAAAAAGTCCAAATGTGTTACCAACGTAGTTATAGTTTTAACGTACAGCCAAATGGTCTCTTAATTTATATATATATATATATATATATATATATATATATATATATATATATATATTAGACTGGTAGTAGAGACACTTGATAACTGCGACTTCAAGGCAGGGACTTCTGCATGATAATTTACAAACACTAGATCGTCCACTAAAATTCACTTGCCAGCCATCCTCAAGGTGAAAACCTGTCGTCAAGAACATATTTATATATTCTAGGAGCTGCACTAGTGAGCCGCTACCTTTTCATTTTTAATGATCATCATAACTTTCAGGTTAGTGGTGAGAAGTAAAATATAAAACCCTTCGGGGGCGATCCATTATTTAAGTGAGCTCAAAATAGGGATTGTTTGATGGGAAATTAAAATAGGGATTTGATGGCCGGTAAAAATTTACCAAATTTTAGTGGATGATATTGTGAGTATTAAAGCTTTGGTATTTAGTAGTGTCAAGCAAAATGCGTGGACGTGTGAAATAAATTTAATTATTTAAAAACATAATTATTTACTTTTAAGTTACTAAGGGTAAGGGTGTAAAAAAAACAACCCACTTAATTAATAGATATTTCCTTAAGAAATTAAAAGGACCAGTAAAAAAAAACTTCATCTATTAGGAAAGCCTGTTTTAAAATAGGTGGTTTAACAGAGATAGGGCATTGATAAATTTCTTTAGAGACTTCTCTCTACTTAGGGTAGTCCGACTGATGGAATTCCTCCACCCTACAGAACATCACAGACAAATTACGCAGTGTTCTGTTCCTGCGGTGAGTAGGGTTTCCAGAGCTCCTTAGGAAAGGGGGTTTCTAGGTCGGCAACGCGCTAGTGATACATATGCTCTTACAAGCTTCCATAGGCTACGGTAGCCGCTTACCATCAAGCGGACCATAATATGCTTGCCCACCTTTGTAGTATAAAAAAATAAAAATATGTGTAATAAATTTTACGCCTATTTACGCATATATAAAATCTTAATGATACTCCTTCTTGTGTGCTTATAGCATTTACATGAAGGACGGCGAGATATGTTGAAATAAGCTTTATTGATATATATTATCGGTACAGTTTGACAATGCTTTGAAACTTTTTTTTAAATAATTTTTTTATTTGTTTTTAATGTATACTCGTATATGAGGTACCTTTCCTTTCTTTATATTGACTGATAACCATACCTCTTCAATTATCCATTTCATTACCTTTAAATAAATGTTGTAATTAACAACTATGATAATAATATGTTCTATCAAAATCTAACAGTTTTCTTATTATGGTATTATGCAATTACTAATAATAAAACTTATAGACAGAGATATGAATAATTTGAAATACATGTATTTGAAGTACAAAATACATATTTTTATTAGAAAGTAGCTGGTACCCGCGACTTCGTCTGTGTATAATAATTATTTTGTATAACCTATTTCTTTCTTCAAGGTTTTATCTATATCTATGCTATATCAATTTTAGGCGATATTATAAATATATATATAATATAATATATATTATGATCCCTACCACCCCGCCATATAGTACTCCATATACACCGAGTTATCCGTAACGAGACAAAACAAAATAAAATCAGTGATGGGTTTTATCACTGTATATGGTGGTTATAATCCAATTATCGAATCGCCGGCTAAGAAGTTTTATTTAAAAATAATTGAAAAAGTCAAGTCCCTTACTATACCGCCTAAAAAGTTTTTTTTTAAATGTGAAACATTTTTTCTTTCCAAAAGAATAAATATGAATTGTCATATCCCTAATTTGAGAAATGATGGATTCTTCATAGACACACTACTTCACCCTATTTCACTACTTCATGTTTTATTTTCGCTACAAAAGGTAGTCTTTGTCTATCTCTAAAGTTCAATCTATCTTTATACAAAAATTCATCAAAATTAGTTCAGTGGTTTAGGCTTGAAAGCGTAACAAATAGACAGACAGAGTTGCTTTCGCATTTATGATAATAATATTAGTTTGGATAATGAAAATATGCAAAATACTTGTTTTGAGTTTTTATTTCTTACATTGTATTTACGTTATTTGTATTCGGTGTACGGTAGAATTACTTAAAAACAAAACATGATGACAGAACCTTAGATTAATGATTAGTCTCTGCTGCGGTTGAAACGGAGGACACGCCTCTTACCATCTCGAAAAGTATTGGGATCCTGGGTGTCAACACAACCGGCGTTCAGTTCCGTAGTCTCTTAGAAGAGAAGGTCACACTGGCGACCAGAAGCTCGATGTGTTGAGCAGTTCGGAGCGGTACTTCACCCCGGGGCAAAAACTGCTGTTGTATAAGTACGGCCCCATATGGAGTACTGCTCTCAACTCTGGGCGGGAGCATCTGGATATCAGCTTGGCCCATTTGACTCGGCTCAAAAACGTGCTGTGAGAATTGTAGACGATCTTAAACTTATAAGCAGTTTATCGAATGTTTGAGTCTAAGGAGAAACCTTCGCCTCCTTGAACGGTAGAACTCATTTTACCGTTTGTACATACAATGGACTGTGTTCTGAGGAATTGTTCGGAATGTTGCCAGCGGCTACTTTCTACGATCTCACCGCTCGCAGTAGGCATGGAGCTTATTGACTCACCTTGGAGCCTAAATGGTCGCGGACAGTACGGTCCCAGAGGAGTTTCCTTCCGCGAACGCTCCGGATATGCGGATATAATTCCCTGCTGAGGTTTTTCCATTGGATTACAATATGGGGTTCTTCATGAAGTGAGTGAACGGTGAACGGTTTTTAAAGGGTTAGTAACGCGCATGTGATTCTTCCGGTAAAGCAAGCGTCCAGAGGCTGCGGCGACCGCTTACTATCAAGCGGACCGCGCGCTTGTTTGCCACCGTCGTGGTATATAAAAACTAAACAGGACATATCTATAAAAGTGGAATATACGTATGAAAGTAATGTATGGAAATTTAATGTCTAATAGCACGAAGAATATTACTGGGAAGATGTTCAAGATATAGGGAACAAGATAGTTTTGGGGCAGTCAAAAAATATATGGCCCATGGGTCCTTATCTATATTAATTATTTTAATAAGCACAAAAGGTATACTTGTCAAGTGAATATGTAACTAGCGATACCTACACTTTTTGTTCTGTAAGCGTAAGTAATATGGTAAACGAAAAACGGTGACCAAATTCTACGTTTTAAAGACGTTCAGAAGAGACATTTAAAGAGGTGTAACATTAAACATTCTCTTTGAGAGTCGCTCGCTGAAAAGAACATCGATCGATATTTCCAACAGTCAAAAATATAATGTAATACATACTTAATAAGTTCTGCTCCTGATGAAAACAATATTTTTTGGTGGTATGATATCAAGGCTATATAGATGGAACATAAAAGATGAAATATTTGAACAATTACCAGTTTTAAATTAGTGAAATAAATTACATGTTAAAAAAAAATCACAAACTATTTGAATAAAAGAAAGTATTTTGTTTTTAAATACTTTTATTTAAAACCATGCTGTTCGAGATATTAATACCTCTTTTGAACTGTGATACCACAGCACCTCCAAATGTTTTTATGAGCTTACCTTAAAACCCGGCGCTCTCCCAACTGTAATTCCTGTAGACAATGTAAAGTGGTGCGTGTTTAGTTGATTTGTATGTGAGATGTGTGTAAGGTCTAACCAGGAGGGCTGGATGTACGCCAACTCGACAAACTAGCCTGGACCGCTTCTCTTAGTAGTTCTACACAGTATCAAATCCCAATATCACACACGCACAATGTCACAATCTTCTCAACGTATCTACAATCTATTGAATACAAAACCTCATTAATAACAAATTCACAAGAAAGGTTTTTATCATCAACTACGCGTCGCGAACCTTCACAAGCTATGATTTCACACTCATTATTATGAAGCATACATCAATTCACCCGTATATTACAATTTTTTTACTCTACCTACATTTTACCAACTAAATTAAAGGCGAGTTGAAAACAATGCAAAGCACACGACTTCACCTGTTTACATTAATTATTTAATTTCCAACACATGCTGTATTTGCATTTGAAATAAAAAAATAACCTAGTATTTTTATTTTGTATTTAAATACTTTATTCAACAAATTTTGCACATCTCTACTTAGCATGTATACCTTGTTAGTAACAAACTGAAACCAGCTGTAGATTTTCTAATAATTCTAATTTTATTTGACTCACTGCATATGTATAAATAGATGTTAATATTTAAAAGCCGTATTATGTATAAAGGTATTTTATAAGGCTGGCATTACGCCGATGCCTGTTGATGTATTTTTGGCCGAATATGTATAGTTGGTTGATATTGCCTACTTTACCACTTCCATCTGGAGCAGATAAAGCATTATACTAACAAACGCTTATATATGCCGGGTTGAAATAGCAGCTTTCAACCTGTTCCAGGCGGGAAAACTACCAGTCAGAATTTTTTTTTCCAGTTTTATAGCTATTTATTGAGGATAGTTATATGCTATATATAGCTTCACGTTACGGCCTTAAAAAGCGGAGCAGTAGTCATGAACGGTTAGTAATCTGGCAACCTGTAGGCAAATAGGGTAAGTGAGATGAGCTACAAACCGTGCGGTGGAGAGTTGAATAAAATAAAATAATATAATTGACCCTTAGCAAGAAACAAAACAATGACCTCCTTATTTTAATAAGAAAATAAAAGGCTATATAGCTCTATGGTAACTCGACAAACCAAAAGAAAATTAGTAATGCGTTTATAACTATGTGTATGGTGGTTCTAGTACAATTATTGAATTGCCGGCTAAGAAGTATTACTTAAAAATAATTAAAAAAGTCATCCCTTATTGTACCGCCTAGAGGGATAACCCTACTCAGGATACCCTGAGTCTATGGTTTATCTTCATAATTAGACAAACGTGACATTTTGTAGATAATTATAAGAAATAAAAAACCAGTCATACTTTCAATGTTGTTTTATCGTTATAGGTTTAGCGTTGTGGCTACAATCTCACTTGATACGAGTATGTGATGATGTGGCCTAAGATGGTAAGACACTAAGCTTAAAGGGAAGACTGGCTTTTAAGTGCAACTGCCGAAACATTCCTACTGGTGCTTGATGACAGATATTCAACTTATAAGGGTGGTAGCTAGCTAGGGCATTAAAATTAGAAAAAGCCGTACCACCATGTTACGGTGTACATGTACATTTACGGTGTTCATCACGTTGTTTTCTTTCACCGCAGCAAGCTCAGGCTCATTGTGAACCATCATTGCTTAACTTAGTAAATACTTTAAGTACTACATTATACTAGTACAAGAAAGAGAGTTTTAATATGTAGAAATAAATAATTAATTTATATTGCATTGGCTACGAGTGTAAGATCATATCTAATGATAATGTTTATAAAATGTTCTGAAAATTTTTTATCATCATTTTTATCACACGATATTCAAAGTTCTTTTTGCTTGGTGGTGGAGCATTTTCTTGTGCTCGTTTAAATAACTACCTTAGTAAAACTAAAAATCTATTACCAACCATTTGTCGGTGTGTTCTGACACCTGTACTCGTGAGCCAGCCATCTTTTCGTGAGATACTTAACTTGATACTTGGGAATTAATCGAAATCATTTCGGTGTTTTATAAAAATTAAGAGTATTCTTAATTCTCCGTATGACATAAATTAATGATTTAAAACGCATGTAGGTAGGTTTTTTATACCTACTTATTATTAATAGTATTTAGTTAAAATCGAATATTTTATTTTAGTGTAGTTAATAGAAATTTACCTTCGTGCACGTGGGTTGTAAGTACAAAAGACAGTGCTCCTCTAAAAATAACAATGAACGAATGAATCTATTTTAGTTAGCGAGTAGTCCAGATAAATCAAAATGCGTTTATG